>CM071868.1:9676871-9739372 GCA_036759665.1 Gynandropsis gynandra
CCGTTTCCAATTTGGAAACGGTTCCATCCGTTTCCAATTGGAAACGGCAATAATGTCCGTTTCCAATTTTTGGAGTCCGATTTGGGACTACATTTTCAGTCCCTAATTAGGGACGGATTGGGTACTACAATTTCCGTCCCTAATTAGACACGGATTGGAGACTGGAAAAGATTAGAGACGCGCGATTGGATACTACCACTGGTCGTTTCTAATCCGTTCCTAAACTGGTTTAGGAACGGATTGGGAACCGATTTGTCGGTTCCTAAAACCGATTTTTCTTGTAGTGGGGAAGAGTTCAACTTTGTTGAAGACACACCTCATTGTATCTGTGGTATTGTACCTATAATTTGGAGGAGCACTCTGAGAAAAACTTTGTGATTGAATTTCTCTTTAATTTGAATGATTCTTATGAATAAGTTAGAAGTCAGATTCTAATGTTAGAACCATTGCCAAATTAGCAATGAACCTTTTACCTTGTAAATCAAAATGAGAAATAATGGTTAGTCAAGCTTGTATTCGATACTCCAATACTCAATACAACTACAATTTTTCACATACCGAGACTGTTGCAATCTTTTCTGGATCGAGTTTTCGTCCTAAGCGAAAGGTCTGATGCAGTCATTATGGCCTTTATGGACACACCGTCCATACGTGCTACAATTTCCATGGTTATCCTCTAGGATACAAAACCAATTCTAGTTTTAAGAAAACTTAGCCTTCTCCTAAGACTCAGTCAGTCTAGAGATCTACTTCTCAATTAGCAAAACATCCATTTGTTAAGTGAACCATTTCTGTTGTTGCTACTAATTTTAGTTGTAATACCTCTACTTATGTTTTATGTGATCTTGTAGGTTTTTCTGCAGCTCATTTACATCAATTATATGTTAAAATAGGTGAGCAACTAAGGGTTTCAGAACCTGTTATCACCTACACTGGTGCTTCAGATCTTCATACAATGGTAATCTCATTTCTTCTACTATTTATACATCAACTTTTGCATTAGATGCTTGTCATTCTACCGCTAATTGGATAGTAGACTTTGGTGCTTCAACTCATATCTGCTGCAAATGCCGGTATGATTATTGTGTGAAAACTTATCTCTCCTACCTTAGTTGCTTTACCAAATGGGGAACACATCAGTATATCCATTTCTGGCAAAGTTATCATCAATGATCATATAGTTTAACTAGATGTTCTTTACATCTCTTCATTTGCGTTCAATCATCTTACTGTCACTATCTTGCTTCAACACAATTCTTTTCCTTTTTTTCCCACACCAAAATCTTGTTATATGCAAGAGCTTATTCGGGGTTAGATGATTGAGAAGACTGGTCTCCAATACAGTCTATACATTTTAAACACACCCTTTACACCTTCTTTCTAAAGTATTTCTTGTAATACTATGGTTGCCGATTCTGGTTTATGGCTCCAATGGCTTGGACACCCTTCTTTTGTTAATATTCAAGCCTTATCTTCTATTTTACAGATTTCTAAGTGTAAAGAATTAACACATTTTCGAGTTTGTCACCTTTCTAAAGAAAGAAGGCTTCCTTTTTCCTCTTCAAATCATCTATCATCTTATGTTTTTTTTTATCTTTTGCATATGGATGGATAAGGACCCTTTTCTATTTTTACCGTTGAAAACCACGAGTTTTTCTTGACTATAGTAGATGATAAGTCCAGAGCCACATGGATATATCTACTTAAAGGAAAATGATGTTGCTTACGTTTTACCTCCGCTTGTTACTCTGGTAGAGAATTAGATTTCAACAAAAACTAAGATCATTCACATTGACAATGCTCTTGAATTGTTGTTCACTAACATTTTTTTTAAAAAAGAGACATAATTACTTCTCTTATGCCTACACACAAGCATCAATACATCTTTAATGTTACTCGAGCAATGCTTTTTCAGTCCAATGTTCTACTACCATAATGGGGTGTCTGTGTTCGCACTGCAATTCAATGGATCAACAAGATTCCTTCCCTATTTGGATGGAAAATCACCTTTTGAGATTTTAAACAAAAGGTGATGTGGTTAATCTCAAATAATAAATACCTAGACTAACGTTTCCGCAAGAATACGGATCGTATAGTACCAGGGCCGAATACTAGAGAACCACTGCAACAATAAAGTTATTAAACTAATAAATAGGACAAGTAATAAATCAAGTGATTGGAATGCAAAGTAAATACTAAACTAACTAACAAGATAAATTCAATAAGATAAAGCATCACAGATTTCAAGAGATGCAGAATAATACAATGAAGTGCTAAGAAAAATCATGGTCATAGATATTATCATGAATTCAGATAATTCAAGCTCTATCCTAGGAACTGACTGACAAAGACTTATTCAACTATCTAGCATACATACTAACAATCTCTCGATTACATAATCTCACCTACTAAATGTATTAAGACCGCTATCCTAATCCCTGGGTTCAATCGACTGACCTAGTGTAGATTCTAAATCGATTAAGACCCCCAATCATGGCTAGGTTACTAAATATAATCCATCTCCCAATCCAATAAGACTTTTATAATCATTCATTCAAGTGGCGTACAAGAACAAAAGCACTAAGGAGAACCAATCAATCCGAAAACGATCAAATACTATAATCATTCATTCAAGTGGTTTACAAGAACAAAAGCATTAAGAACCACCAAGCATTAAGCACAAGCCTTCATTACATATTGGTAAAATTCTAACCCGTAGCTACGAAACTACTCGGTAAACATAAAACAAAACAAAAACATATCTTCCCTTCTCTTCTTTAGCTTCAAATCGTCCTCCTCTTGTTTCTGTGTGTGTGTCCAAACTCCTCTTGGTCGAA
This sequence comes from Gynandropsis gynandra, assembly GCA_036759665.1. NCBI lineage: Eukaryota > Viridiplantae > Streptophyta > Magnoliopsida > Brassicales > Cleomaceae > Gynandropsis > Gynandropsis gynandra. The sequence goes on from CM071868.1 coordinate 9,679,709, forward strand.
TCTAAGCTCTCCTCCTTCCCTTTTCGTGTCGATTTCCTCTTCTCTACTCGTTTCCTTTTTCTCAGTTTCCTTTTTCTTCGGTTTCCTTTTTTTCTTGTGCAACGACTATTTCCTTGTCTTCTTCTGCAATGACTATTTCCTTTTCTTCTCTTAAGCCATGCAGCCTTTGGTTTCCTTTTTCTTGCTCTAGCCGAATTGCCTTTTCTTGCGCCAACCATGTTGCCTTTCTTGTGCATGCCGAGTTTCCATTTTGTGGAGGCAATCGTGTGTTTCGATTTTTTGTTCTAGTCGTGCATTTCAATTTTATGATTTTAGGAATCTTGGATGTTGACTGTATACAGCTGAACTGAGAGCGGTTTTGCTTAGTTTTGCAGCAATTGCTTGTGTTTGTATCTCGATATCTTCATTTCCTGCAAAACACGAGAAAACGATAGAAGAAGGATAAATGATGCTTAATAACTCGGTAAAATCCAAATAAATAATAAATCTAACTATAGAAAGAGATGAAAATACTAGAACAAATTAGACGTTATCAACAAGCCTCCAGCTTATATTCACTTGCACAACTTTGGATGGTTGTGTTACGCATCTACAAATGAAGATGAGAGACACAAGTTCCTCCCTTCAGTAATATCTTTTTCTAGGATGACCTTATGGATATTTAGGGATAAGCTTCTTGATCCTAACAATACTCAGATTTTATATCAAGGCATGTGGAGTTTCATAAATACATTTCCCTTTTCATTCAAACCTTACAATAGATTCTACTCTTGACTTTGTCATTACCTTGTTTCCCCAATCAATTATTCCTTCCCAATTCACATTGTTTCAGAAACTCCATTGTACATTTTTTCATCCTCTTCTGATGTTTTTCCATCAGTCCATGTTGCTTCTAAAGTTATATCATCGAGCCCAGACACTATATTTATAGGTTATGCGTTTTCCTCAATGATTCATTTTTAATTTACTTGACAGCAGTGAAGAAACAAGTTATATCTTACAACAGTAGAGAAAAGGAGTATCAGGCTATTTAAATATCACATGTGAACTCATTGGGTTATTTCATTTTCTATGTGATGTACATGTTTTCCCTTGCTATCCTGGTAACTTGTTCTGAAACAATAAGCCTGCCATTTATCTTGCATCAAACGATGCCTAGTGATGTAAACACATTGAAATTGACTTCCGCTTAATACGAGATAAATTCAAAGATTGTTTAACTTGGGCTATGCATGTGACCTCTGGAAACCAACTTGCTGATATGTTTACAAAATCTCTACAACTTTCACATTTCACTCTCTTCTTCATAAGCTCCATGTTTCAATTCTCTATCTTTCTCCAGCAGATTGAGTTTTGAAGATGGTATATTACATTATATAGTTTATATTTTTCTTTTCATTTTGTATAGTTAACAAAGTGTATATGTTGTTGCTTTCCTATTAAACATTGTACATCTAGGTTGTTATGCAGTGTTGGTTGCTTTGAATTCTATGCTGATTCTAGTATGCTAAATAATGAGATTATTGATCTAACGGGTAAAGTTAAGAGTATTGAATTCGTAATTTTTCGTTTTATAATTGGTTGTATATATTCTACCTATATCATAAGTAAGATAATTCAATAAGAATTTTTTTTCTTAAGTCTCTTTATTGCTTTGTTTTTCTATTCTTTCTAGATTTGTGTTTTATGTTCTTCTTCTACAATAATCCAATGGAATCTATTATTTTCGATATGAATTTGCATAAAAATATGTATAGGTTATTGTTTTATCTATATTTTTTTCTATTTTTTATAACAGTTTTCGAGTTTTAAAATCTATTATATATTTCTTTATTTTATAGATCCTAATGATTGTGAATATATTCTATATATTAATATTTTGAATAATATATGAAAAAAACAATTTGCATATTTACTCACAATATCATTATTCGAATCAATTTAATTTGGATTTTGAATTATTTATTTTTTAAAAGAAGACTTAAATATATCTAAGTATAGTTTCAGTAAATTACATGGAAAGCCAATAGAGGTTTGAAAAGAGGAATATATATATATATATAACAAGCCGAAAATAAGTCCACATAAAAAAAACCAATTTCTTAATCTAGGTCAAGTAGTGAAAAAAAGAGACAAAAGTCCCACAATCGATTTTGAACAACATATACAATTTAGATAAATAAGAGATAATGAAAAAATCATATATATATATATATATATTTTAAAAATATGAATCATTTTTTTCTCTCAATACTATAAACATTTTAATAATCATATATATAAAGGAAGGATTTTCCCCCCTCTCCTACTGCCACGTCAACGTCAAGAGAGAGAAAGAAAAAACCCCCTTTCGTTAATTGAATAGATCACTTACGTTAATTCATTAAGAAATAGCCATTCGTCTTCCGCATATAACAATGGATCACTAATCGAATTAAATTCAATAGATCGCTTACAATTCTAATTCCTTGAATCCAATAAATTTCTTTCAATTCCAGCTCCATAAATTGACGCTTCAACCTGTCATCTCTACACCAACGCGCTGGGCTTTTTATATATATGATTAATCCACCGATTCTCCTTGAAACATCGGGATCGGTGGTGACGGTGGAGGCAGCCATGGAGGAGAGCGAAGACAAATATGCGACAGGAGAAAAGCGAAAAGACTGAGAATCAGACGTGGCGATGGAGATGGAGGTGGTGTAACCCGCGTGATTAAGGTAGTCTTTCACCGCCTCATCCGCTTTCCTCTCTGTTTAAATCTATTAAAATGTATCAAAGGCTTTGCATTTTGCTACTTGTGTCACAAAGATTTAACATTATGTATATTTTGTTGTTTCGAAATTGCATTGGCTTAGCATTTAACACAACGGGAGTGATGTAGTGCCCCAACTGTCACAAAGGGTGTCGATTATTCACTGAGTTCTACATGTATGATTTGGGTCATGAGGAAGACATGTATAAACACTGGGATCGGTGGTGATGACGAAGACAACCAAGGAGGAAAGCGAAGAAGAAGATATGACGAGAGAAAAACGAAGAGACTGAGAATCAGACGCGGCGATGGAGATGGAGGTGGTGGTACCCACGCGATACCACTTCCCCCTCTCTTTAAATCTATTAGAATGTATCAAAGGCTTTGCATTTCTGTTAAAGGGTATTTGTTTCACCATTTTCTTTTCAAAATAGAAATGATTCACATGGTTTATGGTGTAAATTTCATTTTGAATGAATTCTATCTCAAGATCTTATGAAAAGTTTAGATTGTTTGAGCTAATACTAAAGGAGAATTTTTTAATCAGGATGTTCCTTGTATATTAGTGGTTCTTCAGTAGTAGGAGTGATTGATTTCATTTTAGCATCTATACTTGGGAATAGATTGTTTTGAATGAGGATTGGGTTGAAATTCAGTTCTTAAGAACCTTATGTTCTATGTATGTCAGCCATTTGGAGCTCACCGGTGCTCTTTTGGAAACTTAGTGCACTTCCTTCTTTTGAGTAAGCATTCCATTGTTTATACACCATATCTCAACTCTTTTCAGTTTTCATGTACAAGTGTCATTTCTTAACAATTTGGGCAATCTAAAGTCAAAACTTTTTTTTTTTGGTTCTTGCTGATAGTTCAAGTTTGTTTTAATGTTTCCCCTTATTCAAAATTCTGTAGGGATGGATAATTCACACCAAGTTCATATAAGCCTATCTTCTAATCAGTCGTTTTTAATTTTCTTCATGTTATGCTCGCATTTTCTTGCATTAAGGTTAACTGAGTAATCGAATTTGACAATTTCAGTCTTTCCTAAAATATAGATCGTGATCCTCACTGAACCAACCAAATCCTCAACAGGTCACCCTTGTCCATACATAGCCTATTTCGGCCCAATCCATCCTTTATCCTTAAACTCTGCTGCCGTGGATGTTTTAGATAGCTCAATTTTCAGTAGTCAATTGAACTATGCTTCATCTGTTGGTGAAGTGCCTATGTCGTATGGCTTCGCTACTCTGATCCGCACTATCACGGCTAGGATTATCACTCATCAGCTCCACCACCACCACCACCACAACCACCATCTTCTGGGTCGGGCACTCACATTGCAGCTCACCTTAGCCTACAGCTCCTTCAATGGCTCCGAGAACTTCACGGGCGAGTTCTGACGTGATCAGACCCAGGTCTCCATATTATATGGGTCTTTTTCTTGGCCACAAGTAATCTTTCTCAAACGTTAGCAAAATAAATGTATAAAGTTCACCCTCAAATTCAAATTGCACACTTTACATAAAAACATATATACTCAGTAATATGATTAGATATACTATATAACAAGAAGAAGAAAACTTTTGGAGATTAGAGTACAATTCAAGCAAGGGTTGCCTTTTATGTTAAACATTGTACAAAGATAGCTTACTTAGTATTTTATGAAAATGTGGTTATTGAAATTTGAAATGCATATTAAAAGACTTCTCTTTCTTACAAATATTATTGTGAAAGGAAACTATTGAAATTTTTGAACTCTTTGGTGCTCGAATATGGAATCTTGTGAAGGACGGAGCCCAGAAGAATTGAATGAGCTGAAAACGTTATTAAATTTCATGAACAAACATCATTAATAGGTTATGTCTGTTTTGATGTTTTCAGATTGCATTGGCTCAGCATTTAATGCAAAGGGAGTGATGTAGTGCCCCGACTGTCACAAAATAAAAAAAGGGTGCCAGACATTCCTTGAGTTCTCCATGGATGATTTGGGTCGCGAGGAAGAGATGTATGATCTAGCATATTCTGAAGTGGTACGAAATTGAAAACCGTATCCACTTTATTGAATCATGTTTGTCTCAAAATACTTTTCTCTTGTGTCGGATGTCTTTGGTTTCGTTTGTTTTCTGTAAAAGGAAGAGAAATATCGTATCTAGAGATTATTTTTCAAACGTTTAAGGTATGCATTTCTATTGAAGGATATTTGTTTCACCATTTTCTTTTCAAAATAGAAATGGTTCACATGGTTTATGGTGTAAATTTCATTTTGAATGAATTCTGTCACAAGATCTTATGAAAAGTTTAGATTGTTTGAGCTAATAGTAAATGAGAATGTTTGAATCACAATGTTCCCTGTATAATAGTGGTTCTTCAGTAGTAGGAGTGATTGATTTCATTTTAGCATCTATACTTGGGAGCAGATTGTTTTGAATGAGAATTGGATTGAAATTCAGCTCTTAAGAACCTTATGTTCTATGTATAACAGTCATTTGGAGTCAGTGGTGCCCTTGAAAGCTTAGCGCACCTTCCTTATCTTGAGTAAACATTCCATTGTGTATACACTATATTTAAATTCTTTTCAGTTTTCATGTATAAGTATCACTTCTTAACAATTTGGGCAATAAAAGATTCAAAACTTTTTCTAGTTCTTGTGTATACACCATAGTTAAAGTTTGTTTTAATGTTTCCCTTTATTCAAAATTCTGTAGGATGGAGAATTTACACCAAATTCGTGTAAGTCTATCTTCTAATCAGTCGTTTTTAATTTTTTTTTCATGTTATGTTCGCATTTTCTTGCATTGAGGTTAACTGAGTAATCGAATTTGACAATTCCAATTTTTTCCAAAATACAGATAATGATCTTTTGGGCTAACAAGGTTTCTTCATTAAACCAGCAACATCCTCAGCAGGTCACTCTTATTTTATTAAAATTTACGATCCTCTTTTGCAATTGAAATTTTCTCACATGTTTTATCAAGCTTTACATTACTCTTTTCTTGTTTCTTTATCCCACAAATATATATATATATATATATCCATCCACGTCGGAAACAGATATTTGTCTCTTGTTTATAGTATGACGGAAAAACACTACATTTTCCATAATTTTATCCCTACAAAAAGGTAAAATTATAATATCAAAATATGTGACTATATATATGTATAAAATGAAGTAAATGTTTATTGAAAGCAATATCGTTGGGACAAACCATAAGAACAATAATGCTGGATTCTGTATCTCAATAGAAAATGACAAAAATAAAAAAGAATAAAAGTGAAGCTTTTGTATGTATGAATTTTTGTTATTGGTAAAGCTGACTATAGTTATGTACACCCACAATACACACACATAACGTACGAACAGATACATACACTAGTCTATATAAAAGCTTGTATATATGTGTTTGTATGTTCCGTTTGTTTAGATATTATTTTCAGAACTTCCTATGCACAAGATTGTCGACTTGGTGTAATGATTGCATCCACGTGCTGTTATATTTTATATATATATAATGTTTAAATCACAAAAATATAATCTACCATATACTAAAGTAAATAGAACCAAAATAATAAATAACGAATGAAGTGAACAATATAGGATTACATGTTATAATCTAAATCCCGATAACATATTAGCTCTTGATAAAAAATAAAGTGATAAAAACAGAAATGGACCACAGAAAAGCTGGATTTGTTTGCAGAGAATATGAGATTATTATTTATAATAGATTTTTTAATTTTAGAAAATGTTAAAAAAATAGGTGGTGTAGATTTTTAAGTTTTATTGGGTTCGTCAGAGTTTATTGCAGTTATAATCAATTTATTATCAAGTTGTTAATCTGATGATCATGTATTATAAACGAGTATAAAAGTTTGTCCATTTATTAATAAATTGAATCAATTTAAAGAAACTTCAAAACTCGTCTTTCCGTTTTTTTTAATTTCATGTTTCAATATTTATGGATAATCACGATTCATTTCTTTTTCTTATTCATATCAACATTTAAAATTTTGTGACGTTCAAACTTACAGATATCAATTACCTTTTATGGAAAACAAAATTTTAATCTTTATTTCAAAATCAGAAGCTCCTAAGTTTTATCAATGACAACATCCCTGCTCCATCAACAATCTTTACTAGACAAATTGTAGATACAAACATTGAAGAAAGTAATTTTGCATATGAGTTATGGATACAAATTGATCGCTTGGTCATGTCTTGGATCATAAGCACACTTTTTGATAATGTATTTGGTTATGTTATCAGTCTTAACGCAACATCAGAGGTATGGAATTCTATGGCAAGACATTTTAATGAGCAATCAGTATCTAGAAAGTTTGATATACTTGCTACCTTGCAAAATTTGACAAAAGATGAAAGAAGTTTATCATAATATCTTATATAAATCAAGTCAATTTGTGACCATTTGAATGGAATTGGAAAACTATTACTGAACCAATGAAGATATTCGCTTGTTACAACGCTTGGACAAGGAATTTGAGCCATTCACAACTGTAATTCACACATCCATGCACAAAACACCTTTTACCTACATATGAAGAAGTTGTTTCTCAACTTCAATGTTTAGCCATAAGCACCAAATCTTACAAGCAACTGGATGTTTCTCCTCATTTGGCCTTCTGTGCTATATGTCACACATTCTACTTTTTCTACACAAAATGTTGCTTCACAACCTTTTTCCAAAGGAACAAGTTATCAAGTTTATGGTAGAGGTTCAAAGAGAGTGAATTTATAATTTCAAACGAGCATCCGCTGGAAACTGGCGGGAAAGAGCGACGGACGTCCGTTGTAAATTGGGGGGGAAAGGGAAACGGACGGTCATTGAAATTTGACGGAAAAATGTTGCAATAGATGCCCATTGGAAATCTTAACGGGCATTCGTTGGAAACCTCGTTAAAAAAATAAAAATATCTTTTAAACTAAAACAGTTTTTGATTAAAATAGTAAAACTATTAATTTTAATGTTTTACAAAAAATATTAAAATTAAAACTATTCCTATTACAAATCATTAAGATTGGTTGCATCCATATCATCTCTGCCACGATCACCACCACCTCTAAATGGAGTTGCATCCGAATCGAGTCCCGGTTCTTGCTGTGGCGTTGATCCCCTCACCTGGCCGGACATCAACTCGATGACGCTCTCCAAGTATTGTATTTGAGAGGATTGTCGCGCCATGTGGGCTCGAGTTCTCGAAGTTGTGATTCGAGCTCTTCGATCCGTCGTTGTTGCGTAAAACTCTCATGTACAACATGAGGTACCGTCGTGGCGTCCTCGACGATATCTTTTTGAAGCGTACCCAGACCGTATAGACGCCCCTTATACGGTCTCACCGACTACAAGACAAACAAAATTAGAGTTAGATTTTTCAAAAATATGTTATTAATAATCGGAAAAAAGAAAAAGTTTACCTCAAAATATATTTTATCCTTTTGTAGAGGACTCAGCTCGTCGAGAATCGAACTGCAAGCTTTTGATTGCTGTGTAATCTTCTCCATCACAGCTTTCACGGTTTGCTTCGCTTGAGGATCAACGAGTTCGGGTTCGTCGACCTCTTCCCCGACGACCGGCTTCTTCTTGGCGTGGGTTTCAAATACTAGCTCGCGAAGACTAGGTTTTCTTCCTATCCGTTGCATCTGTAATATAAAATAAATTTAATTATAAAAATATTTAAATAAAAAAATTAAATAAACAAAAGTTTACCAATTCGTGTTTTCGTTTTGGGAAGGATTTTGATCCTGAAGTATGGCGATACGGATCATCTCCGGGAACCTTCTCACCGTAACGACATTTTTTGGCCTTGTCGCTTTTGGCCTTGAATTCTGCAGACTCTCAATACTGAATCATTTGGTTGAAGACCGCGTCTGTTGCCAATCTCGGTTTGCGATTTTTGGCGTAATAGTTTCGTTTTGCGTCGTTCATCATCAGGCGCATCCGAGCCCGCATGTCGTGCATCCATGCTGTGTTGATGCGCAATGTATCCTTTCGCCGCCATCTGTATGATCACTGCAAAATAATTTATAAATTTTTAGTTTTTAACATATATACATATATAACTAATAATTTGAAATTTAATTTAATAAAAAACTTACTATAAATGTGCGCCACCATCGCTGGCGCACGACTTCTGGCGTAACTTGCCAGGAATAATATAACTCGTCCTGTAAGGACCCTTGAATAATGGTGTTGTTTGTTTGTTTGAGTACATCATCCACATCAAACCTGCAAATCAACAATAAAAAGTTATATAATATTTATAACTTATAATAATACAAAAGAAAATAATTATTTTTTTACCATAATGTCCGAGGAGGATGTTCGGGATCGATAATCTGAAGGGTTGGACGCCCATCGAAATCATCGATCAAGGAAACCATATCTATCATATCGTCCTCTTCATCAAATATCGGCGGTGCCGATATTGGTGAAGGAGGAAGATATGGTGGTGGTGGAGGCGGGGGAGGAGCTCCCGCGAAACCAGCCAACATCCCCCCGATCCTATAAAACGTCTAGCTCTAATTTTTTTCGGATTGCAGAAGTGTTTGTGTGTGAAAGGTGAAGTTTGAGAGGATCTCGAGATTGTGAATTGTGTTGAAAATGGAACTGTTCAACGGGTTTATATATACAGAATTTTCCAATGGGCATCCGTTGGGAATTCCAACGGATGCCTGTTGCAAAATACGTCATTTCAATGGACGCAGTAATTGACGTGACGTTCTGCATTCCCAACGGGCATCCGTTGGGAATTCCAACGGTTTTCCGTTGAGAATGTGTGTTCCCGAGGCAACGGACTGCTAAATAGCGGCTCGTCTTCCTTTACAATAATAATCTGTTGCAATTTCCAATGGATGACCATCGAAAATTCTGCAGACTATGGTAGGCATCATTACCTATTCCAACGGGCATCCATTGGAAATTGCAACGGATACCCGTTACAAAGTTCTCACGGTCATCCATTACAAATTGCCAACGGATGCCCGTTGGAAATTTTGTAACGAATGCTCGTTGGAAATTTTGTAACTGGTGTCCGTTAGAACTTTCCAACGGATGCCCATTAGAAATGTGGAAAACTTAGAAATTTTTTCTAAGTGTCGGGGGCGACTTCGCGTTTCAACCAACATCTGTTAATATTGTAAAGGATGCCCGTTGGTATCAGATAAATCTTTTTTGTAATACATCAAACATCGTTTATATAAACTTTTCGATTGTATGAACATTTCGATTGTTCGATTACACATCATATACATTACTACACATCATGAAAGTCACACGTCATTTACATTACACATCATCTACATTTATTACACATAATTATATTTACATTTCTTCTTCAATAGATTCATCGATGGGCGAGTCTTCCTTTGATTGTTCATTGAATTCATCACCGTTTTCATCTTCAGCATCTTCCGGTTCAACGTCTTCATAATCGCGTATGAGTTCTCCATCTATGTCATTTCTCGCGAGAATCTCATCGTGATATGTATCAAATAAATGAATCGGCTGCGGATGATCGGGTTGCAACAGATCTTCCTTATCATCAGAGCTTATGATCCCTCGTGGCTTGATCTTTACTATGACCCACCACTCCTCTCTTCGACGTTTCAATGTTGTTGGATATTGCACGTAACATACTTGATATGTTTGATCTATTGTGATGAATGGATCATACTTACCATATTGTCGTGCCGTATTAACGTCAATTCCTCCCCAACGGTTTTTTCGTATTCAACGTTCTACGGTTGGGTCGAACCACTGACATTTAAAAAGCATCACCTTCAACCCAACGAGACCTACATATTTCACTTGTATGATTTGGTCCAAAATGCCGTAGAAGTTATCACCCTCTATATCACAATTAACGCAAACACCATAGTTGTATGTGCTTCTATGTTTTCCGTGTTCGTACGTGTGGAACGTGTAGCCGCGAGTAAACAAGATTGACCAACACATGAAATTTCGTGCGGGATCACTAGCCAAATCTTTTAACCACGTAGGAAGTCTTTCATCATAACATTTCATCTGTACGTAGCATAAAAACAAATTAATAATTTTATATGCAATTAATTTTAATAGATGTGTACACGAGTACTTACGTAGTCTCTCAACCACGAGCCATAATGTTGAACTTTCATGTCTGTGAGTTCATTTGCATTTATATGAGGATATGTACCATGAACTTCTTCATCAAATATCATGTATAATGAAAACACGTTAAATTTGAATATATATATATACATATATATATGTATAGGATTGAAATTAATATGTACAAGTACCTTTCGAACGGTAATAGCTCTTGACAATTTAGTAGTATATATGTGTGGACATGATTATACTCCTCTGGTGTTAACCAATATTCATCGGATTTACCTCATGTACGTCTAATCGGTGTAAACATTTCAGGAATTGTGCCAAACTGCAGAATATATTGATACAGATAGTTTGTGTGATCATCCGTTGCACGTCGTTCTTTCCTTTGAATATGCAACTCGAAATAAAATGAATTGAAATATGTGTTTTCTTCCAGCAATTATTGTTTGACAATAGATCCTTCGACCGCTACTTTGTTTTTTTCTTTTTTCTTTAAATGAAAGAAAACCCTTTCGAAAGGATACATCCATCTGAATTGAATTGGCCCACCGAGTATTGCCTCTTCTGGTAAATCTATTGGCAAATGCTCCATGACATCGAAGAATGAAGGCGGAAAAACTTTTTTCTAATGCACATAATACTTGAGAGATATTGTTTTTCAATAATTCCAAGTCTTCACTTTTTAAATTCCTCGATCATATATCTCTTAAAAATATGCTGATTCCGCATAATACATTGTGAACATTCCGTGGTAAGAGCTCAGCAAATGCAATTGGAATGAGTCGCTGCATCAAAACGTGACAATCATGACTTTTCAATCCGATCAGCCTCGTACCAACAATATCCACACACCGAGCAATGTTCGATTCATATCCATGGGGAAATTCAACATCCTCTTTTAACCATTTTAATAATGTCGTTTTCGCCGGACCAGACAATCTGAATACCGGGACAGGTGACCTTCCATCTCTTAATTCCAACTCAGGTCGTCGGCATATTGACTTCAAATCTTTTCTTGATTGTATATTATCCTTGGTTTTACCCGCCACATTCAAAACAGTATTTATGATGTTATCGAAAAAGTTCTTTTCAATATGCATAATATCTAAATTATGATATAATATCAATGATTTCCAGTATGGTAGTTCCGAAAAGATACTACGTTTACACCAGTTATGCCATTCACCTTGACCTTTTGGTTTACGATGCCCACGATCTCCACCACATTCAACCGATTCTTGTAAATCACCCATTGTGTTCAATCTTTTCGTAAAGGATTTGTGTTCCGATTTGCATGCACAGTGCCTCTTCTTTTTGTATCACGTTCTTCCGAAATGTTTTTTTATCTTTCCGGAAAGCATAGTTACGAGGAAGAAATCTTCTATGACAATGAACCCAACATGGTTTCCTTACCATTTACTAGTCGAAATGAATCTAAATTCTCCATACAATATGGACATGCCAATCTTCCGTGCGTGCTCCATCCAGATAACATTCCATAGGCAGGAAAATCGCTAATTGTCCACAACAAGACCGCTTTCAATGTGAAATTTTGCTTAGTAATAACGTCATACGGAAGGATTCCTTCATTCCACAATTGTCTTAATTCATTAATTAAAGGCTGCAAAAGTCATCAAAACTTTTCTTCGGATGTTCTGATCCTGGACTCAGCAACGTGAGAAACATTACCTCTCTTTTCAAACATATCTCGGGAGGCAAATTATACGGAGATAAAATCACCGGCCACAGAGAATATTGACTTCCAGATTGTCCATAGGGACTAAAACCATCCGTACATAAGCAAAGATAAACGTTTCTCGTTCCATACGCGAACTTGGGAAATATTTCATTGAAATCTTTCCAAGCCTTACCATCCGATGGATGTTACATTATACCTTCGGCCGTTGAGTGTTCTGCGTGCCATCTCATTGCCGCAACGGTTTTTTTTCTATTCATATTACCTTCTCAACCTGTTTGTTATATACATATAGAACATTTTCTTGTATGATGCATATTTATGTGAAGATGGTTTTTTAGACTGAAAAATCTGCTTGCACCGTAAAACTTACATTCCAACAAGTCTTTATCATTTCCCCAAAACAACATGCAACTGTTTCTACAAACATCAATGTTCTCATGTGGAATTTCCAAATCTTATAACACATTCTTTGTTTCGTAGTATGTCTCATGAGCTTGATTATTTTCCGGTAAATATTCCCACATTTTTTTTCAAAATGAATCAATGCAATTTTCAGCCACATTGTAATCTGTTTTAGTACTGATCAATCTTGAAGATAAAGATAAATGAGACTGACCTTCATGACAACCTTCATATATAGGTTGTTTCGCCGGATCCAATAGGTTGAAGAATCGACATGTATCGATTTTTGGCATCTCTTCCTGCGTTTGTTCATTAACAACTCTAGGAAAAGCATCTGACACCATTTCTACATATATGGATTTGTCGTTGATACTTCATAAATAACTTCTTCATTTCGTTCTACTTGTGCATCTTGCATAATGTCTCTAACACCGCAATTTTCACCGTGAAAAAAAAACTAAATTTCATAAATTTCAACGAAATTCACCTTATAAAGATGTTTGCAAACAATTTCTTGACTTCAACACTTCATGTTTTTGCATCTTTTGCATGGACATAACATTGTCCCGCGTTCTTGACACAAAGGTTGCATCGATGCAAAACTCATGAATTGCTCCAATCCGTGTAAGAATTCTTACGTAATCTTTTCGGTTATAGGATATTTTCTTCTATACATCCACTCTCTCGATCTATATATATATTTCGATTTGAAGAAGAAGACATTTTGGTGTAAAATATTTTTTTATTGATGGTTTGATGCACTCTTTGGTATGATCTAAGTAGTGAATATTCCAACGGGTATCCGTTGGAAATTGCAACGGATGTCCGTTGGAGGTTCACGTGAATTTATTTAAATCGGTGAACCTCGAAATTAACAATCTCAACGGTCATCCGTTGCCAATGTTAACGAGCATCCATTGAAATTACCAACGGACGCCCATTGCAATTTTTTCCCCGGATTCTAACGGGTCTTCCAACGGATGGTGAATTATACATAGGAAAATCTTGATGTATTCCTTTTGAAAATGAAAATGTTCTTCACAAAATAATTACATGTCTTGTAATGTAGACTCTACCAGTAGTGAATACAAACAAGAAGTATTCCACTCGGTCTGCTACTAGTTCTAACAAGAAGTATCAGACTCCTCCAACAATTTTTATGTCGGAAAAACTAGAAATACCAAGTAACTCTATTGCAGATTTATCTATTTTATCAAAAGAATTAGATGAGCCGATTGATTCTTTTGTAACAACCATCTCATGTCATCCTATGACTACAAGGTCAAAATTTTGAATTTTTAAACCAAATCCAAAGTATATTTACACACTACTCTTAAAGTCCCATGTGAACCTAAGACATTGAAGTCTGCATGCAACATGAACATTGGAAGGCAACAATGCAAGCTGAGACAACAACTCTTCATCAGAATCAAACTCGGATATTTGTACCATATATTTTAACATGAATGTGCATTGTTTTGAAAGGATATTTCATAATAAACTCAATGTTAATCGGTCATTTAACAAACTTAAAGTAAGGTTGGTAGCCAAAGGGTTTTCATCGAGCATAGGGGATAAACTATATGGTGACCTTTAGTCCATTGGTGAAGTCAACAACAATTAGAATTTTGTTTTCATTGGACACTGATTAACAAATTAGATATTAAATAATTTGATGTGAGCAATGCCTTTTTGTATGGAGATCTTAAAAAAAATGTGGTGCAACCTCTAGGCTTTGTTGATACAGAAAAACCTGGTCATATTTGTTGTTTGTAGAATGCTCTTTATGGCTTAAAGAAGGCACCAAGGGCAGGAGTTCAAATTTTATCCTATTGAGTTTGAATTTTTCTATAGCAAAGCTAATTCATCTCTCTTTGTTGGTCAAGTGACTGATACTCTCATCTTACTTCAACATTTTGATGATAGGTTGATAACATGGAACTCTTCCACCTTGCTTAAAAGGCTGATTCAAAACCTTAGTGGGAGGTTATCTATGAAGGATCTTGGTATGTTGCACTGAACTCAGATTCCTACGAACTCAGATTCATACCCATCATCATAGTATATTTTTGAATCAAGCTATGTATGCATATGATATTCTTATGAAGTCTCGTATGGAAGATTGTAGCCTATGTCAACTCCATTACGTAAAAACGATTTAATTCTGGTGTGGATCAAGAAATCTTTACTGATCCATCACTGTACAAAATTATTTTTGGCGAATTAATAATATCTAACTTTAACTCGCCAAGATTTGAGTTTTGTTGTGAACTAGGTTTGTCAAAAGATGCATCAGCCGCTGGTCTCTGATTTTTGTTTTTGAAACATATTCTCAGATATATTATAGAAACTCTGAATTTGGGAATGCATTTGCATAATAATAGTCTGCTCATCCTTTATGCATATAGTGATAGCGACTCGGTAAACTGTCAAGATATAAGAAGATCAACAACAAGGTTTTGCACATTCCTTGGAATCAATTTGATATCCTAGTCTACAAAGAGACAACCGACACTTTCAAGGTCATTTATAGAGGTAGAATATAGAGCTAGGATTTCCTTGGCGGCAGAATTAACTTGGATTTCCTTTGTTCTAAGGGATATTGGTATTGCTCAGTCTTAACCTGTAGTGTTACACTGTGATATTCTTTCAGATGTTCATCTTACAACCAATCCATTGTTTCATGGTCATTCAAAACATATCAAACTTGATTACCAATTTATGAGAGAGAAAGGTTTCACTTGACTCAATAATTACCAAACATATTTCAGTCGGAGATCAAATTGCATATGTGTTCCCTAAGTCTTTACCTCGGCGACAATTTTTATCATTGCGTGACAAAATTGAGATTGATTCTCCATTAATCACCAGTTTGAGGGACACTGATAAGATATCAACTCAAGATAAAAAGTAAAATGATGAAGAAGAGCAAAGGGACTAAAGAGAAGCTGAATTTGTTTGCAGAGAATAATGAAATTATTACTCATAACAGATTTTCATTTCCGAAAAATGTTGAAAAATAGGTGGTGCAAATTTTCAAGTCGTTACGTTTGTTGAGTTTGTTGCAATTTTTAGTCAATTTGTTATCAAGTTGTTAATCAATTGCTCATGCATTATAAATGAGTGCACAAACTTGTATACATCTATCAAGAAATGCAATCAATTAAAAAAACTTCAAAAATCTCTTATCTCTTTCATTTCTCTATTTTCTATGATTATCAAATCCTTCCATTAATCCGGATACGATACGATCTACTTGATGTTTTTGTCTCTGAGAAACACATCTATACACATCCATATCCATATGTATATGTGTATTTATATATATTATCTATATTATGTGTAGACACATTATATAATATAGTGTGTCATATGTACATTGAAATTTATGATATAAATAAGTTTAATTTACGTTTTTTAAATTATTTGAAATGATTAAGATATTAATTGAATTTCAAAACAGTTAGTGCCCTAAATGTTTATTTATTTATTTTTGGAATAAATTAAATCATGTATACCATTCGTACACATAGACACCAGTGGCAAAGGGATATTGATATATGCAGTAAGAACTAACAAATATAAAAGGACAGAGAGATATATACATAAAGAGAAGAAAAGTGTTCAAGGCAAAAGGGATGAGAATATAGTGACAGTGAGGTTGGCCTAACCCAACCCGGAAAGGAGGACAAAAAGAATGCACAAATGAATATATATATATATATATATAATAAGAATGATCACAAATAAAATATTTCTTATATTCTTTAGAACTATCTTTAAAAAAGTTTAAAAATTTTATTTTTATTTAAGGTGACGAGAGAATGAACTAGATCATAAATTTATGAAAATAATTATTTCTTCCAAACGCTTGATTGTGATAGAAACACTTAGTACAAATTTTTAATGTAGTGGACAAAGCCATCCCATTCAATAATTGTTGTAATATATATTTAATTAAATATAGGTCATACAATACAAATGAATATTCCTTTTTGTTTAGGCCTAGATATTTTTTTACTGTGTAGTAACTTTTTTTATTAAAAAAACAAAAGAAAGCTATTGGAAAATGCTACTTAGATCCATAAGGTCACACACGCATGGCACCTACCATCTCATTGGAACTTTCAATTTGTTTTTTCAACTACTCATTTTTTAAAAACAACTAAATATATAATTTTGTTTTATATAGTTTCATATTGATTAGTACATGCTTCACACACACACACACACACGTATATATTATTAATTTTATATTATATGACTACAAATATATCAAGAAAAATACGTTAGGATTAGACGTGAATAAATAACTGTAAAGACGAAAAAATTGAAAAATAAGACACCAAGGTTTTAGTGGTTCGATAAAGCATCTACGTCCACGGACAAGGCCTTTATTGATTCTCAAAAAATTATAACACTTCTCTAAAAATGTAAGGAAAAAACATCAGTATTTATCTCTTATAATGAGAAGAAAGACTCTCAAAAAACCAAGAAAAGAACCTTAAAAACTAGAAAATATTACTTTCTCTCTTTGTTTTTCCTGTGCTTCTTTTTGTTTCTCTTATACAGGAGAAAATTTCTCGAAAAAACTAAAAGTGGGGTCCACCATAATAGTGTGGAACCCATCAATTGGATATAGTAGATTTACCCTTTATATTTTTGTTTTTCTTTTCAATGGACCCACAAGAGTGATTTTATCCCACTTCAACATTCTCTCACTTAAAACCACTTTTGTTGTAATCTTTCTTCCTTTCCGCTTCGCGTTTATCACGTTGTTCATGTTTTCGCTAGAGCCATAGAGGATCGACACCAAATGATTTTTTTACCGTTTACTGGCTTCGTCAACATATACGTCATGTTTTCTTTGTGTGGATTTTCTGAATATTCACGCTGCCTTCCTCCACCTTTTTCCGTACAAAATGATAATGTACCTTTATGTGTTTTTTCTTTGGATGAAATGTTGGATTCTTTGCAAGATGCAAAGCGTTCTGACTATCACAGAACATGACAATATTATCTTGTTTATAACCAAGCTCCTCCATCAACATCTGCAACCAAACTGTCTCTTTGCTGGCTTATATATCTAAAAAATATTTTGTTAAAAAAAATTATTGATTAATAAAAGATATATAATATATTATTTGTATTAAATGATAATTTTTTAAAAATATATGTTCGGTATTATAATTGATAAAACTAGATTATTTTTCTTTTGAAAATTATTTAAGTAGATGATTTTAATTTTGAAAATTAAAGATTCAAATCATTCACTAGATATTTACATATTATGTTAAATATATCTATATTTTATTATATATTTATATGATTTATACGATTTAAAAATTAAATTTACAAGAAATATATAATAATCAATCAAAAGATAACGACTATATACTTTCCTAGTATAAGGTAAAAATTTAGTGTTTTATTTTTTTGTATTATATATTTTTGTGTACTTTTATAATTTGAACATTACTTATGAATTATATTTTAATAATTATCATTTTTATATTAGAAATTATTTAAAAAGGTTTCAGAATGGATACAATTATCTGACGAGTATCCAAATATTTACGAATATCCAAATCTACCAATATGAATACAAATAATAAAATCAAATATTTGATAAATACAATTATAAATAATCAAATATTTATGGATATTTGATATTTGGTCGTCCTACCCTCTGCATATAAAAAAAATGTTAATGTGAATCATGAATAATATGTTCGCCGATTTATTTGCATCTTTTACTTTATCCCATACAACGTGTGTCAGCATAGTATATTCATGTAAATATTCATACGTGTTTTATAATATTGCGCCATGCGAAAAGCCTGACAACAATAGTTTAAAACAATATGCCATTTAGAGGATAATGGAAATGTTTCTCACAATCCATTAGCTATGAAAACAATTATGGAAATGTTAAGTAATGGCCTATCGGTCATGCCTCCTACCAAGTATATTAAAAAAATGAAATTTTTAATTAATACTAACTTTTTAGTTGGCCACTGCCCGGTTTGAAATTTTTATTTAATTGTGATAATCTCAGCCTATGTTAGCCCAATGGATAAAAATAATGTATAAAAATATCGTTTTGCATCCAAGTTTGAAGTGCTGTCTAAAAAATGGGGATTTTCATTTGTATTTTTTCTGTCCAATAGAAATATGTTGAGTTCTATGTCCAAAATACTAATGTTATTATATTAAATTAATTTTACCTTTGATTTAAAGATTGGTTAATGATCCATCCCAATGTAGATGTTGGGTATGATTTATGAGATTTATTATCATATAATTTAATGACCGAATTTTGATGAATAAAAAAGTTGGGATGGTTTATTCGAATTTCAGTTCGGTTTTCAGTTCGTTTATTGCGGGTATGGTTAATTCGGGTTTGATAAAACTATAACCAAAATATATCCAAATGTATATCGGTTTGGTTGGGTTCAGTTTTATAACGGTTCAGTTCGGTTGTAACAAAAAAAATTTCTTTAATTTGGTTATTACGGTTATTTTTTACATAAATTTTTTTGTATTAGCTTAACCTCTAAATATTAGCATAATCGTGTCTTTTTACAAAATATTAGCATTCTATACTTGATATTATTGTATTTTCAAAACAAAAGGGTTCCATTATCCCAAACATAGTTCTTTACAAAATATTAAAATTCAACACATCTTCATGTCCATTGTGTATAGATAGATTCCTACGTCCGAGTATTGTAACCTATGTTAAGTCTCAAGTATATCAAAACATTTTAAAAGTAAACACAAAAGATCAAACAAATCAAGAGCAAGGAATAAACCCTACCATGTTTGCTTCAGTTATTCAAAAATCATCTTCCCTGACTTTAAACTTAATCTCTGATCTCTCTAACATGCTTCATTCACCACACAAAAGCTACACCCATGGTTTGAACAAAAACTTAGTCATATTTAGTCTAAGCAGCAAGTAACATGGAAAATAAATAAGTTAGAAAACAAGATAAAGCACATTTAGAGTAAAGAGTTAGAACTTAGAACAAAACATACCATGTTTCGTTTTTTCATTTCATGAACCTTGCGAAGTTCAATGCACCCAAAGAAAAAAAAGATTAGACAATCTGTAATTTATTTAGCATTAATACATATACATAAAAAATTTGAACATAGAAAGATTACCTTCTACCAATGAAAACAAAAAATCCTTTTCTGCAATCACATCACTGAAACTCTGTTTTGCATCAGAAAAAAGAGGATATCGTAACTAATTATGTGTAAGAACCAGTGCCTCAACCATATCAGGAGTTAAACAAATCCAATATTGGTCTAGAATGCGACCTCCAGTGCTAAATGTTGATTCAAATGCAACCGTAGAGACATGAAATGCTAAAATATCTCTGGCCATCGTCGCTAAGATGGGGAATTTACCGCAATTCATCTTCCACCAACAGAATATCAAACTGTAATCCGAAATTGTTAGGTCTTACCACTTTTACCTTTTCCATCAAATAGAGATCTAACTCACTCGGTGATCCTTCTATATCTCTTTTTTCAGCCATAATTTGACCAAATGCAGCAAAAAGGTCATCATATTGCTAAAATATCATTGTCCAAAAAGTTTGATAAACCCAGATCACTAGTATGCTCTTCACATGAAACAATGTTACTATTAACTAGTGTACTTCCACTCCCACTATTCACTTCACTAGGACAACACCATTCAATAATCCTATGCAACACATCAATTACGTTTCTCTTCATTTCTTCACCTTTAGCACTATCCTTCCCATATAACTTCTCAAAGCAATGTGTCAAAAAACTCATTTTGCTCCTTGGATCAAATACAGATGCAATATCAACAATTTATTTATCTTTTCAGTCCCCTCCCAATTCTTTTCATATTTAAACTTCATCTTCTTTGCCATCTTACTCAATTCATAATCGGAATGATTAGCCAATGAGCTAAAGCTGTTTCAACTCTTAGACTTTCATTGTAGCAGATACTAGAAGTAAATTTTTAGTATCTAAAAAGGCAAGAGTAGATTCATAAAAAACTCTCAAAAAAACGTACCAACTGGTGAGCATTATCCCATTCATTTTGTGAAGGAGGACCAATCCTTTTTCTCCCCGCTCTAGATCCATCATCTTCATGAAGAAAGTAATTGTAAAGCGTGTCTTCGTCTGCTATCCATAAAAATGCATCCTTATACTTAAGAGCTTAAGATAACATTAGAAAAGTAGAATTTCAACGAGTTGTACAGTCTAAGACTAGGCTGCCTCTATTAAAGTTACCTTTTTCAACTCGAATTTTAAATGATTGCAACCTTGGATCTGAAGATCAAACATATTTTATTGCATTACAGATGCTAACCACACTATCACCCATATCTGATAATCCTTTTTTCACAATCATATTTAGAATATGTGCACCACAACGTACATTCATAAACTCACTACCCAGCACTAGAGTATCTGAATTCCAAATGCTAATCTATTCTGTAGAAACCTAATAGCACTATCATTTGCACTAGCACTATCAACAATTATGGTGAATACCTTAATTATACCCCAATCATTCAAACATTTCTCAAATTACCTAGCAATTGTCTCTCCTTTATGATTCGAAATTGGGCTAAAACTAGTGATTTTTCTTTTTAGATGCCAATACTTGTAAACAAAGTGAGAAGTTATAACCATGTAGCTAACAGTTGTAATCATTATGCGTTTTCCAACCTACGACAACGGATCCGAGCCTGTTGCGAAACGATTATTGCAAATTGGGATCCGTTGCAATTCGCAACGGAGTTGCAACGGATAATATCCGTTGTAATTTTACAACGGGTGGGCCAAAGGACGACACCGTTGAAAATTTGTAACGGAGAATTGTTGAAACACATTGTAACGGATGCCCGTTACAACTTAGGAACAGAAGCCCGTTCCAATGTTGTAACGGGTGGCTGTTACAAAACAGCAACGGATGCCCGTTGAAACATGGTAATAGATGTCCGTTAAAAAGTTTAACGAACGTCCGTTGCCATCCAGACAGGAAAAATGAGCGCGATTTTCAAATTCCCAATGGAAATCCATTGGAAACTGGTGGGAAAGAGCTAAGGACGATCATTGAAAATTGGCGGGAAAGAGCAACGGACGTCCGTCACCATTTTGCGGGAAAAGTCGCCAACCGATGCCTGTTAAAAATTGCAACAGGCATCCGTTGGAATGTTGGTTAAAAAATAAATAATAATAATAATAATAATAATAATAATAATAATAATAATAATAATAATAATAATAATAATAATAATAATAATAATAATAATAATAATAATAATAATAATAATAATAATAATAATAATAATAATAATAATAATTTTTTAAATAAAAATTTTTAAATTTAAATATTAAAATTATTTAATAAAACCTTCAAAACTAAAACTATCCTATTACATTTCATTTAGGTCGGCTGGATCGATATCATCTTCTTGATCGCCACCACCTCTAAACGACGTTGCATCCGAATCGGGAGCCAGTTCTTGGCGCGGTGTTGATCTCCGCACCTGGACGCTCTCCATGTGCTACACTTTGGCTCGAAATTCTTGAAGTTGTGATTCGAGATCTTCGATCTTCCGTTGTTGTGTGACACTCTCTTTGACTGTGGGAGGTACCGTCGTCGCGTCCTTGACGATATCTGTTTGAAGCGCCCTGAGATCGTATAAACGCCCCTTATACGGTCTCACCGACTACAAGATAAACAAAATTAGAGTTAGAGTTTTACAAAATATTTTATTAATAATCGAAAAACAAAAGAAAAAGTTTTTTACCTCTAAGTAAATTTTGTCATTTTGTAAAGGACTCAGCTCGTCGGGAGTCAAACCGCAAGCTTGGATTGCTGTGTAATCTTCTCCGTCACTGCTCTCACAGTTCTCTCCACTTGAGGATCAACGAGTTCGGGTTCTTCGACTTCTTCCTCGATGACCGGCTTCTTCTTGGCGTAGGTTTCCAATACCAACTCAAGAAGAGTCGATTCTCTTTCTATTTGTTGCATCTGTATGAAATAAAATAATTAGATAAATATTTAAAAAACGAAAAACTTAAGTAATAATAAATTTTACCAATTTGTATTTTCTGTTCGGGAATAATTTTGATCCCGAAGTATGGCGATGCGGACCATCTTCGGGAACCTTCTCGCCGTAACGATATTTTTGGCCTTCTCGCTCTTGGTCTTGAAGTCTGGAGACTCCCAATGCTGAATCATTTGATTGAAGACCGCGTTCGTTGCCCATGTCGCTCTTTGATTTCTGGTGTAGTAGTTGCGCTTCGCGTTGTTCATCATAAGGCGCATCCGAATTTGCATATCGTGCACCCATGCTGTGTAGATGCGCGTTGTATCCTTTCACCACCATCTGAATTCATGCTGCAAAATAATTTATAAATTGTTAGTTTTATAACACACACATATATAACTAATAATTTTAAATGGAATGTAATTTAAAACTTACGATAAATGTGCGCCACCATCGCTGGCGCACGACTTCTGGCGTAACTTGCCAGAAATAATATAATTGGTCCTCTAAGGACAATTAGATGATGTTGTTGTCCGTGTGTCTGATCACATCATGCACTTCAAACCTACAATATCGAACTAAAAATTTAGATATTATTTATAATTTACAATAATATAAATGCAAATAATGATTGTTTTACCATATCGTCCCAGCAGAACGGTTGGGAAAGATAATCGGAATCTCAGGACGCCCATCAAAATCATCGATCAAGGCATCAATATCTACCATATCGTCCTCTTCATAATATCGGCGGTGCCAATATTGGTGAAGGAGGACAATATGGAGGTTGTGGAGGCGAGGAAGGAGCTCCCTTAGAACCAGCTAACATTCCTCCCGATCCTATAAATCGTCTAGCCCTCATCATTTTTCTAGTGTTGGTGAATGTGTTTATGTGTGAAATGTAATGTTTGAGAGGATTTTGAGGTTTCGTTTTGATTTTTGTTAAAATAAACTGTTCAAATGGTTTATATATAGAACATTCCAATATAGGCATCCGTTAAAAATGCCAACGGATGACCGTTGGAAAGTACGTCATATCAACGGACGCAGTCAATTGACACGACGTTCTGCCAACGGGCATCCGTTGGTATTTCCAACAGATGCCCCTTGAAAATGCGTGTTCCCGAGGCAACTGACGGCATAATGGCGACTCGTCTCCTTTTGTAACGGGCATCCGTTACACTTTTTAACGGTTGACCGTTGGAAAGTCTGCAGAAACCTGCAGTCATCATTACACATTCCTACGGTCATCCGTTGGAAATTGGTAACGGAAAACGGTTGCAAAAGTTGTAACGGTCATCCGTTGCCCAGTTTAATGGATGCCCGTTGAAGTTGCTGTAACGGGTATCCGTTAGAAATTTCCAACGGATGCCCGTTAGAAATGTGGAAAACTTAAAAAAAATTCTAAGTGACGGGAGCGATTTCGTGTTTCATCGGGCATCCGTTAATATTTCCAACTGATGACCGTTGGTATTAGATAATTCTAATTTCTAATACATTAAACATAGTTTATATAAAATGTTCGATTGTATTAACATTTCGATTGTTCGATTACACATCATCTACATTATTAAACATCATGCACATTGCACGTCATGTACATTACACAATATCTACATTTATTACACATCATACACATTATTGTAGTTACACTTATTCTTCAGTAGATTCATTGATTGGCGAGTCTTCCATCGATTGTTCATTGAATTCATCGTTGTTTTCATCTTCAGCATCTTCTGGTTCAACGTCTTCATAATCGCGTATGAATTCTCCGTCTATGTCAGTTCTTGCGAGGATCTCCTCGCGATCTGTATCAATTAAACGTAACGACTGCGGATGATCGGGTTGTAATGGATCTTCTTTATCATCAGAGCTTATGATCCCTCGTACCTTGATGTTTACTACGGCTACCACCCCTCTCTTCGACGTTTCAATGTTGTTGGATATTGCACGTAACATACTTGATCTGCTTGATCTATTGTGATGCATGGATCATACTTACCATATTGTCGTGCCGGATTGACGTCAATTCCTCCCCAACGGGTTTTTCGTATTCTACGTCCTATAGTTGGGTCAAATCACTGACATTTAAAAAGCACCACCTTCAACCCAACAAGACCGAGATATTCCACTTGTATGATTTGGTGCGAAATTTCATAGAAGTTATCACCCTCTATATCACTATTAACGCAAACGCCATAATTGTATGGGCTTCTATGTTTTATGTGTTCGTACGTGTGGAACGTGTAGCTGTGAGTGAACAAGATTCACTACAAGAAAAGAAAGATTTTGGACTGAATTTGCGGACTGAGTCAGCCGTCCCTAAATTTAGGGACTGAATTGTCCATGCGTAAAATGCAAAAAAAGAAAATTTGTTAATGAGAAAACCGTTTGGAATCTTGTATATTTAAGAGGGTTTACTCCAAATTATTTTATTTGGTTATCTCATGGAGAGAATTTTGTACCACGACTCAGTAATGTTGTGGAAAATTTTAGTAAGGGTATCGTAAATTATGAAGTGTCTCAGACTTTCCAAGATGTAGAAAACCCTTATGTAGAAATGGTGCAACATGCATTCGTCGAAAGAAACAAATATTAAAATATTGAAGAAGATCCAAATGAAGAAGCAAAAACATTTTTCGAAATGTTAGAAAGTGCTAGGCATCCACTCTATGATGGTTGTAGAAGTGGTCTATCACGATTGTCTTTATCTGCACGGTTGATGAATTTGAAGACTCAAAATAATCTTTCTCAGAATTGCATAGATTCTATATCTCAATTAGTAAGAGATTATTTGCCCGAAGATAATAATGCAGTCGAGTCATATTATGAAACAAAGAAGATGATAAGATCATTTGGTTAATTACCGTATTAAAAGATTGATGTTTGCCAAGACAACTGTATGATTTTCTGGAAAGAAACTTTTGACTTGATAAATTGTCGATTTTGTGGAAAAGATCGATTTTATTTGACAAGAAATAGAAAATCGTTTCCGTTTCGTCGTATGTGGTATTTACCAATTACAGACAGGATAAAAAGATTGTATCAATCGGAAAAGACCGCAAGCGACATGAGATGGTATGCCGAGCATTCAAGTTCTGACGGAGAACTGTGTCCCTCGGTCGAATCCCGTCCCTCGATCAAAACTCATCCCTCGGTCGAAACCCGACCCTCGATCGAAACCCGACCCTCGGTCGAAACCCGATTCTCGATCGAAACCCGACCCTCGGTCGAAACACGACCCTCGGTCGAATCCCGTCCCTCAGTCAAAACCCGACCATCGGTCGAATTTCTGGACGGGTAAGGGACTAACAAGGTCGCCGGTCTGGAATTTCCGGATGGGTCGGAGGACGCTTCCGGAATCGGTCGCCAATTCCGGACGCGGGTCGCGACCGATCCGGAAATGGTCGCCAATTTCCGAACGGTTTGCGAGCCGCCTCCGGAATCGCTCGCCAAGTCGAGGGTCCGCCGAGGTAACATTCTCTCCGGTTGTATGGTTTACGTTTTTAACGGTTTTATGATGTTAACGCTCTCGCAATACCACAGCCCGTCCGCCGCCTGTCCGCCGAAGGTCCGCCGCCCGTCCACTGAGGGTCCGTCGTCCGGCCGCCGAGGTTCAGCCGCCTGCCGCTTAGTCTGTCAGCCATCCGCCACCCGTCGCTTCGCCAAGGTATATTTATGTAGATAGGTTTTTCGATTAAATGCCTAAATGATATATATGTGTATTAATTATTAAATATAAGTTTGATATACAAAACCGTCATTATAGTATATATCAATGTACTATAAATTATATCCGACATAATATATTCAAGGTATAAAATGACATTTCAAAAAGAATATCATAAATATGTCAATAAATATTTAATAAACTCTCATAAACGTACGAAACAATATGGTAATCATAAATGATAATATCGGTGAATTATGTATTTGTTTCATGTCTACAAAATAATAATAAGTATTATATCCTTAAAACATTATTGTAACCATCTATTAATTTGTACATCTCATAAACGTACGAAAGGAGTATGGTAATCATAAATTGTAAAGTCTCATATAATTTAAATATACGAGACTTTACAATTTTTTTATTAAAATCACATATAATTTAAATTATATATGGTTCTAATTTTTTATTAAAATTAATTAATGTTTATATAACAATTAAAATTTTTAATATAAAAATTACTTTTAAATTACAATTTTAGTATGTCGCGTTGTGCTGGGAAAGGCGCTAACAACTGAAACCGTTCAACATCTGAAGAAAGTGCTAATGGTCCACAATATCAGAGAAAATCGGATCCAATATATTCGGATTTTATGAATCCGAATTTATTTTTGACTGGATCGGCACAATATATGGCGTATCCATTCTATCAGCAGATGCCACCGCCGGTCGAACCGATGATGCATCACGAGCCTCCAATGCACCAGGAACCAACAATTGGAGAGCTTTTAGCAATGGACGAGGAAAGTCACAAACTTCCTCGTATAGATCTGGATGCAAAATCCGATGAACGTTGGTATAAACTAACTTTAAATTAATTTTGTAACTAATTAAGTATCAAGTTTTAATTTACTTTTATTTTTAGGTTTGGTCGTAAGCAGCTTAATCGTCATATCACAAAGATAATGAAAGTTGATTATGATCGTCTATGTTATAACTAGACGCGAACCGATCCCGAAATAAAGGAACGATGGTGGAAAGCTTTCGTGGTATATTTTTTTAAATATTCATTTCATTATAAATTTTAAACTTAAATATAATATTTAACTAAAATAATTAAATATTATTTTTCAGCAAAACGTTTATTGGAATCCCGCAATAACCGGACTAGTAAAGTCCGAATTTCAAAAGAATGCGGCACATCGACGGAAAAATCTTGTATACGACACGAAAAAGGAGTATGATAAAAATCATATCAAACCCATTTGGGTCCCTGATAATGTCTAGGCAGAGCTGCTTCTCTATTGGGAGACTCCTGAATTTAAAAAGAGAAGTGAGCGCGCTAGTCGATCCCGTCGTTCTGATAGAGCGGGATATGGGTTAAGTGCGCATACTGCTGGTTCCCGCTCTTTCGCGGAGGTTTACGAAGATATGGTAAGATTTAAAATTTTTTTAAAGTTTTATTATGAGTGACATTTGTTTAATAAGTAAAACATCAAATTTGTTTTAGACGAAAGAGAAAGGATGTGAACCGTCGTACGTCGAATTGTTAGAACGTACACACAAGAAAAAATCTGACGGTTCGTGGGTAGATGCCAGAGCGAAACAAATTAACGACGATGTTGTGAACATGACATCGGAACGATTGTCCCAAATCCCGCCAAGAGAAGATGGGACGCAACCGACTCTTTTTCAAGAAGAATACAACGAGATGTATTTCGAGGTCAATTTAGTACATCTTTACTATAAATTTTTTATAAATAATTTAAATTTAAATTAAATATTAATATTTTTTGTAGCACGTAACACCATACAAAGGACGTCTATTTGGTCTTGGAGGAATGTCATCAAAACATGCGAGTTCCTCCAAAGGCAAGGAAAAGGTCGCGAACGAGGAATTACAAAACACAATATCGGAGATGAAAGCACAATTAGAACAACAAAACTCACAGTTCAACGCTCTGCAAAGAGAAGTTCAACGATCAAGAAGGGAATGTGAGCAGTGGCTCAGAATGATGAAGGCACACATCCCCACTATCAATTGGGGTACGACCGAAAAAAATGATGATGAACTATTTTAATATTGTATGAATATATATGAACTATTTTAATATTGTATGAATACTATTTATTTAATGATAATTCCCTAAAATTTTCGGACGGGACATCTGTCGTCCGTAAACGTTTTTTACGATCGTCGGACTTTGCGACGATTTCCGGACTAACAATATCGTCCAAAATTGCGGACGGTTTGCGGACTACGTATACCGTTTGTATTTGCGGACGGATTGCGGACGAAAATTGGTTGGCGACGCTCATTTGCGGACGACATGTAGCAGTCCCTAATCGGTCCCGAATCTCGTTTCCGGAGGGATTAGAGACTGATTCGTCAGTCCCTAATCTGTGAATTTCTTATAGTGATTGGCCAACATATGACATTTCGTGCGGGACCATTAGCAAAATCTTTTAACAACGTAGGAAATCTTTCATCAGAATATTTCACCTGTACGTATCATAAAAACAAATTAATACTTTATGATAAATGCAAAATTAATTTTAAGATGTGTACACGAGTACTTACGTAGTCTCTTAACCACGAGCCATAATGTTGAACTTTCATGTTTGTGAGTTAATTTGCATTTAGATGAGGATATGTACCAAGTACTTCTTCTTCAAATATACTCTATAATGAAAATACGTTAAATTTGTATATATATATATATATATGTAAAAGATTGAAATTAATATGTACAAGTACCTTTCGAACGGTAATAACTCTTGAAAATTTAGTAGTATATATATGTGGACGTGATTATACTCCTTTGGTGTTAACCAATATTCCTCAAATTTACCTCCTGTACGTCCAATCGGTGTAAATATTTCAGGAATTGTGTCAAACTGCGGATTATATTGGTACAGATAGTTTGTGTGATCATCAGTTGCACGTCGTTCTTTCGTGTGAATATGCGATTCGAAATAAAATATACTGAAATATGTGATTTCTTCCAGCAAGTATTATTTGACAACAGATCCTTCGACCGCTGCTTTGTTTTTTTGCTTTTTTCTTTAAATGAAAGAAAAACCTATCGAAAGGATACATCCATCTGAATTGAACTAACCTACCGAGTATTACCTCATCTGATAAATGCATTGGCAAATGGTCCATGACATCGAAGAATGAAGGCGGAAATAATTTTTCCAATACACATAATACTTCAGAGATATTATTTTCATTAAATCCAAGTCATTCCTTTTTAAATTCATTGAACATATATCTCTGAAAAATATGCTGATTCCGCATAGCACATCGTGAACATTCCGTGGTAAGAGCTCAGCAAATGCAATTGGAATGAGTCGCTGCACGAAAATGTGACAATCGTGAGTTTTAAATCCGATCAGCCTCAAACCAACAATATCCACACACCAATCAATGTTCGATGCATATCCATCCGGAAACTTAACGTCCTCTTTTAACCATTTTAATAATGACGTTTTCGCCGGACCAGACAATCTGAATACCGAGACAGGTGACCTTCCATTTCTTAATTCCAACTTAGGTCGTCGACATATTGACTTTTAATCTTTTCTTGATAGTATATTATCGTTAGTTTTATCCGCCACATTCATAACAGTATTGATGATGTTATCGAAAAATTTCTTTTCGATATACATCACATCTAAATTATGACGTAATATCAATGATTTCTAGTATGGTAGTTCCCAAAAGATACTACGTTTATACTAGTTATGCCATTCACCTTGACCTTTTGGTTTACGATGCCCACGATCTTCACCGTATTCTATCGATTCTTGTAAATCATCCATTGTGTTCAAATTTTTCGTAAAGGATTTGTGTTCCGGTTTGCATGCACGGTTCCTCTTCTTTTTATACCTTATTCTTCCGAAAATGTTTTTTATCTTTCCGGAAAGCATGGCCACGAGGAAGAAATATTCTATGACAATCAAACCAACATGGTTTCTTACCATGTACTAGTCAAAATGAATCTGTATCCTCCATACAATATGGACATGCCAATCTTTCGTGCGTGCTCCATCCAGATAACATTCCATAGGCAGGAAAATTGCTAATTGTCCAAAACAAGACCGCTTTCAATGTGAAAGTTTGCTTAGTATCAATGTCATAAGCAAGGATTCATTCGTTCCACAACTGTCTTAATTAATAAATTAAGAGCTGCAAAAAGACATCGAAACTTTTCTTCGGATTTTCTGGTCCTGGAATCATCAACATCAGAAACATTACCTCTCTCTTCAAATACATCTCGGGAGGCAAATTATAGGGAGACAATCACCGGCCACAGAGCATATTGACTTTCGGATTGTCCATATTGACTAAAACCATCCGTGCATAGGCAAAGATAAACGTTTCTCGTTTCATATGCAAACTCGAGAAATATTTCATTGACTATTTCCAAGCCTTACCATCCGATGGATGTTGCATTATACATTCGGTCATTGAGTGTTCTGCGTGCCATTTAATTGCCACAGCGGTTTTTTTTCGATTCATACAACCTTCTCAACATGTGTGCTACAGCCATATAGAACATTTTCTTATATGGTACATATTTACGTGAAGATGGTTTATTAGGCCGAAATCTGCTTGCACCTCAAAACTTGCATTCCAACAAGTCTTTATCATTTTCCAAAACAACATGCAACTGTTTCTACAAACATAAATTTTCTCATGTGGCATTCCCAAATATTTTAACACATTCTTTGTTTTGTAGTATGTCTCAAGAGCTTGATTATTTTCCGGTAAATATTTCCACATTGTTTTGCAAAATGAATCCATGCAATTTTCAGCGATATTGTAGTCTGTTTTAATACTCATCAATCTTGAAGATAAAGATAAGCGAGATTGACCTTCACGACAACTTTCATATATAGGTTGTTTCACCGAATCCAATAGGTTGAAGAATCGACATGCATCAATGTTCGGCATCTCTTCATACGTTTTATCATTAACAACTCCAGGAAAAACATCTGATACCATTTCCACATATGGATTGGTCGTTGGTGCTTCATAAAAAACTTCTTCATTTCTTTCTACTTGTGCATCTTGCACACTATCTCTAACACCACATTGTTCGCCGTGAAAATACCAAATTTCGTAATTTTCAACGAAACCCACCTTATAAAGATGTTTGCAAACAATTTCTTGATTTCGATACTTCATGTTTTTGCATCTTTTGCATGGAGATAACATTGTCCTGCGTGCTTGAGAGAAAGGTTGCATCGATGCAAAACTCATGAATTGCCCCAATCCGTGTAAGAATTCTTGCGTAATCTCTTCGATTATAGGATCATTTCTTCTATACATCCACTCTCTCGATCTATATATATCTCGGTATGAAGAAGGCGACATTTTGTTGAAAATATGTTTGTTATGGATGGTTTGATGCAATCTTTGGTGTTGATCTAAATAATGAACTTTCCAACGGACTTCCGTTGGAACATGCAACAGATGCGAATTGCAGGTTCACGTGAATTTATTTAAACCGTTGAACCTTGGAATTAACACTTTCAACGGGCATCCGTTGCCAATTTCCAACGGATGCCCGTTAAAAAACTTTTCCAACGGGTTTGTACCCGTTGAAAAAGCTTACAAATCCAAAACAGTACGGTATTTTTGCATATTACAATATTTAAGGTTTTAAGATTTATGATTTTGATGATGTAATTGAAACTGATTTCATGTCGAACTCAAACGGTGAGCAAAAACCGAAACAACACGAAATATATAATAAAAAATTAATTTCAAAACTTTTATTTCCGTACATTACTTTTTCTTTTAAACTACAATTTCATTTTTATCTCTTTCAATCACGCTATTAGGCAGAGTGTTGAACTCGACTCGGATCCTCTCGGCCGGCTACCTCCGTCGACAAAACCAACATCTTTGTGTCCATTATCGAATCCAAAACACCCTCATAAATTGCCTCACCATCGGGAATCCTTTACCAGTTCCCGGTGGTGAGACAATTTATGAAAGTCGTTTTCGATTAAATAATGGATACAAGGTTGCTTGTTGTTGATGGTTTTATGCAATCTTTGGTTTCGATATAAATAGTGAAATTCCTAACGGACATCCGTTGGAAATTACAACGGATGCCCATTGCACGATCACGTGAATTTATTTCGACCCATGCACCTCGAAATTAACAATATCAACGGGCATCTGTTGCAATTGTTAACGGGCATCCGTTGCAATTGTTAACGGGCATCCGTTGCAATTGTTAACGGGCATCCGTTACAATTTGCAATGGATGACCGTTGAAAACGTTTTCCCCGGCTTCTAACGGGCCTCCAACGGAAAGTTCCAACGGATTGTATCCGTTATCAATCCGTCAAAAAATGCGACAGATTGCAATGGATGGGGCAACGGAATATATTTGTTGAGACTCCGTTGAAATTTGTAACGGATTGCAACGGATTCGCGCCCGTTGAAAGTATTCACACATCCATTACAATTCGTTGCTAATTCTTTCGAACGGACGGATCCGTTGCCCCGTCTGTTGGAAACAATGAGTTTTCTTGTAGTGAATAGAAGTCTAAATAAATGTAGTGAAAGAAACCCTTTGCTTTTAGAACTGTTTTCTCATGCAAGAATAGCATATACACCTCCTTGGCAATTACTTTTTGTGAGGGAATCGCAAAAGATGGGCAAGCAATACTACAAAAATGTTTAAATCCAGCACCCTCGACAAAAGCAAAAGGAAACTCATCCATTATAATCATCTTAAAAGGAAATTCATCCATTATAATCATCTTAACAATTGCCATTTTACATGCCTCTTGACTAAAACCAACTGCGACAAGCTTAGTATCATCATCAATGGATTTTTCTTGTTGCAATTCTTTCCGAGATGCATTTTCAACAAGATTTATGTATACTTTGCAACTATTATCAATGTGAGATTTTAAGCTACTAATGCCCGATATGAAACACAACTTAACACAACACCACAATAATTGCAGGAGCATTTGTTTTAGTAACCCATACTGCTGATCTCGTAGTGACCATCCTCTTTTATATTGTACCTCTTAGTAACACATGATGAAGGCTCCTTCCTCTTAGGTCCAACCTGTCTTCTACCAATTCATTCTCAGGGGGTTTTGAATTATTTTGACCATAATTTTGCACCATCTATGATACAAAAGCCAAGCTTCATAAGCTAGACAGATTTAATAGTCTAACACAATAAAGGAAAACTAAAAAAACCAGAATCAATGAAGCATTACACGAAAACCTAGTTCAAAAACTTTTCTAGAATCAAAACCCTAACTCATAATCCCTTCCTAAACTCAGACAATCGATCGAACAATTCATAATCTAAACCAAATGAGACCCACAAACTCAGACAATCGATCGAACAATTCATAGTCGAAAGAAGAAGAAGAACAACAAGAAGAGTGAGAGACCATCAAATTCCACAGATTTGTACCTTTTTGCGACGAATGCAAGACGGAGGCATAGAGCGAGATGAGAGAACAACCAAAGAAGGAAAGTGTGAGTCAAGAAGAAGAAGAAGAAGAAGAAGGAGGAGAAGGAGAAGGAGAAGGAGAAGGAGAAGGAGTCTAAAGATAAGATATTAAGATTGCATCTAATTTCTAATATTATTACATATATTATTAAAAAAGTTACATAGCTGATCGGTAATCCATGGTTATACGGTTAATAACCAAACCGAACATTACCGAAATGGTTATAAAAATTTCAGAATTGATTTATTATTTTATTGATAACCGAACCGAATTGAACCGGTTGTTTTCGGTTCGGTTCGGTTTTAAATAATAGAACCAAACAATCCATCACTATAAAAAAGTATTTGATTATACACATATCAATGAATAACAACGTAATTAAGCCATTAGGTTATATATATATATAATATGAATAAATATTTATTTAACACTTGGCTTTGCTATCATATAAATGGGAAAACATTATAATATAATAATTGAAAAAGAGAAGGTCCTACAAAATTAAAGGAGAATAAAATTTTTGGAAGGAATAAAGAGAGAGAGTGGTCGTTGTCGCGAAACGAGCATGCTTTGCTTTGCTTACATCCATTTTCTAGGGTTTTGCACTCCACGCCCTCGTCTTCTCTCTGTAATTCTTTTATTATTACATAATAAACCTTTTCTTCTTTATTTATGGAATATCGTAAAATAAAATTAATATCTTAATTTAATCAATGATAAATGATATAAAACATTCCGATCTCAAATTTAATTCGTTTTGAAATTTAATTTAATTTTTAAAAACAGTTATATTAAACACACTAAATAAATACTAAAGATTTTGAGTTTTTTTAAAATATAGAAAATATTGTTCTATTATGAGATACAAAAAAAAAAAGATCAAAACATCAATAAATTAATTTCTATTCATAGTTGCAAGAGACACACCAAAGACGATTTTTTGATTCTACATATAAAATTTAGACGCTCGAATCGATGAAGAGATATAGAGATAAATTTCTACGTTTTTTATTATACATATAAACCATTGATTAAAACCGAAAAATAGCTATGTGATTATATGGTATCAATTATATCGTTTCATTTCTCCGGTTATAAAGTTTAATCACACCAAAAAATGTCTTTACGTGCAGGGTTGCTAACAGGGCAACAAAACAAAATGTTTTATTAACCTAAATATATGGTTTAATCTAATTTTCATGGGATTTCGATTTGTTTAGTAAATAGGGAGTTTAGAGAACAATAACTTTTAGTGTGTTATGGGCGATTACTCCTAAGTTGGTTTTAGGTTATTATAAATTTTTATAATTAAATTTTATTTAATCAGCAAATTACCATAGTTAATAGATAACTACACTCACACATAATATTATTTTTTAACAATCTTCCATTTATCCAAGTGATAATCTGTTTTATAATTATTTCGGTATGCATACACCGTCATGCATATCCATATGCGAAACTCAAAGAAGTATCCATTCTCAATGGGTTAATTCCTATATCAATCATATCTTCATTATTAATGAAAAATATGACTTGCTACCAAATAAATTGTCAATCATCAACCAATACCGAAAAAATCATAAGTGTGTGATCTCATGGGTTCAACACAAAGCGAATAGATAATTAGTCTAAATAACCAACTAATAAGGATTGACGTCTAGCAACACTCCGTAAATGACCATATAACGTGAATAAACATAATTTATTCAATTATAATATCGAGGTAAGGATAATGCAATATTTCCATATGTTTTTAGCTTCACATTTCCTACGGTATTGTTTTACTTTTAAACTCCATTACACTACCAACTATTTTTCATGTCAATCATAACAAAATATCAAATGATCTTGATAAACCCATTTATCTCATCATTCTAAGCCAAATACTTAATCAGTCATTATGATCAATGGCAATATACAGCTCAAACTCTTATCAAGACTTGACAAATCTCATATTGATCAAACATAAACTGCATAAGCATCTCATCACTCCCAACATCTTGTTAACAAATGCTCTAGAATACATCCTGTCTGGAATCAAATAATGACAAATAAATTTTGAATGACAAATAAGAAAAATCAAATACTGAGAGCATTCTAAGAAATTATAATGATAGATTAATGGTAACTTAACCATTATAAATTCTCAATAGGTCACTTCAATAATTACATCTATATGTGCATCATCCATATATATGACATGTTAAAATACATAAACTAATTTCTATCTGATAAACACTGTCACATGTATATTGATTTAACCATAACTAACATCCGATTAGTTATCCCACAATCAAGAATATATTTCGATTAATACATACCAAAACTCATATCTCTTTATCAAGATCTCTATCATAATGACGAGTTTTTAGTATCCATCATGGACAATAGTTTCATAAACACACACACATGATATATATATATATATATATATACATATACTTTTATACTACCATTATATTAAATAAAATTTTCAAATGCTACATAACTGTATGTTAGTTCTACAAAATTCATACTCTTAAAACATAACTATAAAATTACAATACGTAACGTTTTATCAATTCATTCTTCAAGTGATGTGTATCAAACTCATTTGAGCAAAGCACATTTATGAATGGACAATTCACATGTTCCTTTCCATCTATTTTCTAGATTTGAATGTCTCCATGCTCAATTATCTATCGAGTCAAGTGTTACTTTCACATAACATGTTTGGATATTTGATGAGACATTGGTTCTCTAACACGAGTTATCATTCAAATATTATCATACAATAATGGAATAAACTCCTCTATCAAAGACATCACGCCAAGTTTACTAATGAACATTCAAATCCAAACATGTTCTTTAGTTATATAACATGCATTTATATACTCTGTTCTGTAATCATGTCAGCTACAGTAGTTTATTTGGAACTTTTCTAACTTAGTTTTACACCATTGAAGGAAAATAAAAA
This sequence comes from Gynandropsis gynandra, assembly GCA_036759665.1. NCBI lineage: Eukaryota > Viridiplantae > Streptophyta > Magnoliopsida > Brassicales > Cleomaceae > Gynandropsis > Gynandropsis gynandra. The sequence continues at coordinate 9,716,860 of CM071868.1, forward strand.
TTCCAATGTGGATCTACTATCATCCTTATCCAATATAAAATTCGTATCGATCAAACCCCTCTAACGCTATGATAGAGTCTTCATAGATGATGAATTTGACTTTAGTGCTTCTCAATTACATGAGAACGGTTTCCACCAATTTTTAATTTCCAGGATCACATGATTGATCATCTCGTTTTCATAGGTATTTCTTGCACGATTTTAGAGATATTTACGATGTAGATGCGATGTTTACGCATGATTTTGTATCCGTTTTACTCGTTTTCGTGTTTTCATATTCTTACAAGTTTAATGCGTATTTGATACATTTTGGAGCTAAAGGACGTACATGAGGCAAAGTACCAACATCGAGGATCATCACGGAACAAACGGGACGAGAATCGGCGAGGAACAAGCTCAGCCCGCGCGGGGTACACCCTTGCCCGTGCGGGTAGGCTTTGTTTTCAGCATGAACACCGTGCGTCGCAACCCGCACGGGGCACACACTCAGCCCGCACGGGTCGTGTCCGTCACCTGCAACACCAGATAAGTTAATTTCTCTTACAACGAAAAGGAACTTGTTGGTGACTTATACAAAAAGGAAAACGACTTTAGAGAAGGGGAATAATGGATATTTTGCTGGAGAAAATAAATGAAACGTTGCCCAACTTAATCAAGAATGGAAAACTAATGAAAAGACAAAATCGGTGGCTGCTGTAACAAAAGGAAAAAACTGAACGGCCAAAAGGAAAAAGGACGAGAAAAGGAAAGAAAAGAAGAAAGAAAATGAAGAACATGAGGTAGGGGTCGAAGGGGAGCTTGAGTGAGAAGGTAAGTTTGGAGTTTTTGAATCGAGGAGAGAGAGTAGGGAGAGAGAATTGAAGAAGGAGGCTTTTGCGTAGGAGACATTCAAGGAGCATTGGAGATCAATTGAAGACTTTGGTTTTGTTTGGTTTTTATGTTCCTTAGACTATCTATTTCGATTATGTTTATTTACAGACGCATGAGCGAGTAGTTTGTTTTGTTCTAGGAGAAGGAGTTAGCCCATGGCTCTCCCGGAACTACTTTGATTTATCTTTGAATGCATTTCGTTTATCTATTCTTTATATGAGTGCTTCATTGAGTTTTGTTTGCGATGGCCACGTAGATGCATGTTTTAGGAACTTAGGAGAAGGACCGAAAGGAGAATTATAATTCAGGATAATTAGGTTTAGAACAAACGAGGTTAGGCCACGAAAGTAGGGTAGCAGCGGTTGAGGGTAAAATGGATGAATCATAGATCTTATGGGTTCAGTTCAAGGTATCAGCCATGAAAGTAGGGGATAACCTGACTAGATCACGTGTCTATACCTTGAGAGAGGGTAGATATCATATTAGGATCGTCTGCCTTAGATAATTTGATCGGGATTGCATGATTAGATAGGTTGATTGTCGGTTTCCTTAGTCTTGTGGTGAAACCAGATTCCTGGAACATTTTTCTCATTGTTAGGAAATCATTTGTTTATTTATTTTTGTTATTTCATTCTCTAATTCCATATTCGTTTGTTGCAAGTTTGATTCACAATTTGAGTTTAGGTTGTGTTGCGTAGTCTCTGTGGGGTCGACACCTAAAGTACTACACACGTGTCGTGCACTTGCGGGTAGTTTAAGTTAAATATTTGTTTAACTTTGATACGCATCAAGTTTTTGGTGCCGTTGCCGGGTATTATTGTCAACACGTCTTAGATTCGAGCCTAGAGTCTTTCTTATTTTGTTTTTGTTTTTGTTTTCTTTTCTTTCATTTCTTTCTATCTAATTCCATTCGTTTGTCCTTTGTTGGTTTATGACTAGGTCTCAAGGTGCTTCTAGTCTACTCAAAATCGACCCTGAGATCGTGCGTGCGTACTTGCATATAACTGAAAAAGGCAAGGAAGAAGGTAACACAGAGCCGTCAGATCAACGAGATATAGATAATCAGAACGGCCATGAACAACTTCAATCACCTCTCGATAATTTGGGCACATGCAACAACACCAACACGTGCCTCAACCGCGAGAACCACATGCTCCTCCACCACGTCGCCTCAAGGATTACGTTGTGCCGAACATGAACAACGTGCAAACAGCCATAAGGATGCTTGCTTTTGCTAGGGAACAGTTTGAGATTAAGCCGGCGATGATCAACATGCTTTATCAGAAGCAATTCATGGGTGGAAATCACGAGGATCCCCATCAGCACCTTAGAGACTTCCTTGAGCTTTCTGGTACATTCAAGATACACGGAGTCTCAGAGAACACGATCTTACTGCGTCTCTTCCCCTTCTCGATTGGGGGACGAGCAAAAACATGGCTACAATCGCTTCCCACTGGTTCAATCACGACTTGGGACCAGCTTTGCACACTGTTCTTGTCACGCTTCTTTCCTCCGAGCAAGACGAGTCAGATGAAAGGGGAAATCACAACGTTTAGATGCAGAGATGGAGAAACTTTGTTTGAAGCGTGGGGCAGATTTAAGGATCTTCTACAGATGTTTCCACACCATGGTCTCGAGCAGTGGTACATTATCCAAACCTTTTACAACGAAATTTCAGATGAACATCGAACGATGTTGGATAACGCTGCTAGATGATCATTTATGGATCTGAGCGTCAAGGAGGCATACGAGCTGATCAAAAATCACGCCATGAACCACACTATGTGATCAACACCGAGAGGTATGCCTAACAACACTCGTCGCTTTTACGAGCTGAATCAGAGAAGAGCGACGGGCAACACAACAAACACCATGTACTGTGTGAATTGCGGAGATACACAGCATGTAGCATATCAATGCATGGTACATGAAGACTTCGAACAGATGAATGCCCAGCAGCAAGGAAACACTTAATTCGGGAATACCTACAACCCAAATTGGAGGAATCACCCGAATCATTCGTATCAAACGACTCAACCGGTAAAGTATTCAGGATTTCAGCAAAGACATCAAACGTACCAGCAAAACAATCAGCAAGTTCCGGAAGCTCCTCAACCTCCTCAAGCCCCTTCGTTAAACCTTGAGGGAGTGTTGCTCGAATTTATTAAGGAGTAAAGGCAACAACAATCGACTCAAGCCAAATTCAATGGTTATGTGGGGACAGCGATTAGCGAGCTTAAAACTCATATGGAATCCTTGAGTACACATGTGAAGATGTTAGAAAATTCCATAGCACAATAGGCTGTCTCATCGTCTCGGAATCCCGGACAGCTTCCCGGTAAACCCGATCTTAACCCGAGAGAGCACGTGAACGCCATCACCTTGTGCAGCGGTAATGTGATCGAGAATCCACCCCCGAAAGAGCAAGAGAAAGCTGCTGGAAAATCTATGGATAAAGAAAAGGACATTGTGAATGAGGTAGGAGCTGAATCAGAATTGGAGAAACGGTATGTTGATGTTGCGGCGTACAAACCTCCAATATCGTTTCCTCAACGGTTGGTGAACAACAAGAACGAGGTAAAGTATGGACGGTTTGTAGAGATCTTCAAGAAGCTTCACATCAACATACCATTCGTAGAATCCCTCCAATAAATGCCCACGTACGCCAAATTTCTCAAAGAAATTATGTCCAATAAACGACGTATAGAAGAGAGTGAGACGGTAGCACTCACCGAGGAATGCAGCGTCATTCTTCAAAACAAGCTGCCCCCGAAATTGAAGGACCCCGAAAGCTTCTCCATTCCATGCACAATAGGTAATCCTGATATTGATAAAGCTTTGTGTGATTTAGGAGCAAGCGTGAGCCTCATGCCACATTCGGTCTTCAAGCAGATGAACTTCAACGACCTCTAACCTACCAAGATGTCTCTCCAAGTCGCTCACCGTTTGGTAAGATATCCGGTGGGGATTGTTGAAAATATTCCCACCAAGGTAGGTAATCTTTGTATACCCGCTGACTTTGTTGTACTTGGTATTGAAGAGGATGCCAGGATACCTATTATTCTTGGTAGATCGTTCTTAGCTAACGCAGGTGCGAGATAGACGTACAACAAGGAAAACTTTTCCTACGGGTCGGAGACGAAACGATTGAATTCAACTTGTCCAAATCCATGAACGGACCCTCCATCAAGGAGTCTTACTTTCGACTTGACTTGCTGGATGAGTTAACGAATGATACATTTGATCAAGTAAGTATTTTCGATCCCCTCGTGAGATGCTTAACTCAAGTTTGCAAAGATGCAGGATTTACCGATGAATAAGGTGAGGCGTACGCAGAATTTATGAGTGCTATTGAAGCACTAAAGACGCCCCATGTGAGGAGATACCACACGAAGCACACGCTGACTTCGCAGTGGAGAAGGCGCCCAAACTCCAGTTGAAGCCTCTTCCTTCTTCTCTTCGATATGAGTACCTTGGACATAATGATACATACCCCGTTATTGTTAATGCTGAGTTGAGTGCAGATGAGACGCAAAAGCTACCTGAATGCTTAATGAAGCATAGGAGAGTGATCGGATACACCATCGAGGATATCAAGGGACTAAGCCCTTCGTTATACATGCATCCAATACTCATGGAGGACGGGCATAAACCATCCATCGAAGCGCAAAGGCGGCTGAACCCCAACTTAAAAAAGGTAGTGAAAAAAAGAGATACTAAAACTTTTGGATGCAGGTACTATATATCCTATCTCGGACAGCGAATGGGTAAGCCCATGCATGTTGTACCAAAGAAAGGAGGAATTACGGTAGTCCGCAACGAACAACGAGCTTCCTAGGGCATACAGGTTTTTATCAAAGATTCATCAAAGACTTCTCAAAGATTACAAAACCGTTGACAGAGTTGCTGGCCAAAAATGCTACATTCGATTTCTTCCTAGATGCATCTTCCTAGATGCATGTTTTAGGAAGTTAGGAGAAGGACAAAAAGGAGAATTCTAATTCCGGATAATCAGGTTTAGAACAATCGAGGTTAGGCCACGAAAGTAGGGTAGCAGCGGTTGAGGGTAAAACGGATGAATCACAGATCTTATGGGTTCAGTTCAAGGTGTCAGCCACGAAAGTACGGGATAACTTGACTAGATCACGTGTCTATGCCTTGAGAGAGGGTAGATATCATATTAGGATCGTCTGTCTTAGATAACTTGATCGGGATTGCATGATTAGATATGTTGATTATCGGTTTCGGTAGTCCTGTGGTGAAACCGGATTTCTGGAACGTTTGTCTCATTGTTAGGAGCTCGTTTGTTTATTTTTTTATTATTTCAATCTCAAATTCTATATTCGTTCGTTGCAAGTTTGATTCACAGTTTGAGTTTAGGTTGTGTTGCGTAGTCCCTGTGGGATCGACACCTAAAGTACTACACACGTGTCGTGCACTTGCGGGTAGTTTAGGTTAAATATTTGTTCAACTTTGATACGTATCAATGATACTGACTCGATACACTTAACACGAAAGCTACATCATGTGATGTACATGTGCTAGCATACGTGATCCTATTCATCCATTCATTCTCATCATAAGTGTAGGAAAATCCTCCCGATAAAGAGAATTTCTAGTGTATATCGGAAGTTAGCCCTTTTTGTAATTTTTCATGTTATATATTCTCAGGATGGTATCTATGTACACCGAATGAGAGTGTCGTAATAGTCTCTTGGATCTAAACTAGGAAAGTCGTAATAGTCTCTTGGATCTATCTCTATAGATCTTCATTCCTTGAATATAAGAAGGTTCTATCAATTTTTCATAAAGAATTGTTCGGACTCAAATCATAGTCCTTTGCTGTGATGGTATATCTCAATAGATTTTCTATTATTAATATGTCATCCTCATATACCACACGAAAAATAATGTCACCCACTAACTTTCTTATACACGTTAGCTTTTCTTTGCATTTAACAACATTAAAATTTCAAACTACCATGTTAAATAGGAATATTCAATTATGAGAATCGTGCTTAAGTCAGTAGATGAACCTTTGTAACTTGCATAAAATAATATCAATGGACCAGACCGTGAACCTGCAAGTTGAGTTATGTACACTTCTTGGACGTCTACAATTAGGAAAAATGTTTTTGTGTTCATCTTTCATATCTCATAGTCATAGTTCACCACTATCACAAATCAAATCCGAATAGACTTGAGAATAGAGTTCCTTTTCAAACATCCAATTGTTTCTTCATAGTCATTTCTTCACATTACATATGTCGTTTGGAAATTAGACGAGCTTTTAGGTCACTATGAAGGCAAATAAAAAAATATGTGAATAAATGAAAGGAAACAATTCACGTAAGGGATTGCAAAAGGATAGGTCCGAAGAGGTTACTAATGTCCATATTTTGTTAACCCTCATCCATCTATTTTGGATTTCAACTCAACATTGCTTACTCAAGATCAAAGGGGCATCATCAACACTATAACCCTAGTTTTCATGCATTAGTAGATTGAACTTATCATATGCATGCCGAAAATATTTAGACGTTTTAAGAATAACTTGTAAAAAGATACTTCCTCAACATGATTTTGTTGTTGATCAGGTTTCTTAATGACCTTCAATCATTGAAGATAGAATTTTCCTATTCAATCTCAAAACATCCTGTGAGGTTATTCATGAGACATCTCATACTTTTGTCCCTATATAAATTCTATAGGTTCTTGAATCTCATTAAGAATTATTCCCTTTAATTTTGTTATATAAAAAACTTACTTTCCAAAGGGACAACTTATTTTCACTTCCATTAATTTAGTTGAAAGTGACAACTTTGAATTATTTTTACAATCTTCATACAAAGATTGATTGACTGCATCAAATAGCTTGTAAAAATTATTTAGTTTCAACGTATAAAACTTATTCATTCATATTTCTATCATGCATACTATGATTGCAAGAAAAAGCATGCCCAATCATTTCCATATATTCATGATGAATACGAAAAAAACTACTTTCAAATGTAATCACATCGTAATTAGTATAAAATCATTCCTGTGTTCAATTATGTAGGTATGAGATGCCATTGAGTTCTTATCTTCTCCATGATAAACCCTAAATATAGTAGGTTTTCACAAAACTTTTCTTGTATGTGTTTTAACACAACATCTATACTAAATATTTTATTCTTTTTTCACCTACAAAAAAGATAGTATAACTTATCACTCCTTGTCCATACAACTTGATTTGTACCAAATGGTGTAAAAATTTTGATCCCACTTTCAAATTCGACAAAAGGATCGTTTTTTATCAATCCCTCATACATTAACCTTCAAAATGACCAAAATATATAAACCATAAGATGATTTTATAGATTTAGTTATGAGTGAGGATCTGAGATCCAAAGATATATATATATATATATGTTTCAACATAATTGCATTACTCTGACGTTACTATCTCTAACTTACCTACCCATAGCATTGATTATTAAGGCGTCCGAGAACTATAGTACGTATGAACTTTGTGTTAGATTTGTAACGCAAGGTCACTACGAATCCATGCGCGTTAGCATTACTATTTTTTATGCCATTGTAACGAAAATTGTATTCAGTTAATAGCGTTACCTTTACAAAAGAAATGGTAATGCCATTGTAACGCAAACAACCACATTAGTCTTCCGTTAGATTTGAGTTACAACTGCTACACTATTTTCATACACATCTATTGTTTCTCTTGCGTTACAATGACATAAAAATTGTGTTACAATTAACTACGTTGTAGCACCAAATTTGCATACAATTTTCATTACATTTTTGTTATAATGTCCTACCTATGCGGTGTTGACCTCAGGTTAAAGTAGATATTAGCACTGTGATCCTTTTGAAAAATACTACTGACAAATAAATTGTAATTTTAACAATGATAGTAATTCTCATTTTTTGTCAATTCAATGATCACATCTCCATGTGTATCATCAATATGCGATTTAATAAAAAAATATCTATTTATATTTATCAAATAGAAACTATCACATATACATTGATCTATCTATATTACTAACATTCGATCTATCATCCTATGATAAAAAATATATTTTGATTAATACCTACAAAATTTGACAACGTTTATCATGATTCATATCATGATGACAAGTATCTAATATTAATGAGAATTTTTAATATTCATATCATTTTGTTGGAGACCTTTTTTCAAACATTATATGACAATTTTCTAGTTCTATATAATTTTAACAAGTGAACTATTCTTTGAATTAATTGTAGCATGCCAGCTTTTTCAATCTAATGTTCAATTTGTGTTTGTCAAATTCATTTGAACTAAATATTTTTATGAGTGGGTCAACTGTATTTTTCTCTCCATCTGCTTTTTTGTTTTGAACGTCTTCATACTCAATCATTTCTCAAATTATATGGTACCCTCACCAAATATGTTTGGATATTTGATAAAATTTAGTCCATTTTTATGGGGTTTTGTTTCGATTTTTAAACAAATGATCATAGGTCTAATCTACATATCATAATAGATTTTATATAATTTTGGAATGAGTTTCGATATTACGAAACCTTTATGAATATCTACACGTGGTCGAATTCGATGTCAACCAATTTATAAGGTGGAAAGGGTAGATAACCTATTTTTTTCTCTTTTTGTGTTTTAATAGGAAGAACTTTTGTATTCTATACCCGAATTCTATTGAAACATTCTATTTATAAAAGCTCGTAAATAAAAAAAGTATATTACCATAATATATGCCATTAATCATATTCTTTTGTACACATTAATTCTGTATTAATTATTTATAAATGTATCCATATTATAACGATAATTATACTTAACACACAATATTTTTTTACATATGATCCCTATAACTCTCATATCACGTCACAACTGTCTTCAAATGATAATTTACACAATAAATATTGTTTGATTATTTTTCAATTTCTTAAATCGATTGCAAGAATATTTAAGAGTGTTCAATCCGAGTTTCGGTTCAGGTTTTTTGGGTTCCGGTTAGAGTTCGAGTTAGAGTATAGAAAAATTAGACTAGAATTAATCCGAATTATGATGAAATAGTTGGATTTTCCAAGTAGTTCAATTATTCTAGATATTTAAGTTATTTGAATTTCTGTTTATTTAGGTATTATCTTTAATTTTGGTTATTTAGGATTATTCGGTTAATTTATTTTTAATATGAAATTAAAATAAAAATAAATATAAAAATAAAAATAAAATATTATATATAACATATATATACACACAAATATTTAAGGATTTTTAATATTTATATTTTTTTTTATTTTTTAATTGGATTGTTCGGGGTTTATCCGAACCGAACCGAATCAAACCGAACGGGTTCTGAAATTTGATTTCATTTGGGTTCTTGTGATAATCCGTATTCCAAATGATTTAGATTTTTCGGATCTATCAGGATTGGGTTAGTCCAGATAACCCGAATTGGGGATAATCCGAATTGGACACCTCTATGTAAAATTACAAAAACAAAAATAAAACTACTTAATTTATGTTTTGTTTGTCTTTCATTTGAGCAGTTCATGACACTGACTTGTAAAAATGGGTCAGATTAATAAATGACGCTGTTTAGTTGCACCTTGCAATCATATAACTAAGTTGAAGTTAGATAACATAAATTTATTTTCAATTTCTCATGAATTTAACCATACTAATTATATATTAGTATGGAAAATGGAAAATAAAAGAAATAATAGAGTATCATAATGACCAAAACATTAATGATGCTAATTAGTATTTTTCATTGTTGCAAAAGTCGTTAACAGGTCGGACGGTCAATGAATATCCAACGACTAGTCAAATTTTGTTAATGAATAATTGGTGATTAGACGTTTTTTGTATTTTAAATAAATTTAAAATATTTCAATAAAACTTGAATTTTAAAGTAATATAATAGAAAAAACAGATGAAATAACCAAAATACCATACATAAAATATAAATTAATACAAAATCATTAACCATAACATTATAAACGTAAAATAACATTAATGAAGTCATTCGAAGATCTAATACTTATACTCTAATTAGTGCACCAACTCATCATCTACTCTACAATCGATGACAACTAAACTACAAAACCTTCTTCCGATTTCATAGCATTATCATCATTAATGTCTTTAATTCAAAGTTGGAGGAACTTATTAATCGTCATCATCTATCGTATTAACATCTTGTTCAACCGTGACTGAATGTGGGTAGAAGGCGAATAGAGGCGAGCAAAGGCAAGCGATGAGCGAAGCCGAGCAAGGAGGTGCCAATGTGAATGAAGGAAATCAAAGGCGAGATGAGAGAGAGTCTAAGGCGTGGCTTCGTTTGAGAATGGAGAGTAAGATCAAAACAACATTGTTTTGAACTCTCCTAAAATGACGATGTTCGCTACAAAAAAAAAATGTGTTTTTCAATGGACGAATACGTTGGAAAACGCCTAAAATCTGTTGGAAAATGCACTTTCCAACGGTCGACAACAGATTTCAACCCGTTGGGAATCGATCGTTGCAAATCGGGATCTGTTGCAATTCACAACGGCAGTGCAATGGATAATATCCGTTGCAAAAGTGTAATGGACAGTCCAATGGACGCAACCGTTGAATTGTTTTAACGGAAGCCCGTTGAAATTTTTATGACGGATGCCTGTTACAAATTTGCAACGGATGCCCATTACAAAATTGCAACAGATTCCCGTTATAAATTTGCAACGGATTACTGTACAATATACGGATACCCCAGAGACAACGAATTTAGTTCGAGTGACACACGACGGCGACTACGGCTAGGACGTAGTCGCCATAGTGTGTCACTCTAAATGAGTCTCTGGGGTATCCGTATATTGTACAGTAATTTGCCTTGCATACCCCAAAATGGGGATATGCATTTTTTAAAAAAATGCAGGAGGACTTTGTACCATCCATTCCGGTGTAGTTGGATTCTGTTCAACAGCCCAAGCGGCCCCGGGGCGGACCCCAACCGAAAGGCGCTAGACGGACTAACGGCAAGCGAGATAAAGAAAGCTGCTGGCCTTATGTGCTTGCCGCGAGAGATCTCCAATAAGAATAAAGTCAAGAAAGTGGTTTTTGGGCAAGACAAGAAAGGAACTCGCCCCAAGGGATAAAAGCTGGCGATGACTTGGTGAAAGGAATCTATGAGAAAAAGGTTCTCGAACCGGGTTCCGACCGCGCGGAGCCTACGAGTTCAGTCGAAGAGCTATAGGAGTCTATGGGCGGGATCAAGCTTAAAAGGAATGGACGGGCGTAGGCTTAATAGTGAACGCAGACCCCCCTGCTTATAGATATAAGATCAATGACTTAAAAGACAGATGCCGAGTTAGACTTCTTTATTGCGTTGCGAAGAGAGATCGAAGACGAAGATTTTCTGACGCAGTGCGGGCACTGGATGAAAAAGACAGAGAGGAGAACAACCCACCTCCAGGGCATACTTCAAGGAGCACCAATCTCCCTCATCTATCCGCACGAAGCCGACCTATAGATAAAAAAAGAAATGCAAGAAAGGAAAATGAAATAAAAAAAAAAAAAGATGCTTTGGGAGTGTGAGATAGGCGGACGGGGAGTACGCAGCCGAACAACCGCTGGGGCTTCCAGCAGTGATAGCTGAACTAACCAGATGGGCCAGGAGCTGACATTTAAATCAGAAATCAACGTTGGATCCCGCCGAAAAAGGCAGACTGAAGCGGAGGATCAGAAAATGCAAGACAACAAGGGGAAGGGGCAAGCGCTTTTTAGAAGGAAGAAGCGAACGAATCAATCAGAATGGAGACAGGGAAAAGAGGCGAAAGAAAGATTTTCGAGCCTGCAAGCAGCAAGCAACAACGGCTTTTCAGCCGTTGCGCGCTAGCTTATAGTTTAGGGTAGGTAGGGCCCTTTCTCAAACTTATATTTAATATAAGGTCAGCTTTTTTTGGAACCTTAGTTTTGGAGTTTTCCCAAACCTATACCTTACTTATCTTACTAAGAAAATGGGGCTTATGTTTTTCAGCCGCATCGCACTGCTGCAATGGATCCGCTGGGCTGGATGAGCAACCTTCTATCCGGCCTCTGTACTAGTAGTGGAGTGGCTTGCTACTTTCAATCAGAAAAGGCAAATGACGCAAGGGAGAAAGAAGTTGTCCCCTCTTCTCTGGTAACCCGCCGCCGGTCATATAGAGCGCTACGCCCGCCACAGCATATGTATAAAAAAGAGGGAAGAAAGAACAACCCTTTGACTTTGGCACATGAGGTGGCGGGTTTGGCTAGGTAACATAATGGAAATGTATCGGACTGCAAATCCTGGAATGACGGTTCGACCCCGTCCTTGGCCTCGGGGAGTGGCGAGCAGCACGGAACCTTAATTAATCAAATGGCATAAGGTTTCTTTGTTAGAAATCCACAGACAACATACTAGAACTTCCAATCCAAACCAAAGAAATGCAACATGAGAAGGAGCTTTTTACGTTACGCTTCAATAGAATGAATGAAGTAAGGGTAGAATAGGCTGGATGCCCGTTACAAATTTGCAATGGATGTCTGTTACAAAATTGCAACAGTGTGCGTTGACATCTTGGTAGGAAAAACGAGCGGGAATTTGAAATTTCCAATGGACATCCGTTGGAAATTGGTGAGAAAGAGCAACGAACGTCCATTGCTAATTGGCGGGAAAGGGCAACGGACGTCCGTTAACATTTGGCGGGAAAATATTGCCAATGGATGACTGTTGCAAATTGCAATGGGCATCCGTTGGAAACGTGGTTAAAAAAAATTAAAAAATAATAATATTTTTTAAACTAAATAGTTTTTGATTAAAATATTAAAATTGTTTACAAAAAACATTAAAATTAAAACAAATCCTATTACATCACATTGAGATTGGTTGCACCCATATCATATCTGCGATAACCACCACCTCTAGACGGCGTTGCATCCGAATCGAGACCCATTTCTTGCTGCGGCGTTGATCCCCTCATCTGGCCGAATAACAAATCAATGAAGCTCTCCAACCGATGTATTTGGGAGGTTTTTTGCGCCACGTGAGCTTGAGTTTCTCGAAGTTGTGATTCGAGCTCCTCGATCCGCCGTGGCTGCGTAAAACTCTCTTGGATAGCGGGAGACACCGTCGAAGATATATTTTTGAAGCACGTTGGGAGTCGAACCGTAAGCTTGTGATTGCTGTGTAATATTCTCCGTCACAGCTCTCACGGTTCTCTCCACTCAAGGATCAACGAGTTCGGGTTCGTCGACCTCTTCTCCGACGACCGACTTCTTCTTGGAGTGGGTTTGGAATACCAGCTCAAGAAGTGTCCGTTCTCTTTCTATCCGTTGCATATGTAATATAAAATAAACGTAATTACATAAATATTTAAAAACAAAAAATTTAATTAAACAAAATTTTGCCAATTCGTGTTTTCTCTTCGGGAATGATTTTGATCCCGAAGTATGGCGATGCAGACCATCTCCGGGAACCTTCTCACCGTACCGACATTGTTTGGCCTTATCGCTCTTGGCCTTGAATTCTGCGGAATCCTAATGCTGAATCATTTGATTGAAGACCATATCCACTGCTCATGTCGGTTTCCCATTGTTGCTGTAGTAGTTGCAATTCGCGTGGTTCATCATCAGGCGCATCCGAGCTTGCATGTCGTGCATCCATGCTATGTAGATGCACGTTGTATCCTTTCGCTGTCATCTGTATGAGCACTGCAAAATAATTTATAAATTGTTAGTTTTATAATGGACGGAGTAATTGACGTGACGTTCTGCATTTCCAACGGGCATCCGTTAGAATTCCCAACGAATGCCCGCTGGAAATGCATGTTACTGAGGTAACGGACGGCGAAATGGCGTCTCGTCTCCTTTTGCAACGGGCATCCATTAGAATTTCCAACGGATGCCCGTTGGAAATTCTGCAGACTAGGGTATACATCATTACAAAACGCCAACGGATGCGCGTTAGAATTGTTTCGATCGTTAGAAAATTCCAACATATTCCCGTTAGAAATGTGGAACACTTAGAAATTTTTTCTAAATGTCGGGAGCGATTTTGTGTTTCAATGGGTATCCGTTAATATTTTCAACCGATGTCTGTTGGTATTAGATAATTCTAATTTCTAATACATTACATATCGTTTATATAAACTGTTCGATTGTATTAACATTTTGATTGTTCGATTACACATCATATACATTACTACACATCATGGACGTTACCCGTCATGTACATTACACATCATCTACATTTATTACACATCATACACATTATTGTATTTACATTTCTTCTTCAGAAGATTCATCGATGGGCGATTCTTCCTCTATTGTTCATTGAATTCATCGTCGTTTTCATCGTCAGCATCTTCCGGTTCATCAGCTTCATAATCACGTATGAATTCACTGTCTATGTCAGTTCTTGCGAGAATCTCCTCGCGATCTGTATCAATTAAACGAATCGGCTACGGATGATCGGGTTGCAACGGCAGATTATATTGATACAGATAGTTTATGTGATAATCCGTTGCACGTCGTTCTTACGTTTGAATATGCAAATCGAAATAAAATATGCTGAAATATGTGATTTCTTCCAGCAAATATTGTTTGACAATAGATCCTTCGAGCGATTCTTTGTTTTTTTGCTTTTTTCTTTAAATGAAAGAAAAACCTTTCGAAAGGATACATCCATCTGAATTGAACTGGTCCACCGGGTATTGCCTCATCTAGTAGATGTATTGGCTAATGCTCCATGACATCGAAAAATGAAGGCGGAAAAACTTTTTCCAATGCACATAATACTTCAGAGATATTGTTTTTAATTAAATCCAAGTCATCCCTTTTTAAATTCCGTGAACTTATATATCTGAAAAATATGTTGATTCTGCATAGCACATCGTGAATATTTCGTGGTAAATACCCATCAAATGCAATTGGAATGAGTCGCTGCATGAAAACATGACAATCATGACTTTTCGATCCGATCAGCCTCGAACCAACAATATGCACACACCGAGCAATGTTCAATGCATATCCATCGGGAAACTTAACGTCCTCTTTTAATCATTTTAATAATGTCGTTTTCGCCGGACCAGAAAATCTGAATACCGGCATAGGTGACCTTCCATCTCTTAATTCCAACTCAGGTCATCGGTATATTGACTTCAAATCTTTTCGTAATTGTATATTATCCTGAGTTTTACCCGCCACATTCAAAACAGTATTGATGATGTTATCGAAAAAGTTCTTTTCGATATGCATAACATTTAAATTATAACGTAATATTAATGATTTACAGTATGGTAGTTCCCAAAAGATACTACGTTTATACCAGTTATTTCATTCACCTTAACCTTTTGGTTTACGATGCCCACGATCTCCACCGCATTCTACCGATTCTTTTACATCACCCATTGTGTTCAATCTTTCGTTGAGGTTTTGTGTTCCGGTTTGCATGCACGACGTCTCTTCTTTTTGTATCACGTTCTTCCGAAAATGTTTTTTATCTTTCCGAAAAGCGTGACCACGAGGAAGAAATCTTCTATGACAATCAAACCAACATGGTTTCTTACCATGTACTAGTCGAAATGAATTTGTATCCTCCATACAATATGGACATGCCAATCTTTCGTACGTGCTCCATCCAGATAACATTTCATAGGCAGGAAAATCGCTAATTGTCCACAACAAGACCGCTTTCAATGTGAAATTTTGCTTAGTACTGACGTCATAAGCAAGGATTCCTTCGTTCCACAACTGTCTTAATTCATAAATTAAGGGCTTTAAAAAGGCATCGAAACATTTCTTCTAATGTTCTGGTTTTAGAATCAGCAACGTTAGAAACATTACCTATCTTTTTAAACACATCTCGGGAGGCAAATTATAGGGAGACAAAGTCACTGGCCACAGAGAATACTGACTTCTAGATTTTCCAAATGGACTAAAACCAACCGTGCACAGGCAAAGATAAATGTTTCTCGTTTCATACGCGAACTCGAGAAATATTTCATTGAAATCTTTCCAAGCCTTACTATCCAATGGATGTTGCATTATAACTTCGGCCGTTGAGTGTTCTGCGTGCCATCTTATTGCCATAGCGGTTTTTTTCGATTCATATAACCTTCTTAACCTGTTTGCTACAGGCATATAGAATATTTTCTTGT
The DNA here is from genome assembly GCA_036759665.1 of Gynandropsis gynandra. Classification (NCBI taxonomy): domain Eukaryota; kingdom Viridiplantae; phylum Streptophyta; class Magnoliopsida; order Brassicales; family Cleomaceae; genus Gynandropsis; species Gynandropsis gynandra. The sequence continues at coordinate 9,732,901 of CM071868.1, forward strand.
ATGGTACATATTTACGTGAAGATGGTTTTCTAGGCTTGAAATCTGCTTGGACCGCAAAACTTGCATTCCAACAAGTCTTTATCATTTCCCCAGAACAACATGCAACTGTTTCTATAAACATCAATTTTCTCATGTGGCATTCCCAAATCATTTAACGCATTTTTTGTTTCATAGTGTTTCTCGGGAGCTTGATTATTTTCCGGTAAATATTTCCGCATTGTTTTGCAAAATGAATCCATGCAATTTTCAGTCACATTGTAGTCTGTTTTAATACTCAGCAATCTTGAAGATAAAGATAAGCGAGACTAACCTTCACGACAACCTTCATATATAGGCTATTTCGCTGAATCCAACAGGTTGAAGAATCGACGTGCATCGATATTCGGCATCTCTTCATGTATTTGTTCATTAACAACTCCAGGAAAAGCATCCGACACCATTTCCACATATGGATTGGTCGTTGATACTTCATTAATAACTTCTTCATTTCGTGCTACTTGTGCATCTTGCACAATATCTCTAACACCGTAATTTTTGCCGTGAATAAACCAAATTTCGTAATTTTCAATGAAACCCACCTTATAAAGATATTTGCAAACAATTTCTTGACTTCGATACTTCATGTTTTTGCATCTTTTGCATGGACATAACATTGTCTCGTGTTCTTGACACAAAGGTTGCATCGATGCAAAACCCATGAAGCTCCAATCCGTGTAGAATTCTTGTGTAATCTCTTCGGTTATAGGATATTTTCTTCTATACATCCATTCTCTCGATCTATATATATATATATATATATATATTTGAAGAAGACAACATTTTGTTGAAAATATATTTTTTGTTGTTGATGGTTTGATGCTAAAACCTTGATAGTTCTATATATCCACTCTCTCTATCTATATATCCACTCTCTCGATCTATATATATTTCGATTTGAAGAACACGAGATTTTGTTAAAAATATGTTTGTTATTGATGATTTGATGCAATCTTTGGTATTGATCTAAATAGTGACATTTCCAACGGAAATCCGTTGGAAATTGCAACGGATGCCCGTTGTAAGTTCACGTGATTTTTTTAAACCGATGAACCTCGAAATTAACAATTTCAACGAGCATCCGTTGCCAATTGTAATGGGAATCCGTTGCAAATTCCAATGGATGCCCGTTAAAATCTTGTCCAACGGATTAGTGCCCGTTGAAAGTGCTTGCACATCCGTTACAATCCGTTATTTTTGCATATTACAATATTTAGATCTTATGAATTATGATTTTGATGATGTAATTGTAACTGATTCATGTCGAACACAGGCGGTGAACAAAAACTGAAATGACGCGAAATATGTAATAAAAAATTAATTTCAAAATTTTTATTTCCTTACATTATTTTTCTTTTTAAACTACAATTTCATTAAGATCACTTTCAATCACGCTATAACATAAGGTAACAATAAAAGAAAAGGAAAACATTTAGGAAATGGCTTCAACTCAGAGGCAAAGTGTTGAACTCGACTCGGATCCTCTCCGCCGACTACCTCTGTTGTCAAAACCAGCATCTTTGTGTCCATTATCAAATCCAAAACCACCCTCATAAACTGGCTCACCGCAGGGAATCCTTTTCCGGATCTGGGCGATGAGACAGTTTATGAAGGTGGTTTTGGATTCAACAATGGATACTAAGATGCTTGTTATTGATGTTTTGAGGCAATCTTAGGTTCCGATATAGATAGTAATTTCCAACGGACATCTGTTGGCAATTGCAATGGATGCCCGTTGCACGATCACAGGAATTTATTTCGACCGGTGCACCTCGAAATTAACTATCTCAACGGGTATCTAATGCAATTGTTAACGGGCATCCGTTACAATTTGGAACGGATGACCGTTGCAATTTTTTTCCGGCTTCTAACAGGCTTCCAACGGAACATACCAACGGATTATATCCGTTACAAATCCGTTAAAAATTGCGACGGATTGCAACATATATGGCAACGGAAAATATGCGTTACACGTCCGTTGAAATTTGTAACGGATTGCAATAGATTTTCGTCCGTTGAAAGTATCAACAAATAATCGACGTGCATCGATATTCGGCATCTCTTCATGTATTTGTTCATTAACAACTCCAGGAAAAGCATCCGACACCATTTCCACATATGGATTGGTCGTTGATACTTCATTAATAACTTCTTCATTTCGTGCTACTTGTGCATCTTGCACAATATCTCTAACACCGTAATTTTTGCCGTGAATAAACCAAATTTCGTAATTTTCAATGAAACCCACCTTATAAAGATATTTGCAAACAATTTCTTGACTTCGATACTTCATGTTTTTGCATCTTTTGCATGGACATAACATTGTCTCGTGTTCTTGACACAAAGGTTGCATCGATGCAAAACCCATGAAGCTCCAATCCGTGTAGAATTCTTGTGTAATCTCTTCGGTTATAGGATATTTTCTTCTATACATCCATTCTCTCGATCTATATATATATATATATATATATTTGAAGAAGACAACATTTTGTTGAAAATATATTTTTTGTTGTTGATGGTTTGATGCTAAAACCTTGATAGTTCTATATATCCACTCTCTCTATCTATATATCCACTCTCTCGATCTATATATATTTCGATTTGAAGAACACGAGATTTTGTTAAAAATATGTTTGTTATTGATGATTTGATGCAATCTTTGGTATTGATCTAAATAGTGACATTTCCAACGGAAATCCGTTGGAAATTGCAACGGATGCCCGTTGTAAGTTCACGTGATTTTTTTAAACCGATGAACCTCGAAATTAACAATTTCAACGAGCATCCGTTGCCAATTGTAATGGGAATCCGTTGCAAATTCCAATGGATGCCCGTTAAAATCTTGTCCAACGGATTAGTGCCCGTTGAAAGTGCTTGCACATCCGTTACAATCCGTTATTTTTGCATATTACAATATTTAGATCTTATGAATTATGATTTTGATGATGTAATTGTAACTGATTCATGTCGAACACAGGCGGTGAACAAAAACTGAAATGACGCGAAATATGTAATAAAAAATTAATTTCAAAATTTTTATTTCCTTACATTATTTTTCTTTTTAAACTACAATTTCATTAAGATCACTTTCAATCACGCTATAACATAAGGTAACAATAAAAGAAAAGGAAAACATTTAGGAAATGGCTTCAACTCAGAGGCAAAGTGTTGAACTCGACTCGGATCCTCTCCGCCGACTACCTCTGTTGTCAAAACCAGCATCTTTGTGTCCATTATCAAATCCAAAACCACCCTCATAAAAACTGGCTCAGCAGGGAATCCTTTTCCGGATCTGGGCGATGAGACAGTTTATGAAGGTGGTTTTGGATTCAACAATGGATACTAAGATGCTTGTTATTGATGTTTTGAGGCAATCTTAGGTTCCGATATAGATAGTAATTTCCAACGGACATCTGTTGGCAATTGCAATGGATGCCCGTTGCACGATCACAGGAATTTATTTCGACCGGTGCACCTCGAAATTAACTATCTCAACGGGTATCTAATGCAATTGTTAACGGGCATCCGTTACAATTTGGAACGGATGACCGTTGCAATTTTTTTCCGGCTTCTAACAGGCTTCCAACGGAACATACCAACGGATTATATCCGTTACAAATCCGTTAAAAAGTGCGACGGATTGCAACGGATATGGCAACGGAAAATATGCATTACACGTCCGTTGAAATTTGTAACGGATTGCAATAGATTTTCGTCCGTTGAAAGTATCAACAAATTCGTTACAATCCGTTGCTATTTGCATCCAACGGATGGATCCGTTGCCCCGTCCGCTGCAAACAACGAGTTTTTTTGTAGTGGTTTTGTAACAATTCTTTTTAAAACTGAGGCCATTGTTGCGGCGTCGAGTCTACGCCCAGGTGACGCCTAGTCGGCGTCCAGACAACTAATTCCATCGATTCTTCGATTTTATGAACCATCATCCACCGCTTAGCGTCTAGACGACAACTAATCGACCACTCAGAACGATTTCTAGAACACTTTTTTTTTTATAACATTGAAGTTTTCGAATATTAATCCCCATATTTTTTATATAAAAATAATTTATAATGTTTTCCTTTCTTCGGAACAAATTGATCTAGACAAAGAAAATATTTTTATTTTGTGTTAGTTAATTCATATTAATATAGTTTCATTAATTTGTTAGTTCAAATAAAAAAACTAAAAAAGCTAGGATTATAGAAAACTTATTTAGAAATGATTAATTGACAAATCAAGAAGCGAAATAAAAAATACAAAAAATAACTTTCTGACGATAGAAATTATACAAATTTAAAATGCAATTAGTACAACTATATGATTTCCTTTAATGAGGTACAAGTGACGTAAAGCCGACCCGTATCCATGGGAGGAGGCGTCTCCATCATCTTAGGCCAAAGTGTATCATCAGTTAATTAGTGGTCCAAAACAGGGATTAAAATCTTAGTTAAGACATTGATTTGTGAGACAAAGCATATCTACTCGCACTTGCACTTCTCTCTTATGTTTCTTCTTTTTTTTTTAAAATATTTGTTTTGGTCTAAAAGCTTTTGCTTTTTTAACGGTATTGTGATCTACTAATGTCGGGCTTGAATGGTCCACTTTGATCTTGACATGTTACCTTTGGGAAATAAAACCATGTATGATAATGAGTTTTCTTCCATCTACTTTACATAATAAAACCATGAATGATAATGGGTTCAAATTATAAGTATAATCAAATGTTTTTATTATTTTTTTATGTTTGTATTTCCATAGAATAGAATATTGACATTAGCCGAAACTCAAACAAAAAAAACGTATTAGATCGTAAATATTATAATAACTTTTCTAAAAAATATTAATAAAACTATAAATATGAAATGAGTTTGAATTTAATTTAACTCAAACTCTAATTCATGAGTTTAAGATAGTTGACGTATCTACCTAGAAAGACATCATCTACTGTGACAAGCACTACAAGAAAATCAGGTTTTAGGGACTGAAAAATCGGTCCCTAATCCGTCCCTAAACGGGTTTAGGAACGGATTAGGGACGACCAGCGGTAGTCTCCAGTCGCGCGACTCCAAATGCTATCCGTCCCCAATCCGTTCCTAATTAGGGACGGATATTTCAGTCCCCAATCCGTCCCCAATTAGAGACGGAATAAGTAGTCCCCAAAAAGTCCCGGGATTGGGGACGAACCGGTTTCCGTCTCTAAATATTGGAGACGAACAACAGAATTCGTCCCTAAATTTAGAGACGGCTGTCGCCCATCGCTAAATTTAGAGACCGTTTGCCCGTCCCTAATCTTTTTTAAAATAAAAAAATAAAATTTAAAAAAGTTCGATTACATTAAAAGATAAAAATTAGTACATAAAAATAATTACAAACCATACATATAACCAACATTTTTAATCCTAAGCCGTTCTGATTAGTCGTGGTCGGAATCACTGCTCTGAACTACATCCCAATCGATGTTAGGCATTTGCGCTTTCATCATGCGCAGAAGCTTATCCATACGTCTATCTGATCGTTCAGCCTGCTTTCTTGATAGTTCAGCCTCCTTTAGTGCTTGTTCAACCCGTTTGTCGGATTCTTGGAACCTTTCGGATATTTGATGTCGGAGCTCGTAATCCCATACTTTTTCTTTACCTTTGGATGAAGTTGAATGTTTTGAGGCCATTGCTCCAAGTCCGAAAATACGACCTTTGTATGGCGTAACTTGCTGTAACTGTAAAACGGAGAATTAATAAATTTATAAATAGTGAAATTAGATCATAGTAGAATGTCATTATTACCTCAAGATACAACTCGTTGTACTCTTCCTGACTAAGAGTAGTTTGTGAGATATACGATGATTCGTATCCCTTCTCTTTCGCCTGAAAAAAATAAAAAAGACATAGTTTAATGAAATGTTAATTTTATATAAATGCATAAAAATTGAATAAAGCTTACCAGATCTTCGTTTACTTCCGCAAAAGAACAAGATCCTGTCGTGTGTACGCTTATCCCGTATCCTGCTCTATCAGAACGCCGGGATTTACTTGCTCGCTCGCTCTTTGCCTTAAATTCTGGGGAATCCCAATATGCGCACATCTGATCCCAAATATCTTCCGCCATCCATTTGGGTTTTCCTTTTACCTCTCGGTTTGCGTTACATTTACCTACGATAGACTTGAGACACTTTGCCGCATTTCTTTCAAATTCGGACATTACTTGTCCGGTAAGGGCGGGATTCCAATAAAATTTTTGCTGAAATAATAATAAGCTTATTATATTTAAATTGTAATTTAAATTACTTGATAAAATTAAAATTTGTTTAAAACATACCACAAATTATTTCCACCATCGTTGCTTAATATCTGGATCGGTATGTGTCCAATTGTAACACGGCCGATCATAATCAGCTGTTATCGTAGCTGTTATGTGACGATTAAGTTGATTAAATCCAAACCTA
>CM071868.1:9744059-9811451 GCA_036759665.1 Gynandropsis gynandra
TTATTATTATTATTATTATTATTATTATTATTATTATTATTATTATTATTATTATTATTATTATTATTATTATTATTATTATTATTATTATTATTATTATTATTATTATTATTATTATTATTATTATTATTATTATTATTATTATTATTATTATTATTATTATTATTATTATTATTATTATTATTATTATTATTATAATTGTCACTATTGTCATAGTTGTCATCTTAATATAATAAAATATAATTAATATATAAAAAATCCTATAAAAAATTTTATCAACTTGTTTCTAATTGACAGCAATATTATTTGATATATTTATTTAAAATTATCTATTATGTCATAATAATACATGAATTAACATGTTATATTCAAAGTAATATATGATCTTTTAAAATTAATTTTAAATTGGTCAATTTAACGATATTTGTGCATGTAAATCAATTTGGAACCAATTTCAAAAATTAATGATTATGTTTAATAATATAATATTATAAAATAATAGTTAATTTCATTAATTATTATGTGAAACAAAAGTTTTTTTTGGTCAATTGAAACCAATTTGGGGGGTTTGATGGGAATAATATCAGAAATGTCTTTCTAGGGCTAAAACACTTCAAAACTACCCTCATATATCTCATTAAAAAAATTGGAGAAAAGACATATGTGCCCTTAATGAAAAACACATACCAAGAAGGGAAAGGCAAATATGAGACGAGGGAAAACAAAATTGAGAGGAGGGAAACAAAGTAGAGAGCTATTTCCTTTCATTTTCGAGTGTTTTCCTTCTATTTCTATTTCTATCCTTCAATTTTTGAGTGATTTCTTCCCATTCTCGAGTGATTTCCTTCCATTTTGAGCGTTTTGCAGCAATTTTCGAGCGATTTCCAACAATGTTTCAACCATTTTCAGTGATTTCCACCAATTTCCAGCGTTTTTAGCGATTTTCCGGTGATTTTTGGCGATTTCCGGCGATTTGTAGGTGACTTTCAGCGATTTCGACCTTTTTCCGTCGATTTCTGGCATTTTCCGGCGTTTTCTGGCAATTTCCGGCGATTTCTGGTAGTTTCCGGTGATTTCTGGCAGTTTCTAGCGGTCGCACTGGGTCACAGGGTCGAACAGGATCGCAGGGTCGAACTGGGTCGAACTGGGTCGGACTGGGTCGCAAGGTCGGACAGGGTCGCTAGGTCGAGCTGGGTCGGACTGGGTCGCTGGGTCGCAGGGTCGGACAGGGTCGCAGGGTCGGACAAGGTCGCTAGGTCGCAGGGTCAAACTGGGTCAAACTGGGGGTCGGACTAGGTCGTAGGGTCGGACAGGGTCGCTGGGTCGCAGGGTCGGACAGGGTCGCTGGGTCGCACTGGATCGCTGGGTCGCAGGATCGCACTGGGTAACTGGATCACAGGGTCAAACTGGGTCAAACTTGGTAGAAGGGTCGTAAGGGGTATTTTGGGAATTTTAAGTTTTATAAGGGTATTTTTGAAGCGAATTTTTTTTCGGAAAGGGTATTTTTGAAGGCTTTTAGCCCTACGAGAGTATTTTTGAAATTATCCCGGTTTGATGAGATTTTACCTTTATATATAAAACAAAACAAAAAAGAGGGATAAATTCGTAGAAACAAATCTGTAGATAGGAGAAACATCAACTTACAACATTTATTTTACCTAATTGTTAATGTTATATTTGTGGATTGTGTTAGATCTATTTTAAAGTTTTAGATTGTTGAGAGTTTCAAAGAGAAGAAATACGACTTAGTTATTTTCAAAATTCAATTTGGAAGATAGGAGGAGTCAAACTGGAAGAGAATGAGAAGATAGAGAGAGTCAAACTGGAATAGGACTAGAAGATAATAAGCAGATGAAGCTGAAGACGAGGAAATATGTTCTTAGATTCACGTGAAGATCAGGTGTGGAAACATACTATATAAAAGGAGTTGAAACACCTAGGTTTAGGTATCGAGTGGGTGTCGCAATAAGTGATATTTGATAATTGAGTATTGAAAGAGTACTTGGAGAGATACAAGATACAGTGAGAGAGAGAGAAACAATAAGTTGATTATTTGCGATCTAACTCAGGGGGAGTTATCCATAGAAGTCTTAAGTACGTTGTAACGAGAAAAAGTGTACTAAAAAACACTTATTCGTAAATAAAAATGGTATTGTTTGAATATTTGTTGCTTTTAGCTTTTAATATCTATCAACGTTTTCTTTCTATTGTTTTTAATTGGTATCAGAGCTGGTAACCAAAGTTTAGATAGCTGGTAACAGAAAGAGATCTACAAGGAGGAAAAAAACCATAAAAATACAGTGTACTTGGTCAAACTTTTGATGACAAGAAGCTAGTAAAGAAATCAATTCGAATGTCTACCTAAAAAGTTTCATGCTTAGAAAACAGCCATGAATGTCATTGAATACAGATATCACAAGTTTTAAGTAAATTATTAGGATTCTTGTTGCTCATGAATTGGAGTTTCAACTTGAACAAAGGAGTACATCAAAATATGGAAATAAAGGAGTTGTTCTTCAACTCAAAGATGAAAGCTCAAGATTAAATAATTTTGAAGAAAATGTTGTCCTGCTGACCAAAAAGTTTGGAAAAATTATGAAAAAACATTCATAAGTAGGCGGTCAAACAATTAAGATCAATGAAATAAGAAAGAGAGCAAGTTTGGATTTCAATGTCATGAATGCAAGAGATTTGGTCATTTAAATCTCAATATCAAAATATTTTAAAGATAGAAAGTGTCATGAAAGGATTGTGAAAAACACAATGTTATAAGTGCAAAGGTTTTGGTCACACCAAAAATTAATATGCAGATTCTAGTGTGATCAAAGAAATGTCACTAATCACATACAACGAATCAAGTTCTGATTCTGAAGATAGTAATGAAGAAGACCTAAAAAGTTTTATTGCCTTCATTCGAATAATTTAAGAAAATGAAGTTGAAGAAAATGAAGACAAAAAGGTTGAAGAAATTGAGAATGAAGAAGATGAAGTAAATGTTGAAACTATTTTCAATGAGGGGCTGAATATGAGCAAGTTGAACATACAGCTGGTTAAAACAAATGAAAAGTTAGAAAAAAAACTTCAAAAAATTCAAAAGCAGGTACCTCTAAAAGAAAAAGAAGTAATACTAATCAAAGTCAGCTTAAAAAACAAAGAAGCAACTGAAAATACTCTCGATGGCACTCAAAAAATTGATCACTTATTTTCATTGGGAAAATAAAGAGTAAACAATCACGGAATTGGATATACTAGGAATAAAGGAAATTCTCAGAATAAGTTTGTATCCGGAGAAAAACTAAAAGATCTAGCCTCAACAATGTATGAAAATAAGAAACAGAGCTATTCGTTCAAGAAGGTTGTAGGCAAAAGAAATTATGTTCAAACATCAGACATTACAATCATGGATATAACTCTGGAAGAAGATATCCAATGCAATATCATACGAACAACTTTGTAAGATATTATTTCTATAGAATAAAAGGACACAAACAGTTCATATGCAATAAAAAATGCATGTATGATTTAGGTAAGCATTCTCTATCGAAAATAAACAAACCTAACCTTTATTGCAATGTAACTTATATTTGTGCTCTAAAAGATAAATTAAACATTTAGTATTTTGACAATGGATGTTCTAGACACATGACAGGTAAAGAGTACTTTTATCAAATTTTTTTTGAAATCAAGAACTGTGGTAGCGTTATTTTTGGAGATGGAAACAAAGACAAAATTCTTGGAAAAGGAGATGTAGATACACTTGGACAATCTCTTCTGTAGAATGTGCAATATGTTACTGGATTAACCGCAAATTTGATTAGTATTAGTCAATTATGTAACAACAATAACAATATGTTTCAAAGCAACGAAAGACAATTAGTCTTTGTAGCATCAAAGATTGAGGCATGTCAATTACATCTCACTAGTAAAACTGACTAGCCCAAACATTGTTAGAGGTTTATCTAAGCTAAATCTTGATAAATCTAAAACTTGTAAACCTTTTCAATTGGGAAAACAAGTAAAAGTTCATAACAAGAAGATGCTTGATGTTAAGACTGAAAAAATACTAGAACCGATTCATATGGACTTAATGGAACCAATGAAGATAGAATGTTTTATTGGAAAAAGATATATTTTTGTTATTGTTGATAATTTTTCAAGGTATATTTGGGTCAAATTTCTGAGAGAAAAAACTGATATATTTGAACTGTTTCATTACTTGCTCTTGCAATTGAAAAATACAAAAGGAAGTATAGAACGAATTCGGAGTGATCATGGAAGAGAGTTTGAAAATGATGTTTTCCATAAGTTCTCTCTAAAATATGGTATTGTAGATGAGTTCTATGCTCCAAACACACCAGAACAGAATGTTGTAGTAGAAAGAAAGAATATGACTCTTCAAGAGATTGGTCGTGACATGCTTCATGCAAAGTCGACTTCAATTCGTTTTTTAGAAGAAGCAATAAACACAACTTGTTACATAATAAATCAAGTCTATGTACGACCAGGTATGTCAAAAACACCATATAAACTTTGGATGGTAAAAGCTCAAATCTGATGATTTCCATATTTTAGGGTGTATTTGCTATATTATGAGTGATAGGAAATATCTTGGAAAATTTGATACAAAAAGCGATGAAAGAATCTTTCTTGGATATGGAACTAATACAATTGCATACAAAATTTATAATTTACGAAAAAGAACAGTTGTTGAATCTATAAATATTGTGTTTAAAGAAGACGATCTATCTAAGAAAGTTATGTTTCCTTTTTCTGCAGATTCATTGCAAGGAAATTCTAGGACATAAGGTGATAATATAAGTGTATCTTATGAACAAACATCAAATGAAAACATGATGGAAGAAGATCATGACGGAAATGAGTATCAAAGGTTAAATTGAGTTAACAACTCTACATCGAAGTCATTCAATTGACGATGTTATTGGTAATATTAGAGATGAAAACATGGTAAAACCTAAATTAAATTATCATGACATTGTCAATTTTGCTTGTTTTACATCTCAAACTAAACCTAAATGTGTAAGTGATGCACTAAATGATAAGTCCTAGGTAAAAGCAATGCATAATGAATTAGAAAAATTTATTTGGAATGATGTTTGGTTGTTAGTACCTCATCCAGTTCATGTGAATGTTATTGTCACAAAGTGGATCTTTAAAAATAAAACCAATGAACTAGGTGAAATCGTTAGAAATAAGGCAAGATTGATTGCATAAGGTTGCACACAAGTTGAATGTATTGATTTTGATGAGACTTTTGCACTCGTTGCTAGATTAAAAGTCCATAAGATCACTATAAAAAAACTCGCAGTTTCTAACGGACGGGGCAATGGATCCGTCCGGTGGAAACAAATACCAACGAATTGTAACAGATTTGTTAATATTTTCGACGGGCCTAAATCCCCTGCAATCCGTTAAAAATTTCAACGGAGTTGTAACGGATTATTTCCGTTGCAATATCCGTTGAAATCCGTCGCGATTTTTAACGGATTGTAACAAATTTAGTCTGTTGGCCACATCCGTTGGAATACCCATACGTAACCGAGAAAAGAACTAAAATGGGCGTCCCTTGCAAATTGTAACGGATGCCCGTTAGAAATTGCAACGGATGCCCGTTGATATTGTAAATTTTGAGGTTCAATGCTCGAATAAATTACCGTTGGTGAACTAAACTACTTTCTTGGTTTACAGGTGAAGCAACTGGATGAAGAATTATTTATATCTCAAAGAAAATATACAAAGAATCTGGTCAAGAGATTTGAAATTGATCAAAGAAAGTTAGATAATACCCCTATGCAACCACTACAAAACGTACTAAAGACTCATAGGGAGATGATGTGGAAGTAAAACTTTACAGAAGCATGATTGGAAGTTTGCTTTACCTCACTGCAAGTAGACATGATTTGTGCTTAAGTGTAGGAATTTGTACCAGATATCAAGCGAAACCTAAGCAATCTCATTTGATGGATGTGAAGAGGATTATCAAACATGTCAAAGGTACATGAAATTATGACATTGTTTATACCAAGTACACTAATTTCAAATTTGTTAAGTTTAGTGATGCAGATTGTGGAGCCAATGCAGATGATAGGAAGAGTACATCTGGTGGTTGTTTCTTTCTCGGAAACAATCTAGTGACTTGGTATAGTAAAAAGTAGAATTTTACATCTTTATCTACTGTCGAAGCTTCATATATTTACCTTGGGAAGCTATTGTACTAAACTAATCTGGACGAATCTGATACTGATGGTTGGATTATGGTATCAGTTTAAAAACTTTTATTGCTTTGAATGATAATACTAGTGCAATTGATATTTCAAAAAATCTTGTACAACGTTAAAAACGAAATATATTGAGATTAGACATTATTTTTAAGAGAAAAGATTGAACAAAAGCAAATGAGGGTAGAATATGGTCTTACTAAATGTTAGTTAGTAGAAATTTTCACAAAACCATTGGATTTAAATCGATTTTTTAAGGAAAATCACTAGGTGTTTGTGAAATCTGATATTATTTAAATGTGTTCTGAATGGATAAAAATCATAAGGTTGAAATTTCAATCTTAGTGAAAAAAAAGGAAATAGATGTATAAGGTCTGATGTTGTGTTGGTAATGCTCAATTTTTAAATATACTTAAATGTTATTTAAGTACACCTGCTCAATCTTAGTCTCTTTTTCTTCTAATAGTTATATGTGAAAAGACTCTTGCTCATTTTTTTATTTTTTTGAAAAAATGGTGAAAAGAATAACTGTTACGAGTATAAGGTCGAGTCTAAGTTGTGAGATATTCAGTTTTAGTTATAATGTCCTAATGATGCAAAGCAAATTTTTACTTAAATACTCCTCTATGTTCAACTTGATATATAAGAGTATACTTGAAAGGGTAATCAAGAAGTTTGTTATATTAAGACTAACAAAAAAGGGGTGTTTCTGAAAATAATAAAAAAAGTGAATCAAGGAATTGAGTAAGGGGACTTAATCTTTCAAACCAAACTTATATGTTATTTGTTCATTCTGAACAGATTCTTATTTCTCTTAATCATTTTTAGTGCACAATAATTAATAAATAAAAGAGAAATTAACAAAGTGATTTTTAAAAAAAAAACAAGTGGTTTTTCTGAAAAAAAAGGTTTAAGTGATGGAAAAATGGAGGCTGTGTGACAAGTGCAATTACCTTCATGTAAAGCTTTTGTGATTTATATTAAAAATGCCTTACATCTTAGTATATCTCTTTAAACCCTAACTGTTGTTATCGAATGAGAACGTGAATTTTTTACAGCAAACCTAGAAGAATTCATAAACACATGGAAAATGAAAGGAGAAGAATCAAGAAGAAGAGGAACGAGCGATTAAGTAACATTCATATACAAAAATGAGAGAATTCGTAAAGATTGTCCTAGGATTATAGAAAATCCTCTAAGGATCAACGGCAAACGATTCAAACAAATGGCCAAAAAAGGGTAGGTCCTAAGAGAACGCAAACAAATCCCAGCCGACAACCTACAGTCTCTACTTAGTCTTCTTTTAGAAAAAAAAAGACGAGAGGAAAGCTTAATATCATATTCAGACAAAAGTTATGGACCAAACAAAGTAGAAGACACATCAGACATGAGATGTGAACATCAGAGATAACCAACATCTTCAACGTATCCAAACACCAAAGGTATCCGTAAAATGACTCCTTCGAAGGCTTTTTCAAAGATATTCTATTAAGAAATAGGAGTTTCTAGGTTCAATACCTTGAAAAATAGAGAAATTCTGAGTGAAAAGAGCTTAAACGCAAGACATTTTAAATACTTGTCGTTATGAGAACTACTTATTAAAAGAAGCTTAACAAATACATTAACAAATCTCTGTTAAGGAATTAATATATGAGTTATATACAAATTTAAATTCCAAATTTTATATGTTTGGGTCAGAAGCGTTTGGACAAGTGTATGTTCGGGTGAGAATTATCCAGTTTAATGCTAAGATAAATTAATAAGTTTCTGGGTAAACCTAATGTTGAAACATCAAGGGTCAAGGCGCTGGAAATTGACCTAGACATGGATATGGTCACACAAGAATTTATAGAAAAAGGGTTAATTAGCTAGCTCTGATAGATTTCAAATTCTAAGCTCAACTGGGAATACGCTAATTTAAACAAGATTTGCAGAACCAACTGGATACCGAACAAGAAAACATATGGTATTCAACATGATACAACAGTCTTGTTATTCCATGTGAAAAATGGATTTGTTGTCAATTTTGGAAAGGTTATCCTTTATCAGATGATTGGCCTTGGATCGTCGAATGCAAGGAAGCTCATCTTGCCATTTCTATGTTTGATCCAAAACATTCTTATTCAAGAAGTCCCAAATCTTATTAGAAAGAAGGAAATGAGAGAAAAGATTTCTCCCTGGATAATCTTTGAAAAACACTATATCAACAAGATGCTAGCTACTGAAGATATTGGAAATAATGAGAATGATAATACATAGAACATCATCAATTTTGAAAAACGGCTAGATGGAGTAATGACATATATTCAACTCATTCAGAAGGATTTGAAGGCGTTAGTGAAGCTAACTCAGAGTAAATCAGAGTAACACTAAGTCCATCTTAATTGTGTTTAGTCTGAATTTAGAGCTAACATTTGTTTTTGTTTGAATTTCTTATCACACAAACAGAGGGAGATGCAAAGAGTCAAACTACAAGTACAAGTAAAGCAGTGGAAAAGAGGTTGGAACAATAGAAATTTAAATTTTAAGTGCACTTAAATGTTTTGAACTCTTGTTTTATTTTTGAAATTTGAATTTGGTGTAAACTGTGTGGACTTATTTGTGAATCAGGATTCTTTATGTTTGGTGCATTGATCATTTCTAATAATCTGTGTTTATGTGATAATAATTTAAGGGGGAGATTGTTAATGCATATTTGAGGATTGTGTTAGATCTATTTCAAAGTTCAGGTTGTTAAGGATCTCAAGGAGAAGAAATACGGTCTGTTATTTTCAAAATTCAAACTAGATGATAGGAGGAGTCAAACTGGAAGAGAACAAGAAGATATGAGAGTCAAACTGGAAGAGGACGAGAAAATGGGAAGGAGATGAAGCTGAAGATGAGAGAATCTGTTCCTAGATTTACATGAAGATTACGCGTGGAAGCAAACTATATAAAAGAAGTTGAAACACCTATAATTAGGTATCGAGTGAGTATAGCAAGAGGTAATATTTGATCATTGCATATTGCAAGTGTGCTTGGAGAGATACAAGATACAAATGTGAGAGATAAATGATAAGTTGATTATTTACGGTCTAACTCAACGAGAGTTATCTTTGAAAGTCTTAAGTATTTTGTAATGAAAAGCAAGTGTACTAAAAAAGAATGATTCTTAAATAAAACTGGTATTATTTTGTATATATGTTTCTCTTACCTTTTAATATCTATCAATGTTATCTTTCTATTGTTTTCACTACTGTATCACAAAACATTAAGAAAACTATATAGACTAGGTGTAGAAACAAATATGAACACAAGAGAGGAATATGTGGCCACCTTTGAAGGCAACAACTATATAGGTTGGGTAGCGAAAATGATGACCATATTGAGGTGTAAAAAGAGTTTTGGAAAGTGGTGCCCCAGGGCTTACCGAATTAGGCTAGGTTAGATAAAATTCAAGGTAAGAACAATAAGAAAATCTGCATGAAAACAAAGAGAAGTATATTAAGGATCATCAGGCCTTGATAATCATGCAAAGATCTGTCACATAAGACATATTTTCACAAATTAAGGAGAAAGAATCGGCTTAAACAACATGGAAAATAATAAAAGGAGAGAATCAAGTGGATGGGAGGGTTGTAATGATTTGATTTTAGAGGTTAAAAAAGGCGTCTTGGGATATAATTATGGAAAAGAGGGAACCACTTAAGTAGTATTCCAAAAGGATTAGTGATTTTGCTGTAGAAATGATGAGTTACGGTGTAAAAGTCACAGATAATGAGTTGGCATAAAAATTTCTAGGTTATTTGACAAAAAAATTATGAGGTTTAAATTGAGATCATATATAATAAACAAAACAACTAAGAACTCTATCAGTTTCACATTTGATCAGTGAATTACAAAACCGAGAACAAAGAGTTATGAACAAAAAGAAAAATGAAGTAGATGGAGCACTTAAGGCAAGTTTTCAGCAACAAAAAGCTTGACATTACACATATTCTAGTAGGCCTTATGGTTTCAAACCGAACAAGAGATCAAACACATAAAAATGGTGTTGTGTGCGCAAGAGGAACAACCACAATGAGGATGAATGGTACTGCAAACAACAAGAGCGCCAGTGTTGATCAGATTATGCAACACAAGCTTAAAGGATCATGCTTTATGCTTGAAAAATTGAAACATCAAGCTAGGGAATGCATAAACATAAAGACACAAGAACATGCACATCAAATAAAAGAAGATGAAAAGACTATGAAGAGCTGTTGTTCACAGCAAACCAAGAAACACAACAAGGAAAAATAGTGACACTTAGTTCTTAGATAGTGGTGCATCAAAACATATGACACACAACTGGAAGTATTTCACTTATTAGGGCAAGAGTATTTGAGTTCCAATCGGATTGGAAAATGTGAAGCTTATGATGAGTGCAGGGAAAGTAAATATCTCTATCAAGACAAAGCAAGGAAGGAAAAAAAATAGAGATGTCTACGTAGTCTCTAAACTAAGAGAATACATACCGAGCATTGTTCAAATGGCAAAGAATGGTTATCAAGTTTGAATTGCAAGGAACAAATGCAAAATTGAAAATAAGAGAGACATAATTATGGTTGATATCCCTATGATGGTCAAGGTTTATCCACTGAAATGAGATTTCATAGGCAATGTATCAAAATAAAGGCAGGTAAAGAAGGATAGAAGAAACTTACCAATGAAGAAGAAGTCTTCGTCGAACATGAAGACAAAACAAGAAGTAAACAAAGCAAGAGATTTCATTGAATCTACCAAAGTAAAACAATCAAGAACTTCAAAAGAAGCAAAAATCAGAGATGTAAGGCTGAAATTAGGTTCAACAAAGAAGAGCATAATCAAGTCAGGTTCGTCGTCACTCACCAAAGACATGGAGACAACTCCATTCGCAAAACTAGAACAAGAATCACAAATCATCACCAAGGATTTGAGAGGGAATGTTGGAGATGACTCACCCTATGCTCAGATTTGGCTGAAGGTCGAGGACAAATGATAAAAGGAATTAGGTAACGACTGCTAAGAAAAGAAAAGTTAATTTCAGAAGCTAATGACCCAACAACAAATGAGTAGCCCAACTATGATGAAATATTCTTAACAAAACATTATATAAATAATGGAAAAACACAAGTATTTGGTGAAATGTCAAACAAAAATGCATATTCATAAACTTAAAATCTAGAAGAAAAAGAGTCTGGAGACATATTAAAATGTTGTAAAAAAGGAAAAAATGACATAAACTTTGGTAACTATATTTTGTAAGGGTTATGTATAAACCCGACTGTAAAATAAAAAAGAGAGAGAAAAGAAAAATGTTTTGAGAAAACACAAATCTTCCTTGTTTTCTTCTACACAAACACTCACCTTCATTGATTCAAATAAATATTTTTTTCATTTTTCATTTTATGTTACAGAAATATTAATCAAAGAGATATGTAGGATACTAAACATAAATGCAATATGGTGCTTAAGTCTGTAAAGACTAACAAATGATATCAAGACAATAGGTTCAAAGAGAAAAAAAAGCAATAGGGATCCAAAAAACAAAACACAAAACAAGCACCTAAAAACACAAGTAACAAGAAAACAAAAACGTGTAGTTCAAGGAGCACTAAATTGTCCAAGATGTAGGCGTATCAAGAAAACAAAGAGGAAAAGTGACAAATCTACAGAAAGAGATCTACTCTCCAAAAACATCAAGGAAACTCTAAAAACTAAGTGCAAAAACAAAGTGAAGGAGAAGGAACACTTAAGGCATGTTTTCAGCCACAAACAGTTGGCCATTGCGCATGATTAACAAAAACAATGAGGATTAAGCAAAACAATCCTAAGGTATCATGCTTTGTGTGAGACAATTGGGACATTAAGTAACAGAATCCATAAACATAAAGTTTCAACAAACACACGGACATGCACATCAAATACAAGAAGGTGAAAGTTACTACGAAGGGCTATTGTTCAAAGCAAAGCAAGAAACACAACAAGGACTAGATAGTGATACTTGGTTCTTGGATAGTGGTGCATCTATCCATATGACACATAACGATAAAAACTTCACTTATCTAGACAATAGTGTTCGAGTTTAAGTCAAATTGGGCAAAGGGGAGCTTATGATAACTGCGGAAAAAAAATCTCTCTCAAGACAAGAAAAGGAAGGAAACAATTAGAGATGTCTAGGAAAAAGATGTTGAGTATTGCACAAATGACAAGAAATGGTAATCAAGTTGAGTTTGCAAGAAACAAATGCACGATTGTGAATAAGAGAGGCATAATTGTGGATGATATCCCTATGGTGGTTAAGGTTAATCCATTGAAATGAGATTCCATATGCTATGTATCAACACTAAGAGAGGTAAAGAAAGAGACCATAAACTTACCAGTGAAGAAATGTCTTTGCAAAGATGAAGATAACGCGTGAAGAACATAAAGCAAGAGATTTCATTGAATCTGTCAAAGCAAAACAATCAACAACTTCAAAAGAAGCACAAATCAGAGATGCAAGACTAAAATTTGGATAAAAAAGAAAAGGACAATATAGTCAGGTTCATCGTCACTCAAAAAAGACATGGAGACAACTCAATTCGCAAAACCAGAAAAACAATAAAAAAAATCAATACCAAGGATTCGAGAGGGAGTATTGGAGATGATTGCTTGGAAATGAACAAAGGGGAAAAGCCGCTAGAAGAGCAAAGTTATTAGAAATCAAAGGCTATAAAACACATGTAAATTATGAAGACATGGGCTACCTAAAATCAAAGGAAAAACAATAATTATGAAGCCCAACAACGCAACAGTAAATCAGAAGTCCAACTACGAGGAAAAAGTAGTAACACAACATTATATAAAAAACAGAAAATAAAAATATTTAGTAAAATATCAAACAAAATCCATTTTTCCTAAAAGTAGTATATCAAACAAACAAAGTTACATATTCAAATATTGTCAAAAAGAAAAAAAATGGCGTAGACTTGGTAATTATGTTATTTAGTGGTTATATATAAACCCAAGTATGCAATGAAAGAAAGACTAACGAAAAACGTTGTTAAATCACACAACTATTATTTCCTTTCTTCAACACAAACACTTAGCTACATTAACTCATTTTCTATTTGATTGTATGGAAATTTGATTGATAGGTACTATTCAAAGTGTTCAAATAACTTTTTCCTTGTCTCTTGGAAGAGCCATCGTAATGCCACTACTTTTCAACCATTGAAGACCTCCCTCCCACCTAAATAAATTATTAGTGTTGGATATTGGAATACATGGAGAGTGCCTTATGAGTGGAAATAGGAATTATATGACATCCAATCAATTTTTTATTTTCATCGAACTTGTAAATGAGGTTGTGTTTGCTGAATAGCTTCTTTCCTAAAGGACGAGGAAGAAAGCATCGAAACAATAAATGGAGAATATTTGGAAGGAGACTTTATTTCTATGATATATTCAATTAATTTTCCACTGAGATAATTAGCGCAAATGTTTGTGGATTGTGACATCGTTGGCTATTTGTTACAAGACAACTTTCTTGTTTTTATTTTTTTAATTATCTATATTTTGAAAACAATTCTCGATGATTTTAGGCCAACATTATCGATTCAAGCTCTAGATGGAGTTTATAAAAATTTTATGTTTGTAATTCCAAACGAATACTACATGAATATAAATTACGGTCGACAAAGTACAAACAAAAGTTATCCATATTTTGTTAGAAAATCAAAATTATGTCGTGGAGAACCACTGTCCTAAAAGCATATTTCGAAACGACCATAGTGCAACCGACGACTGAATGCTTCCTAAAATTAGCACAACAACCTCTTCGTACACGTGCATTCGCAGAGAGGATGATGGAATAGTAAATTGTCATAAAAGACTCGTGTATATATATTAAATCGGTGGAAAAACCAATAGGGTTCAAATGTCCTATCTTTGTCTCAAAAGTCATTTGAATTCATAGGTTAACCAACTCACAAAAGTGACTTTGAATTAAAATCCACACTTTAAAGTTTCATATTGAAAAGGTTTTTGAAAAGTTATGGTAGTTTACAAAAAATTATTTATCTAATGGAGTAAAATTCGACCTAGCCCACCCTGGTCCGGGAGGGCGGCGGCGTCACCGCATGCAGACAAACGGTATTGGCAACGTCATCATCGTTGGGTACGTGTGGTATTTTTTATAAAACCCTCCACCTTTCCAGAATCCTTCTAGTTGGTCCTTTTGATAGTAATAATATACAACACTATAGATATACAAAAAATCTCAAGTTCTCCCAACCAATATGGGACTTTTAAAATGAGACAAATAGACAAAATTGAAGTCATTTATATTTTTCTCAATAATCTCCCTACAATAGTTTTAACAAAATACGAGTGAAAACGAATAAATATAGGAATTGAATTATTTAAACATTAATATCTTTCAATTGAATTGACGCGTAGTGATGTGAGGCAACAAGTTATGCTAGCGAAAGTAAATGATGTCTTGAACTTCAAAGGCTTAAATTGAGACCCCCGTAACACGTATCAATTCTTTTTTTTTTTCCTAATGTGCGATACAATTAAAATTCTTTTAATGGCCATGCGTTTTTACTTTGGTTCTATGAGTGCTCTAGAAAGAAAACTCAATTTTCTTTCATAGAAGGCAATCAACATTCACACTCATTTCAACAATAATTTTATCAAGTATGTCACAATTATAGAACACTCAAAAATAGATCTATGAAGTTATTAAGTTTGTTAGACTTCCATATCATCATCCATCAAGTTCTTCAAAAGACCGCTCAACTTCTAGAGCTATGGAATAAATCTTTCCGAGTTACATCTCAATCATCCATCAAATCCATTATGGGACCACTCAACAACTAGAATTATAGATTTATAACCACAAACTCTAAAGACATAACTCCTATGAATACACAATCAAAATTCTTCAGTCCTATATTCGATTTTCTAAATTCATAAATATGCAACCTTAGCAAGACAACCCCAAACATTCAAATAATTCAGATGTTGTTTAAAACCTTTCCATAATTCGTAAGGAGTATTATGTAGCTTATTGTGAGGAACTTTGTTATGAATATAACATGCTGAAAAAGCTGCTTCCCCCACATATTGTTAGGCATACCAGAACTTAATAACATAGCATTCATAACTTGTTTTCGTGTTATGTTTTTCCGTTCAACTATGCCATTTTGTTGTGGTGTAATAGTTTCATGAATGATACAATTTTCACTACAAAATTTTTGAAGAAATTTCGTGCAATACTCACCACCTCTAGCAGACCTAAGTCCTAAAATCTTTTCATATAATTGATTTTTTTCATCTTTATATTTTAAAACATTTGAGCAGTCTATTCTTTTGACCATAATAGATAAATTTTTTTATATCTAGAAAAGTCATTTATGAATGATATATGATATTTTTTACCACATTTACTCAACGTGTTTCTAAAATTAGCTAAGTAAGAATGAATCAATTCAAGTATTTCGATACTTCTCGAAGTAACTTGTTTAAAAGGTTTCTTGACATATTTTGCTTCAACACAAATAACACATTTTGAATATTGATTTTCGTTTGATGTGATTATAAGATGCATATTTTTCAACCTTTTAATAGAGAAATAATTTACATGTCGTAGCCTATCATGCCACATTCTAATATATTCAACGACATAAGCAGAACGAGTCTTACTTCCATTTGCAACAACAGAAACAATGTTCAGAACAAACAATCTATTAGACAAATAACTCTCTCTCACAAAATCCTCATTCTTGGCTAATATTACTTTTTCACCATCAAATGCAAGTTTCAATCCCGCTCTATTCACCCAACTGCTAGAGAATAGATTTCTATGCAGCGATTGAATATAAATCGACAAGATTTTTTGTACTCATAGATTTGACCATGTTAGGTTTTTCATCAACCATTTGAAATTGGATCTATTTTTCGATGATGTATTTCTTCCTCCCGACAACATCATCATTGTATTGTTTCCAAGATATCTCAAATCTCCTTGGCATGTTTGTGCCTGAAAAAGATGTCAAACAGAACGTTGGATATATGGTCGAAGAGATCATCGCGCTATGTCTTATTGTCTTTTTCAAAATTTTCCTTTGTTTCGTCATTTGTCTTTTTGGGTCTATCAATTTTGGGTGTGGCCAGAGGAATGGATGGAGTGGTTTGCTGAGATGTATGTTTTGCGACGTCCGCGTAGAGGACGTAGTCGACATGCAATTATTCAAAGAAAATAAACAGTTTTTGAACCAGTAACGGTAGTTCATATCATCAGGTGGTTCGAGTTGTGAGAGGCCAAATAGTGATCATGGTAGGACGAAAACCATGGTTGAGAGGAGAATTGCGTTTTCAGAATGTTAGAAAATAAGTATAGAAAACTAAAACTGCATCGTGGAGAACTATTGTCCTGAAAGTTTATTTCGGTATGATTGTGGTGCAACAGATGACCGGACGCTCTCCAAGATTAATACAACTTCCTCATACATGGACACTTGCGAAGAGGAGGATGAAATAGCAAATTGTCATAGAAGACTAATGTATGTATCAATCAGTGGAGAATCAATGGGGTTCAGTAGTTAACCGAATTAATAGGTTTCATTTTGAAACAACTCGTTGAAAAAGTTATGGCAATTTACAAAAAATATATATATATACTGGGACGACGACATCTTATGTGCATGGTAGTTTTTGAAAAACTACACACCTTTCCAAAATCCTTTCGCTTGCACCTTTTTTATAGCAATAAAATATAATACTTTATAAATACTCAAAACCTCAAATTATCCCAACCAATGTGTGACTCTTAAAATACCAAAAAAAATTGGAATAATTTATATTTTTCTCAACATATTTATTGCATGTAAAAACACTTTTTAAATGAGTTAAGGACGGAAATCGGTTCTAAGACTGACTTTTTCTAGTTAGTTAGTGATATGTCTGCATCTATTATTACAATTTACGGTGTATTCTTTATCTGATGTTCAAGTTGTATTTTCTAGGACTCAATCAAGATTTTTAGTTGGTATTCTTGAACCTATACTATGTTCTCGTGTATGCAGATTTGATCACATTCTATTTGTGTGCTAATAATGTAAAAAGAGGGGCGAGGTTTGTGGATTTAGTCAAAAATAAAATCTTATTTTTAAAACTTTTTAATTTTTTGTATTTGGTTGTTGCTATTTTTATGGTCTTTATTATCTAGAAAGTACATTATAAAGATAAAGTTGGAAGTTATTTAAAGTGGAATCTCTTGTGATTCATCAAGAATTTCAAACATACATCATTGAGAGAAAAAGAGATCATAGAAATTTAATTTTTTTATTGGTGTAATCTATTGTAAGCTTCTAGAGTCTAAATGAGATGCTGAAAACTTCTAGAAAAGATGTTGTAATCTCAGATAATTGTGCTCAACATTTACAAATTCGGGTAGTCGAATCACCGAGAAAACTAGCTACAGTCTAGGTGTAACTAAACATAAATAAACTGTAACTGTTGATGAATGAAAATATATTTATTTGAAGAATAGTGTTCACCGAAATCCACTGAGAAATTTTTTGGTTCGTTGGGATAAAGTGAAGAAAGATGATGTTAATTAGGTTTTGCTTGATGATTATCATAACACGAGATGAGGATGAAACCTATTTAGACTGATCTAAACTCATACGTAAAGTTATAGTTGTCTCCATCATTTGGACCATTCAAGATCCAATATCACTTCTAATAAGTAGAGTAAGCCCATTTCTGTCTACACATATCTTAGCCAATTTCTTCAAAGTCACGGGTTTGAACATTATATCTTAGCACAAGATGTGGAATTATTTTTAAAAATGTAAAATATATTAAAAACAGAGAGGAAGCTTACATGAAATACAATATAATTTGATGTTGTTCAAAGAGAATTAAAGAGAAAGATCTATCGCTAAGCAAAATTATGATATACTACAGACTAAGGTAAAGAGGTGGTTGCCCGTCAGATAGGATCTTTCAGTTGGACTATTAGAATAGATGTTGTTCTTTAAGGAAGATACCGACATGGATGAAATAATCATACATGGATGACTTGCGATGTGAGACTATTACATGTCACAGAATTCATTTGTAACATGAGACAGACTTTTACACAACTACATGTGGTTTCTTGGGTCATAGCTACTACTTCGAGCAAGCTTCAGACCCCTAGAATCTTTCGGCTTTCGATTTTGACTGCTTCTTTTGGCGATCTCTCTCATTGAATTTGCGAAATGGAGTTTAGGGTTAAGTCTTGCCGTGGAATTGAACTTCTCACAAAACCCTTTATGCCATTCTAAGGCTTCCATCACTCCAGTGTCGGCTCTGGCAGCCGGAAAATGTTTTTCTAGCCTCTCCGCTACTACTTCTGCGCAAAGCCCACAAACCCATTTGCCGTAATGTGACTTCTTAATTTTTTCTATGTATTGAGGAGTGCACGCTTCTTCTAAGCCGCAACAATCACATTTTACTCGCTTCACTTCTTCTCCTTCCCCTCCCTCTCCCTCTTCTTGATCGTCTTTGTCGCGAATGTGCCATCTTATCTCCGAGGAAACATCCGAGAATGACTTTTGAAGGTTCTGTTCAAGGGATGACATACTATTATTATTAATATAGTTATTACTATTATTATTGTAAACAGATGTACTAATAATAAGAGCTTTAAAAAATATTGAATGACCAAAAAGAGATGTTTGGCAATTCTAAAATAATGAGCTTGAGACTCGGAGAAATCCTAAACCAGCGGTTAGACATGGTAGTACGAGACCTCGATGACATGGCATATTCTTATTTCAAGGTCATTAAAAGTTTAGGACATACATGTAATTTTAAAGTCGTAACTAAGTTCTTTTATAGAACAAGATGGAGTTCTTGTAACTAAGGCATATTAAGTGAATTCTTCCGTGTCTACGAAGAAACTAAAAATAGAGATATCTTACGCAATATATTCATCTCGAAGCCCCATATTCAGTAGTGTTGCGTGTATTTAAAATCATCAAAGTGACCTATACTATCAAACAAACTTATATATGAACCCAAGCTATCGCTGTAATACGCCTACTCAGTAACTAATTTGCAGTGCAAATGGTCACAAGGTAATATTCTCCGTAATTATTTTTATTCTTTGAACTATAAGTTCATGAGAAAGACAAGAGCAGAAAATCAATGACTTTCAATTCATGATTAGTTGGCAACGATTAGATGGACATATACCCTTATATATTTAAATAAATTCTTTCAAATTTTCTGACTTGTGGTTTATAACATATCGCTCAAGATGGTAACTCCTATTTGCGCATCTTGAACGAGATCTATTCTTATGGTCGGTGATACTTTTAATTTGGATTAACCGGAGTCTGATAACGAGCTTCCAACTCAATCAAATTGACGATGAATGAATTATAAAGCTAGTTCATGCCGAGGTAAATCTTAATCCCATGGTATATATATATATATATATATATATATATGAAAACTTTACGTACGTTTTGGCTAATCCATTGAATGGTGAGAAATGAGATTCGTATAATACCATGATTAGTACTCGAATCAGTTACCTCGGTGTAACTTACACCTCTTTTCAGATATGCTCGAAGATAACATTCTATAACCACGCCAAAGAAAACAATACTCATGGAAATGAAGACAAAAATTAGAGTAGCTAATCTCTGTATTTATAGATATATATGCATATATATATATGTGTGTAGAGTACCATTGTTGATCTTGGGTGTTAGATTATAAGCTCCTTTGCTCGGCCTTGGAACGTAGATAATATCTCGTAATTTGGTCTTTGATTTTATAATATGATAATTTGATAGATATTCTTCTCCAATTTATACACTTTCTGTATATGTGTGTGTACGTGCATGCATGCACTTGTTGAACTCGATCATGACCCTTAGGAGGGTGAGAATCACGTTCGAGAAAGATCACTTTACAGCAGCGAAGGTATTTCCTTTTTCAAAGACACGAGACAGAGTTGATATTCCTCTTTCTTTCTTTTTTAAATAAAATATTTTTTATTGATATATCTGGTTAGAGATAAATATCTATTTTGTATGATTATAACAATATGCATATTGGTCTGTATCAATGTTCTAAGAGTACCTGCTTGTTAAAAAATGTGTATATGTGATCAAGTTGCGTCGTGGAGAACTATTGCTCTAAAAGCGTATTTCAGCATGAACATGGTGTAACCGACGACCGAACGTTTTCTAAGGTTAATACAACAACCTTCTCACATTCACGTGCACCCGTGAAAGATGTTGGGAAAAACTCGATTTTCCCGCTTCGTGAAGTTAAGATGGGCACTTAGGATTGAAACAAGAAATGAGAGCACAATAGTACAATTCGCAAATTGAAGATTCTTCTACTATATACAATAATAGTAGGATTACAAAATTGTCTCACACTCGGTGGCTCACTCAAGTTTGAGGGTTGACTCTTCCCAAGCTTCTTCTCTTCTCTCACAAAGAGGCTCTCTTAAGTTTCCTCACTCTAGGTGGCTTCTCTCTTGAGTTTTTGGATGATTGAAAATGGATGCCACTACTCCTATTTATACTACTCTCCAAAGGATGGTGGAGATTTCTTGCATCCAATGGTGGAGATTGATTCTCTGAAATGCTCCACACACTCTAGGAATCTCTACACTCTTCCACCACCTTCATCATCCTTCCACACTCTTCCATAAGCTTCCACACTATTCCATAAGCTTCCACACATCTCTAGGATATTCTAGAGGGTTCCACATTTTTCTACACATTTCTAGAGAGTTCTACAATTCTCTAGAATTCTCCGTAACGTTCTAGAGACTTCTATACTTCTTTAGAAATCTCTAGAAAACAACTCTCCAGTTAAGGATGGATCCGAACAAATCTTCCCCTCCAGCCTTAATTGGGAGGTAGTAATAAACCGGAAGCTTGACAACAATCTTCAAACTTCTTTGTTGGTATCACCTTGGTCATCATATCAGACCAGTTCTCATCTGTATGAACTTTCTCAAGATGTATTCTCTTTTCTTCGAGAACTTCTCGGATCCAATGATACCTTATATCAGTGTGCTTTGTGCGGGAATGAAATGTTGAGTTCTTCGCTAGGTAAATTGCACTTTGATTGTCACACTTCAAGACATACCTTTCTTGATCTATTCCCAACTCAAGCAAAAGGTTCTTTATCCACAACATCTCCTTGCAAGCTTCAGTAGTTGCGATATACTCTGCCTCCGTTGTGGATAATGCAACACACTTTTGTAGCTTTGACTGCCATGAAATAGCTCCCCCTCCAAAGGTAGTCAAATATCCTGATGTTGATTTCCTTGAATCAATATCACCAGCCAAATCTGCATCTGTGTATCCTTCTAACACAGGTTTTCCTTTTCCAAAGCATAAATATCTTTTGGAAGTTCCACGCAGGTATCAGAGGATCCATTTAACTGCAGCCCAATGTTTATTTCCTGGATTAGCCAAGAAACGACTAACAACACCCACTGCATAGGCGATATCTGGTCTTGTGCATATCATTGCATACATGAGGCTGCCTACTGCAGATGAGTATGGTATCTTCTTCATTTTCTCCATGCCTTTTTCACTTGTTGGACTTTGCTTCAAACTCAACTTGAAATGTCCAGCATGTGGGGTGTTAACCGGCTTTGATGTTTGCATGTTGAACCTTTCCAACACTTTCTCAATGTACCTCTCTTGGGATAGCCATAGCAGCCACTTTGATCTATCACGTGTGATTCTCATCCCAAGGATTTGTTTAGCCGGTCCCAAATCTTTCATGGCGAAACTCTTGCTTAGATCTTTCTTTAAAGCGGCTATCTTTGTGCGATCTTGTCCCACAATCAACATGTCATCAACATATAGTAGGAGTATGAGAAAGTCTCCTTTTTCGTACCTCTTTATGAAGACGCAATGATCGCTATCTGCCCTTTTGAAATCATTTTCCACCATAAATGATTCAAACTTCTTATACCATTGCCTCGGTGCTTGCTTAAGTCCATATAGACTCTTCGTGAGGCGGCATACTAAATTTTCTTTGCCTGGCACTTTAAATCCCTCAGGCTGCTCCATGTAGATCTCCTCATCTAGGTCGCCATGAAGAAATGCTGTCTTGACATCGAGCTGTTCTATCTCCAAATCTTGCACGGCTGCTAGACCAAGAACAACTCGGATGGATGTCATCTTTACCACGGGAGAGAATATCTCTTCAAAGTCGATACCTTTTTCTTGACCGAATCCTTTGACGACCAATCGAGCTTTGTAGCGAGGCTTTGAGCTAGAGCTACTATTCTTGATTCGGTACACCCACTTATTCTTCAACGCTTTTCTCCCTTTTGGTAGCTCCACAAGTTCATATGTGTTATTCTCATTCTCATATTGCATTTCTTCTTGCATGGCTATTCTCCACTTTTCTTTATGACAATCACTCATAGCTTCTCTATAGGTTTGAGGCTCCCCCTCATCAGTGAGCATAACATACTCCTCTGTGTTGTATCGAGTGGACGGTCTTCTATCCCTCGATGATCGTCTCGGCTCTTGTGTGATTGGAGGGTTAGATTGAGGCTCTTCTTGAACTGATCTATCATGTGTTTCGCGGTTGCTTTGCTCCAACAAAGGTTCATGATCTTCAACATCCCCGCTTTCTTGTGTGTTATTTTCCTCTTGTTGGACTGGAGTAGATTCCATGTTCTTACTACTTCTCAATCTTGGCCTCTCCGATTTTTGAATGTCTTCAATTGTTTGGTCTTCGAAGAAGACAACATCTCTACTTCGGATAACCTTCTTGGTGATTGGATCCCAGAGCCGATACCCAAACTCATCCTTGGGAGAACGAAGGTAGATGCACTCCTTCGTCTTTGCATCAAGCTTTGCTAGCTCATCCTTGGGGATATGAACAAATGCCCTACACCCAAACACCTTAAGATGATCGTATGAAGCCTTCTTACCCGTCCAAACTTCCTCTGGAATGGCCCCATCAAGAGGGACTGATGGTGTAAGGTTTACAATGTCAACCACGGTCATTATGGCTTCTCCCCAAAATGATTTGGGTAATTTAGTATGAGAGAGCATGCAACAAATTCTTTCTTCAATTGTCCGATTCATTCTCTCAGCTATTCCATTCAATTGTGGTGTCTTGGGTGGCGTCTTCTCTAGCCTAATGCCATATTTCTTGCAATAGGCTTCAAAGGGACCTCTATACTCTCCTCCGTTATCTGATCTTACACTCTTGATCTTCTTTCCAGTCTCACGCTCCACTAGAGCATGGAATTCCTTGAATGCATCAAGTACTTGATCCTTTGATTTTAGAAGGTATAACCACACCTTCCTTGAATGGTCATCAATGAAAGTGACATAATATGATGCCCCGCCTATAGATTTCTCAGACATCGAACATACATCGGTATGGACGAGGTCTAGAATATTCTTTCTCCTTGTGGGTGAGGAAGATCTTTGAAAAGCAACTCTGTGTTGTTTTCCAGCTAGACAATGGGCACAAGGATCAAGTAGTTTACCTTTCACGTCATGGAGGAGATGTTTTCGAGCGAGTATATGAAGACCTTTCTCACTGATGTGTCCAAGCCGTTTATGCCATAACTCCATATCACCAGTGGTGATGTTTACCTCTTCCTTATTTAGTTTTTCTTGTGTTACATACAATGATCCTTCCTTCTTACCTCGAGCCATGACTAGACTTCCTTTGGTGAGCTTCCATGTTCCTCCACCAAAGTAATTCATAAAGCGAGCATCATCTAGCTTTTCGGCAGAGATAAGGTTGAGACGCATGGCTGGGACATGTCTCACATTTTTCAAGATAAGCCTGCTTCCGGTGTTTGTTGTCAAGACGATGTCTCCTATCCCGATGATTTTACTCCTATCTTGATTTCCCATTTGCACTGTACCGAAGTCTCCACTTTGGTAAGATGAAAAGAAACTTCCATGAGGAGTAACATGGAAGGAAGCACCGGAATCGACAATCCAAGAACTATCATTGGAAGCGATGTTCAAGATATTAGATTCTCCAAGGAAATACAGAAGATCTTCTTTCGAAACTAGAGCAGTAGTGGTCTTCTCTTCTTGCATCTTCGTTGGGCTGATTTGGTCCTTTTTGACATTACCCACCTTCTGATCTTTCTTGAAGGATCGACATTCAATTTTCTTGTGGCCTATCTTTCCACAATAATAGCACGTGATCTTTGAGCGTGATTTAGATCTACCTCGAGTTTGATGCAGATCTCGGCTCTTGCTACGTCCACGAATTTCATTCTTACCTCGATTCTCAACAACATTAGCTTCGGGGTGGACAGACTCACCTCGCTCCATTCTTCTTGCTTCCTCACCAAGAAGATTATCACTGACGGTATCCATCGTTAACTTTCCTTCCGGAGCCGAGTTACTAAGTGTAACCACCAATGTGTCCCAACTTTCCGGTAAGGAACTAAGGAGTAAAAGGGCTTGTAGCTCATCATCAATCTTCATATCAATTTTTGTTAGTTAATTGACGAGCCCTTTGAAATTATTCAAATGTTCAATCATACTATGATCATCCTTATACTCCAGCTTCACCAATCGTCGAACTAAATTAGCCTTATTACGAGGTGTTTTCTTTTGAATCATGGACTCAAGCTTTGTCCATAATTCATAGGCATTTGTATAATTAGAAACATGCTCGAAGAGGCTTTTGTCAATGTACTTACGGATCATAGCAACAGCCTTTCGATTCAATAACTCCCATTGAGCGTCACTCTTGCCTTCTACTTTGTCTTTGTGGATGATGGGCTCATGCAAATCCTTGCAATACAAGTGGTCCTCCATCATCGGTTTCCAATACGAGTAGTTGTTGGCTGTGAGCTTGAACATTTCTCCATCATGAGTGACATGATCCTCCATCCTGAACTACACGAGCTTAATTACGACTATAGAGAACCGGGCTCTGATACCACTGTTGGGAAAAACTCGACTTTCCCGCTTCGTGAAGTTAAGATGGGCACTTAGGATTGAAACAAGAAATGTGAGCACAAGAGTACAATTCGAAAATTGAAAATTCTTCTACTATATACAATAATAGTAGGATACAAAATTGTCTCACACTCGGTGGCTCACTCAAGCTTGAGGGTTGACTCTTCCCAAGCTTCTTCTCTTCTCTCACAAAGAGACTCTCTTAAGTTTCCTCACTCTAGGTGGCTTCTCTCTTGAGTTTTTGGATGATTGGAAATGGATGCCACTACTCCTATTTATACTACTCCATCTCCAAATGGATGGTGGAGATTTCTTGCATCCAATGGTGGAGATTGATTCTCTAGAATGCTCCACACACTCTAGGAATCTCTACACTCTTCCCCCCCCTTCATCATCCTTCCACACTCTTCCATAAGCTTCCACACTCTTCCATAAGCTTCCACACATCTCTAGGATATTCTAGAGGGTTCCACATTTTTCTACACATTTCTAGAGAGTTCTACAATTCTCTAGAATTCTCCGTAACGTTCTAGAGACTTCTATACTTCTTTAGAAATCTCTAGAAAACAACTCTCCAATTAATGATGGATCCCAACAAAAGGAAGGGTAGAATAGCAAAATAGTAACACTCAAGTAAACGTTTAGGGTAGAAGAGAAGGAAAGAGATCTACTTTTTTTTTCATGCATTATCGGTAGCCTCATACACATTCATATATATATATATATATATATATATTGGATTTTGTAAAACCGTCCCATGAATATAGCCACGTTTAAAAAAAGTTTAATCAGTTCAGTTTGAAAAGTTCGATGCATGTGTTAAGGTAATTCGCAAAAAAAAATATATGCAAGTTCGTAAAACTTGGTCTAGTCTGGCCTAGGCGGTAATTTTAGTAAAACCCACCACATTTTTCAACTCCCTCTAATGACTCCTTTTAATATCAATAATATACAAGTCTATATATAATGAGAACTATTTCTTCTCCCAAACAATGTGGGACTATTCAACTTCCACAAAAACACAAAAATTGAAAGATAAAGAGTATCTTTTCTACAATTCCCCACAAATGACTACAACAATTTTAAAATTTCGAGTGAAAACTAATGAATATAGGAATTAAATTACTTGAACATCAATATCTTTCGATTGAATTGGTGCGTAGTGATGTGAGACAAAAACTTAAACTAGTAAAAGTGAATTGCTTCTTTAACTTTCAAAAGTTTAAATTGAAACCCCCACAACACGTATCAATTCCTTGGTATTTGTTATTCTGAGATACAGTTACAACACTTTTAAAGGTCATGCGTTAACATTGATAAACCAGACGATATTCATAATGAATACATAGCGATTACAAATGAAAATAGTTTTCATGACGATTGTACTCGTCATGATGAATTTATGAAAATGATTTAGTTTCGCGATTAGGAAACTATGAATGATGGAACATGAATCAAGAAGTTCCAACCGCTAAAAATAATAAGTTTTAGGAGTTATGTGGTGCAGACAAACAACATTTGTATAAATGTTGCGAGGATCATTTAAAGTTCACTTTTTGATAGATTGATGAGAGTGAAGACAAGTTGCACGCCACAGAATATTACAGGGATCAATGTGTTAGACATTGAATGCTATTTTTCCTAAAGATAACACCACACCTAAATCTTTTTATTATATATCAAAGCTCACTGGATCTCTCGAAATATGACATGAAAAGATTGACATATGCAAACGAGTGTATGACATTTTGGAAAAACGATATAAATATTTTGAATTTCCCTTTTTTTATTGAAAGGTTTAAACCAAAACAATAAAAAACGAGGAAACAAATATTGTAAATGCCAATTGTTGATAGATTAAAGAGATGGTACGAATCACACCATGTGGCACCACACATGATATGACAAATGATTTAGAGGTAAAACATGATGAATATGCCAAAGGTGATGAAGAATGGGATGATATAGATTATGAATAAGATGATGAAAAATGAGATGATATAGATGATAAATGTGATGATGTAGAATATGATGCTGGTTGATAGTGTAATTATAAAACATTGAAACAATTATTAAGTTTTTGTCTAAGTTAAAATTTCTAATGCAATTGTGCTAACCAACCGTTTTAACGCAATATATTGGACTTGATATTTGTAATACAATTCTAATGTTATTGTGTTAGAAAGTCACACAGTCAATTGATGTGGATAACACAATTGGGTTAGAACTTTCATAATTGTGTTCTATGGGTAACATAATTGCGTTACCATTTCTACCAATAGGACAATGCAATTGGGCAAAGTTTATTAACCTAAATCGTCGATTATCCTTTATCTAATTTTTTTCAATTTCACAAAATTAATTTTCTCTCGCCGGATTTCATCGCCCTCTCGTCATTTCTCACTGGTACTCTTAATTGTATCCTATTTTAGATCATACCACATTATCCAAAGGTATATCACGTCGGTTATATACGATTTACTTTACTCGTTTTCATATATCACGTCATAATTCTTAAACTTATTGATTTTTTTCTAAATATAATGTGATTGCAACAAAACCAATTTATCTTACAATTTTAGGATTTGAAATCCTAAATAAATTTTAGCCCTATATCTTTCATCTCAAATTTACTAAAAGTACACATTTGGTAGATTTAATGGTTTTATTGTTACTATAAATTAATTGCATATCATCCACATACAAAGCACAACATGATATATCCTTGTTTAGAGACTTTCCTATACACTCATTTATCACTCTCATTGATCTCAAATCCATTTGAAAAGATGAAATTTGAAATTTATCATGTCATCATTCTAGGTGTTTGTTTTAGAACATAAAGTGATTTTACAAGGCGTAACTAATTTCTTTTTTTTTTCTAGAAAGTGTTGAGGTTGTTAAGTGTAAATTCTTTTTTTGAGGTTACCATTTTAGCAAGCTGTTTTAATATTGTATTTCAAGATTATTAATCGTTGTTAATGGAATCATGACCTTCACATTGCTTATATAGCCTTTTACCACAAGTCTAGACTTCCACTTTTTCATGTTACCATATTCTTCAATTTTCCTTTTTGAAAGTGTATTTTCAATAGACCTAGAGGTAAAAACACCAACTCTTATGTATGATTTTATATAATGGACTCAATCACAATATTTACAATTTTTTTCCAACATGAAGCTTCAGATGATCACATTTCCTCTTTATACGTCTGAAGCTCGCTTTCTAACATAAGTAAGAAAGTCAAAACGAAATATTTTTCAATCATCTGCCTCTTACTACATCTAGGTTGATCCCCATAAGAATCATCTGTAGTTGTAGTACCATGATATCTATTTTGATTTTTATTATCATGCACGCTACAATCATGTCATATCCTATAATCATGCTATATCATATATTTATGATTCCATTTATCGTGTCTTCTTTACTCTTGCTTTCCATGTATTGTATTTTCCTTATTCTTGCTTTCCATGTATTGCACCAATATTGTACATAAATCTTGAACAATGAATGAGAAAGGGCAAGAGGAATTTCCCGAAAATTGGTATGGTATCAAAGCCTACCGCTCTCGGCCATCAATTTTGATTCACACGAAAACATGTTCCTCACACGACGACAACGATGAGTTTCAGCCATGAGATGCCGATAAGGGATGACAGCGGCCGCAATATGACCAATGAGGATCGCCGTGATGATGATTCCACGAAGGTTCGAGGACGTGTTGCCCCTGCTCATCGTCTGCACGAGATTCCTGTGAACTTTCCGTTCTACCCCCATCCTTCGGAGGGTCCCGGGACGATCCTTACCTCGGTGCAGCTCCGTGGGGATGAGAATTACGAAGAATGGGCGAAGCATATTCGTCACGTGTTTCGCACGAAGCGAAAAATTGGTTTCCTCGACGGAACCATCACAAAACCGGAACCTGATGATGAAGGTTATGGTGAGTGGGAATTGGTGAATTCCATGCTCGTCGAATGGATTTTTAACACGATTGAGCCAACTCGTCGGACATCAATATCCATTACCGAAGAGGTGAAGGAGTTATGGGATGATTTGAATCATCAATTCTCAATCGGTAATCTTACAAGAGTTCATCAGTTAAGAATTGTTCCGTTGTTCACAAAAGGGACAGACTATTCAAACATATTTCGGTTCCTTAAAGAAGCTTTGGAATGAACTCGATGTATACAAGCCGGTCCATAACTGTTGTTACGGGGAATTACAATCACAGTTATCGCAGGATCGAGAAGAGGAACGGATCAGCTTGTTTCTCCACAGATTGGATGATGAACGCTATGACCCATTGAGTTCCCAAGTGTTCGCCATGGAATCACTGCCAAGTCTGCAACCCATAATTTCAATGGCAGTGCAAATGGAGCGGAGACAAATCATGGCGAGGAAGAAGGAGGAGCAAGCAGAGGTGATTGGATTCTCGGCCAATCTTCAGGCTGGACCGACGATTCATGCGGGTGCTACTCAGGTTCGTGACAAAGGATTGATGTGTACTCACTGCAACAAATATGGTCACACGATTTCCGCGTGCTTCCTGCTCCACGGGTACCCGGAGTGGTGGGGAGAAAGACCCCGCAAAGGAGGTGTTCGTGGAAAATCGCGAGGAGGTTCTTCCGCAGGCAACGTTTCAACTGGAGCTCTCGGTGCTTCGACTGGTAATGGACGCGGTTTTTCTGGACGAGCCAATGCCACACAGGGATCTGGTGCTGTCACGGTGCTTCCGGCAGGAGACCTTATGCTGGAAAAGACCTCGTTACCGGGGTTCTCGGAGGAGTAGTGGTCAACACTAATGAACCTGTTTAAGATGCAGAAATCCGACTACAATAATCGATATTCCGGTAATACGAATTTTTCAAAAATTTTGTTAGATTCAGGAGCCTCGCATCACATGACAAGAGACTTATCTTTGCTTGTTTCGGTGACAGATATATGCCCAAGTTCAATCGGATTGCGTGATGGGCATGATACTATGGCCACGAAAATTGGCGCGATGCATTTGGGACCTTATTTGCATCTGCGTGATGTACTCTATGTGCCAGGGTTGAAACTCACGTTGATTTATGTTGCAAAATTGTTTCAGCAAAATGACTATATTGTTATATTCATCGATTGTCTTTGTGTGATACAGGACCGTACCAACAAGACCCTGATTGGAGCGGATGAAGAATGCAATGGGGTTTACCGTTTTCGTAAAATAGTTGGAGTGCATGCTTATCAAGCAGGAAAATTGGATTCATGGGAATTGTTGCACCGACGACTTGGGCACCCATCTGACAAAGTATTGTCTTTTCTTTCTGATTTGGTTGGCTCTTCGAAGCCTATAGCAAATAAATCTCCGTGCGACGCTTGTTCGCGAGCAAAATAGACACGAGCACGTTTTTATGAGAATTATAATAAAGCTGCAACATGTTTTGATTTGGTTCATTGTGATGTTTGGGAATCTTATTCCACTCCTGCGACTTGCGGTGCAACGTATTTTCTTACTATTGTGGATGACTATTCTCGTGACGTGTGGGTCTATTTGTTGCATGCTAAATGTGACGTTAAGCGTGTCTTACCGGCCTTCATTGCAATGGTACATCAACAATTCGATAAGAATGTAAAGATTGTTAGGTCCGACAATGGATTGGAGTTTATGGGACTACGAGCATTCTTCTCTACACATGGAATCATTCATCAGACTTCATGTGCTTATACACCGGAACAAAATGGATGCGTTGAAAGGAAACATCGCCACATACTCAATGTTGCGCGTGCATTGATGTTTCAAGCTAATCTTCCCGTCACGTATTGGGGAGAATGCATTCTTGCGGCTCCTTATTTGATCAATCGTTTTCCATTGGTCTTTCTTCAGGGAAAAAGTCCCTACGAAATGCTCTATGGATCACCACCAAATTACGAATTGATAAGAAAATTTGGATGTCTTTGCTATGCTTACAAAGGACTACGGCCGCGTGACAAGTTCGCTCCTCAGAGTAGACGTTTTGTCTTTATGGGGTACTCTTTAACTAAAAAGGATGGAAGGTTATGGACTTGGAGATAAAGGAGTTCTTTGTGTCACGCGATGTGGTTTTTCATGAGATGATATTCCCGTTCGCCGAAGTTGTTGTTACAGCTCCGAAATTCGGTTCAACAGTGCTTTCCACATCCGGCCGTGTTTGACTTCCCTGTGTATTCTTCACCCATGTTGCTTGATAGGGGGCGAAGCACCCATTCTGATGATTTGAATCGAACTGCAGTTAAGGAAACTGCTGCAACTGAAGAACACTCGCATCTGTCGGATCAGAATAGAGCTAACTCTAGTTTGCCGGGTGAGAACAACCCGCCCTCGGCTGTTGCTACTCCTCCGGCAGCAGACAATGAGCCTGAGCCGATTGTTGTTACTCTCCGAAAAGGATAGCGTGCTCGTCAGAAATCGGTATTGCTTAAGGACTTTGTCACGTACTCTGCTCATTGCTTTGAAGAACCCATTTGCATTCCACCCCTCTCTGATCAGTCGTCTCTAGGTACATGTTCGTATCCCATTGCTAACTTTTTCTCTTGTAACAAATTTTCTGATTCCACAGAGCATTTTTGGCGGATGTCACCGTGGGGTTCGAGCCACGAAATTTTTCTGAGGCCTTATCGTCACCGGTATGGGTTTTCGCAATGACTCACGAACTTCAATCTTTGGAGGACAATCAGACATGGACTCTCACCTCACTTCCACAAGGAAAAAGACCATTGGCTGTCGGTGGGTATACAAAATCAAGTATAATTTCGATGGAACTATTCAGTGTTACAAAGCACGCTTAGTGGTTTTAGGAAATCGACAAACCGGGGGGGTAGACTACGAAGAGACATTCGCCCCTGTGGCCAAGATGACCACGGTGCGTTTATTTCTTGCTATTGCTTCGGCGAAACGTTGGTCGGTACATCAAATGGATGTACATAATGCATTCTTACACGGAGATTTGCAAGAAGATGTCTACATGAAGTTACCCCCGGGTTAAAAGTGTTCTGATTCTACACAGGTTTGTCGGCTGAACAAGTCACTATATGGACTCCGTCAGGCTCCTCGCTGCTGGTTCACGAAGCTGACATCGGCTCTTTTACGCTACGGGTTTGTCCAATCCTAGGCTGATTACTCCTTGTTCACACTTACCCGTTGTTTGTCTTCACTTTACGTGTTGGTTTATATCGATGATCTTCTCATTGGAGGTAATGACGATGCATCTATCTCTTTTTTCAAGAATTATTTGCGAGATTGTTTTTACATGAAGGACTTAGGACCTCTTAAGTACTTTCTTGGGACGCTTAATTTATCTTACGATCACATGCCCCGAGTTGTCTTTTGCGATATATGTTTTGTCCCAGTTTATGAATCAGCCTCGTATGGACTATTGGGTTGCTGCATTTCGAGTGGTCCACTATATTAAGGGGTCACCGGGTCAAGGCATCTTTCTTCGCTCTGACAGTGATCTTCGTCTCTATGGGTATTGCGACTCGGACTGGGCGATATGTCCGATCTCTTGTTCATCTCGGGCGTTCTCCTATATCTTGGAAGACGAAAAAGGAACACATTGTCTCCTGTTCCTCGGCCGAAGCGGAATATCGTGCTATGGCAATGCTTACGAGCGAACTTAAATGGCTCAAGGTATTGCTTAAGTGCTTTGGAATTCCTCATCAGATACCTATGCGCTTGTTTGGAGATAATCAGGCTACTCTCCAAATCACGGCTAACCTTGTCTTCCATGAACGTACCAAGCACATCGAGATTGACTGTCACTTCATTCGCGATGAGATTGAACGAGGCGAGATCATCACTTCCTATATCCGATCTTCCGACGACTTCGTTCCAAGTTGGGCGTTCGAAATCTTCACTCTCCAACTTGAGGGGACGTATTACACTGCAATCATGCACTACAATCATGCATGCTACAATCATGCCATATCCTACAATTATGCTATATCATATATTTGGGATTCCATGTATCGTGTCTTCTTTACTCTTGCTTTCCATGTATTGTATTTTCCTTATTCTTGTTTTTCATGTATTGCAACAATATTGTGCATAAATCTTGAACAATGAATGAGAAAGGGCAAGAAGAATTTCCCGAAAATTGGCAATTATTATTATTATTCATTGGTATAAAAGTCATTATCACCCGTGTATAACTTCTCGACCAATATATTATTTTGGAAATGAAAATCAATCACCTACGAAGAATAATTTAAACCCATTCTTACTAAGAAACCACCTGCACACCAAATTCTTGTGAATACATGGCAAGTGAAACACATTGGTCAAAGTAATTCTTTGCCATATGTCGTTTTTAGAATAATCTTTCCATAGCCTTCTACTTTGGATATTGTATAATTTTCCATGTAAACTTGTTCACGAGTTTCTAGTGGAATGTACATCATAAACATCCATCAAATGGCATAAACATGACATGTAGCTCTAAAGTCCACCCACTATATTTTCGAAAATGTTACATAGAAGTGAACTCGTCCACATCATCGATGAAGTTGTCAACCTCGATCACATTAGTTTGGCTTAATTTTTTTTTAAATATTTAATATGATGCCTAGATTTTCCATAGTTGGAGAAACTTCCATTCAACTTCTTAAGACCATTACTATAATTGTTGAAAGGCTGTTTCCTTTTTTAATTCACTTTTGGTGTTTCCTCCACCATATTTTGCTTATTGTTTATTGTATTGTATCCTCCATGTATTTTCGAGTTACGGTTATCTTCCCCAATTCTTAGATAGCTATCAACTCTTCAAGATTAAACTATTTGCATTAAACATTTATATAGTTCTTGAAGTTCTTCTAAGATGGTGCTCGATGATTGCAACTACTTGCAATGGAACCAAAAAATCATATTTTCAGCATGTATAGCCGTTATAGTTTGTATTATCCTTTGAATTTCTTGGACTTGTTCAATGATCGTTCTTGCATCAAACATAGCATACTAAAGGAAGCTTTAGACTATGAATTTCTTAACATCGAATGAATCCCATAAATCTCTTAATAGTTTTCAATGAACAACCCCATAAATTATATTCTACATCATCCAAAAAATATAGAATATAATTTCTACAAAGAAAGTCTGCATGCTTTCAACCATCTACACCAATTACGGTCTCTTTATCAGTCTCTCCTCTCTCGCTAGTATGGGAGTTGTTTCTTTGAGAAACCGGACTAAATTCAATGTATTAAGATAGAATAACATCTCTTGAAATCAACCACACTATTCTTCTCGGATTTTTTTGCTGTGACCAATTTTAGGTACAAGCATACTACCAACATGGTTGGTAACATTAGGAGATATATCAGGATCTTAGAAATGATAATATAATTTATATTAGGAAAAACAGTCTATTCTCCTTTGAAAATCATGCTTTAGTCCTATTCTCCTCTCGACTTTGACTTTCATCCTATTCCCCCTTCGATTTTCAGGTTTCATCCTATTCCCCTTCAATTATAAAAAATCTACCTAAAACCCCTCTGTTAATTATCCATTAATCGGAGGGGGAAATAGGATGAGGGTCAAAATCGAGGGAATTTTAAGCACATTTTTGATAATTGAGGGGGGAATAGGATGAAAACTGAAAATCGAGGGGAAAATATGATGAAGGTCAAAATCGAGAGGGGAATATGACTATATCATGATTTTCAAGGGGAAATATGTTGTTTTACCTTATACCAATGTTCTTTAGTATTATGAGAATATTAAAAATTGTATATTAAAAGAAGTGTTTAAAGATTGTTGTTCTCCTTTAACTTCAATGTAAATAATATCATCAAACATTAATTATATTGTTCTTTGGTAAGAGAAATCCAACTCTTTACCAACAACACATAATGTATATAACATCTTGGCCTTATAAAACTGTATAATTAATACTATCTTTATTAGAAACAATGAATTACTAATATGATTATGAAAATTATGTTCAAATTGATATTTAATGCTAATTGGAACTAAAACTATGTTTCTACAATTAATTTATGTACTCACAATACATTGGATATAAATTCAAAAGCTTTTACCTTTTCAAAACGAGAAAATGTATTTTTTTTATCTCAATCCACCGAATTCATGATTTCTTCTTAGTATTTCATTTTCTATATCCAAGATTATGAACACAAAAAACCGACGAATCATATAATAAGTAACCTATAAAAATAAATATCTAAATATTTAAAACTCTAAATTTGAGAGAATATTAAAGTTTTGGATTTGTAAAAAGTGATAGGAGTACGAGTACTTATACAGAGATCAATAATCAGGATTCAAATGTACAATTTTAATTGAACGCAACCTTTAATCGAATAAAATTAATCTAAACTTGGAAAACATTGTAAAGAGAAAATAATGGACAAATAATTAAAAACAAAAAACAAGAAATTAAACTAGATATTATATTGGATTAAGCATTAAAAAGATTTTATTATTTTAATTTTTTTTATTGTTACATTATGAGTTAAAAGAAGAAACGTATAATCTGTTACATGATTTTTAAAAATTGGAAATGTTATGATATTTAATGTTATTTAATTTATAATATTTTAAACTATTATGAAATATGAAATGTTCAATTGTTTTCTGAAAATATATTAAATAGTATGTATGAAAAATACCAAATAATTAAAACGAAATTTGTAGCTAAAAATAATTCTAATCAAATTAGATTTTTTCGTATAGATTGAAATGGCAAAATATCAAAGTTGCCTTTCTAGGGTTTCTTTACTTCACGTATACCTTCGAAAACCTAAAGATTAAAAAATACAGAAATCAAAAATATGTCCTTATTTATTGCACGTGAAAACACACAATCACTGCAAACAGAAACCGAATATACAGTTTCTTGGTAAGCTAAACACCATGTATCCCAGAGGCAGTATGTTGAACATAGTAAGCCACAATTACGTGACTACATGGGTACTTATCTACATCAAACATTTTGTAGTCGCACATTCTTTTTTGAAGATTCAGTACAAATCTTCTACCCTTCTCATTTCTCACCTTATACTCATTACTCAGTCTGTTCAATTCAAAAACCTCATACTTGAATGTCTGTCCAAACCGTTCATGTAACGTTTTCTCAATATATGGTGTTAACTTTTGAGAATCATCACTGGTAGCTGATTCCAACCTATACCTATTGAACCATTCCAATCTCTTTTCCAAATAAATATCTAAAAGCACTAGGACCGAAAACTTTTTTTACGTCTTCAACGTGAAATTTATTGATTTGAACCCATTATTGGTTCATAAGTTGTACCTTTTACCCTCAAATTTGCATCTTGCCCACTTAACGGGATCAAGTTCCTCTTTCTCCAAATACTTTGACATATTAGGATACCTGCGCAATGGTCACAACAATCACAAAAGTCATAGAGATCACAATGGTCATATTTGTATCTGCCTTCAAATCATTAAATAGCTCTTCAAATTCATTTACCGTGTATGTTGCTGCACATTTGAATAAAATTCCCGCCTCAATATCAACCTTTGAACTATTTCTACCTTGGCCTTTATTGACGAAACTCTTTATATTTTGCAATATATGACATGCACAAAAACCATGATTAGCTTCTTTGTACACTTGTTTG
This sequence comes from Gynandropsis gynandra, assembly GCA_036759665.1. Taxonomy (NCBI): domain Eukaryota; kingdom Viridiplantae; phylum Streptophyta; class Magnoliopsida; order Brassicales; family Cleomaceae; genus Gynandropsis; species Gynandropsis gynandra. The sequence goes on from CM071868.1 coordinate 9,780,902, forward strand.
ACTTCTTTTATGGTGATCGGATATCAAAATGACATCACATCTATCCAGTATTACCTCTTTCAACCTTGACATAAACCACGTTCATGATCCGACCTTCTCTTTGTCGGCTAGTCCCTAAGCAAGAGGATATTGCTGATTTTCACCATCTTGCGCGGTTATCACGATCAATGCTCCCTTGTACACTCATGTTAGAAATATTGTATTCACAACAACCACTTTATGTATGTATTTCCATCATCTTATAGTCGCTCCCATAGTCATAAAAAGGTATTTGAAGCTTTTTCCATCACCATCCAGCTGAAGATTTGCGAGAGATCCAGATTTCTTTCTGAAAACAATGTGCAACTACCCTGGAAACATCTTATAATGTTCAAAGTCATACCACGAAACTCCTTTTGAACACTTCATTTTCCTCTTAATATCATGAAATATGATACAGTGACATTGTACTTTGCTTTTACATTAGCCATCAATTTTTTTACTAGAGGTGTTTCATATTTTTCGGTATATTCCTCATTCAAATAATCTTTAACTGATTACGTTGTACCCTTTTTAGTTTCTATTGGTTTAGATATAGGTGAACATTAATGAATGGGATAGTGTGTTATCACACTAAACCGTTTGGAATTCTAGATTGATTCCACGTGTAATATCCACTTATAACCATTTCTGGAAATCTTGCATCGTACTTTCAACAACTTCAAATGAGAACTCAATGTTGTATATCTAAATGAAGCTTCAAGTGAAGCCTTTCTTACAAATGCCTATAAATCCTGATTGCTATCAAACTCTTGCCCAATCACTACAAGAAAAATTGGTTTTACGAACCGAAAAATCGGTTCCCAATCCGTTCCTAAACCAGTTTAGGAACGGATTAGAGACGACCAGTGGTAGTATCCAATCGCGCGTCTCTAATTTTTTCCAGTCTCCAATCCGTGCCTAATTAGGGACGGAAATTGTAGTACCCAATCCGTCCCTAATTAGGGACTGGAAAAGTAGTCCCAAATCGGTCTCCAAAAATTGGAAACGGAAACTAGTGCCGTTTCCAATTTGGAAACGGCAAGTGCCGTCTCCAAATTGGAAACGGATGGAGCCGTCTCCAAATTGGAAACGGATGGAGCCAATTTTTTTTTTCAAAAAAAATAAAAAAATTTTAAATTTTTAAATTTAATCGATTATATTAAAAGTTCGATTACATTAAAAGTTCGTAAGTTACTATCCATCTTCGAACTCAAGATTGAATTTCGATTGTTTGGCTTCTCATAAACTACCATTTTCAAATTCATCTCACCATCACCATCACCATCCTTATGTTTTGTTGGCACATCAGTATCAACTTCATCATTGCCACAAACAACTTCATCAACGACCATATTCATCGCACAACCACCATCTTCTCTTAACCTGTTGATATGTTCACTAACGAAATTATCTAAAGCCACATATTTATTGTTTTCATCGGATTACTCCCAACTCTATTTTTTTTATTTAAATCTACAATAGCATATTCATCATAATCTACAACAGCTCCATTCTCACCTTATCTAGCAATGTTTCCAAAATTAGGAATTAGAGGTTCAACTTTTCTCTCGATTTCCATTTCACACTTTAAACTTGTCGATTCTATCTCCACATAAAGCAATGGTCGAATTCCTCTAATGAGATCAAATATATAACAAATAACATGTTTTTCATTTATTATATATGTCGGCTTCTTATTTTCAAAAACATTGCATAAATAGTTTAACTTCAACCTCGTTGTATATTTTCCACCATCATCTATGCGCATAACTCATCAATAAGTTGCTGGTATGTCAGACTAATTGGAAGACAATAGAAAAATACTCTCTTGTTTTCCTGAACTTTACCAACCCATTCAAATGCTCCATTTACGTTTTTTCCAATTTACCATTATACAAAAAATAAATTAGTATGATTTTCTCATCTACCGAATCCATTATACATGTAACAAAAACATAAAAAAGGAATTTCTCCAACCCACTGCAACTATGTGTTTCCATTTCAATATGACTTTGCGAACCAATGCGACCGTGCGACTCGATGAGCCTTTGTGACCCAATGCAACTCTTTGACCCACTGTGACTATGTATTCCAATATGATTCTATGACCCAGTACGACTCGATGAGACTTTGTGACCCAATGCGCCTCTTTGCTCAACTGCGACCATGTGTTTCAATATGACTCTATGATCCAGTGTGACTGTGTGACTCGATGAGACTTTGTGACCCATTGCGACCATGTGTTTCAATATGACTTTGTGACCTATTGCGACTGTGCGATTTGATGAGACTTTATGACCCACTGCGACCATGTGTTTGAATATGACTCTGTGACTCGGTACGACCGTACGACACGAAGGGACTCTATCACTCAGTGCGATCATTTGACTCACTTCATTTCACTCGGTGACTCGTTTTGACTACATAAATATAAGACTCGTTTTAAAAAATGGAGAATCAAATCTATACATATTGATCATTACTCACTCTCGTTATCCAATTTACAAAAGAAACACGAAAAACACACTATATATACCAGGTTTTTCTGCATAACTTATTTTATTTCAACTTTAATTGTTGACAATAAACAATTTCAACTTATTCGCGGTGAATCTGATGCCGATTTGAAGCTACTCGCGACGAATCTGATGTTGGAGAATAGTGATTTTCGCGACAGAAGAGAGAGGAAAATCGATGTGTTTTGGATGAGAGAGAAACTTATCAATTAAAGAAAAAGATAATATGAAGTTATCAATATTTTAAATGTATAGTTGAAGTACATATTTTTTTGGAGAAAAAATAAGATTGAAGTCTTGATGACATACCAAATATATATTTTATTTTTTCCTGATTGAAATTTTATTGAACAAAATGAAAAGGCTAATTTTCCTTTATTTTTCTATAACTCATATTCAAAAATCTTTGTTTTGTTCTCCAAATTCAAGATATTCAAAAATCTTTGTTTTGTTCTCCAAATTCAAGATTTTCGTTGACTTCAAATTTTACCAAATTGATCCAAAATAAACATATAAAATGGTGCTTCGTATTTTTCTTTTATTTACTATTACCAAAATTTTGGTTTCATTCTCCAAATTCATAACGTTTTTTTATTGATTTGTAAAGAAGTCAACTGCTTTTCTTATTATATTTTTCATTCTTATTTTACTTCATATTCCACTTGCACTATAAAAACAAATTGCTCTTACAAATTGCTCTTGATGACAGAGTATGACAAAAATGTATATATTATTGCGTTATATTTGCAGTAAATATCAAGATTTTGCAAAAGTAATTTCAACAAAAATCGCCATCGTATTTTGTTGCAAATTATGAATTTTTTAGTAATGCCACTCAAATTTTAATCCCAGAATTATTATGATGAATTTTGTTGAAATTAGTTTTGCAACGATTTTATATTTTTAACAAATGTAGTACAACAGAACTCAAACATAAAAATTGAAATATTTTGTTTGAGATTTATGATTTTAAAGCATTGGATTTTTATTATATTTAAAGATCCAAATTATGATTAACATATAATTTTTATTTATGAATGCTTAATACTTACTTTAAATTATATTAAAGAACATTATAAATAATGACATTTTGTAGATTATTAGTATTTGTATTTTTAAAAGAAAATTATACTTCTCGAAACCATTTCAATATAATTCACTAAATTATTGAAATATAATGAAATTATAAGCCCAAATTCATGAAAAAAAAATATTAATATGTTTAAGAATATATAAAATGAGATGAAATTTATATTCATTATCTATATACTAAAAAATACTAAAAAAGTAGGAAAAAAGATATCAGAACATTTTGTAAGGAAAATAATTGTAACTAAAATGAAACAAGTATTACTAGTTACAACTCTTTTGTTTATATTTTGATAAACAAAAATATTTCATTTTTTTTGTAAATGGATATTATTTTGATTTGTTAAAATTGAAATATTTTGTTTGAAATTTATAATTTCACGTCATTGGAGTTTTTAAGGATATATAAAGATACAAATATTGATTAACACATACTATTTATTTATTTATGAATATTTACCATTTGAAATTATATTAATGAACAAAATGAGCAATGTATTTTTTAAAACATTAGTAATATAATGTTTAAAAAAATTATAGTTCTTGAAAACATTCAATATAATTCATAAAAATATATAATGAAATTATAACCCCAAATTCTTATTGTTCAATTTTGGAAGAATATATAAAATAAGATAAAATTTATATCCAGTATCTCTATACGAAAAATTGAGAAGTAATTCAAAAGATTATGTAACCAAATTATATATAATAATAATCATTGCAGAAAGAGGTTTCTCGTGAAATCACATCAGATTAAAATTTAAAAAAAAACTATTTGTTTTGCAATTCATTGAATCTTTCGTTTTCATTTTTCTTTCTTTTCTAATATTTGACAATTGAAACGAAATTTCACGATCCTTCGCCTTCGACATCTGATTGCATTCTTCCCCCTTTATAACCAACACTCTAATCCCCAAAACATATATCTAACACTGTAAGTCGTACTTATATTCATCATTCTTCATAACCAATAATATAAACCCTAACCCCTAAACTGTTTATCTCATTCCCCACCACCATTAGGAAGCCAAACACATGAGCAATAAGCCATCTTTTAATCTAGTGCCTCACTATTCCCTGTAAGCGGCCACATATCTCTCTTCTTCGTTGTTTCTTGGAGTGTTGTTATCATAACCACATGACACGTCCACCGCCACCATTACAGAGGCCAAGCTCATAATCAATTTGTTGGTTTCTTAGTAACAATTAGATAATTTATTGGTTTCTAGCACTTAATCTCAGTAACTCTGATTGTTCGGATTTTACTCATTCTCCATCTCTCCAATTCGTGACCATGACTGAGGTAAAACCAAATATCAAACCCACTTATAATTATTATTGCTCTTCCATAGACATAAATGTCATTCTTCAATTCTGTTTGAAAAATCATTGGAATTTTGTGAATTTTTTATAAATTCTGTTGAATCTTATTGGCGACTGAGTATGAATCGAAGTGTGACAAAAAAGAAAAATCGTGAACATCATGTTATTTGCCAATATGGTTGTGAAGAAAGAAAAAGTATTATCATAGTTTAAAATTAATAGAAAAGTGTGCATTTACGGATAGATTGCACCCGCATAAAGGACATACATTCTCAGCTCTCGTCAATCTAACAGTCGTATGGAAGAGGAATCTTCATCATACCTTTTTAAGAGTTTTGTTTTTCATCATGTCTATTGTTTATTGTTTTTCATTGTTGCAGCTTAGTTGGTGCTTTGTCAATTAAAATCCATGAGTCCTCTTCCATGTATTTTTTTATTTTTTTATGATGGTTAGATAGTTATTCAAGGGATCAATATCGATAGAAGGCAATATCTTTTTACGTGGTTATCTACATGATATATGATAATGGTTTGAAATAGATATATGTATGTGATGTTCTCACTGGGACAAAACAGGTGGAATATGATGTAAGTGATGTAGAAGTGGAACTTAATTTTGAACATAAGCCTATTCCCATCATGATAAGAGCGAAAAGGATCAAATAGCTAACATTTTACGAAGTTTCTAAAAGCATTCAAAAGAGGATTGCATTTTGAGAATTTGAAAAATTTTGGTTGGACAAGATAAGGAATTCCACTGTCTCTCTCTATTATGGAAGTGAGAATACAATTGCATGGTTGGACAAGATAAGAAATTCCAACGGCTCTTTCTAATATGCACATCTGGTGGAACATGCAAAGAGTAATGCAGAAAGATGTTGTAGTCTTTCAAACCCAAGAAATATTAGAAGAAGGTATCTTTATGTCATATATGGTATTCCAAAGTTTCACCTATAGCAATCTTCTTGCACAAAAAAAAAATCTGAATTAGTTTTATTTTTATACTCAAATGTGCAAGTTGTCACTTGATCGACCAAGCCTATGATAGCTACGGTAATGTTAGGGTGAAGGATATGGCTCTCTTCCTACCAACGGTCCTTCCTAATATACACATTTGGTTGAACATGCAAAAAGTAAAGTAGAAAAGTGTTGTAGTCATTCACTTATAGCATTCTTCTTGTGCAAAATAATCAAATTTAATTCTGTTTTATCCTCAAATGTGTAAGTTGTCAATTTATCGACTAGGCCTAGGATAGCTACGATGATGTTAAAGTGAAGGATATGGTAAGATTCTCTATGTTAAGGTGAATGATCGATGTTTGATATGGTAATTCTCTCTATGTTAGATTTGGTAAGACCCTACTTGATCGACTAGGCCTAGGAGAGCTACGGTGATTTCATCATGCAAATCAGATAGACGAAACAATATCTCATAAGTTTTATGAGGTTAGTGATCTCTCTTAGTCTTTTCATACCGTCTGAGTGACACGTTGAAAATACTTTGGTAAGGATTTTTAAATGATTTTTCTTTTCCTTTTGCAAATTTACAAAGATATTGCCATGAATAATCTCATGGGCATGACAATATTTTAGTAACGGGCTTTAAGATTCTGGTGGTGGGATTCCTCAATAGAAATTCTTATAGTCAATATTCTTGGCGTTCGCTTTATTTCTTGTCTCTTCTCCTTATCTGTCTCCGGTTATTCCGAGAAACGATCATAGATCATTAGTGCCAAGGAATTCTTAGTTATCAATTTTCTGTATTTATATTTAGATAAACGAAATATTTCTATATTTTTTACAAATGGATTTATTGTTTTAAAAGTTTCAATCTAGTTCTGTATAGATATTCGATGGATGGCAACCGTCCAACGGTTCATTAGGTATTAATTAGTGATTTTGAATTAATTTTTCAAAATATTTTTTAAAACAATTTTATTTGAACCTTTTTAACAAAAATATAAAAATAAAATGGGATTTAAAATAAATAAATTTATTATTTATGTATCTCAAGCTCTAAAAAAGATTTTCCAAAATAAATTTGATGCTAACGATTAAAAAACAAATAAGATACAATAGACTTTTAAATTCTGACTACACACCGACTAAGTCGACTAGATGTGAGGCACTTGTCTTTCATACGACTAGTGTTTAGCAACTTTTAAAATATTATATGAATTTCAATATTATTTTAATTAATAAGGGGAAATACTAAATAAGAAAATTATTTACCTAATTTCACATCTTTTGTATATAAATATATATGCAGATTATTTACCTTCTCAATTCCAAAATTTCTTTTATATTTTATTTTTTATTATTAAATGTAAGAATTTCTTTCTTCTATTTATCATATATTGTAATATATTATAAAAAGAAATAAACGATATTCAAAACTATCTACAATACAAGTTGACGAAATATAACCATCAAGAAGTGTTAGACAATATTGTGTATGACTTAACAAGAATGTAAAATTAATTATTGACACAAAATTCTATTCCATTCTAAATTATTGCGTTTTAATTTTATTTTCCCATCAACTTTTTGATTTATCTTATTCCAATAAATTTTTACAAATAATCTTATTCCCTCTAAACTATCAATCCTCATCATATTCCCTATCCGTTAAAATTTGTTCACGTTTATGTCAAGTCTCATCAAAACCTCCTATTCCCCCTTCCCGCCAGAATAATATGACTTTTAGCCTATTCTCCACCGATTTATATGATTTTCAGCGTATTCACCTTCAAAGATTATACATTTAACATATTTTCCCCCTAAATTATTAAGTCATCTTATATCCCCAAAATTTGGAAATTTATTATATAACTCCCTCAAGTTATTAATCTTATCTTCTCTTAAAATGTGTAAATATATATAAATGCAATATATTATATTTAAATTTTTTATTATTTTCCTCTAAACTTTATAAAATTTATAAACACAACATATTATATTTAAAACTTGTAAACACAAACTTTATAAATTTATAAACACAACATATTATATTTAAAACTTGTAAACGCAACATATTACATTTAAAAAAATTATAAACGTAACATATTACCTTTAATAGTAATGTATTTCTAAATTTTTGTTATTATATCCACATATTGATGATTCATAAAAAATGTTAAAATAAGAAAATTTTAAATTATAAAAGATACAAAAATATCTTTAACATGGTCGAAAAAAAAATTTAATGATTACAAAACCATAAAAATATGACATGATGTTCACAAATGATCTTCAAAATGATTTTGCTAACACAATGATATGTCAAAATAAAATAAACCAAACATATTAGAACATGTCATAATATCAGACGAGTTGCAAAATACATGTTACCTAAACTTTTTGATAAACATAGAATGGTATAATTTGATATTCCGGAGGCCGAGAGGATATTGTGATATCGTTGTTTTGCTGAAAAGTAACAAACCAACAAAAAATGATATATTATCTCAAAATCTAAAACAAAGTTTTAAAAAAAATACATGGAGTTCTCGTGTATATTTACATGATCTAATATCATGTCAGGATGCGCCACATAGCCCAGAATGAATTTTGGTTTCGTGTTTGCTTAACTTGGATCTTTTCTTCTATGGAAATTTGTTTAGATCCTTTCTAACATTATATCTCGATTACACGAATTTACACGATCCATCGTTTTCTAATCATGAACCTATTGTGTAATTGTAAATCATTTGATATTTTTTATCGTTTTGTAATCGTTAGAATTTTTGTTTTCATTCATATTGAAGATAGTCTAGTATCTTTTAAAAAGACATGACAGAAAAGTTAACAGATTTTGAATGGAGCGAAATCAGATTAGTATTGATAGTTTAGAGGGAATATGATTATTTGTGATAATTTAAGGGGAATAATATGAGTGAAAAAGTTGAAGAGAAAATAGAATTAAAAGACAATTAATTTAGATAGAATATATCAAAAGTTATATTCAAAATATAAATACTTCATAAAAAATTGTTTTGGATACATCTTATATCGAACAAACGCTTTAAATACTTGAATTTTTTAATTCTATATAATACACAAGGAATTACTTGATCTAGAAAAAAAATAGAAAGCGAGAAATAACAAACATTTACTTTTTCTTAAAAATGGATTTTAATTTATTTGTGAGTAAATGAAAAAAAAAATTGCTTATTTAATTTTAAATTCAAATTCTCCTATTTAAGATTTGGATGATAATATTCAAAATTTTAAATATAAAAGCACATATATTTTTTAAACAATTTCCTTATAAATGTATTAAAATTCAGAAAAAAACATTTTTTCAATAAATGCAAAATTTAAAATTATTCCCATATACAAAAATAAAAATGATGAAATTTCTAGGCTTGTGAGGGATTCACGAGGAAAGCTATGTCCTTATGGAAGCAATTTGATATAGGCTTTATTGCAACTTGTTGCATTCAATTTCTTAACTAAATATTTAAAATAAAAATGCTTACGTTTATATATATATATATATATATATATATATCTTTCAATTACCCCCAAATTTTTTAAAATTCTTTCAATTAAGTTTTACATCTTAAACTCTCTAAACTGAATGAAAATTACCCTAAAACATATGAATAAAGTCATTATTTTTTTGAAACTCACTTTTTCATGTAAGATTAACGAAAAATTTAACTTCTGTTTATTTTATCATTGCATGACACCGCAAATAGATTTTACTTGCGGACTTAACAGACATATCGTAGTGAATTAAAAAAATACATTTTGGGTGTGATTTTTGTCGTTTGAATCATCTCTCCTCACTATATTTTTCACAGTTAAAAAAGTCTCCAAATTCCAACCGAACTCGCTCGACATGGGAAGTATTTCTATGCTCGTTTTGACATGCAAAACAAAATCAATTCCAAGTTGATAACTCTAGTTTATACCGAAAGGTTTCCAATTTAAAAACTTCCTGGATCATTGAAAACAAAACAAGATTCCTTTCAAACATAGAACTAATTAATGTACGGACAACAAGATAATAGATTTGCGATGAATACTTGGTGTAGAAAAGAAAAGACCATAAATAGAGCAGCACGTGTTATCTTTTTAAGTTATGAAATAATTTGAGAATTCATATGCCCTCTTAATGATTCTTGTTACTATTTTGTGCAAACATAGGAAAAATAAAATAATTGAATTTAGATGTAAAATTTAGTAGGATTTTGGTGGTACGAGACTTAAGGTTGGATGGAGAGAAAAACTTGTGAAAATTACGATTCTTGTGAGTGTGATGAGATACACACACTCTACACCTTTTTTCATACATATAATATTAAAATACAGGTCATTTTCACTCTATGCCTAATCTTGAGTATCATTAGCATAGTTTGACCTCAAAATATAGTCTAGGTAATGGCTGAAAATACACTAATCGTTCTAGAAATTGCAGGAAGTGTCACTGGTTTTTTGTTTTAATTTTGCAGGTGAATTGGGCTTCAGGCATGGGCTTCAAGCTGGGCTTCGGATTTGGGCTTCGTCACGGGCTTCACTCCTAAACTCTGGGCCTCAACATCATTTCTGACCCACGATTTCTTCACTTGACTTTTGGGGTCAGGTGCTTCTCGATCATTCTTCTTTTCCGCACCAAACCCTAGCTCTCTCTTCTCATGATCGCTCTTCTCCCGCCTGAGCCGGTCATCGCCATCAATCTCCCTCTTCGTTGGCTTAGGCTCCACTCTGATGGCTCGTCTCAAGTCTTCAAACCTTCGTGTTCCCAAGGGCTTCGACAATATGTCGGCAATAGGGGTGTAAAATGAGTGGCCGGCTCGCGAGCCAGCTCTAGCTCGGATCATATTTAAGCGAGCCGAGCTGAATATTTTCTAACTCGTTTAGAAAACGAACTGACGAGCTGAGCCCAAAACGAGTCCGAGCTTACACAAACTGGCTCGCGAGCTGACGAGCTGGCTTTAACATATTCCTTGTTTGTATATCATTAATAATATTGCATTTAATAAAACCTAATATATCGTTTAAACATAGTATATTGTTATAGTGTATTTTTCCTTTTTCTAATAATTGTTATAACAAAATAAAAATAATTTAATAAAGTTACGAGCGGTCGAATTTAGTACAATGATATTTTAGAATTTTTATTAGAGAATGTTATTTCTTATTTATTACAATGATATTTTGTAACATTATGTTTAAATTAATGTTTTCATATTTTCGATATTTTATTTGGTTCGTTTGATATGTTTATCATATATGATATTACAACTAATTCAAAATAATTAAATAGTCTGGCTCGCGAGCCTTTTTTGGCGAGCTAGGGGCGAGCCGAGCTGAGCTGAGATTTTCTAGCTCGTTTAAAAAACGAGCCGAGCTGAGCCAGCTCGTTTTTTGGCGAGCTGAGCCCAGCCAGCTCATTTAACGCCCCTAGTCGGCAATTTGATATTCCCTAACTACATGATACTTTATCTGGATATGCTTGGTTCTCTTGTGTTTCACTTGATTTTCCCGATTGCTATTACCGACATATTATCACTGTAAATTGGAATACCCCCTGCATGTCGAACCCTAACTCCATGAATAGTCGTTTTAGCCATATTGAGTGATTAGTCGCACCGTATAGTGGTGTGTACTCGGCTTTGGCCGTTGACTAGGCTATTGTAGTTTTCTTCTGCGTCTCCCACAAAAATATTGCACTTCCTAGGGTGAAACAAGAAACCCGAGGTGCTTCTTGAGTCTGTAGTACATCCTGCTAGGTTTGAGTCTGAGTATCTAGTTAATTCTACGTCATTCGTGTGTTTGACATCAATCCGTACTCTCTTGTTATGTTTATATACCTCAGGACTCGGTTTACCTCTTGTATGTTTCTTTCTATTGGTTTTGATTTGAATCGTGGCAGGTAGGACACGGAAAATGCTATATCCGGTATGGTGGCAGCGAGGTGGAGTAGACAAACAACCATACTTCGGTAAGTGGTTTGATCCCTAAATTCATTCCCTTTTTCGATGTTTTTCCCATTGGGAGTGAGTGGTGTACTCACTCTCTTTGAATGCTGCATCTCGTACTTCTTTAGGAGTGTCATTGCATATTTGCATTGACTCATGAAGATACCTCCCTCTAGATAGGTCAACTCAAAATCCAAGAAAAAACATAACCTTCCGAGATTGCTCATATCATAGGTTTCACTCAGCTTGCATTTAATTTGTTCAATCATCTTGTTACTGCTCCCAGTGATGATAATGTCGTCCACATACAAGCACACTACCACCACTGCATCTTCTTGTACTTTAATATAGATAGTTGCATCACAGCTACTTGTCCTGCATCCCCCAATAATAAAAAAATGCATCAATCTTACTATACCATGCTCTAGGGGCCTATTTCAAGCCGCAGAGGGCTTTGTGTAGTTTGTATACTTTTAGTTCTTCTCCCTCAGCCTCATAGCCTTGAGATTGTTCCACGTACACATCCTTTGTTAATTCTCCATTCAGAAACGCTAACTTAACATCCATTTGATGTAGGTTCCTGTTCATCTGTGTTGTCACTGAGGTCAAGGTTCTTATGGTATCGTGTAGAGATACTGGTGCAAAGGTCTCACCATAATCCAGACGGTAAAGTTGGGTAAAACCTCTGGCAACCAATCTAGCCTTCAATTTCAGTAGTTTACCCTGTTCATCTGTTTTTACCTTATAAAGCCATTTAACACTAATGACTTTGTGTTTTTCAGGTCTGTCAACAAGAATCCAGGTTTGATTCTTGTTGATCATGTCGATTTTTGCATCCATGGCCTCCCTTCATCTTGGATTCTAACTGCCTCCTCAAAAGTTAACGGTTCCTCATAAGATAAGTAGCACGTCTCTTGCTGATTTATATCATCTTATTCTTGTTCCTAATTTATTCTATAGAGGTCACTAACACGTTCTCATTATGTGTTCACGTCTTGAAGAGATGTTGTCACTACTCCCTCAAGTCCAGGTAGACCTCGGCTGTGTGTCACACAACTAGATTGGCATAGGTGTGAATTGAGGTAAATTCTCCTTTTGATCTGGTTGTTTCAGAGTGTCTTGAGTTTCAGCGGTCCCTTGTGTTTGTGCAGTAGTAGTAAGAGATCTAGGGTTTTGACTTCCATAGGGATTTGGACTTGAATTCCCAAACTGGTGTGTGGTTTCAGTTTGAGACTTCCAATCCCAGCTTTTCCTTTCTTCAAACACTATTTTTCTTGCAACTTCTATCTTTTGACAGATCAACATAAACATTCGGTAACATTTACACAAACTACTGTAACCTATATATATTCCTTTCTCTCATCTATTATCTAATTTTCTTCTCTTTTGTGCAGGGATCAATACATGACAGATGAAACCAAAGATGTTCAAGTGAGTCACCGACGGTTTGTGGCCACTCCACACCTCAAGGGGTGTTTTGTCTTTCAATGCCTTCGCCGACATCCGGTTTTGCAAGTAAGCAGTTGTAAATACATCTTCTACCCAGAATTTATTTGGTAGTTGTTTATCCTTTAACATGCTCTTCGCCATGTCTAACATGCTCCTATTTCTTCTTTCAGCTTTGTTGTTCTGTTGTGGTGAGAAAGCCACCGTAAGCTCTCTCTGGATTCCTTTCTCTTCCAACAGGTGAGTGAATTCCTATGAGTTAAATTCACCTTCCCTATCTGATCTCAGTCTTTTCAATTTTTGTCTGTCTGTGTCTCGACTAGATTTCGAAACTTCTTGAGTATACTCAAAGTGTCAGACTTTAGTCTCAAGAAACATACCCACACCATATGTGAGTAGTCGCCTGTGAATGTAAGGAGATAGACACAACCATCTAGGGACTTAGTTTGCATAGGTCCGCAGATTTCAGTGAGAACCAGCTCCAATATTTGTTTTGTTTTGTTGTCTACTTGTTTAGGTAACTCTTCCATGTGTTGTTTACCCTTCATACATGCTTCACATATTTCTTTACTCTTTTTAGATTTAGATAGGCCTCTCACCAGCTCCTTGTTTACCATTTCTTACAAGTAATGGACTCCAACATGGCCCAACCGTTTATGCCACAAATGGCACAAGTTCTTTCCTTCTTCTGCCATTCTTTCTTCTTCTCTTAAGTCATCCCACTTAAGTGGGTAAGCTTTGTTGACCATCTGAACCTCAGTAACTTTTGAACTATTTTTGTCTTTTATAACACAAAACTGATCTATAAACATAACTTCATAACCGTTCTTCACAATTTGAGAAACACTCAACAAATTTTTATCTAAACTTGGAACTAAAAACACATCCCTTATAACCTTTCTTCCCTTCTTAGTTGAGACCGAAATGTCACCCTTACCAGCCGTCATAAGAACTGCTCCCTTTCCGACCTGAATAGGGACTCTAAAGTCCCTATCCATGGTTGTGAAATGTCTATCCTCTTCAGTCATATGATTGGTCGCGCCACTGTCTACCAACCATACCCCACAGTAAAAAACATGATGTGTTACATGAGCAACAGTAAATAGACTGTTATCCTCTTCCTCTTCTCTAATCATTTGAGCTTGATTAGTTGTAGGTCGTTTAAATCTACAATCCTTCAAGAAGTGTCATGTCTTCCCGCAAGTGTAGCATTCTTTCTTGCGTTTGTACTCCCTTGAACCTTCACCCTTATCCTGCTTGTTTTTAAAGTAACATTGCGCCTCAAAATGGTTCTCTTTTTTGTATATAGAACACCATTTCTTACCCTTAGGTTTAGTATCTCTCTTCATGAATTGTTTCTTGTAGTGTTCTTGTTTCTGTCCAAATTTGTGGTTTTTATGTTTTGCCTAAAAGGCTCCCTCTGTTCCACCACCATGTCTATCGTCCAGCCTTGACTCCTGAGATTGTAGGGAGATTACTAACTCCCCCAATGTCATTGTAGTCAAATCTTTTGTTTGTTCAATGATCCTAACGTATCAGTCAAATATTTCTTGTAGGGAACATAGGACTTTTGAAACCAATGTGTCCTCTTTAATCTCATCCCCATAGGCTCTCATCTCGTTTGCTAGTTCCGTGACTTTATTCGCAAAGTCTTTAATACTCTCCCTTTCTCCTTGCTTCATCGTGTAGTAAATAGCCCTTAGTCTTTGTAGCTTTATCATCATTGTTTTAGGATCTCCTTGAAATCTTTCTTTCAATAGGTCCCAAGCTGACTTAGATGTTTCACACACTGATAGGTGTGCTCCAAAAATCTCATCGAACACTGCAATGCATAGTAGTTGTAGTGTTGTTTGGTCTTTCGCTTCTAAATCTTCCTATATAACCACTGCTCTCTCATATTCTTCTTCCAGAGGTACTGCTCCCATTTCAGGTCTTTCTGGTACCCCTTCAGTTACCACCTTCCACATTTATCTCGACCTCAACATAGCTTCCATTTTAATCACCCATAGATTGTAGTTTTTGCCCTTTAAAACTGGAATAGGAGGCGTTACTGTCTGGGTCTTTAACCTATTGGATTTTGAGTCGAGATTAGGGTAGTTACCTCAGCTTTCCTTATCTGAAGCTAGTTCTCCAAACTGGTGCTTGTCTTTTTGCTGTTAACTTGTGCTTGCTGGTGCTTCATAGTGCTTAGTGTTGTTGTGATTCTGCTCTATGGTCCTTAAACCATAAAACTCTTATACCAATAGTTATCTTTTTCAGGTTATGAAATAGTTTGAGAATTCATAACCCCCTTAATGATTCTTATTACTATTTTGTGCAAACATAGGAAAAATAAAAGAACTGAATTTAGATGTAAAACACGGTAGGATTTTGGTGGTTTGAGGGTTAAGGTTAGATGGAGAGAAAAACTTGTGAACATTAGGGTTCTTGTAAGTATGATCAAATACACACACTCTATAGCCCTTTTTCATACATATAATATCAAAATACAAGTCATTTTTACTCCATGTCTAATCTGGAGTATCATTAGCATAGTTTGACCTCAAAATATACTAGGTAATGGATGAAAATACACTTAACCGTTCTCGAAATTGTAGGAAAATGCCTTCTGGTTTTTTTATTTAATTTTGCAGGTGAACTGAGCTTCAGGCATGGACTTCACGTTGGGCTTCGGATTTGGACTTCGCACTAGGCTTCGGTATGGGTTTTTGCTCACGGGCTTCACTCCTAAACTCTGGACCTTAGCATCGTTTCTGGCACACAAATTCTTCTGTTCACGTTTGGGGTCAAGTGCTTCTCGATCATTCTTCCCTTCAACACAAAATCCTAGCTCTCTCTTCTCCCGCCTAATCTGGTCACCGCCATCAGCACGATAACCCAAAGCATGGGGAATTGTTCCACCATGCGGTTGAGCTCTCCAAACCCGTCAAGACACCATTCCATGCATATTGCTTAACTCTCCATATGCTTTCTTCATCCCTTTGTCTCGCGAGCTTCGTACACTACAAACCATTCATGAAAGTTCCAATGCTAAGGACAACACAAAATTGTGTTGATGTCATTTTTCAACGCAACTCCAACCCGATGTAATGCTGGTCCGACACAGATCATTTCGTTTTATGTGCGCTGCAATGTGAATTTTGCATCGTTATTGGATTGTTCATTCTAACGCTTTCTGAACGGACTGGAAAGGTAAAGTAATGAACGCATGTGGAATGTGGGGCTAATGTTATCCATGACATGAGACCAGCGCTGTAACTTGGTGTGCGGTTCTAACACAAGCTTAATGCAATTTTCTTAATGCATTTTTATAAATTACGTTACAAAGAGTAAGTGATCATGCCATCATGTATAACACAATGGTGTTACTACTCTAACAAAAAGTTTGAACAATTAGTAGTTCACGAGCGTTATAATTGTCAAAGAAATGACGTGACTAAGTTAATTTTAATAACGTCATGATAACAAAATTTCGTCGACAATTATGTATAATATATATATATATATTACATGAAACCTTATCTACTCACTCATATTTAAGACAACAAATAATCTAAACTCTTTCATTTATTCATGTATAATGTGTTCGAACGGTTTAAATATTTAGTATCTTTGAATATAGAAGTACAAGATGTTTGATTCAGACACAAACGATGTTTCTATCGAATTTGAAAGTGGCTTAGAGAGTTTTATGAAATTTACCATGTACATGATCATCTCATTTTTCGCACTATTATTTCTTACACGTTTCATTTGTAAATGGAATAATTTTTTCTTTTTCCGTTATTCATGATATTTTACGTAATATGTATTGAGAAACATATTTTGGAGAAATAAGACAAGAATCAAAACTTAACAAGCATCATGGACACAAAATAGAGAATTCGATTGGTCATAACAACAAACTGCTCGGTCGATCATATGATAACAAGATGCTGAAAATATCTAGAGAAATCACCCACATAGAGTAAAAGGAAACTCCATCAAAATAAGCAAGTCCAAAAATTTCCTGAGAGTTCAGTCAAGTAGAGCACATGATAACTCAATCGAGTAGCCAAGTAGAATATGTCATTGATCTTCTTGAGACGGAGTTAACTCGATCGAGTGATTACCAGAATCAATAGGTTATTCAAAATATGAATTATTTGAAAGTATTTGAATAAAGTCTATAAACGAACTAAGAGTGAGTTCCAAAGAGACTTTGAAAAGTGAGAAAATTTGCGAGAAACTTAATTACTATATTACAAATTCAAACTAATGATGGATACTAATTAAAAATGAGGATATGTCAGTTACAACTCAAGATACCACATAAGACACTCTAATTTATATTTTGAATTTATTTATTTAATTGTTGAGTGTATGTACTATGTAAATCCAAGTAGTATCTATGGTTTAGGTTAGAGTGTTGTGTATGTGGATTCATCGTGTTAAACATGAGATTTTATGTTATTTGTCTACTTTCAGTTTAAGGTGTCATTTTGTTACTTTTTATTCACGAATTTTCGTTTGAATTGGTTGAGATATTGAATAAATCTAGATTATATGCATTAACTAAAATTGAATAATCATATCGATATATAGATTAAACTTTGTAAAATTGTAATATCAAAATACTGGATTTAAGTACTTAAATCATTTAAAATAAATTTGGATGATTGAATAAATTAATACAGATCTAGACTTCAAGAGAACCTAATGATATAGGGGATTGAATTCCCTGATTAAGAGAAATTAATATTTTTTTTACATCGTTAAAAATGAATTCATATACGTTAAATGATTTTTGAAATCTAAATGCAGTTTCTCTAATGTAAATACTTGTAACCATAGTTTATTTCATTCCATATAATAGATATCAAACCCAAATCACATATATAGTTTTGGGCCACAATTTTCGTTAGATTCATAGTCTAAATCCTTCGTAATCTTTATGTTAGACCTTGGTACTCTATGATCTGTATCTCTATGGTAGTCTAGTCTAGTTAAAATTATTAAGACTTGTGATGTAATTTGATCACACCTATGTATCATATCAACGACTCGAGGATCATACAGAAGATGTACAAACATATCATTTTTTCAAGGTTCGGAGTCCCTCTATTATGTGATGAAGGAACTCATTTGTGAATAGAATAATTGAGACTCTATTGAGGAATTAACGGATGAACCATCAAATAATGACCTCGTATCATCTTCAAACAAGCGGGCAAGCTAAGGTCTCCAATCGAGAGGTAAAATCTATTTGACATCTTATGGGCATACCAAACCGCCTTTAACATAACGATCAAAATTAAATATTTTAACTCATGTATGGAAAGCTTTCCACAAACTGATCTCAAATATAAAGCGTACTAGGCGATCAAGATCCTTAATTATGGCTGAACAAAAATAGCAAAAAATTGAATCTTGCATCTCTAACATCTCGAGGAAACATAGATGGATGCCTACGAGAAGTCGAGAATCTATTAGGAAATGGCAAAAAAATGACATGATAGACGCGTCATACATTCTTTCAAAGAGAATAACATCGATCAAGATCTCAATTCACATCTAAACTTGTTTCTAAGTAAGTTCAAATCTCATTAGTAGGGTACTTTTAGAATTGACACTATTAAACCAATGGCATAGTTGAATAAAGCAAGGAATGAGAAGAATTATTCACAGTTAACACGCAAACAACAAGACATTTGGATCATACCAAATTAGGGAGTCATAGTTTCGCTTTTTATATCAAATGTGAAGTATCAAGAACATGGTCAAGCTTGGGACCTAAAACAAACGTTTTTCGAAAGGCAACTTGAGCATTCTAAACTTTTTCTGTTTTTGTTTTTTTTCTTTTTCTCACTTTTGCTTTAGAATTTTAAAGTTACGCTTTCCAATATTATTGTCCGATAATCTATCTTTACCATCACATGAGCCTTTAGAAAAGAACAGAAATTTTCAACAAAATGGCAAAGAAACAAAGAAAACACTCCGACCAAGTATAATAGAAAGTCGTATTGCTTGACGAAGCGTTAGGATAATTATAATGCTTTAAAACCAAGGTCATTGTTCTCGTCCAAACGTAAAAAAATTGCGAAAAAAGTGTTGCATGCCTCTGAACCAATGAAAAACACCAAAGAATCATTCTAATCTTTCTTCGCCAACATTTTGTGCCGCCTTTGTCACTTATACCCTTCGTGAACCACATTTTTTCATTTCGAACGATTGAATGAAGGGACTCGAAAATTTCTCCCAACTTTTATTACATTATATTGTCAAAATCTACCAAGTTATGCCTAAATATCCGCCATTATTTTATTAATTCTTGTTAAGGAAAGTAGTTTAAGTAATAGATTGAGATTTGTTAGAGAAATGGAAGTTTTATGTCAACAATAGTGTTGCATTCGCTCAGTCTAACACTAAGCAATCGAGCATTTTCAACAAAGAACGTGATGGAATTTGATCAAGATCTCATTCCGATTTAGTCTTTTTTATTTTTTTCGCTCAATCAAAATCGCTCAAATCGAGCGAATTCTTGGATACAACGATATTTTCACATATCTTCTGCACATTTGAGTGTTATGTTCAAAATTTAAATGTCTATATTTATAAATATGCGAACTCCAATTGTTTAATTATATTTTTCAGATATCAAAGCAACCACGGTTGAAGAATCATCCTCCAACAATGCTCTTCCTATGCATGAGCAAGGTCTTCTGCCACTAAAGCGCGAAGTAATCCAGACAAATATAGCTCCAATGAGAATAATAGTCACGTTAGAGGCTAAGATATCTTGTCTATGAACATGGAGAAAATAAAAAGAAATACATGAGATACCAACAGCGAGGCCTGGCACAATCAGAATTTCCTTGTGAATAAACGATAAATCGCTTGGGGATTGGGGGGCAAGTGGATCAACTTAAAGCTTAGCTACTCAAGTTCTGAGTAAAGACCTATTGTTAACTTATAATGGAGTTTCTCTCATCATATAAGAATTTCATCTCAGAAGATGTTGATGTTAGTGTCGATGACACCTTCATGAATTTTAGATTACAAAACAATGAGTATCAAAATAACATGATAGACTTTGCACAAATACTCAGGATGGAGAATAACGATTCGACTTAGTTCCCCCACCTGGATCCGATAGGCCACATTAAGATATGTATATTCTCTAATTAGAAGTTCTATATTTCTCCATAGTGCCTCACGAACGGTCAAATGGACCGATTTATTAGTATTTCACGTTGAACTCCAACACCTTTATGGATACGCTGACTAGAGATTGAGCAACATGGACACTTCATTATACATTGCGATCCACTATCAGAAGTTGATTGACTAAAAAGAGCCAAATGATGCTCCTATATGCATTGGTGGTATCATATATCTTATAGCTTAGCATCTCGATATTAATTTGAGGTGCTACAATTATGATGATGTAGAGGGTTTGTTTGGCATATGGTTTTACATTTTGTTTTAGAGTACCGTTTCGTGTATGGTTTTTCAGGGTTTGGTTCTAAGAAATTTTGATGAGTTTAAATTGGCTTAGGTAAATTAAGTTTTATTTGCTATTGAATTGGAATTTGGGTTAGTTTAGGGTTGATATTGAGTTTGGAATTGTGGTTGGTTTATGGTTGCTATTTCGTATATAATTATTTTCAGTATGCCTCATTGATTATATGGATGTGGCTTTAATAGTTTTTTCTCGTTAAGTTTGGAGAGAGTTTAGACAAATCGAGTGGTTCCCCATAGATCCCATCTATCTTACTGCTCCCCTCAACGACATCTCAATGATCGTCGATAGCATCGCTTTACTGTATCCATAGGCTAGCGCAGATGATCATTTACATATCCCCGTTGTTCTGAACATTGACGACTTGTTAGGTCATCCTGAATGTGCATCAATACATTATAACATCCAAAGAAAATTCCTAACGCGGATTGTTAACCAACGTATTGGTGTGATTTAAATTTTACCTATTTTTAATTATATATCATATTTATTTTTTAAACTTATGTGTTTATTGCTCTCTTTTTATGTTTGATATTGATGCAATGGTCGGGTCCAACATTGTCCGATATATCAACACAAACTACTCCAACCTACACACGGGATAGATGTCTACGCCACAACCCTCCAAATATCATTGGTGAACTCTTTTGTGCTAAGTTATAATAAATTCAAATTAATAAGTTCATATTTATAATTAAATTGTTTTAACTAACTATTTAATTTATTGATTTGAAAAATAACGGTATTGGGAATCCTAATATAATAATATAGTTATGATCAGTGGAAAGATCTAATTACAAAATGTATTAAATCATTAATTATAAGATCGCCACACAAAAAAAAAACCTCATCGATCTCAAATATGTCAGAGTGCTTTTACGACAATAGTAGTTGCACATCCTCTAACAATTCGATAGTAGAACCTAAAACTTATTTCTCCTAAGAAAGAACATTCCAGACCCAAACTACAACCCAAATAGAAAACCCAAGCTTAGCGAATAATGCTACAACACTTATGATCTAGTGTTGATAAGTCGGTGAACACTCAGAATCTCTCCAAGAGTTCGTTAGCCAAACTGCAAAAATCACAAACAAAAGCCACTCTCAATTCATTATAACATAGGTAAAGTTTTATATAATATATCTTTATTTATAAAGATCCAATAATAATGGAAAACTTAATAAAATAATCCAACTTAAGGAAACTCGATGAACTTGCTCGGTCGAGCCTCGAATAAGTCTTAACCCTAATTTATTCATTATAACAAAAATTAAGTATATTGGTACAGAGAAAACTCTCGGGTCGAACGTTTTCTTGCTTTTTCCAATAACCATTTTTCTCTAGCCGATCATTTTCTCATCCTCATGTTTCTTGCTCTTCTTGGCCTCCTCTCCTTAGAGAGACCTCTTGTAATATTTATTAAGTATTCCTTGAAACCTCCGTGGAGTTATTATCCATCCTTTCATCTCCCATTGTGTGAACAATTCTTGAAGCTATTTTACCTTGCCTATTGTTGTTTGTCTTCATACAAACACGTCTCAAAGCTCATTTGCCTTGCCCTTGCCTTGACCGTCACTATTTGTCCTTGTGAAACTTATGGTGGATCCAACATCTTATCCTTATCGTTCCCTCCATTTAAAAATGATTTTTCCTCATTTGGATTGCAAAAAATAAGTCAATAATTTAAACTGCATTGAAACTAGCTAAGTTAATAACTTTAACTGCATTGAAATGAGCTAAGTCAATAACTTTAAAAATCAAATGTAATGGGCTTACCTCGTAATTCACTTTTGTAGGTGTTAGGGTTGAAGCATTTTCAAATTCTAAAAGATCTATTTACATACATCAGAAGCTGGGATTTGTACCTTTCTAGGAGATTTTCTCAATGCACGTAAACCCATACCTCATCTCTCGGTTGGAAGATTGTCCACACCTCAATCTCTCTGTTGGAAGATTGTCCACACCTTATCTCTAGACCGGAATATTTTCCATACCACAACTAACCCATTCTCTTTATCTTTTGGTTCTTTCTTCCTAAAATTGTCTCGAAAACTCATTTAACCTCTTTGTGCGCAAGCATATTCATCGGTTGAGATAAAAAGGTTATAGTCTCTCTCACACTCAAAGAAAGAAATATTATTCTCACGGGTGTGTTGTCACAAGTCTTGGCCTAGATTTCTCTCAATACCTAACTATTTTGTTGTGATATACCTCATGACCACTCACATTCTAACACCTCTCATCTCTCAGTAGTTGCTCCTTTGTTTTGTGTAACTCCAAGACTTGTCGCACTACAAGGGATTTGCCTTTTGCTAACTCATGTTCCTAATAAATTTCGTCCAAGTTGTGAAAACCATGGTCATAACCTTGTACCACATCATTTTCTTGCTCTATCACATGTTCGTCATCCACTCGTACCAACATTAACCGTTGTTTGAAATTCAAGACATATAATATAAATATTACGTATAAAGATTTTTTTGGCCCCCCGTGATTCTGGTCTAGATTCCTTTTTGCAAGAGTTCACTAAGCTTTTCCTCCCACCTACTATTGGTTTAGGTCGTGGTGCCTCCACTTTCTACGCAGCTTTGTGTCATATGTTTAGTTTGTCAAACCAATTAGTTTCAGTATGATAGTTAGAAGAGTTATGATACCACTGAAACATTTTGTCCTTCCTTTTCCGTTGTTTCTCGATCTTTACTACCAAATGCAAGAAGTCATTCATTTCGACACAATAGTGAATCTCCAAACGGTCTCATATGTCAAGCTTGAGGCCGCTTGGAAAACGATCCATTTTTGCCTCTCCATCATCCTTAATGTTTTCCCAAATAATCATGAAGTCCATGTCCTTATAGTAGTCTTCCACAATCCTGCTACCTTGCACCGGTCATCCGAAATGTAGATTGACCTCTCGATAACAGTGAGAAAATACAAATCTATGCATCATGATGATGCATCTCATCCCAAGTGGTGAAAGCACGATCTCCATGATGCCTTTGGAAAACCGTGATTTGATCCCACCATGCCAATACGTAATTACTAAACTTGGTTGTTGACACTTTCATCGTCTTATGTTTGGAGTATTCATGGTAGTTGAAAACCATCTACGTCTTCCATTTCCACTCCAAATAAGCTTTTGCATCCCTCCGACCAATGAACGTAAAAATATCCATCTTGATGTTGTCGATGTTATCGTTGTTTTGATCCTTTGCTCGTTGGTTGTACCACATGGAACGATTATACTCATTGTCTAGCATCTCAACATATTTTTCCTTATCCATGTCTCGGGCGTATAGATTACGAGATGTATTCGATCTCCTCCTTTGTGGTTCCTGATGTGATACTACTTCCACCCAACCATGTCATTGGTTGGCCGTATTGAATTCTTGCATCATGCTTCTATATTTATCCATCAACAACTACCACAAGTATTGCAACTAAGTGACTCCATCACCGTACGTTCGTTCATTGCGATTGATCCCAAAACTAGACATCAGAAAGTTAAGAATAGAAAAGATGAAAAAAAAAAGAAAAATAAAGCTCATAATCTTTGAGAAAAAGTGTTCCGCTCAATTTTTTCACCCATTCGCTTGTCGTTTTCCCAACTCTTTTTCAATTAAGTTTGGAACTCTAGAATAACTCTAAGTGAATTCCCAAGAATTTAAAACTAAATCTTGATGCTAGAAATATATAAGTTTCTTAATCTATTATACTTCTATTTTTACTCTATGGAATTTTTTGATTTCTTTTTCACCCTTCTTTTCTTGTGCTTTTTCTTTTGCTCTTCTTCTTCTTCTTCTTTTTTATTGATTTTTTTCTTTTCTTCTTTTTTTTTGTTTTTTTCTTTTCTTTCTTTTTATGTTTTTCCTTTTCTTATCTTTTATATTTTTGGTAAAACTAGAAAAACTAACTAAACTAATTTAGTGTTGAATACAATGATAGAAACAAAAACTAATTTTGATAGACTAATGCAAGATTGTGGCTCTAATATTCCTTGATATGAACCTAGGGCGACGTTCTTTGATTTGATGGGTGGAAACATACTGAAATCCCCAACAACTCGATAGCAAAACTTGAAACTTATCACTCCTAAGAAAAGACATTCCAAACCCTAAATACAACCTGACTAGAAAGTTTTGGATTAACCGAACGACGATACAGCATTTATGATCTAGTGTTTTATAAGTGAGTGATGCGTATCAAAGTTAAACAAATATTTAACCTAAACTATCCGAAAGTGCACGGCACGTGTGTAGTACTTTAGGTGTCGATCCCACAGGGACTACGCAACATAACCTAAACTCAAACTATGAATCAAACTTGCAACGAAAGAATATGGGTTTTAAGAATGAAATACTAAAAACAAATAAACAAACGAGTTCCTAACAATGAGACAAACGTTCCAAGAATCCGGTTTCACCACAAGACTACCGAAACCAACAATCAACCTATCTATCATGCAATCCTAATTAAGTCATCTAAGGCAGATGATTCTAATATGATATCTAGCCTCTCTCAAGGCATAGATACGCGATCTAGTCAAGTTATCCCCTACTTTCATGGCTTACACTTTAAGCTAAACCCATAAGTTCTATGATTCATCTGTTTCACCCTCAACCGCTGCTACCCTACTTTCATGGCCTAACCTCGGTTGTTCTAAACCTGATTTTCTTGGACTAGAATTCTCCTTTCAGTCCTTCTCCTAATCCCTAACACATGCATCTACTTGGCCTTCGTAAATACAAGTCATTCAAGCTCTCAGATAAAGAATAGATAAACGAAAACGGGAAATCGCATTCAAAGATAAATCGACGTTGTTCCGGATAGCCATGGGCTAATCCCTTCTCCTAGAACAAAACCAACTACTCGCTCATGCGTTCAAAAGCAAACAACATAATTGAAGTAGAAAGTCTAAAGAACATGAAAACCAAACGAAACCGAAGTCTTGAATTGATCTCCAATGCTCGTTGAATGTCTCATTCGCAAAAGCCTTCTTCTTCGATTCTCTCTCCACTCTCTCTCCTCGATTCAAAACTCAAAATTCACTCTCTAACTGAATCTCCCTCGACCCCTAGCTCATGTTCTTCCTTTTCCTTCTTTTTTTCTTTCCTTTTCTCCTCTTTTTTTCCTTTTGGCCGTTCAGTTCTTTTCCTTTTGTTGCAGCAGCCACCGTTTTTTCCTTGTTCATGAGTTTTCCATTCTTGATCAAGTTGGACAACGTTTCCATTCCTTTCTCCAGAAAAATATCTCTTATTCCTCTTCTCTAAAGTCGTTTTCCTTTTTGTATAAGTCATCAACAAGTTCTTTTTCGTGTTTAGATAAATTAACTTATCTGGTAGTTGCAGATGATTGCCGCGACCCGCACGGACTGAGTTTGTGCCCCGCGCGGGCGCGGTGCGCATGATCGCGATGAAAATAAGGCCTCCCCGCACCGGCTAGGGAGTGCCCGTGTGGGCTGGGGTGTGCCCCGCACAGGCTGAGGTGTGCCCCACGCGGGCTGGGGCCCAGAGCGTGCTGATTGCTTTCCCGACTCATGCTCAATTTGCTGGACCAATTGCCAAACTAAAGGCCCCGCGCAGGCTAGGGAGTGCCCCGTGCGGGCTGAGCTTGTTCCTCGCCGATTCTCGTCTCGTTTGTTTCATGATGATCCTCGATGTTGATACTTTGTCTCATGTACGTCCTTTAGCTCCAAAATGAACCGAATACGCATTATAACCTGTAAGGACACAAAAACACAAAAACAAGTAAAACAGATACAAAATCATACGTAATCATTATATCTATATCATAAACATCTCTAAAATCGTGCAAGAAATACGTATGAAAGCGAGATGATCAAAATCCCCTAAACTTGAATTTTTTTTGTCCCTAAGCAAACGTAAACGTGTAACACGTGGGGTATACAAAATCCGAGAATTCCTCTTTCTCCTAAAAATACCGCTAGAGCGAACCTAACTGATCAACTAGCAAGTCGAGAGCAAATTCGGCCTAATTAAATTTTCAGTCTTCATCCTAGGTTCACCAAGGCTACTCACGAGAAAGTAAATCGAAGGAAAACTAAACAAGTCACCGTAACTCTCTCCACCAAACAAGACTTCAGACAAATGCTAAACCTAGAACAATGGAGGATACTTGTTTCTTTTCCAAGCTTCTTTCTTTCTTTCTTTCTTTTTCTTTTTCTTTTCTTTTGTTTTTATGTCTTCTTTTTCTTTTCTTTTTCTTTTTCTTTTTTTCTTTTTTTTTGTTATGCATACACACTAAGCATCTAGGACGTCGGATTTGAAGGGATCCAGCCTCTACTTAGACCCAGACTACCGATGACAGTATACTCATGCATCTCGTTCAAGATTGCAGCGGAGTAGGCAGCGTTTTTGTTGTGTCATTCCCTTAAGACGTAGAAAGATGATCGCCAACCCATCACTTAGACCCGGACCATCGAAAGAGTATCAAGGTCGATGTTTTCATATCGATTTTAGATCATGATTTTAGGCATTATTTCTATCGAGAGTGGAGTGTTAGTGTGCGCTCTTAATCTGCAAAATAGCTCGATTTCGTACGATCTAATAATCCTCATAAGAAAAGAAGTAAAGCATCGTCTATACGAAGTATGACCATCTGAATAGAGATAATAAACGATAAACTAGCCTAGCAACCTCGTCTAAACCCCCCACAAGCAACACTAGGATTCCCAAAGAATTACGACCTATTGTTTTTCAGCCGACTAATAAGCTCTAACGTTTAGGAAAAACCTAGCTCAAACATGCAAAATCTCACGGATAATGTCAACTTCTTAAGTATCCTAGGTTCATGGTTCATCTCAAAACGTGGCACTGGAAAAGTGCTTGGGACGAGTCTGACTCACGAAAGCAAAAACAAACTAAAAACTACAAAATCAAAGAGAAAATGAAAGAAAATTAAACGAAATCACCTGAAAAATGTGAGCTGCTCCCTCAGACTTGAATTTAATGGCTTCCTCGACGTGAAGCTCCGAAGGAGGGTAAGGGAAGTGAAGTCACGTTTGTGGTGGAATTTTTTGTGGTTTTTTTTTAAATTAACCGATTTTTAAACTAAAAAAACTAAGAAAAATAGAAAACAAACAGCTGGGTTGTCTTCCAGAAAGCGTTTATTTAACGTCTTTAAGCTTTGAATTCCTCATGCATGCGCGATGGGTGGATCGGAAAGGGAAATGGAGTTTCCACTTTCGATCGGTTCAGCGACTTGGTAGAGCTTTAGTCGCGGTCCATTAGCTTTGAATGTTCCACTCGAATTGCTCCATAGTTCCACGTCTCCATGTGTGAAGACTTCTTATACCTAAAAAGGACCAGACCAACGAGACCGGAGGTTGCTCTAGTATGAAAACGAGATGATCAGTGAGTAAACACACGTAATCTCTCCAAGAGTTCAATAGCTAAATTACAAAAAATAGCAAAGAAAAGACATTCTCAATTCATTATAACTTATTTAAATGTCATACAATAAGTCATCTATTTATAAAGACACAACAAAAATGAAAAATTGAATAAAATAAGCTAACTTAAAGAAACTCGATAAAATTTCTCCTTAGAGCGCTTAGATCACTCGATCGAGCATAAATCTTAATCCTAAAATCGGAAAAACTCAATTATATTGGTCTAGAGAAACATATCATCTTAAGTGTTTTCTTGCTTTTGCCGAGCACTTTGGGCGAGCACCATTTTGCTCGGGTCTAACATTGTTTGATCCTTCTTCTTTTCCTCCTCACGGCCTCCTCTCTTTGTATGGACATCTTTTACTCTTTATTAAGTTTATCATGACAACATCATGGGTCGTTATCCATCTTTTCATGTCCAATTGTGCGAACACATCTCAAAACGTTTTTGCTTTTCCCCTAATTGTTTTTGCTCATGCGAACACGTCTGGGAGATGCTTTGCCTTGACCTTCGTTGTTTATACTAGTTCGACTTTTGGTGGATCCAAAATCTCTTGTTCAACACTCATACCCATATCCATATCGAAAATAACTTATTTTCCATCATCGCAGATTAACACCGGAGGAGTAGACGTTTTTTATATGATAACCGATATTTATTTTTTAATTTAATATATGTATATATGTATATAACCTCTAATACAATTCTCGTTGCTCTAGTGTTTTTTCATGTAACGTCATTGAAAACGTATAAGGTTACACCAAGGTGGCGTTGTATGATCTTTGAAAGTTATTACGTCGATATGCGTTAGAAAAACGTAGCACTTTGTATAGGTGATTGCCACATTACAAATTGTAATGCCAATTCGTGTGTAACCATGGACACCTCGTGCAACGCCGTTGTCAATCACATATCCATTGACACTGTTGATGAGTTCTCATTGATCGCACATGAGACTGTGATATATATTGGTGTTGATAATGGAGTTATCATGACTAACTCAAATGCAACCCGCTTGGCGTTTAACAATAATGCCCTAACCAATACAAATTTCATGTTATATAGCATTGGAAACTGTACTTTACAACGCAAAAAAGTTTTTCCAACACAATGTCACGTTGGGATTTACATATCTTTTTATAGTGTAATAAAGACATGTACACGCGTCACCAATCCCGCGAGTCGATACAAACCCATAATAGGATAGAGTCGGGGTAATTTCAAAAATATCCTCGTAGGGCTAAAACACTTCAAATATATCCTTCCAAAAAAAAAATTTAACTTCAAAAATACCCTTATAAATGTTGATATTCCCAAAATACCCCTACGACCTTACGACCCAGTTCGACCAAGCGACCTAGTTTGACCCTGCGACCCTTGTCCCTCTACGACCTTTGCACCTCTGCGACCCTTGTCCCTCTTCGACCCTTGTTCCTCTACGACCTTTGGACCCCCGCGACCCTTGTCCCTCTGCGACCTTGTTCCTCTGCGACCCTTGGACCCCTGCGACCCTTGTTCCTCTGCGACCCTTGGACCCCTGCGACCCTTGTCCTTCTGCGACCCTTAGACCCCTGCGATATTAATTTATTATTTACAAATTATTTACACATAATATGAATAAAATTTGAAAATACAGCTCAAATCAAAATATGTTGGACTCGTGCGACCCTTCCGACCATTGCGACCCTTCCGATCATTGCGACCCTTCCGACCATTTCGACCCTTTCGACTAGTCTTTTCAATGTCAGACTACTGCTTTTTCCAGGTTCTAGCTATGCTTTTTATTTTACCAATGCCACATTGAAGACCTATATTGAAGGTTCTTTAATGTGGTCAATACATGCACCTTTGTCATTCTTTGTATTTATTGTCTTTCTGGATTTTAGGAGTCCATTTATTTTTCGTAATAAATAGAGGAGGAAAGCTACAACAACAAGCACCAAATCATCTCTTGTTTCAAGTCTTTCATTCTCCCAAAAGGGCGATTTCTAACATCTAATTCTCTGAAAAATCCTTGTTAACTTTGTGACCGTTAAGGTCACATGGTCGACCCAGGGCATTGTGCTGTCTATTTGTTACTCAATGTCTTGGTAATCGTCGGACCCAGTCTGTATGCAGATACACACAAGTACGTACAACTTGGATGAAGGACTTTGTGATGTATCTGCACTACATAAGGTCTTGGTAATCGACGGACTCAGGCATCAAGCTCTATCCGCGTTACCTAAGGTCACGGTTGGAGGTCATTTGCTACCATGGAACTCACCATACATGACTCAAAGCCCGAAATATCAATGGAGCATTTCTTGCGG
>CM071868.1:9830128-9879727 GCA_036759665.1 Gynandropsis gynandra
GTCGAAAAGGGACAAGGGTCGCAGGGGTCCAAGGGTCGCAGAGGAACAAGGGTCGCAGAGGGACAAGGGTCGCAGGGTCAAACTGGGTCGCTGGGTCGAACTGGGTCGTAAGGTCGCAGGGGTATTTTGGGAATATCAACATTTATACGGGTACTTTTCAAGTTAAAATTTTTTCTTTTTCGGGAAGGGTATTTTTGAAATGTTTTAACCCTACGAGGGTATTTTTGAAATTACCCCTATTTGAAGTGGGTATCTTTGTGCTTTGCCAACATGTGTCTGTACAAGGTTTAATTGTCAGTTTGGGAAAGTTTTTAATTCCATAAACATAAAAGGAAACAGTCTATTTTCTTGAATTTTATCAATTTAATTTAATATTTTTTTAATTTTTTTTATCTGATTCCCTTCTAAACTATTGTTATTCATCTTATTTTTTCTGCGTTAATTTTCTATTAATTTTTCTGTTAAAATTTCAAAACAACCTATCCACAAACTATATGATTTCCACCCTATTCCTTTTTCCCCAAAACTCTATGAATTCCAGTCTATTCCTCCCTCCCTAGAATTATATGAATTCTAGCCTATTTCCACCGAACTATATGAATTCTAGTTTATTCCCCCAAACTATATAAACTATAGTATATTTCCTCCCGAACTATATAACATCTAGTGTATTCCCCCATGAACTATATAAATTCTAGCCTATCCCCCTCTCCCTCCCTCCGAACTATATGATTTCTCTAAAAGTAACATATTTTCTTTAATTTTAATGTATTATAAAAAATTCTACATTACAAAATATTAAAATAAAAAATACTTTAAATTCTAAAGATTACAAAAATTTCTATATAATTTTTCTAATAGTAACATAATTTTAACATAACCATATTTCACTCAAATTTAACACCATTTCACCAATTTTAACCCAATTTCACCAAAGTTTAACCCGATTCACCCAATTTTAATCCAATTTAACCCAAATTTAACTTGACTTCACCGAAGTTCAATACGATTTTAACCAATTTTTATTCGATTTCATCCAAATTTAACCCGATTTCACCGATTTAATCCGATTTCACCCAGTGTTAAACCAATTTCACCAAAATTTAACCCGATTTCACCCAATTTTAATCCGATTTCCCTTAATTTTTATACGATTACTCCCAAATTTAACCGGATTTCACCCGATTTAATCTTATTTCACCCAATGTTAACCCAATTTCACCAAAATTTAACCCAATTTCATCCAATTCTAATCCACTTAAAATTGGGTGAAATAAGGTTAAAATTGAGGAAAATATATTTAAATTTGGTTAAATCGGGTTGAAATCCTGTGAAATCGAGTAAAAACTAGTTTAAATCGAGTTAAATTTTGGTAAAATTGGGTGAAATCGGATTAAATATGAGTGAAATAGAGTTAAAATTCGGTGAAATTGGGTTACAATTAGGTGAAATTGGGTTAAAATTGAGCGAAATATATTTAAAATCCGGTATAATATTTTTTTATCAATCATTTATAATCGTTAGAATTTAAAGTATTTTTTATTTTAATATTTTTTAATATACAAAATTTAATAATACATTAAAATTAAAGAAAATATGTTACGTATATAATAACCATAATTTAAAATTATGTTATTATTAGAGAAATCAAATAGAATTTTTTGTAATCGTGAGAATGTAAAGTATTTTTCATTTAATATTTTTAATATAAAAAATTTAATAATACATTAAAATTAAAGAGAATATGTTACTTTAGAGAAATAGGCTAGAGTTCATATAGTTTGTGGGGAAATAGACTAGAGGTTATATAGTTTGGGGGGAATAGGATGAGTAATGGTAGTATAGTGGGGAATCAGATGAGCATGAAAGTTAAGGAGGAATAGGATTAAAGTGGTAGAGTTCAGGGGATAATAAGTTGTTTTTCCTTTTTCTATCGATAATGTTTTTTATGCATCACATCACGATTATAACGAATAAACTTTTGTTGTCAATAAGGGACCAAAGTATCATCTTCATACCAATTATGGTAATCTACAAATCCATCACATTTATTATACCATTACCATTGCAACCAAAGGTCTTTTGCAACCAATTTATGGCATATCATTATTCAAAGAATATCTCATATCTCGTCATCATGTGTTGTACATGTTCATCCAACGTCTTATTCCAATTAAAACTACTTTCATTGCATTTCAAATGATGAACTAACGAAAGAAAGTGACAATGAAAAGAAAACAAATATGGTTTCCTACCATGGATTCACATTGATGTATCTGTATCTTCCAAACAATATGTACAAGAAAAAAGTGTGTGTATTCCAACCACAAAAAATCTTATAAGCCACAAATAGCATGTATCAATCAATACAAATTTCATGTGAAAACTTTATTTCATTGAAAAAACATATTCTTCAACATCATATTCCTTTGAAAATACATCATTTTCAATAGACGGACAAACAAATTTTTGCATTGAAAAAATAATTCAACAAATTTTAACGGATATGAATAATATAATATACGTTGTAATGATTGAAAATATCAATGAAAAGTAATTGAATGAGCAATATTGAGACACTTTGGATAACCATTGGAAGGCCTATTGCAATTTTCAATAGTTTATCAACGAATATTCACAATTGAATGTTGTTAGTGGATTTTCAACACATGATAACCATTGAAAAAACTCATTGGAATCCATAAGAATGCATGTCGAAGTACCATTTTAAACTTGTGTAGCTTTCCAAAAAAATGACCGTTGAACTGATTAATGAGTATCCGTTAATATTACCAATAGATGCTCGTTTGAAATATTCGATAAATCTACTGGAAAATTTCGATCATTGCAGTTCAACGGTCGTCCAATGGTAATATCAATAGATCGCCATTAAAAATATTACTATTTATATATAGAGCTAATTTTTCTATCATTACCAATTCAATTCTAAGCTTACTCTCAAATCATGTCTTTTTCTTTAAATAGAAATATAATATAGGTCAAGATAGTGAAAGTATAGAAAAAACGACCTCGTTATAGAAAATGCTAGGCAAGAATCATTACTCAGGCTGGAATAATTTGTGAGTTTTGGATGGATGCAAAATTTATATCATGAACGCAGTATGATATTATGTTTATGCAAAACATGCAATAATATAGAGTATTGTAGTCAAGATATTGTTTGAAATTTATATATAAGGTCGAGTTTGTGGAGAATTATCAATTTTGGTTCTTGCACGGTGAAGACATCTACTTAATAGTTGTGACGATGCAAGAATCACCATAAATCGAAAGAAATAAAGAGGAAGTTATAGCAACAACGACGATCAATCCATATGTCGAAGTGTTCTCCGACACTTTTTCAATAGTTTTCGAGAAAAAATAAGAAGAGATGCCGACCAATGATGCATGATGATTTTCAATGTATTGGATGCAGATAACTCATTTATGAAGTTTGTTGTGAAAGTCAGTCACTTTTACCGTTGACATCAACATTGATGAGTATAAAAATTGATTAAAATGGCGTAAAAAATTATACGGTTTCATCTCATCTATCTGAATATTTACTACAAAATTATCAAACTCCAAAAATATATTATAAAACAAATTATATTTTAAAGGATCTAGACATGCCACATTAGAAGATTCATGCTTGTAGAAATAGTTGCATGCTCATTTGGAGAGTAGATAAAGATCTTTTAGAAGTAAATTTTGTGGTGCATGTAGATTTCGTTCGAAATATGAGTCATACAAAAAGATGTTATATATTTTGTAATAACAGGTTGAAGAGATTGTTTGAGTCGAAGAAACTGCATCCATGAGATGACACATATAAAACTTGACGAGTAAAGCAAAACTACGACATTCATTAGATGGTAAGGCTTGGTATGAGTTATACCGATAAATTTTCTTGAGTTGTCTTATGAAACAAGGTACGCTTATATTGGTTATGCACTGATCGTATAAATTATATGGAGAATTTCGAAGTCAATATTATCTATGCCTTGTGATTTTATTTCCATATAATTTGTCTCATGATATGTGTTTGAAAAGAGAAGTTAATGTTTCTAATGTTGTTGATTCCAAGACCAAAACATGCGAAGAAAAGCTTTGTTTTCTTTCTTCGGTCGTTGTAGACGGATTTAGAGATTTGTGGAACAATAAAATTATTGCATATGATGTAAGTAAGAAACAAAACTCTTTTTCAAGGTAATGTTATTGTGGACTTAAGAACATTCTTGCATATGGGATGTTATCGGTACATACCATGCACGAGAGACTTATATATCAGTATTTAATGGAGGATACATAATGATTTTATTTCATACATGGGATGGTTTGATTCTTATAGAAGATTTCATCTTCGTGGATATGCTTTGATAACATAAAAATAATTTTTGAAATAATTTTGTAAGAACATAAGAGGTGTCACTCATGAAAAAGGTACGCAGATCATGTATAAATGCCTAAATATAATGGCATATTTATAAGAATTAGTTGAATGTCGGGGACATCGTGGTCATCAAAAACTCCAAGCCCAAGGTAAATGGAAAAACAAGCATAAACACATTATTTTTGGAATGTTCATATTGTAAATCACTCACATTGTGGCACAATTGCAACATATACGCGTTAATAATCCTACCTTCTTTGGGACCTCGAAAATTTTATTGACTTTATGTTATCGGAATATATTCAATGGGCATCCTTTGATAATTTCTAGTTTATCAACGGATTCCCGTTAAAAACTCATCATTTAATGACGTGTGTTGTAATAAATATTATATATCTCAATCGAAAATCATTGATCTTAGTCAATAGATGCCATTTGATAACTACAACTATTACGGACTTCAAAGATGCAATTGTTTTTGTAATTTCCAACTGCTCATATTTCGGATGTCTATAAATAAGTTTTCAATGGGCATTTGTTGAAATCTCAACAGATGCTCGTAGTAAAGTATCCAAAAAGTTTCATATCTAACTTTCGTTGATTGGATATTGGTTTTAATGGAAATTCGTTGATATTTTCTAAGGATCCCCGATGAAAAGATCGAGTAAGTAATATGTTGAATGGTTTCATATTCAACACAATTCAACCAAATAAATATTCTCTAAAAAATCTCTAACAAACACTCTAAACACTTTTGAAATCATGACAAGATGGTGATTTACTGGTCACAGATGATTGTTGGTAGGTTTATATAGAGCCTTGTCATCACCTCTTCTGCCACCATATTTTTCTCCATCATTGAAATAGGTCCCGCCCATTTTTTCTGACGATGAAGATATTATGCATATCGATCAATTTATTGTTAACTTTGATGAATTTCCCAGCATGCCTATTATCGATCTGAGACGTCCGGATGGAACACTATGGCATAAATAAGTAATTTATTTAAATTTTATGTGGGTTTGATGTGTAAAATATTTTGAAACATACAAAACATCCACATCATTTAAACATCGTTTGTATTATTCTTGGCAAATGAGTCCAAAGGCTATACTCCGTCGATGTGGGTGTAGTTCTATGTTAAGTTTTAAAATTTTAATCTGATATTATCATTCTTTTCATTACAAAGATCGTATAGATGGCGTAAACCATATACCTCAAGGAAAAAAGAAAAAAGGAAAATGAATTTATGTAAGACGAGAAGGTTCCTAGAGATGGTCCACATCACCATACCTCAGGAGCTTAATAATTCTCAAAAAGGAAAAATATTGGTAAATATTTAAATTTATTATTATTATATTATTATTATTATTATGTTATATATTTAATTTTTTTATCATGTCTGATTAATATATCAACATTTTAGATCGTCCCATTTGTCCCATGATGATCCCCGAAGTTGCTCCTTAGCTCCGTGCATGTCCCTTTAGTATCAACATTTTAGAAGGAGAGGATAGGGATAAAACTAACCCTTGTTAATCTTGTTCCCGAAATACAAGCCAAGAAGAATATTGTACTAATCGAACAAGAAGGTGAGAAACATGAAATTTTCTATACTCTAGCATAACAAACAATTAAAGCTATCAAACGTGAAGATTACGCAACAGTCTCCAATCGTCGGTTTATCTCTAAGTAAACTTATTCCGCTGCAGAAGGATAAAATTTTATATGTATGTAAATTGATTTATTTGTATTTAAAATGAACAATTTGTTTTTATTATTCTAGGTTTTATTTGTTCTCTATATTCAGTTAGTTCGACCGTATAACGGGTGATTCTACAGTTTTGGTTCTTTATAAAAGAATTGTAAAAGTTTCCATGACCATACCTCCATCTAGCCAAGAGCCGTACTCTTTATAATGACGTTTCGATCATCTTGAGAACACGATTCAAGATTATATAGCGGAAATGTATCACATGGAGGGTATCATTGAGCTAAAGATCTGCCAAACATACCAACAAGCACAACCACTTGCATCACCGCGTGTTGACGATGCAACGCCAAGACAACAAGATACGTCATTTGATTTCAATGCAACCTCGTCTCACGGATCTAGAGGTGGAAATCAAGACGGAAAGAAGAATGTGACATACTAGATGATATGTAGGTCTTGAAGTTCGTAAATTTTAATCAAAAGAGTTTTATTTTTTATATTTAAAAATTTATTTCATATGATCAATGAGCATCTGCTGAAATTTTTAAATTACCCATAAAATATTTCAACATGAAATTTTGCAACTCCTTCCAAAATTTTTTAATTGAGTCTATTGATACCTTTCGCTAAGTCTTCAACACATGTTAGTAAATATTTTCCACGATCAATAACAGATTTAAATAGTGTAATTCATTATAACTTTTACAATATATCAACGAATGCACTTGATAGTTTAATTGGAAGATCAATGATAGTTTCAACAAACGATCTTTGATAGTTTCAATGGATAGAATCGTAGATATCAATTAGAATATTTCAAAGGATGTATCAATTAACATTCGTTGATATATTATCAACAGATTTAGGTCATTGCAATGTTGTTGAAATGTCATTAAATGGGTGCTTTCAAGTTTGATTATCAACGGGCTAAAACTAGTTCAAATCCGTTGGAGAACTTTGGTTTCAGTGGAAAATATATATATACAATGGATATATCCGTCCAAAATATTACGGGGTTTTGGTAGTAATGGTGTAAAAAATTTTAAAGATAACCAAACAATCATTGGTGAAAAATTATATTGGTGACACAATTACATAACGTGACAACTAGTTTCCATCAGACACACCGTACAACACAAAACAAACAATGCATAAAAATAGATTAACATTTTGAATTTCTGAAGTAAATTCATGATATACCTCAATATATTACTTCAAAGCTTTTTTTCGACGAATGTTACATTTCTCCATCTACTAATTTGTGTTTTGTATGTCATGTTATACGTGTGGTGCTTTATATTATTATTCTTATAATCTCTTCAATCTATCAACAATTGGTATATAGAATAGATTTTTATAAAATTATTCATCTTTGGTCTTTTAATTATAAATCTTTAACACTCAAATTCATTTATAATAGATACATAATTATAAACATCACCTAATTGTTCTAGAATGTATATATGAGTTGTTATTGTACTATTTTCACCATTATAAACCTAAATTTATCAGTTTAACACAAAACATTTCTTTTATATGTTTTAACAAAACATGTATATAAAACATTTGTTTATTTCTACACTAACCATGTGAACAATATAACTTACTGTTTCAATACAATGTCAATCACCTAGAAGTATCAAGTTTTGCTTATATCCTAAAGGGTTCAATTCGCCATCACTCCTCTCATCTTGGTCTTTGTCCTCTTTTAAAAGCAAAATAAACTATTTTTCATTTTATTGTTTAGGAAATAGCAAATATATTTGTGAATGTGTTTACCATTTTTGTATTTTCAGTTACACTTTTATTTATATATTATAAAAAAAGAAAATTATTTATATTTGTCGATAGACTTCATTAATACAATCTCTTGCTTAGTTTGAGCACTAATATAACTTTTTTCTCTCGTTGTTCTCTTTTATTCTTCTATCACCTTGAGTTTCTTTATGATATTAGATCATGGATCAAATTAAACTAGTTCTTCACCACTTCTGTTGAAACTTTTGTACTTTCATGTTTTCTTCAAGTCATATCCTGACTTTGTGTCATGTCGAATCTCATCCAGGGAGGAATTTTTATGATCCTTACCTGGTACAACTACATTGTGTGGTCACAATTCA
The DNA here is from genome assembly GCA_036759665.1 of Gynandropsis gynandra. Taxonomy (NCBI): domain Eukaryota; kingdom Viridiplantae; phylum Streptophyta; class Magnoliopsida; order Brassicales; family Cleomaceae; genus Gynandropsis; species Gynandropsis gynandra. The sequence goes on from CM071868.1 coordinate 9,838,356, forward strand.
CGAAATGAAAACGCAGAACTAGAGGGCTATGGATACATGGAGACAATGCCACAAACACCATCCAAGCCCCATAATAAGAATATGGAAGATGAAACCTCTGACAGAGAATAAAAGCAATATGTACCGTATGTGGAACGAGCTCAAGGATGTCTTTTCTCACACATCCAACATCCCTCGTTTATTCTAAATTAAAAAGACGCTTAGTAAGTTGCAAAAATATAAACAAGCCCTTCAAGTATCCTCTGTAGACTTCAAAGACCTGCATTCGCTCATAAATATACTCAAAGGAGTTACTTGATTTGGATAACAAAGATCAAGTCTTTGAGTTTCTTCAAACTCTATTCAAGTCGTAATTTGATATAATCAACTACATATTGCACCAGAACTCGTATCCACCATTCTACGAGGTATGCATGCATATCCAAAAATATGAAGGGTTTTTTAGACTATTCAATGGAAGAGCAATCGAAGTAGCCCACTTTAGCAAAGAAAATTTGAAGAATTATCGCAAGACAATCTAGTGTGACCACTGCAAAAGGATATGATACCTCAATGAAATATATTGGCAAACAATCGAGACTCCACTAGAACAACGAGATGGCTCATTAATTAAAGACACACCATACAGAAAAAAAATGGACATCGAAGAGATAAATTTGCTCCGTATATGTGCATTTACTCCTCAAAACAATAATTGTAGCTTTGCTTTATGATTAAAAATTTAAACTGAATAAGCAATTTAAAACCATATTTTAGTCATATAAAAATTTCTAATGGGAAAACTATACTCATAAAAGGAGTAAAAACCCTTAAGGTCTTAAATAAAAATACCATTGTCTTATTTGTTCCTGCATTTTGAAACAAACTTTTTTATCAATTCATAAATTGGTTAAAATATTTTAACTGTATAATATGCTTGGTTTTAACATGTTTTTGATTTAGAAAATTGAGACGGCAAACATTATCGAAGAAGGCACTAATAAAGACAGACTACATGTTCAACAGAATATTAATTCCATGTTTTCCTATTCCTTTCATGTTGCTATGTTTTCTTCGAACTATCATTTACTTAAGAGAAAACATACAATTCCACCTCAAGAATATTACTTTAGTCTTATTCCCCCTTTAATTTTGACTTTCTACTGATTCCTTCTCGACTTTTAGTTCTCATCTGATTTCATCCTCAACTATTAAAAATCTATCTAACACCCCCTTGTTAACTATCCATTATCGGCCCGATTTTGAATAAATTTTGACCCGAGTCCAACCCAATTCTCATCCGAATTTGACCTAATTTTGACCGATTTTGAATCCAATTTTAAATTGATTTTAATCTGAATTTTGACTTAATTTTGATTCAATTAAATTTTGAATGTTAAATTTAAGTAAATTAGATTGGAATTTACTACGCACATGAACAAAAATTTTATTTTTTGGATAATTGCATCAAAATCAAGTATCTCGAGTCAAAATTGAGTACGATTTTGTTAATTGTATAAAAATAAATAAAATTGAGTTAATCAAACCGTTTAGTTGATTTCAAGTAAAAAAAAATGATTTGAGTTGTTAATTATGCCTAAATCAAGTTAACTAAAAAGTTTGTTTAGTTAGTTCAAGACTGAGTTAGTCACATTTAACCCGATTTTCTAGACCCAATTTTTTTAATTAACCCGATTTAGGCACAATTAACTAACTCAAGACAATCTTTTACTTGAAATCGATTAAACGGTTTGATTAACTCATTTTGATCTAATTTTGATACAATTAACAAAACCGTATTCAATTTTGGCTCGAAATCAATTAAATCGAATAATTAACTTAGTTTTGATGCAATTATCCAAAAAATAACTTTTTATTTTTTTGTGTGTAGTAAATTCACATCTAATTTTCTAAAATTTATTATTTAAAATTTAACCAGGTCTATTAAGTTAAAATTCGGTTTAAAATCGATTAAAAATTGAATCAAAATCATGTCAAAATTAAGTCAAATTCGGGTCAAAAATTGGTCGGATCCTGGTCGATTAACGGATAGATAACAAAGAGAACTTTAAGCAGATTTTTGATTGTTGAGGGGAGAATCGGATGAGAACTAAAAGTCGATAGGGGAATCCGATGATGGTCAAAGTCAATGGGTATAGCACTAAAGCAATATTCTTGAGGGGGGAATATGTTGTTTTCCTTTTACTTAATGATAATGATTCTACTATTTGACATGTTAGGTTAGTACATCCTCATACTAAATCATTAAAACTTCTTCTATCGCATATATATGTTATTTATGGAACATTTGAAGCATGCATCCTAAGGAAACATTGTAAAAATATATTTCTCGGAAAAATGACTAATTCAGTATTAAAGTTATGTTGAATTAATACACTCAAATGTGTTTAAAATAGCTAACTGCACTAGAGGTCATAGGAATATTTTTGAAAGGCTTTAGATGAAATATCAAAATACACATGGGTTTACCTTCTAACGACTAAAAGTGAAGTTTTTTGGGATTTACTAAGTTTTTCGATTATGTATACGGTTGCCAAGTTTTAAAATTTCCTAGTCAAACGGAGAATCATTCATCAAACATCGTGCTCGTATACTTCTCGACATAATAGAGTGTGGAACGAAAAAACTATCACCTTATTGAAATAGCTTGAACCATGATGCTCAACATAAAGCCCTAGTACAATTTTGGAGAGATGCATGACAACGTGTATTCCTCATGACCTCTCACAAGGTGTCTCAACGATTTTACCCCATATAAGGTACTCAACAACACCAAGCCTAATATTGTTTATCTAATACTATTTCATATGTGTTTCTTATGTATTTCTATATGATATTTTAAGAAACAAGTTCGAACCAAAGAGCATCAAGTGTGGCTTCCTTGAATACTTGTATAATTAAACTGGTTAAATTTGATGAATCTCAAGGAGACCTCGAAGAAATGATCTTCATGGGACTGTCGTTCATATATATCATGTCCATCACAAATGTGTGTAAGCATAAGAATTATATTTACATATAGAAATAATCCCCTTGGTCTTGGTATCATACTCTCCGAAATGCTCTTTTAGTATATGGATATACTAGACATGAACTAGAGCATTCCATGTCTTTAGTTAAGGGGAAACTGGGAATTTTTTCGTGCTTGTATATGTAGATAATATCATAGTTATGAGTAACGATAATAAAGGAAATTCAAAAATACGAAAACCTTTATAAAGAATAAATTTGATATAAAAGACTTAAGAGAATTTAAATATTTTTTGGTAAGTGAAGTTACACGTACTAATGACGAGTTGTTCTATCTCAAAGGAGATATATCTTGATCAGTTAGGTAATATATGTAAACATGGAATGAAACCATCCAAGACCCAATTAATGAGAAATGTAACGATCATCGTCACGAGTACCTCTCTTGGTGAAGAAAAAATCGGAGAACCGTAGATAAGATAATTGATTTTATAATCACACATCCTAATAAATGTTCAACTATGAATCATGTGAGGAAGCTTATGTACACACCATTAAACGCGATAGAAAAATAATGGAGTAAATTCTCAAATATATCAATAGAGCTCTAAGCAAAAAAATACATATGAAGTGCAACGAAAACCTCGACATAATTGGATACTGCAACATAGACTGGCTATAGACATGCATGACTGAAAATTCCACCACTTGGTTCTTCATGTTTATAGGAGGCAACATCATGATTTGAAGAAGCAAGAAATAGACAAAATTTGTGGCTAGATCAAACACATAAAAAAAAAGTAAAAACATGACCAATACAACATGTGAACTAGTCTAGATAAAGTCAATTCTTGGAGGACTAGAGATCAAGAATACATGACCAATGTTCTTCATTGCGATAATCAAGTAACTATCCAGAATGCAGCTAACTCTCCATTCCAAGAAGGACCAAATACTTTGAGGTGGACTATCATCTCATAATCCAACAAGGAGTCCACAATATGCACTCAAATTTTTTTATCAACTTGCGGACATCTTCACCAAAGCCATAAGATCAACTTGCAGACATCTTCACCAAGTGTGTTATGATCTTCACCAACGAATCAAAGTGTCAATCTGATGGAAAACTCTAATGATCTACTCATCAAACACATGAATCATGAGTATAACATGTTTCCTTCACCAAGGTTTTATTCCATGTGGTTTTATTTGGTAATGTTTTTATGAGGCATCATTTCATGACATTAAGATCGTTTTAAGATTGAAGGAGAATGTTAAACACTCACATTCATCAAGAGGGTTCAAGACACTCTCTTTCACCTCAAAGGATCAAATACTTCTCTCCTAAAGGGTTCAATATGTCCATTTTTTCGTTTCCTTGGTCGTCATCCTCTTCTAAAAGAAAAATAAACCATTATTTCCTTTTCTTGTTTAGGGAATAGCATATTTATGAATATGTGATTTACTTTTTTTTTCATTTACACTCATATGTATATTTCTATATTGTAAAAAGAAAACTTATCCCTATTTTTACAAGGCCAATCTCACTAATTTGACTTATATAATATCTTGCTCAATTCGAGCACTATTCTCACTTTTATTGTCTCGTTCTTCTCTTTTATTCTTCGATCATCTCAATTTCTTTATATACCTCTTCTTGCATACCTAATTTATTTTGAAAAATTTTATAAAAATATCTAACCAAATGTTGAATTTGACAAAAGTATTATTCATTTATGCATCAAACCTTCCACGCATTCACATCTCAACCGCTGGATGATATATGAGTATATTGATTTATTTTTTAGATAAATTTTTTAACTTGATGCGATATATAGGTCTTATATTATATTATATATATAATTGTTAATACGATTTCCTTGACTTTGTGTTGATAGTGCAATAAGTTCTGATGATATCTATGAGTTTTGTTAGAATTTGTAAAACATTTGCAATGAAACTTGTATTACATGTACTCGCTGGTGGTGCGTTAAAACATCACTGCAAATATTTCACAAAATATTCGCTAACTTTGCGCTACTATTGCATTAACTGTAATGTTGCGGTAGCGCAAAAGTTGTCGTTGAACAAGTGCGGCACCTGCATTAGAACACCGTTGGAGCTGTGTTGAACTGGTTTTATAATACCTTCACACCGATAAACACAAATAACATTTGTTGATCCGTCGTTGACTTGACGTTACAATGACTTTAATCATTTCCACGCTATGTAACACCGCTCTTTAAGGAAACTTTCGTTATAATGTCATTGCTTTAGCACTGAAAACTTGTTTCAATCCAATTTTGCGTTGGAGTTATAGTGGTTGTAGTTGTGTATTGATTGGTAGTGATTTTTTAAATCATATTTTATTTTACAATATATATTTTTACTATAATTTCACATATAAATTATAAGAACCTTAAGATTTTGGTAAGATACAAACAAAATTTAGCTACAAGAAAATTGATAATTAAGTTTAATTTAGTTATGTGTATATAACCAAATTCATTGTATAGATATTTTGTTGTTAAAATATTATTGAAAATGAGCATCTTAGGATAACATAAAATAACATATTAAAGAGAATCTTCCATGTTCTTCGCTATGATCTCGAGGGCTTTCTTATATTTCTTCACCAGCTCATCCATGGACCATCCTTCAACTGGATCAACGGTGAAAAACCAATCAATCACGCACCCCTCATCGTTACGTGGCGAGATCTTAATCGTTGAAACGTAAGACTGGAATCCAATGTTGCTCTCCATTATCTCGTAGGTCATAACTCTGTCAGCGGGATCGACGGTCAAAAGTCTCTCCTTTGACCAGCCGGGATTGGAATCTCCGGCGTTGGATCTGATGGAGGAGCTGGAGCAGAATCTGATGCAGCCGGGCTCACCGTTGTTGCCGTGGACTCCCTGACACGTCGCGAGCGATGGGAGCCACTTGTGCAGGTTAAAGAAATCGGTGAAGAGAGGCCATATTTGGTCAGGCTTGGCTTTAGTGAGCGCCGTGGAAACTTGGGCTCGCCATTTTTCTCTGTTTGAAGCTTTTTTTTCCATTGGAGAAATTACGACAAAAAGATTAAGTAGATGAAGAAATAAATAAATTTTAGGTAATGGTATTACGTGGCTAAATACGTCAATTTTATGGAATTTTTTAAGAATATATTATAGGTGTTAATTTAAAAAGAAAGTGAAATTTCGTGAGATTCCTATTCGATATTTCTTTTTAATCACTTTTCTTTCTTTATACTCAGAATGCCTGTCTATGTATGATTAAATTGTATTTAATTTTACTTATTTTATGTGTTCAAATGATAAAGAATATATATACCTCATTTAAAATCATAGAGAATATATATACCTCATTTTAAAGTGTTCACACAATACCGCATTAAAATTGTCTATATTGAGATTTTAAACCTTCATCAAATATATTCTTTATCATGCTCAATTTTATGTGAGAATAATCGAACTATATTGAAATGGAAAATGTTTTGATCATTTCTGTACCAAAACATCTATATCATCAAAATTTTTTATATAAAAATAAATATCAATTATTTACATTGATTTTATATTTATATTTTATTTTCATTTTTTTATAATTAATATAGAATTTTTTATTCAATAATTTAATAATATTAATTATTCATGTTTTCCACTGTTCTATTATTTTATTAAAAAATTTCATGAGATTGATGATTAACATTGAAGGTGAGACAACCATTCGGGAACTTCCAGAATATTTTTGTAGGGCTAAAGTGCTTCAAAAAATACCATTTTCTGAAAAAAAAAGTTTCAACTTTAAATCTATCATTAAAATATTGATAATCACATATTATCCTTGTCGATGACTTTTTTCTCTCCTTTAGAGCGCCTCTATTTCTCTCTCTTTTGTGGCGCGAAAATTATTGTTCTCCCACATTACAACAGATTCGGCGGGAGTAGATTGAAATCGACATAAGATTCGCTATCAATAGGTTGAAATCGTTTGTTGTCAACAAAGAAACTTGCACTTAAGCACGTACCGCAGAAAAACCAGGTATGTATAGTGAGTTTTTCGTGTTTCTCTTGTGTTTTTTTTATTTCATTTGTGAGTTATGAAGCATTGGATCAATGCTTAGAGGAGACCTCTTTGACAGGATCCACTGTAGAATCCTCGTCGGTGACTTCATCGACAGTAACCACTGGAGCATCTTCATAAAATTACTTCATTCATTAGACTCATCATTCATTACTTGATACGATCCTTGCGACCCATGAGACATAGTTGACCCATGCGACTCTAGCGACCCATCAACTTATGCGAAAGTGCGACTTATACGACCGTGTGACTTATACGACTGTGCGACTTATGTGTCTTTTACAACCCATGCGACCCCTTGCGACCCATACCGACTCTCGATGGAAATATAATCAAATGAAATTTTTCACTAATTATTACTTACTTGTTGGAATTTCATCAGGACCAACGACTGCAATAACCTCTTCGGGAATGTATTGAATTAGAGGAATGGTGGCGGCAGATGCGATATTTTCAACTAATCTCGAAATGTTTGCCAAATCCTCTTTTAAGCCATCTCCAGAGTCATTTTCAGCCTCTGACTCAACCGACTCTTTTATTGACACTAGATATGGACGTCGAAGGAGTTCAAAATCATCATCTCTAATAGTGCCGGAAGATTGGTTTGTGGTGCTCGTATCTTTCTCAGCAGATTTTGATTTTGCCTTTTCAGCACCTTTGGAATTTACCGCCTGTGCTTTTGGATTAGGGAAATGAAACCTGACATCCTTTAGAAGATATCTTACGACGTTGATGATTCTTTTCTCCAAATTCTTTATTTCCTTCATTAATTTTTGCTTCACTGTCAGACGGACTGCAGCTTCTTATCCTTCAGCTTCATCCTCACCTTTTCTTTCAGCTTCAACTTCAACATCACATTCAGGATCACCATCTCTTTCTTCATCAGCTTCAACAACACCTACCCTTCCTTCATCTTCTGAGTCTTCAATCTCTATTATTTTTTCGTCCACGTCCTCTTAGTCCCCTTCCCTTTCCCCTTCTTTTGATCACCAAGAACTGCTTTTCACGTCACTAATTCTTGTTTACGGATGTCCTCCCAACAAATACCCTTCGGATTTCTACAAATATGTTCCATCCATATCTTAACATCGGGATCGTGGCATCCCTCATAATCGTCCATATCAAAAAGTAAAGTTTTCTCTTCGTGTTCAGCACGAAGAATACTTCGAATATCCTGAAAAAACAAAAATTAACCATTATTACCCTTTGTAACCCTTGTTTTCCTTGTGACCCTTGTGTAATTGTTACCTTAGAATCTCTGATCAGCCTTATCACATGTACATACTTCAGGTTAATACTGGATTTAACCATCTTCTTGCAAATTCTTGGGCATGATGGATCCGCACCCACAACATCAACAAACCATCCCTTTCCGCCCAAACTAAGGATGGTTTCAAATGGAAGTAAGTAAAAAATTAAAATAAACTGATAAGAATACAAAAAAGTTCAAAAACATTCAATTTATTTGAATAATATATACAACTTACCATTAGTGGGATCATGCAACCGCCACAATATCATCTTGGCTTCGGTGATTCTCCGTTAACGTGCTTGCGGCAAGTATCCACAATCTTCTCAAATGTGTAATGCCCCCATGGAAAGCCTTCAAAAAATTCCAAGTCACGAACATGTCAATGAGATCATGGCTGATAGAGTTGTCTGATGAAGGCTTGTGAGCAATAACTTGCGCCAGAACCATCAAAGTTGCCAACCTCGTCTCGTCGTCGACATTCTTCGCCTTCACAAGCTTTCCAATGATTTGTGTGGGGGTCACCTTTCCATAGTCGAAATTCTTCTGCCTGAATGTATCACCCCTTTTGGACTCCCATCCTGTGGGATATGATCCTTATTTCAATCGAGAAATTAATGCGTACTCCACTATAAAGTACCGGATGGGAACACCGTTTAAGACGATCCATAACTCCTTCTTGTCTCGTACAATCGCAGAGTGATTTAGGAGGATAGACATTTGAACCTTAGTCAATATGGAGTCACATTGGAAATGGAATAAATGCCTAAATTGTGACTCCTTCTCGAAGTAATGTAACATGCATTCATCTACGGTTCCTCTCAACTTCGTTATTGTCTCGTGAGGATAACACTTGGTGGTAATCTTTGACATTTTGTGCGTGTGCTTGAATTCAGACACAAACTTCGGCTTTGGCGCCACCTCCAAAATGACCAATTAATTAGGAATACATTATACTTCTACCGACTCAAGGGACCCATGCGACTCAACCGACTAACGCGACTCCACCGGCCCATGCGACTCAAACGACCCTCGGACCGTCTACGACACTCAACCGACTCACTGAGAGTCAAGCGACCCATGCGACTTAAACGACCCTTGCGACCCATACGACTCGAACGACCTTTGCATCTCAAACGACCCTTGCGACCCATGCGACTCAAACGACCCTTGCGACTCAAACAATCCTTGTGACCCATACGACTCAAACGACCCTTAGACCCCTGTGATGCCTACGTGACCATTGCGATCCAAATCGACTCACTGAGAAAACCGACTCAAACGACCTTTAGACCTCGTGCGATGCTCAAGCGACAATTGCGACCCAAACCGACTCACTGAGACAACCGACTCAAACGACCCTTAGACCCCCTACGACCCTCAACGACCATTGCGACCCAAACCAACTCACTGAGACAACCGACTCAAACGATCCTTAGACCCCCTACGACGCACAAGCGACCTTTGCGACCCAAATTGACTCACTGAGACAACCAAATCAAACGACCCTTAGACCCCGTACGATGCTCAAGCGACCATTACGACACAAACCGACTCACTTAGACAACCGACTCTTGCGACTCAACCGACTCACTAAGACTCAACAGACTCACTGACACTCACATCCATTTCAAATCAATAAACCAGTTTGCGACTTGACAACCTGCAAAACTCTAGAAATCGATTTATTTACACTTATTGACGCCATTGAAGATTGACTCGTGCTCTCTTCTTCACTGTTGGGGGGTGATTCTAGCCATTTCCTCCTTGCCAACTTCACATCGATTCCTCTCAAGTTTGAAATCACTTCATTTTTCTTGCTCTAAACTTTGAAACAGGTTTTCACGTCGAAAAATTGTTCGTCATTCTTGCTTTTGACACGGTTTGACAGTTTTTCACATCGAAAAACTACAGAAAGTGTGTTTTTTTACGTTTAAAAATTAAGGAAAAAATTATCTTTTCTTCAGTTTTGTTCCGATTTAATAATTATTTTAGGGAAGGGTATTTTTGAAGAGGTTTATTCTTACGAGGGTATATCTGATATTCCGCCCAACCCTTTTCCTCAATTAAAATTTATATATAAATAAGGTTATAAAATTGAGTGATTTGGTGAAGCCAACCAAATAATTATTTGGCGAAGTCAACTGAAAAAGAACAAATTTTAGAAAATCTTATATTACAAAAATTTACTTCTACTACCTACCACACATTCTCTACTATTCTGTCTCCGTCGGTCTCTACACCTTCGCATAAGGAGACCCCAATACTTTGTCTTCAATTAGTATGGAGTCTCCTTTTGTCTTTCCTTGTCGCTCTTCCATTTCATAGTTGCTGAGCAGTGAGCAAAGTTATCAAATATAATGGCAAAGGTCTGTTTTGTTCCTCTAAATAGAACGACATGAAACGATCGAGTAGCCGTAGACCAAAGAATCTAAGGATCTAGGTTTAAAGCATTCTAGATTTTCCCAAGAGCCGATTCTCATAATCGTTTTGACAATATTCTTTCACAGTTTCTTAGTTAAACTTTTTGTTTACGTTTTTAATATTATGACTTTGCTAGTTCTATCTATTTCATTAAATAGCTTAACATTCAATCGGTTATCTTCTAATGCGTTATTTTTGCATACTGTTTGTATAGTTTTACGATTGCTTGTTCATTACCAATGATTTTGTAAAAGGAAATTTGTTCCATCATTAAATTATTGTTCATAAACTGTAACTTAAGTTGTTGCAGTTTTCTGCAACTTAGAAATATGAAACTGTTTTAGATCTTATCAATCAAACAATTTCAAATACAACTTTTTGCAAGAGCATCTCTCATTAAGGCTGTAAGTGTACATTTGTACTCCAACGCCAACGCCAACTTGAATGTAGAATATATATCAAATCATCAAAGTTTGATTTGTACAAACACTTAGTTAATTCTCTTATAGGCTTCAAGAATAAGACGAATAACATACCAAGAGAAATGTCAATTAATATAGAAGTCGGTGTGGCAAGTTTTAGTACACAAAGGTAAGAGAGAACCTGAAAGAAAATATATAGCAGGTGGAGAAAACACAACACTGAAATCCATATATACATGCTGAGATCTTGTAAAAAAAAACACGAAGCATGAATTTGTTCCCACGACTATTCTATGTATATGTTGATGGAACATGCACATTTCTTCCCCCTCAATTTCTCAATTCTCTTTTCTGTTCACTTCATAAAAGAACCCCAATAGGTACTTAAATTTTAAATTAAAATTGTTTTTAAGGGATCACTCACCAAAACATCCACCACCAATTTCAGACTGAGAACTAGGGGATCTCAATTGAGTCCAAAAATATCATTAATCAAAATAGGGTTTGGATTTTAGGGTATATATATATAGTGCTTGAAAATTAGACATCATTTATATCAAAATATATCGTAATTCAATTTCTAACATTAGTGTCGATGGGATGTTGCATCTATAAGAATTGAGAATGCTTAATCATATTCTCAAAATGGGGTATTGTGAAATTTTGGACTTAACTCCTCTGGATAATGTAACTTTCAGAAATTTTTATGGAATGTTTCCTATTGTAATGCATGAATACATACTAACCATTTTGACAATTTTAGATATTATCGAGCTGGAGCCAGTAGAAGACGCTTCCATTCTTAGAGGTCCATCCTGAAATAAATAAACAAAAAGGTAACATTAGATAAAGTTTGTGATGATCGCATATACCCTAGACGACTTGGTAAGTGAGCTCAGTGCAATATAAAGTCCAAACCAACCAAAGTCCTCAAAAATAAAGTTGAGAAATAGGTAATATAGCAGGGTTCAAACAGTTGTAATTGTTACATGTTTAGCCTTTTTATTTTGTTCAATATGAAGATATTGTCAAAGGAAGATGTGGCACCTATTGCACACCGAAATTGATATAAATGTGGCACCTATTGCACACCGAAATTGATATAAATGAACGCTCAACATGCGATATAAAACAACGAAGTATGTTGGCAGATATAATTCTCAAAACAAATTTAATTATTTAGGATAGGCACCTATGGCGCACTGAGATGTAATTGAAGCTTTTGTTCGGACTCTAAAATATATCATGTCTTCTATCAATGAAGTTGCCTCGAAATATATCTTTAGGTAAAATATTGTTCTACTTGGCGGTGATTTTGGATATATTCTACCTGTCATTCGAGGAGGATAACTGGAGACTATTCAGGCAACAATTAGTCTATCATACTTGTGGCAAACATGTTGCACGTATAGTTTCACATGAAACATGTGACTATCGCAAAATAAGGTTGAATTTTAAGAATGGCTATTATATGTTGGAGATGGTATGACACATGCAATTAAACACAAACGCTATAAAGCACAATGATGGATGGAAGATCAAGATTGTGTAGGGTTGATTTAGGTGCGGAAACGTGTTCTTATCAATCCGATTATAGATCTAGTCATGTTTAGCGATTAGATTTCGGGCTTTCAACATCGAACAAAACTAGAAACGATTTCGTAGTACCTTTCGTGTTGAACGTGTGATCGTCAGATGTAAGGCTTGATAATGCAACACCTCTACGCGTATCCACGCCGAGATCAGATCTGCTTTGATGCGAAATTCGGGAAGAACGAATACTGGTTTTCGTTCTTCGGGTTTTTCTTTCTGACGGCAAGGGTTTTAGTTTTAGAATAAAATGATAACGAAAACTCGTTTTCAATTATTTATAATTATTAAATATTAAATAATTACGACTTAAACCCAAACTATTGAAAATATTACATAATGGCATAATACTTTCAATTTCCCACTCGCCTTTACGTAATATCTCATATAGTCGAAATACATGTATCTCCATACACATACTTGCCAGTACATGTTATGTACTATCCCAAAAGAAAAAAATAAAATTATATTCTTCGATGCTAGCGGATGAACATAACTGCATTCCACACTGATTGTTTAACAATCATAAGCAGATGCCGAGACACTCGTATGCGTGTGACCTCGTAGGTTCATCACTAAATTGGTAGTAAATTAGTCTTACTAATTAACTAATCGAGGTTGGCGTCTAGCAACACTTCTCAACGACCAGATAGTGTGAAGTAACATCCTTACTCTGTAGAACCATGATAAAAGGACAATATTATTATTTCCCTCCGGCTTTACAGCTCCGGATAATCCTAGGACATGGGCTAACTGTCAAGTCCTAATAGATTATCAACTATGTTTCATGTCTAACATAACTGACTGGTGAATGATCGCAAGAAACTCCTTTCTTCTCTCATTCAAATGCCCCGGCCAAGGTCTTTTCAGTCATTATGTTGCTGACAACATAGAGCTCCAACTATTTACCTAGAGTTGATGGATTCCATCTTGATCAATCACTAACTGCACAAGTATCTAATCATTCCCAATATCCTTTCAACTTACATCCCAAGACATAAGGTGTCCAGAATCAAAGAATGGTAGACAACTTGTCAGTTACCATGTTGATCTGAGGTCTAAGGAAATCATAATATTCTAATCTTTTCAGAAAAATTCCTATTGACAGTTCAATGGTAACACAACCATTAGGAATTCTCCCTTAGGGTCAGTTCAATGATCACATCTCTATGTGCATCATCCATACATGTGATTTAGTAAAAATGATCTACTAATTTCTATCAAATAGAAACCATCACATCCATGTTGATCTATCTGAACTACTAATGTCCAATTAGTTATCCTATGATCAAGAACGATTTAGATTAAGTTTTACCAAAACTTGACTCTCTTTATCACGATCTCTATAATGATGACAAGTTTCTAAACTTAATCATGGACTCTATCATATAGCTATGAAAATATATACACATATATTCTATGCTAATATCATCAAAAAGATAAAATAATGCCATTTTATTTATTCATAAGTGTTCAAAATACATGACATAAAAATAGCTCTTAAATAGCTACAAAAATTGTACTATTCCTAGAACTAATTGCAGCATGTCATGTTCTTCAATCCAATCTTCAACTTGTGCTTGTCAAACTCATTTGAACCAAGCGCCTTTGTGAGTGGATCTGCTGCATTCTCTTTTCCTTCTACCTTCTGGATTTGAACGTCCCCACGCTCAACGATTTCCCTTATCAGATGGTACTTCCGCAGAACATGCTTTGATCTTTCATGAAATCTTGGTTCCTTCCCCTGGGCTATTGCCTCGATATTATCACATAACAAAGGAACTGGTTCCTTTATCGAAGGTACCACACCAAGTTCAGTTATGAACTAAACTGGTTCCTTTATCGAAGGTACCACACCAAGTTCAGTTATGAACTTTCTCATCCAGACCGCTTCCTTAGCAGCTTCACAAGCCGCTATGTATTCTACTTCAGTAACCGAATCAACTACAGTAGCTTGTTTGGAACTTTTCCAACACACTGCACTTCATTGAGGCAATAGACATACCCAGATGTCGATCTGCTATCATCCTTATCGGACATAAAGCTGGCATCCGTGAACCCTTCTAACTCCAAGTTAGAATCTCCATAAATGAGGAATTGGTCTCTAGTCCTTCTCAAGTACTTGAGAATGGTTTTCACCAATTTCCAATGTTCCTCATCGGGATCTGCCTGATACCGACTCGCTACACTTAGCGCGAACGCTACATCAGGCCTCGTACATGTCATGGAATACATGATGGCTTCCACTACGCTAGCGTATGGGGTCCTACTCATGCGTTCTCTCTCTTCTTGTGTCTGAGGAAAATCCTCTTTGAAGAGAGTAATTCCAGTGCCTATCGGTAGATAGCCTCTCTTGGAATTTTCCATGTTATACCTCTTCATGATGGTATCAATGTATTGGGACTGTGATAGTCCAAGCAACCTCCTTGATCTATCTCTATAGATCTTTATTCCCAGAATATAGGTTGCTTCTCCTAGATCTTTCATGGAGAACTGGTCAAATAACCAAAACTTCGTCTCTTGCAACGCCGGAATGTCATTCCCCATGAGCAATATGTCATCCACATAAAGCACAAGGAAGACAACCGTGCTCCCACTAAACTTCTTGTACACACAAGGCTCTTCTTCGCTTCTAACAAAGTTGAACTCTTCAATTGCCTTGTTAAAGCGAATGTTCCAGGTTCAAGAAGCTTGCTTGAGTCCATAAATGGTCCTCTGAAGCTTGCATACCATATGACTTTGAGTTGGCGACGTGAAACCCTCAGGTTGAGTCATGAAGACTTCTTTCTGGAGCTCTCCGTTAAAGAAAGTTGTTTTCATGTCCATCTGCCAAATTTCATAGTCATGGAATGCTGCTATCGCAAGACGAATCCGAATAGATTTGAGCATTGCCACAAGGGAGAACGTTTCTTCATAGTCAATCCCTTCTCGTTGACTATACCCTTGGCAACTAGACGAGCTTTATAGATCTCTACCTGCCCGTCTGCTCCAATCTTCCTCTTGTACACCCATTTAGAACCTATCAGTCTGGAAGCCTATGAAGAATCAACTAAAGTCCATTTTGATCTTCATAGATTCCATCTCGAATTCCATGGTTTTCCACCATTTCTCAAAATCTAGGCCTTGTATAGCCTCTTGGAAAGTCAACGGATCGTCATCTCTATGACTGACCACATCCTCTTACACCATCAGATTAAGTCTGTCAGGTGCACGTCGAGAACGTGTTGACCTTCTCAAGAAAGCATGTGTAGCAGGTTCAACCTGCGCTGGGATATCTTGTTGGGCTTGTTCATGAACAGGTTCCTGAACAGGTTCCTGAAGATGAAGTGCCGGAGCCTAACAACATATCTCCCAACCAAGGTTGCTCATTTGACATCTCATGTCTATGAGCTTGCGTTGGTTCGTCGGGTTCTTGAGTATCATCAAGAACTACTTCCCCACCATGAATTCCTTCATCAAGGAATTCCCTTTCAAGAAAGGTTGCCGTTCTAGCCACAAAGACTTTGTGCTCAGACGGGTGGTAGAAATAATATCCCATTGTTTCCTTGTGATAACCTATGAACCTACACCTGTCAGACCTAGCATCAAGCTTGTCTGGCTGAAGTCTCTAACGAAAGCCGGACACCCCTAAACCTTGATGTATCTCAGGTTTAGCTTATGTCTTTTCCATATCTCATATGGTGTCTTCGAGACTGCTTTGGTGGGAACTTTGTTTAGCAGATAGGCAACTGTTTCTAAAGCATAGCCCCATAAGTTCTTTGGAAGATCAGTGAACCCCATCAATGATCACACCATATCTAATAAGGTTCGATTTCTCCGTTCGGATACACCATTATGTTGTGGTGTTCCGGGATAAGTCCACTGAGACAAAATCCCATTTGGCCTTAGATAATCGACAAATTCATGACTAAGATATTCACCGCCCCGGTGGATCTCAACACCTTGATACTCTTTCCGGTTTGTTTCTCCACTTCACTGTGGAATCTCTTGAATATTTCAAAAGATTCGGATTTGTGTTTCATCAAGTACAAATCCATATCGCGACATATCATCAGTGAACGTGATGAAGTACGAATATCCACCCCTGGCTTGAACCCTCATAGGTCCACATACATCGGTATGTATCAGTCCTAGGAGTTCTGTAGCTCTCTCTCCGGTTCCACTAAACGGAGATTTGGTCATCTTACCAGTGAGACATGACTCATAAGTTGCATAAGATTCATAATTGAAATGGCCCAAAAAACCATCTTTATGCAACCTGTTTATCCTATTCTCACAGGTATGACCAAGTCTACAATGCCAAAGGTACGTCTGTCTTTGATGATCATCCACCTTTCTCTTAAGGCCCGAAACATGCATGTTAATTTGTTTTACATTAACATCAGGTAAGATATATAGTCCTTGTTGCAAAGAACCATTCACACACAAATCATCATCATGATAAATAGAGCAAATGTTATTACTAAAAACTGTTCGAAATCCACGTCTATCAAGCATAGAAATAGAAATTATGTTCGAAACAAATTTACGAACATAATAACAGTCGTCTAACAACAACGTCTTGCCTGCAGGCATAACAAGGGAAATTGATCCTACGGCTAGAGCAGCAACACTTGCGCCATTTCCAACCTTCAGACTGAACTCTCCCTTCCTGAACCTCCTACTGATCCTCAGCCCCTGCAACATATTGATAGGTCCACATACATCGGTATGTATCAGTCCTAGGAGTTCTGTAGCTCTCTCTCTCTCCGGTTCCACTAAACGGAGATTTGGTCATCTTACCAGTGAGACAGGACTCACAAGTTGCATAAGATTCATAATCGAAATGGCCCAAAAGACCATCTTTATGCAACCTGTTTATCCTTTTCTCACCGATATGACCAAGTCTACAATGCCAAAGGTACGTCTGTCTTTGATGATCATCCACCTTTCTCTTAAGGCCCGAAACATGCATGTTTAATTTGTTTACATTAACATCAGGTAAGATATATAATCCTTGTTGCAAATAACCATTCACACACAAATCATCATCATGATAAATAGAGCAAATGTTATTACTAAAAACTGTTCGAAATCCACGTCTATCAAGCATAGAAATAGAAATTATGTTCGAAACAAATTTAGAAACATAATAACAGTCGTCTAGCAACAAGGTCTTGCCCGTAGGCATTACAAAGGAAATTGATCCTACGGTTAGAGCAACAACACTTGCGCCATTTCCAACCTTTAGACAGAACTCTCCCTTCCTGAACCTCCTATTGATCCTCAGCCCCTGGAACATATTGCAGAAGTTATACCCATCTAGACGAATTAATAGTAGTTAAGGAAATTATGAAAACATTTTCCATGAGAATCTTAAATGGCTTCTTGCCCTTCAGAGACTGCAGGTATTCTTTGCAGTTTCTCTTACAATGCCCCTTCTTCTTGCAGAAGAAGCACTCAACATCAGCTTGGTCAGATTTGCCCCTTTTGCCCTTAGGTATGGTCACACCACCCTTGGGCCAGGGAGCTTCTTCTTGGGTCTTTTGTTGCCCTTGCCCTTCTTGGAAGAAGAGCCGACCATCATTACGGCACTAAGTCCCTTAGACGTGTCGGACATTGACTGACTTTCATAGTCAACCAGTTGGTTCATAATCTTATGCATATCCATGTCCATCTTGTTCATGTTAAAGTTAAAAATGAATGGAATGACTGCAAGATCAGATCTTGAGATAACTCTTTGCCTAGTGTGCACCCCAACTCCACAAGCTGTTCAATAAGACTTATCATCTCACGAACATGGGGCCCTACCGGAGAGTTCATAGACAATCTGGACTTGACAGAGCCTTCGACAACGGATATCCTTTCGTTCTACTCTGTGCACCGTACATCTTCTTAAGATGCGCAACGATAGCAGCAGGATCCATATCCTCATGCTCCCGCTGGAGTTATGAACTCATTGAGGCTAAGATGATACACTTTGAAGTGTCAAGGTCATCATTTTGCTTTGTCCAAGCTAGCAAGTCATCCGCATCGTCATTAGCAGGTTCCTTGATAGGGTTCTCGATCGAATCGAGTATCTTCTTCTACTTGAAGACGATCTTAAGGTTGCGGTACCAATCATCGAAATTTTCCCCAACAAGCTTGTGGACATCGAGAATGGCACGTAGGGAAACTGAAGACATTTTTTGGGAAATCTAGAAGGAAAAATTGTAGCATTTATTAGAACACTTATTTAATCAAATAGATATGAACTTTCATCTAAATGATTATTTTACTGACTAATACTACAATAGTATTCAGAGATCGTATTTCTTTCAGTAATATTTCCTGAACTAATCATGCATAAGCCCCCTGGTAGTCAGGTTGTTTCTTATGCATATTAAACAGGTCATGGCTCTATATCACATAGTCACCTGGTAGTGAGGTCGTTCCTATTGATATAGTTGAGTTCATCCTTCAACTCATGGTCGGATATCAATTAAGTTTATCTCCCCCGGGTAGTCTAGGCGTTTACAAAAATTAATTGATCCCTCCCACTAGACATCTCATGTCATAGATGTATGAATCGAATTCTTGAACTACATGCCTCCTGGTAGTCAGGTCGTACCATATAAATGAGAACCTATTCAAAACATCTACAATGAAGGAAAAGCCTCACGATGAACACTTTATCGTTTAAAAATTCAATTATTAATTAAAATTCTTGATTTTAATATGACTCTGTATCACATAGTCACCTGGTAGTCAGGTTGTTCCTATCGATATAGTCGAGTTCATCCTTCAGCTCATGGTCGGATAACAATTAAGTTTATGTCCCCCGGGTAGTCCAGGCGTTTACAAAAACTAATTGATTCATCCCACTAGACATCTGCTGTCATAGTTGTATGAATCGAATTCTCGAACTACATGCCTCCTGGTAGTCTAGCCGTACCATGTAAACGAGAATCTATTCAAAACGTCTACGATGAAGGAAAAAACTTAACGATAAACTATTTATCGTCTAAGAACTCAATTATTGACATTTTAAAACTAAAATTCTTTAATTTTAATTTTAATTTTAATTCAAAAACAAAAATTTTCCGCCCGCGGGCTCACGCGTCGCGCCCACGCGGGCTCATGCGACGCGCCCGCTCGGGCTGAAGCAAATGGAATTAGGGTTTCTGAAACCTTGTCGCCGCTGCCACCGCCAATCGATCGCCATCGTCGGGCTGGAGGATCCGCCGGTCTGGCCGGCTGGAGGAACCGGACCGCTCAGTTGGGCTGAGGGGCCGCTGTCGTCGGGCTGTATCAAGCGCAACCAAGCATATTGTTTTGGATGAATGTTTTAGGTAAAACCTTTATTTGGCACTTGACCAGCGGGCTTCTGATCAACCGATCAGTTCCCTATTTTTAAGTATTTCCCTAATTTTTGTATGTTTTCGATTTTATTCTAGCCTTATTGTCTCAGCATGGCGTTGCCCACTGGCTGCATGTCGTCCCTCCGCTCGCAAGGGCGGCTAGGGTTCCAGCCGTCGCCTATGGGTTCCTCCTTCACGCAATCTTTACATTTTTTTGATCCAATTTCTTCACAAAAATTCGAAAAACAAATCCTAAACATGCATCCAGACGCTCTGATACCACTGTAGTGTTGATTTAGGTGCGGAAACGTGTTCTTATCAATCCGATTATAGATCTAATCATGTTTAGCGGTTAGTTTTCGGGGTTTCAACATCGAACAAAACTAGAAACGATTTCGTAGTACCTTTCGTATTGAACGTGTGATCGTCGGATGTAAGGCTTGATAATGTAAGCCCTCTACGCGTATCCACGCCGAGATCGAATCTGCTTTGATGCGGAATTCGGGAAGAACGAATACTGGTCTTCGTTCTTCGAGTTTTTCTTTCTGACGGCTAGGGTTTTAGTTTTAGAATAAAATGATAACGAAAACTCGTTTTCGTTGATTTATAATTATTAACTATTTAATAATTACGACTAAAACCCAAACTATTGAAAATATTACATAATGGCATAATACTTTCAGATTGAGAATACGACGATGCTTAAAATCATAGACAATCCATTGCAAACTCTAGTGACATAACATATCCACATTTCACCGAATCTTATATAGATCGGGAATATCTTAGAAAACGAGTAATTTTGACAGCTCGGAATTCACATGTTGATGAAGCAAATGACTTTTTATTCTCAAAGATCTCGAGACAAATGACAAAATATTTCAGGTTAGACATTATTAGAATTGACAGTTCACCTAACGATGAGTGGCAATCCTTCATCATGTAGAATATTTTAAATCCTTTGACTTTTCAGGTTTACCGAAGCATCGAATTCATTTAAAGGTTGGAGACCTAATTATGATGCTTCGTAACATCAATTAATAGGAAGGCCTCTGTAAAGGCACACATTTGGTTGTTACTCATTTAGCCACACGAGTGCTAGAGGCTGAGATCATCACAAGAACCCAGGTAGAAAATAGAATCATTATACCAAAGATAATTTTATCACCTTCTAATTCAGACCCCTCGTTTACATTGATAAGACGACAGCTCCCATTATGATTATGGTACGTAATGACAATAAAAAAAATTGAAAGAAAATATCTGAAACAAATTGGATTACATTTTCGGAAAAAAATCTTTAGTCGTGGCCAACTCTATGTTCCACTTTCAAAAGTAACTTCTTTAGGTACACATAAACAATATTTTATCATTTAACTTTTTCCAATTAAAGTTTCCACAACATATGGTTTTTTAAATTATCTACCTTTTATTTAATTGTATCTTGTAGGTCATGGACAATGCTAACTTGAAATTTTTTATTTAAACCATTACTTACCCACTTTAGATATTAATCATGCATGCATATAAACATATTTCTTGAATTTTCTTTTCCTACATCAATATCCAAAACTCTTACTTCTATTTTATCATGTTTTTCCAAACAATGATTGATCAATCTCAATTATATATCGTCATTTTTAAAATGTAATATTACAAATAAATGATAGTGAAAAAAGCATGTGCATCACGGGCACGTTACCTAATATCTTCTAAATACAAATAAAGTTTTCAATCTGAAATTCAAGTAAAACTCCATAAAACTATGATTGTAAACCACTTATAACTATTTTGACAACAGCTTTATGCTTTCTAATGATTCTATCTCGAATCACTCACCCACAAATCTCCAAAATTTTATTATTTAAGATTTTATCACAATCACTTCTCTGAAACACTCATGCTCACAAATATTTTTCATTTACTCTTTTATATTGCTTTGGAGATTTCTATGCACCAACCTTCTGTAAAGGATAGTCTCCATGCCGAGTAACCTATTTTCTTTTATGATAAACTCTTTGCCAAAATGCTTTCATTTCCTTTTCATAGATTTACTAACTTGCTTCATTTTTTCTTAAAATATTTTCAAATATCTTGTGGATGTTTTCAACTGTGGAACATATTGAAAACAAATTATATATTTATCGCATATACCTCTAAGTAATTAATATTAAAATCAATTATATCTCCTAAACAACAACTTCATAAATTAGGAACCCATACATTCAGTTAAATGATGTGATTTCTTAATTAAAAATACTAAATTTTAAGCCCATTGTTATTGTGAGTATCCTTACTAAGATGGGTACTACGGAACCGTTCGTGCTGGTCGGTACCAACCGTTGAAGTGGTGTTGACGTCCAAGCCCATCTCTGTTCCTTGAACTCGAAAATGGTTACATTAATTTTTTTTTGTGATGTTAGAACTAATAGAAGTAATGTTGCAGAATTGGTATTTGAAGAAGTGGAAACAATGGACCGCGGATGATTTAGGGCAATAAGGAAAGCTCTTGGTATAGACGAATGATCCATGTGTACAGGAGCAAGATGATGGTGTCGTGCAAGGCGTTGATATTCAATAAATAGAATGAAGTGTGTATCATCAAAGTTTGAGAAAAAAAATATGTTTAATAACATTGAAAATGTTATTAAATTTTCAATTTCAATCGTTGAGAGCATTCATAACAGCGCTCTTTGATGCACCGAGGTATCAAGATTCACAAGGAGAGTTTCTGGATCTTTCAGTATTAGGCATGCACAAAAGAGAAATTCCAGATGGTAAAAGATCGAAGCTCATTTTCGAGGTTAATCGTATCGGTTTCTTTGTTGTCTTGAACAAGACGCTCTAGTCTTATCTAAGTGTCTCGGGCAGTAGATTTGGTTTTGAGGATATCTTGAAGAGAGAAATTGATAATGGTTTCAAAGATCCAACTCTTAACCAAGCTATAAATGTGCTTCCAGTCATTGATAAAGAATTTATGGGTGGTTTCGATCTGTCCATGTGATTCAATACTGATGGGATTGCCGCTCTCTGGCGTGACGACAAAGGTGACAACGAGGTTGAAGGAGGCAAAGAAGCGGTTGGAGAGGTGCTGAAACGAGAGGCCCTGCGGGAAATGGTGAACACCTGCAAGAGAAGAAACGAGAAGGCATCAGAAAACAAGGAAGGTGGACCGGGCCAAAGGGAAAATGAACTTGATCTGGGCCAAGGGAAGCAAACGGGCCAAAGAAATTAAGTGGGCACAAGACATGGATAAGAAGCAAATTCAAGGAAGTATTTTTGTTATAACGGGAAGATTATAATTAAACTAATTAACCGCCCTAAAAACTAGTCAAACAAGAATGTTTTGCCAATTCAAAGAGTCTGTAAAAGCTAAGTAGTATGTGTTGTCAAATCCCATCAAGAGACACACGTTTTTTGTAATATATATGTAGAAGAAGAATATGAATGAATGCAACAGTTCTTTGCAACAACACAATTCCTCATTAAACTAAAACTCAATACAAAATCCTATTCTGATTTTTAATCCAGTGTACAACAAACACAGCAAGCACAAATGTGCTTAAAGCACATATAAAACCCAACAACACCATCAAATTGTATCAGAGCCTCAAGATTGAGGGGAAAAGAGGCTGCACAACAAGCACAAATTGAAGCACAAAGGCACAAGAAATACCAGAGAAGACAGGGCAGATTTAAATATACAAGGTCACGATCAAAACAACCTCAAGAATCCAGTTTTAAAATTCTGTCCAAAATTACAGATATGCAGAATACAACTCCCCTACCAGTTTTTGACGGAAAGAACTATAACCTATGGGTTATTAAGATGAAGGCTACGTTAAGATCGAAACAACTTTGGAAGGTTGTGACAGAAGGGCTGCCACAAATGCTTGAGATAGGCGCAGAACAGACAAAGGAACAAAAGAAGAAAATAATGGTCGAGTGGGAGGAATTGGAAGCACGAGACCAGACAACATTGCAGTTGCTGTATAATGAGTGCTGTCTCGGAAGAGATATTTAGTGCCCATTTGTCAACATGTGACACATCTAAAGCAGCATGGGAACTGCTTAAAGAAAGATTTCAG
This sequence comes from Gynandropsis gynandra, assembly GCA_036759665.1. Lineage (NCBI taxonomy): Eukaryota > Viridiplantae > Streptophyta > Magnoliopsida > Brassicales > Cleomaceae > Gynandropsis > Gynandropsis gynandra. Next base: position 9,862,504 of record CM071868.1, read on the forward strand.
GGAGATCCAAAAACTGCCATGATTAAGCTCCAAAGATTGAGAGCAGCTTATTACACGTTGAAACAGGCTGAAAGAGAGTCTATTAAAGACTTTGCAAATAAAGTGACAGAATTAGGAAACGAGATGAGAGCCTATGGTGATGAGATAAAAAAGAATGCATTGGTTTCAAAAATTTTGTGCTCACTTCAGGAGAGGTTTGATCCCTATGTGGGAGTAATAGAGCAAACAAAAGACCTAGCTACTCTAACTGTGGGGGAGCTGGTTATTGCACTGCAGACACAAGAATCGCGGCTGGAAGATAGACATGGAAGCCAAGAAGGAGCTTTTCAAGCCAAGTTTAAAGGGCTTAAACTTGGGAAGAAACCTGAAACTAGTAGAAAGTTTTTCGGGAAATCTGAGTTCATACCTAAAGGGAGAAAGTGGTGTGTAATCTGTAAGAAAGACAACCACATGGAAAGCCAATGCTATTTCAGAAACAAACAGCAAGACAAACCAGAACATCCAAAGCAGTTTAAGACAAGGAAGGAATGTTACACATGTGGAAAAGCTGGACACTTTTCAAGAGAATGCAGGATGAATAAACACTCATCAAATCAGGCTCAAGCAAGTAAAGATGATGAAAAGGCAAATTATTTGTTCACAGCAGCTCATGTGATGCAAAAGGTAGACGAAGATGTGTGGTTAATCGATAGTGGAGCTACTAATCACATGACAAAGGAAGAGGATTATTTTAAGACGCTGGACAGAAATTTTAAAGCCTCAATAAGAGTGGGAAATGGGGCAGCTTTGACCACGGCAGGCAAAGGAATTATTGAGGTCAACACTGATAAAGGGAAGAAAATCATTAAAGATTTGTTTCTTGTTCTGGGTTTAGACAAAAATTTGCTCAGTGTTCCTCAAATGCTGAGAAATGGATATGAGGTGATTTTCACAGAATCGAAATGCTTAATCAAAGATAGAGAAGGAAGCCTAGTGGTTGAAGTGCATATGGTTAAGAAAGTATTTCCATTGAGATGGTCTAAAACAGTGGAACAAGCATATACAACAGCTGAAAAGGACAATTTGTCAGACTTGTGGCACAAGAGATTAGGACATACAGGGTTGCACAATCTGAAATAGATGCAGGCACATGAGTTGGTTAAAGGTTTACCAAAATTCACAGTTGAAAAGGAGACATGTGAAGCCTGTATCAAGAGAAAACAGACACGGGAAGAATTTCCTAAAATTTCAGAATATAAAGCTAAGGAAATTTTGGAGTTAATTCACATCGATTTGTGTGGACCGATGCAAACACCATCATTAGACAGAAGTGTGTATATGTTGACATTTACGGATGACCACACTCATATGATTTGGGTGTACTTCCTAAGATTAAAATCTGATACGCTAAGTGTATTCAGAAAGTTTATGATTTTAGTGGAAAATCTAACTGGCAGAAGGATTAAAAGATTAAGATCGGACAGGGGAGGAGAATTCAACTCAAGAGACTTTCTTTACTGCTGGAACAAAGAGGAATACAAAGGGAATTGACGGTGGCATATTCACCACATCAAAACGGGGTAGCCGAAAGAAGAAACATAATTTTATTGGAGATGGGTAGAAGTATGATGAAGGCTAAAGGGCTGCCAAACAGATTCTGGGCAGAAGTTGTTTTTACAACAGCCTATATTCAAAATAGGCTGCCCACAAAAGCACTCAAGGGAAAAACTCCATTGGAAGCATGGAGTGGACACAAACCCTCAATTAGTCACTTGAGAGTATTTGGTTGTGTGTGTCATGTGTTAGTTCCAGCCCACAAAAGAAGGAAACTGGATGATAAATCGGAAACAGTAGTGTTTGTTAGATACAACAGTGTTAGCAAAGGCTACAGAGTGTTCAAAATAAACACTGGAACAGTCGAGGTTGCACGAGATGTAAAATTCGAAGAGGATAAAAGCTGGAACTAGGAAACACGGGCTGAAGTCAGAGACCAAATTCTGTTATTAAATCCTCACTTAACAGAGACTCAAACACAGCAACAACAAGTCACAAGAACAGAAAATGTGGGGGAATATACACCAACTCAGACCAGTTCTAGAGGGAGTACTGGAAACAGGGAACATCAGTTAACTTCTATACCATTTAACCTAAGTGGTACACAGACGAGAACTACTGATTCTAGAGGGAGCAGCAGTGGAAGCTCATCTAGACTTGTGCACAGAATGAGACCAATAGCAGAAATATATGATGAATCAGAAGAATCTAATTAGGCACATGAGGAAGAAACATTTGAGGGCTGCTACTTAACAGTGGAAGAACCTACCTGCTTTGAGGAAGCAGTGTTGGATCAAGGCTGGAGGGATGCTATGAACGCAAAAATGGAGATGATAAATAAAAATCAGACCTGGACACTAGTTGACAGACCGGAAAAACAAAAAGTTATTGGAGTTAAGTGGATCTACAAGGTGAAGACTGATGAGAAATGGGCAGTGCAGAAACTTAAGGCTAGACTTGTGGCTCGAGGTTTCTCACAAACCTATGGACAAGACTATGGTGAGACCTTTGCCCCTGTATCTAGACATGATACAATCAGAACCTTAATTACAGCGGCGGCACAAATGAGCTGGAATTTACATCAGATGGATGTAAAATCGGCGTTTCTAAATGGGAAAATCACAGAACACGTTTTTGTGGAACAACCACCTGGGTATGTGATTGAGGGGGCTGAGCAGAAGGTTTTAAAACTAAGAAAGGCTCTATATGGCTTAAAGTAAGCGCCTAGAGCTTGGTACAGCAAGAGCGACAAGTTTTTCATCACAGAAGGATATTTAAGAAGCTATTGCGATGCTGCGATGTATGTTAAGAAAACAGAGGAGAGTGTTTTAATTGTTTGTCTTTACGTGGACGATATAATCATCACTGGGAGTGATGATAAACTGATTGCTCAGTTTAAAGGAAGACTCAACTCAGTTTTTGAGATGAGTGACTTGGGGAAATTAAGATATTTTCTAGGTTTCGAAATCAATTACGTTGAAGAAGGTATATTTCTATGCCAAACTAAGTACGCTATGGATTTATTGAAAAAGTTTGGTATATCAACCCGGAGTTCAGCTAGCACCCCATTGACAACAAACAAAACTCAGACCAAAGGAGAAGCAGTGGAAAAGCAACATACTTACCGGAGCATCGTAGGAGGCTTACTGTATTTAGGAGCTACCAGACCCGATATCTCCTTCGTTGTCTCCTACCTGTCACGAGATAATGCGAAACCAACTGAAGTTAGTATGCTGGAAGCAAACAGAGTGCTAAAATATGTGTGTGGATCTACTGATTTTGGCCTAATGTTTAAGGGAGTTCGAGAGGCAGAATTGATTGGGTTTTCAGATGCGGATTTAGCAGGATGCGATAAGGACTCTAAGAGCACATCAGGCTATTGTTTTACAATCGGCAGTGCCATTTTCAGCTGGGGAACACACAAACAAACTGTCATTGCACAATCAACGGCCGAAGCCGAATATATTGCCCTAAGTGCCGCTACCAATCACTCAATATGGCTCAGAAGGCTACTGGAGGAGTTAGGTTTCGAGATGCAGAACGGAATCCCTATCTATTGTGATAATACATGGGCGATTGCAATAGGGAAAAATCCGGTGAATCACAAGAAAACTAAAAACATACGGATAAAATTTCATGTTGTGCGTGAAGCAGTAAACGAAGGAGAAATAGAGCTGAGATACGTACCCGGAGATCGGCAGCTGGCCGACATTTTCACCAAGCCCTTGAGCAAGGGCCGGTTCGAGCTGTTACGGGAGATGCTCGACGTCACCCCAAAGAACGACAAGAGGGAGACTGATGGGATTGCCGCTCTCTGGCGTGACGGCGAGGTTGAAGGAGGCAAAGAAGCGGTTGGAGAGGTGTTGAAACGAGAGGACCTGTGGGAAATGGTGAACACCTGCAAGAGAAGAAACGAGAAGGCATCAGAAGACAAGGAAGGTGGACCTGGGCCAAAGGGAAAATAAACTTGATCTGGGCCAAGGGAAGCAAACGGGCCAAAGAAATTAAGTGGGCCACAAGACATGGATAAGAAGCAAATTCAAGGAAGTATTTTTGTTATAACGGGAAGATTATAATTAAAGTAATTAACCATCCTAAAAACTAGTCAAACAAGAATATTTTGCCAATTCAAGGAGTCTGTAAAAGCTAAGTAGTATGTGTTGTCAAATCCCATCAAGAGACACACGTTTTTTGTAATATATATGTAGAAGAAGAATATGAATGAATGCAGCAGTTCTTTGCAACAACACAAATCCTCACTAAACTAAAACTCAATACAAAATCCTATTCTGATTTTCAATCCAGTCTACAGCAAACACAGCAAGCATAAATGTGCTTAAAGCACATATAAAACCCAGCAACACCATCAAATACGTCAAAAATCTTACATTGGATTTCAAAAAATATCAAGCTATGAATAGTATTTTAATTCCTCCATGTCAAGACTGATTGGAATGTGTGATCATATGTTGGTGATACCAAATTGTTTCTTAGTCAGCATATTAAGTGAGAAAACCATTGTAACATAAAGAGACTAGGCATGACACAGTGACAAGGGTTGGAAAACTAGATTGTTGTGAATAACTAAACGTAAATTGGATGGCATATGGGCTTGCAAAACACAGATAGAGCATGCGAACTTGATGTGTGGGCTATTACTGGTCGTAACCTGAATGTGCGGCTTGTTGTGAGGTTTACACACGCATAATACACATGCGTAAGACTTGGACCGCGTGGAAACGAATTGCGTAAAAATAAAATTCATTGAAGAAAGAGCATGTGATCGAGCTGAAATAAATGGAGGCGGTGGGAAAAAAAAGAGACAGAACATTTTGGGATTTATAATGTGATAGCATGTATATCTATGAAATTCAATGAATATTATTAATGACCAAAAGATCAATAAATATTTTTAATATTTCCATATTATGATAAATATATAAAACCCTAAAAAAAGTAAATATATATATATATAAGAAACTACTGAATATATAAATAAAAATATTTACATTACTAAAAAAACTAACTACTTTTGTTTTATATTTACAAAAGTTATTAAAATTTTCACATTAAGAAGGGTGATGTGGAAATTTTCAATCTTGATGGAGGATTCCGGATTTGGACGTTACATGAGTTCTCCACGCAGAGTTAGAAGATCCTTTACATTTCGTAACCATGCATACGTGTTAATTTTCTATATATGATTTTACTTTTCGATGTCATCAAACTTTATTTTCTTCTCAACTTGGAGAAATATCTTTAATCTTTCAATATTATGTGCGTTGTACCACAATCTGCTAGACATATATCTCTATTATTGATATTTGATCGAAATATAATCTATGTTGTTTTGATTCGATAAAGATGTTGATGAACCTTCATGGTGGAAATTATTTGGTGGGTTGCTTCGGTCTCATCCTCTACCATTTTCCATGACCACGACCACGACCACGTAAATGACCTCGATCTCAGCCACGCATATATCCACATCTAGAACCATGTCAATGGTTATAATTCAATGTAGTCGTGTTCGTTTGAGAAATAATGCAGACGTAGAGGGATGAGGATGACAATTTTTCATTAGTAGCTCATTTTGCTGTTATGCAACAAGGAGAAGTTGTAACAAATCACAATATATTTTTAAATCTTTTGCTTGATATTGTTGTTATAAATTGACATTATCAACATGGAATGTATATAGTGTTTTCTCCAACTTATCATAGTTATCTTCTCTTCATATAGTTCCATTCTAGAGATTATTTCAAACACTGTAGATTGATATTCGTCCACTAACTTATAATATTGGAATTTCATATTCAACCAACCATTCTTTGTCATTGGGAGAATCACTTTTCTATGATCAAATCTATCTTTAAGAGACTCTAAAAACTTTACAAGATTTTTTATATTTATTTTTTAGTTCATCGATAATATGATGGCTTAAAAAAATTATGAGTTTCGCTTTTTCCTCTTCTTAGAAATTATTCCTTTTATCAATCGTGTTAGTGATCTTTTTGCCTTTAAAATGTATTTTAGCATCAAACACCCATATCATATATTTTTTCCTTGAGACATTAAATGCCATGATTTGGAAATCAATAGGTTTGGCATAAAAATTATCTATCATTGAAGAAAAATAAAAATATATATTATGATATTAAAAACAAAGTTAAAAAATGATTATATAATAATTCAAGTAGCCAAGACATATATATTTATAATTAATATCTTTTCGGAGTTATTTAACCATTTAAGATTAAATAGTAAAGCCATAATGTAAATATATAATGAGGTAATTATTCATCTTTCATATAAATAAAACAAGCATAAAGAAATAAATAAACACAACACAAAAATGGATGGCTTAAACATCCTCTTAACAATAATAAACAAAAATTAAATATTCATAAATATTACTATTATTGATCTATGGTTGAGTCGAAAAATTATATAATATAATATAAATATATATGATATGGATTTAATATGTCTTGTCTTTATAATATTGTACATATATTCACATTATAACTGGAGATATAAAATTTGGGAGGTGAAATCGAAACCAAAATCATTTAAAAATCGAAATCGTAAAAATTAAAATTGTAAAATAATACAAAAGACGTATAATATCTAAATATCTTTTATAAGGTATTAAAAATTAAATTACAATTATATATAGGTATTATGTTGAATAAATATAAATATAAGTTATATAAAGATATAAGTATATTTTATGATATGTATTCAATAAATATTATGTGCATATATATAAATATAAGTTTACTACATGCTCTCATTTGACTTGCATGTGCTGATGTGTATGTGGCCTTTAAGACTTTAAACTCGTCGATTGAGAAAATAATGAAGTAGTCATTGTGTTGGATATCTCAATATATATATATATATATATAGCCGCAATGTTTCTTTATTTTCTTCTGTTATTAAAGGAGGAAAACAACACGACCGTGACATGAAATATATTATTAAAATCTTTAGATTAATTTATATAAAATTAATCTAATAGTTTCTAATTATTTCCAAAACAAAGCTTTTCTAACCTACTTACTATCCGACACTGCAAAGATACTCCACTAATTATAAAAAAGAAAAAATTTGTAAATTTATAATTTTAAATAGGAAACAAGGATCTTATATGTCTATAGTAATCATGACTAGCCAACAGTCCAATATACTAAAATAAAAAGCTTAGACGAATAGTCTCTCGTCTATTTGTTAATTTAAATATTAAGAATAATAATGTAGGCCAAAAGGGATATTTATTTCAATAAATTTGCGAATTATCCGGAAACTTTATTGGTACATGCATTACATATATTGTTTGGACATTAGCCAACCCCATAAAATTATGAGTATCATATAGTTTTATGTTTTGTACTTACATATATTATTCGTACAATATGTATATGCACATATATAGGTATTGTTTATATGACTGTGTTAGAAGAATTTTAATACGATTCGCTCGGTATAGGTAATTTTTCAAAGACCGGTTATATGTAAGAGTGTATGATATATATATCACTACAAAAAAACAGGCCATTTCCAACGGACATATCCGTTGGAAAAGACCAAAAATCCGTTGGAAATGGCCATTTGCAACGGACTGCAACGGATTTCAGTCCGTTGGGAATAGGGCGTTAGAAATTCGGATCCGCCACAATTCGCAACGGATGGGCGACAGATAAATTCCGTTGCAAAGTGGTGACGGATGTTCCAACGGACAAATCCATTGATGTTGCATTATCATACACTCGGGAAATATTTCATTGAAATCTTTCCAAGCCTTACCATCCGATGGATGTTGCATTATACCTTCGCCCGCCGAGTGTTCTGCATGCCATCTCATAGCCGCAATACCTTCGACCGCCGAGTGTTCTGCATGCCATCTCATAGCCGCAGCGGTTTTTCTCGATTCATATAACCTTCTCAACCTGTTTGCTACAGGCATATAGAACATTTTCTTGTATGGTACATATTTACGTGAAGATGGTTTTTTAGGCCGAAATCTGCTTGCACCGCAAAACTTGCATTCCAACAAGTCTTTATCATTTCCCCAAAACAACATGCAACTGTTTCTACAAACATCAATTTTCTGATGTGACATTCCCAAGTCTTTCAACACATTCTTTGTTTCGTAGTATGTCTCAGGAGCTTGATTATGTTCCGGTAAATACTCACGCATTGTTTTGCAAAAAGAATCCATGCAATTTTCAGCAACATTGTAGTCTGTTTTAATACCCATCAATCTTGAAGATAAAGATAACCGAGACTGACCTTCACGACAACCTTCATATATAGGTTGTTTCGCTGAATCCAATAGGTTGAAGAATCGACGTGCATCGATGTTCGGCATTTCTTCATGCGTTTGTTCATTAACGACTCCAGGAAAAGCATCTGACACCATTTCCGCATATGGATTTGTCGTTGATGCTTCATAAATAACATCTTCATTTCGTTCTACTTGTGCATCTTGCACGCTATCTCTTACACCGCAATCTTCACCATGAAAAAACCAAATTTCGTAATTTTCAACGAAACCCACCTTATAAAGATGTTTGCAAACAATTTCTTGACTTCGATACTTCATATTTTTGCATCTTTTGCACGGACATAACATTGTTCCGCGTTCTTGACACAAAGGCTGCATCGACGCAAAACTCATGAATTGCTCTAATCCGTGTAAGAATTCTTGCGTAAACTCTTCGGTTATAGGATCCTTTCTTCTATACATCCACTCTCTCGATCTATATATATTTCGATTCGAAGAAGATGACATTGTGTTGAAAATATGTTTGTTGTAGATGGTTTGCTACAAACCTCGGTTTAGATCTAAATACTGTTCTTTCCAACGGATGCCCGTTGGAAAGTATAACGGATGCCCGTTGGACGTTCACGTGAAATTATTTCGACCGGTGAACCTCGATATTCACAATTGCAACGGTATTCCGTTAACATTTCTAACGGATGTCCGTTACAAATTGCAACGGACGTCCGTTGGCATCTGTTGCGTCGGATTCTAACGGAGATTAACGGAGATCGCCAACGGAAACTTATCGTTAGAAACCCGTTACAAATTGCGACGGATTGCAACGGATAGGACAACGGGCAATTTCTGTTGCAAATCCGTCGTAAATTGTAACAGATGGCAACAGAAATGTTCCGTTAGAAATATTCTTGGCTCCGTTAAAATCCGTTGCGATTTGTTTCCAACGGACGGATCCGTTGCCCCATCCGTTGGAAACTCAATGTTTTTTTGTAGTGTATATATATTTGTTTATATATATATATAAGATAAGGCCTCAAATTGTAGTGATTATTTACTCAAATTTCGATGTGTATTGGGTTTAAATCAAAATTTGGAGATTTGGATCATTAAAAGAAATTGGTATAAATATTCAAGTAATGAAAGAATCACACGTACATTGTAAGAAATGGCTAAAACATTGATGCCTAGTACAATTAGGTCATAATCTTAATAGTAAAATAAGTAAGGATATATTCGCTGAAATGGGGCACATAATAGGAAGATAAAAAATCATAAAATTTTCATTTTTCTTTCTACAAAGTTGTAGAAATATAAAGTCTATCATATATCACTACAAAAAAAGACGAATTTCAATAGATGGATCAACGAATCCGTCCGTTGATATAATTTCCAATGGATTGTAATGGAATTAGGAAAATTATCAACGATCTAAATTTCGTTGCAATCTGTTGGAAGCCCGTTGAAAACTGATATTTCAATCCAATGGATGCCCATTGGAGAATTTAGAATTTTGAGGCTTTCGTTGAAATAATCCCACATTGTATTTCAATGGTCATCTGTTCGTATTTCCAGTGGACATTTGTTGGTATTTTCAACGAGTATCTGTTGAATATTCACTATTTATATATCAAAATAAAATTGTTTACAATCAAGCCATCAATAAAAAATATATTTTCAAACTACGTCATCTTCTTCAAATAGAAACATATACAGGTCGAGAGAGTGGACGTATAGAAGAAAAGATTCTGTAACCGATGAAGTTATTCAAGAATTCTTACACAGATTGGAGCAGTTCATGAGTTTTGTGTCGATGCAACCTTTGTGTCAAGAACGCGAGACAATGTTATATCCCTACAATGTGGATTTTGTAGAGATTTACGAAATTTGGTTATTTCACGGCGAAAATTATGTCAAATGTTTTTTATGACCATGGAGTTGTTGAGAAAACTCATAAAAATTATGTCGAACAATGAGGCACGTCGATTATTCAACCTATTGGATGCGCCGAAACAACCTAAATATGAAGGTTGTCGTGAAGGTTAGTCTCGTTTATCATTGTTATCAAGATTGATGAGTATAATAACAAACTACAATATAACTGAAAAATTACATTAATTCACTTTATAAGCCATGCTTGAATACTTACCGAAAAAATAATCAAGATCCTGAGATATATTATGCAACAAACAATATTTTAAAGATTTGGGAATACCATATGAGAAAATTGATGTTTGTAGAAATAGTTGTATGTTATTTTGGGAGAAGATAAAGACCTGTTGGGATGTAAATTTTGTGGTGCAAGTAAATTTTGTCCAAAAAACCATCTTTACGGAAATATATACCGTCAAAAAAGATGCTTTATATGCCTGTAGCAAACAGATTGAGAAAGTTATATGAATAAAAAAATTAATGAGGTAATGAGATGACACATAGAACACTCGATTGACGAAGGGATGATGCAACATCCATGGGATGGTAAAGCTTGAAAATATTTCAATAAAATATTTCTCGAGTTCGTGTATGAGAGAAATGTTTATATTTTTCTGTGCATCGATAATTTTAGTCCATATGGACAATCTAGAAGTCAATATTATTTGTGGCCAGTGATTTTATCTCCGTATAATTTGCCTCTCAGTATATGTCTCAAAATAGAAGCAATGTTTCTGATTTTGCTGATTCCAGGACTAGAACATCTGAAGAAAAATATCTTTTTGTAGCCCTTAATTCATGAATTAAGAGATTTGTAGAACAATAGAATTCTTGATTATGAAGTAAGTACGAAAAATTTCATATTGAAAGCGGTCTTGTTGTGGACATTTAGTAACTTCTCTGCCTATAGAATGTAATGTGGATGAAGCACGCATGGGAGATTGACATGTCCATATTGTATTAGTTTGATTCTCATTGAATATTTATTCTCCTTGAACATACATTCAGAAAACATAAAAATATATTTTCGAAAGAACGTGTTACAAACAAAAGAGGCATTGTGCATGCAAACAGGAATGCAATCCTTTACGAACGATTAAATACGATGAGAGATTTAAAAGAATCGGTAAAATGCGGTGGAGATCGTGGGCATAGAAAAGGGGCAAGATAAATGGCATAACTGGTACAAATGTAGTATTTTTTGGAACTACCATTTTGGAAATCACTGATATTGCGTCATAATTTTGATGTTATACATATTGAAAAAAAAATCTATAACATCATCAACAGTGTTCTGTGTGATGGGGAAAATGAAGGATAACATACAATATAAAAAATATTTGAAGATAATATGTTGAAGACCACGGTTGAAGTTACGCGATGGAAGGGCTTCCATCTTAATATTTAGATTGTCTAGACCAGCGAAAAACAACATTATTGGGGTGGTTAAAAGAAGACATTAAATTTTCAGATGGATATGCATCGAATATTATTCGGTGTGTGGATATTATGGGTTCGAGGATGATCGGATTGAAAAATCAAGATTGTCACATTTTCATACAACGAATCATTCCAATTGTATTTGTTGAGCTATTACCATGAAACGTCTACGATGTTCTATATGGAATTAGTATATTTTTCAGACATATATGTTCAATTTTAAAAAGGATGACTTGGAGTTTCCATTGAGACATAATCCGTTGAGACAACGGATTAATTTGCAATGGGTATCCATTGAAACATTCCAATAGATATTCATTGAAAGGTTGTAATCTGCTAACGGGCATCCGTTGAAAATGGTCATGATGGTTATGCCTCGCCTAGTACCATCGTTGCATCAGGATGATGTTTTCCAACGGGCATCCGTTGTCATTTCTAACGTATGCTTGTTGGAAAGGAGACGTACAGGCGTGTATGCCATCCGTTGCCTCGGGAACACGATTTATAATGGGCATCCGTAGGTAATTTAAACGGATGTATATTGGGAACCCAATAGCCATGTCATTTAATCAATCCTTTGAAATGACATAAGTTCCAGTGGGCGTTGGAAATATATGTATTAAATTCGTTGAACATTTCATTTTCAACACAATCTCAAAACCAAAACATCTATTTATCTCAAAAATAATTCCTAAAAACTTAAACAAAATTAGGGGTTGGTGATTTATCGGTCATAGTGGATTGTTGGTGAGTCCACCACCGCCATCATATCGTTCTCCTTCACCTATATCGGCACCACCGATTTTTTTATGAGGAAGATGATATGGTGGATACTGATGCTTTGATCGATGCTTTTGACGAACATCCCACTATTCTCATTATTGATCCCAAAAGTCCTGACGAGACGCTATGATAAGATATTATTTATTTACAAATATTGATATTTCAATTAATTATAACTATTGTATAATGATTTTGTTTACATGTATAGGCTTTATGTGGATGATGTTCTTAAACACACAAACAATAACATCATCCAAGGTTCATTACAAGATCGACGTTATTACTCCTAGCAAGTGACGCTAGACATTACACGATGTTGATGATAGTGTATATTTATCATAAATGTATTCAATATAAAAATTAATTTAAATTATTATCGAATTTTATTCATAAATTAATTTATTTAAATTTAATTTATAGCGCATGTATAGATGGCGGAAGAAGGATACATCATGTATCTATACAGCATGGATGCACGATAGGAAAGCTCGGTTACGTTTGATGATAAATAACGCCAAACACAACTATTATAAAAAGAACGCCAAACCGACATGGGCAACAGACGAGGTATTCCACCAACTCATCCAACATTAGGAGTCAGAAGAGTTCAAGGTCAAAAGCGAGAAGGTCAAAATATGTCAGTACGACGAGAAAGTTCCCAAGAATGGTAATTTCATACCTCGGGATCGAAGTCGTTTCCAAAAAGAAAGAAAGAATTAGTAAGAAATATTTTACATTTATAATTTCAATATATTTTATTTAAATTGTTATCTAATCATATTATTATAATATTACAGATGCAGAGAATGAGAAGATAACCGATTCTTTTTTAGCTGGTCATTAAGACTCACGCGAAGAAGAAGTTCGTCATCGGGGAAGGGGTTGACGAACCTTAACTTGTTGACCCTCGGGCAGAGCGGACAGTGAAAGTTGTGATGTAGAAGATCACACAACAATCACAAGCCATCGGATGATCTCCCGACGATCTTAGTCTTTTACAAAATGACAAAATTTATTTTGAGGTATATATAATAACATTATTATTATTATAATATTTTATTATATAAATATTTTAAATCATTATATGCTAACTTTAATTTGTTTTACATTGCAGTATGTTAGGCCATATAGGGGGCATATATACGGTCTAGGTGCTCTACAAAAAGATATCATCGAGGACGCCGCACGGCAACTCTCACGGTGCAAGAGATATTTATGCAAAAAAGACGTTCGAGCAGCTCGAGATTACTCTTCGAGCAACGCAAGATACTCTTCGAAAAAAGCAATCTACGCTTCAACAAATGCAAACACAGATGCGTCATATAAAGAGTATGATTGAGGCTATGACCGGTCAAGCGTATCAGCAACCACCACTGACGAGAACAACAACACCGAGACAAGAACCGATCATCGACCCCGATGCAACCCCTTCACGAGGCGTTGACATACGGGGATGAAGACGACAGTGTAAGTTTAGATGAAATGTAGTAAATCTATTTTTTAATTTTGTATAAATTATATATAATATATTATTTTTAAAAAAATTTACTTTATTCGTAAAACTATCAACGGATGCCCGTTAAAAATATTCATTATTTTGAATGGACATCCGTTGGAATATTTTAGAATTCCCGACATTTCTTTTCCAACGGGTATCTGTTGCTATGTCTCGCCAACAACTTTCAACGGATACGCGTTGCAAGTGATGCCCGTTGCAACATGCCAACGGATACCCGTTGACAATGTTCAACGTGCATCTATTGAAACTCTGCAATGGATATCAATTGGCACTTTCAGTGGATATATTTGCTAGATCCATTGAACATTATCAATAGATATCATCCGTTGCAATCCCGTTGCAAATTGCAACAGATGTGATTTTTCAACAATCGTTTTTCAACGTAAGAATTCATTGGAAAATATCATTACCAACGGAAAGTTAGTCATTTTGAACGGATATATTCGTTAGAAATGATTTTTTTAGTATTTATATGTATATATATATATATTTTTAAAATGTTGAGAGATACTTTATGTTATCAAATCTTCAATTTAATTATCGTTTAAAAAAATTTTAGTTTGCTATCTTTTAAAATTATTAGAATATTATTGAAATAAACTACAAAGTTAAACTTTTTTCTTATGAATTGAGTATTGAGTACGTAATTTACAAGCTATACGTATACATATACATAACGTAAACTATCATACAAACACGATTTTAAAAAAGATGTGCAACGACTTGCTTGAGAAGGTGAAAAATGGGAAAGTGGATGGCTGCTATTACATTTTCCTCCAAACGGGGCCCATAAGAAACACTTATCTTTGCTTTTCTTTCCTTTAAACATATGCTTACCCATCACCAAATGTTTATAAATCCCACAATTTCTTTTCTATTTTTTTATTATAGAATAATAGTAATAACAAGAAAAGGTTTTTGGCAAATAATGATAGTTTTTTTTCAAATTATTAAGTACTCATTGCTTACTGAATCAGGTCAATTCCCAATATTTACCAATAGATTTAAGGGGTAATTTCAAAAATATTTTCGTAGGGTTAAAACATTTCAAAAATACCCTTTCCGAAAAAGAAAAAATTTTTAATTTTAAAAGTACCCGTATAAATGTTGATATTCCCAAAATAGCCCTGCGATCTTACGACCCAATTCGACCCAGCGACCCAGTTTGACCCTGCGACCCTTGTCCCTCTGCGACATATGTTCCTCTGCGACCCTTGCACCCCTGCGACCTTTGTCCCTCTTCGACCCTTGTTCCTCTGTGACCCTTGGACCTCTGTGACATATGTTCCTCTGCGACCCTTGCACCCCTGCGACCTTTGTCCCTCTTCGACCCTTGTTCCTCTGCGACCCTTGGACCCCTGCGACCATTGTCCCTCTGCGACCCTTGTTCATCTGTGACCCTTGGACCCCTGCGACCCTTGTCCTTTTACGACCCTTAGACCCCTGCGATACTAATTTATTATTTACAAATTATTTACAAATAATATGAATAAAATTTGAAAATACAGCTCAAATCAAGATATGTTGGACCCGTGCGACCCCTCCGACCATTGCGACCCTTCCGACCATTGCGACCCTTCCGGCCATTGCGACCTTTCCGACCATTTCGACCCTTTCGACTAGTCTTTTCAATGTCAGACTACTGCTTTCTCCAGGTTCTAGCTATGCTTTTTATTTTACCAATGCCACAGTGAAGATGTATATTAAAGGTTCTCTAATGTGGTCAATACATGCACCTTGGTCATTCTTTGTATTTATTGTCTTTCTGGATTTTAGGAGTCCATTTATTTTTCGTTATAAATAGAGGAGGAAAAACCGTAAAGCTACAACAACAAGCACCAAATCATCTCTTGTTTCGAGTCTTTCATTCTCTCAAAAGGGCGATTTCTAACATCTAATTCTCTGAAAAATCCTTGTTACCTTTGTGACCGTTAAGGTCACATGGTCGACCCAGGGCATCGTGCTGTCTATTTGTTACTCAATGTCTTGGTAATCGTCGGACTCAGTCTGTATGCAGATACACACAAGTACTTACAACTTGGATGGAGGACTTTGTGATGTATCTGCACTACATAAGGTCTTGGTAATCGACGGACTCAGGCATCAAGCTCTATCCGCGTTACCTAAGGTCACGGTTGGAGGTCATTTGCTACCGTGGAACTCACCGTACATGACTCAAAGCCCGAAATGTCAATAGAGCATTTCTTGCGGGGAAGGATTCATTAATCTTCGGCACATTTGACCTTTTTTTCTTTCCTTTTTTTCTCGAACTTCTTTTTGCCTTTTTCTTTTGCTTCAACTTTTTTCTTTCCTTGTTTTAACCGTTGTGACCTTTGAGACCTTATGTAACCTTATGTAACTCTTGTGACCTTTGAGACCTTATGTAACCTTATGTAACTCTTGTGACATTTGTAACCTTTGAGACCTTATGTAATCAATATTTAAACGTTGAAAATGTCTTATTTTGCATCTATTGTTCGTAAGATTATGAAAGAAGTCGAATCAATATACAATCTTCGAAAATATTATACGGAAAAGGAAATATAATATCGCATAATATTATACAATCTTCGAAAATATTCCAGATTTAAATAAGATATCAGAAAATATCCAGAATATCTCATAGAATATCATCAGAATAACTTTTGTGACCTTTGTAACCCATGGACGACTCATCGATACTTATGATGATGATGATGATACCGTGAAAATCCTCACTTACCACTGCATCTCTGGCCAGATTTGAACGCGTGACTGGTACCGTGAAAATCCTCTCTTCAGAAGAAGATGACCCTGACATCGAATCGCCGTCACCAGTCGTTTGCATTTTCGGCAATATGATGATGATGATGATGAGAGTTAGAGAGAGAGTTTCGTTATTAGAAAAAAGGAAACAGCTCGAATACGAATCGCCGTCCGTCAGATGGAATTCGAAAAGTTTTTTCAAATTTTGGCGAAAAGTTCGGCCGGAATTCTGGTGAAAATGAAATAATTCCAAATGAGGGTCGCATGGGTCGCATGGGTCGCATGGTCGCATGTATATATACGACCAGATTTGATGAATCGAATAAATCGGTTTGAGTTCACTTACCACTGCATCTACGGCCAGATTTGAACGCGTGACTGGTACGGTGAAAATCCTCTCTTCAGAAGAAGGTGACCCTGACATTGATGTAAAGGGTACATGTATAGGGGTATATACGTCTTTTTGTAATTACATCCTTTATTGTAAT
>CM071868.1:9887390-9913545 GCA_036759665.1 Gynandropsis gynandra
ATGCGATCCATGCGACCCATTCGACTTTAGCGACCCAGTGACACATGCGACATGAAACCCATGCGACCCTACGACTCTAACGACCCTACGGCTTATGCGACCCTACGACTTATATGTCTCGATGGAAATTGACACTCAAATGACCTTTTCACTAAATATTACTAACTTGGTGGAACTCCATCAGGAGTAAGGTTTCTTGACACTGGATTTCGACGTCGAAGGAATTCAAAAGCAAAATCACCAACAGTGTGGGAAGATTGGGTTTCGGTGATCGCAACTTTCTCGGCAGCCTTTGATTTTAGAAGGTCTCTTACGGCGTTGATGATTCTCTTCTCCGACTTCCTTATTTCCCCTATTAATTTCTTCTCCAGTGTCAGAGGGACTGCAGCATCAGCATCACACATTCTTGGGTAGGATCGATGCGCATCCACAACCTCAACGTACCATCCATTTCCGCCCAAACTAAGGATGGTTTCAAATGGATGTAAGTGAAACATTAAAACAAAATGATAAGAATGCAAAAAGTACGAAAACATTCAAGTTATTCGAATAATATATACAACTTACCATTAGTGGGATCATGAAACCGCCACAATACCATTTTGGTTTCGGTGATTCCCCGCTAACGTGCTTGCGGCAAGTATCCACAATCATCTCGAATGTGTAACGCCCCATGGAAAGCCTTCACAAAATTCCAAGTCATCAACCATGTCAATGAGATCATGGCTGATAGAGTTTTCTGCTGAAGGCTTGTGAGCCATAACTTGCGCCAACAACATCAAAGTTGCGAACCTCTTCCGGTCGTCGGAATTCTTCGCCTTCACAAGTTTTTCATTGACTTGTTCGGGGGTCACCTTTCCACGGCCGAAATTCTTCAGTCTGAATGTGACACCCATCATGGACTCCCATCCTATGGGATATGGTCCGCATTTCAATCCGAAAATTAGTGCGTGCTTCACTATAGAGTACCGGATGGGAATGCCTTTTATGACGAACCACAACTCTGTATTGTCCCGTATAATCACGGAATGATTTTAGTAGTACATACATTTGAACCTTCGTCAATGTGGAGTCACATTGTAAGTGAAATAAATGCCTAAATTGTGACTCATGCTCGAAGTAATGCAACTCCTATCCATTTAAGATTCCTCTCAGCATCCTTATTGTCTCGTGAGGATAACACTTGGTGGTGATCTTTGGAATTCTGTCCATGTGCTTGAATTCATACACAAATTTCGGCTTTGGTGCCACCTGCAAAATGACCAATTACGAATACATTATACTTCTACCGACCTAAGCGACCCATGCGACTCAACCGACCCGTGAGACTCTAACCGACCCGTGCGACCCATGCGACTCGAAAGACCCTCAGACACTCCGCGACACTCAACCGAACCACGCCCCTCAAACGACCATTGTGAACCATCCTACTCACTGAATCGAATATGGTCATGCAACTCCTGCGACCCTTGCTACTCAACCGACTCACTGAGTCGAAGATGTTCATGCAACTCCTGCGACCCTTGCGACCTAACCGACTCACTGACACTGACACTCACCCATTTCAAATCAATAAACTGAGTCGAAGATGGTCATGAAACTACTGCGACCCTTGCTACTCAACCGACTTACGGAGTCGAAGATGTTCATGCAACTCATGCGACCCTTGCGACCTAACCGACTCACTGACACTGACACTCACCCATTTCAAATCAATAAACCATTTTGTGGCTCGAAAGCTTGCAAAATCCTAGAAATCGAACTACTTACACTTATTGACGCCATGAAGATTGACTCGTGCTCTCTTGGCCAGTGATGCTGCTGATTCTAGCCATTTTCCTTCTCGCCAACTTCAAATCGATCCCTCTCAAGTTCGACATCACTTATTTCTTTCTTGCTATAAACTTTTAAACAGGTTTCACGGCGAAAAACTGTTCGGTTTTCTCGTTTTCGGCAGTTTTTTACGTCGAAAAACTGTCGAACTTCCATTTTTCAAATGGTTTAGCCCTACGAGAGTATTTCTGATATTCTGCCTAGATTTAATTTAGGTTGGGTAGTGTCGAACTTAGCTCATATGATGGTACTAGGCATAATAATAAAGAATTTTATAATAAAAATAAGTAACAATGTGGAAATAAATTTTACCCTACCGGAAAAGCTACATTTTAACTAATTTTAATCCTCCGAAACGTTTGTGGTCTAATGGTTGGATATTTATATTTTTGTACAAAGGATTTTGTTCGAAACTTACTATTTGAAAAAGGATGTTACCACAACGAATAATCATAGATTTATCTGCAATTAAAAAAAATTAAAAGAACCAAAGGCTAAAAGAAATTTCTACACTAAAAAATCAATTATAATATATCATAATATATATATATATAGATATGTTAGTCCTTTGAGAACCATAATTGATACTATTGAAATGTTAAAAAAAGGATGAAATTGTTCTATCTGATTTTTTCCATTTTAACTACCTGATGACTTAGATTTGTCTGATTTTTTTTATATATATATAATTTGGATATGTCATATTTCATTGACTAATTGATTTGAGATGAATTGAAGATGAAATTTGTACTATTTCTTTGTTTTACAACATTGTGGTATCTAAGTACATTCACTTCTCCAAGAGTTTGTGACATTTACCACTTTATATCTCTATGAAATAAAATAATATTCAAATTTATGTGAACAAAATATCTTTAATTTTATAAACTTATTTCTGTCTCGTTAGTATATGTAAAAGTTCTAACTTGAGACACCAAATTTGAAACAACCGGAGATGGAATTTTGTTTTCTTCTAAAAATAATAATTAAATAAACATAAAGTAATTTAATTACTTCGATAAAACAATCACAATCCACTTTTTTCATATGCAAACAACTTCGAATAACTTAATTTAATATCTCATTTTATCCTTTTCTTTTTCCTTCATGACAAGGAAATTTAACTCAAATAAAAAAAATGCATTTTACATAATAAAAAATCAAAATTGTAAATAAACAAATCGTAAAGACACCGCCACGATCCAAAAAGGCTTATTATATGCAGCCTGTAATGATTACACCATTAAATAATATCAAACCGAATCAAAATTATTTTCACATTTATTCAAAAAACTTTACATTTTAAATTTTGTCTAACCATTGATAACCCATAACAATGTTTTTGGTTTTTTCATATAGTATTTTCTTTTCATATTCCCTCTTTACCATTTGATGTATGATGTTATTCAACGATTAAATTTTTTTAGGGTAATTTTTAGTTAAGAGGATTAAACGTGAATAATTTCAAATATATATTTGATATGTTATTAGGATTTCAACTTTATTATTTTCTAAAAAAACTTAAGTTCAAGTCTATCTTTATAATATTGATAATCATATATTACCATTGTCCTTTAATCGACAATTTTCTTTCTCCTTAAAGCATTTTGATTTCCAATTTCTCTCATCTAGCACGAAAATTTCACATCTTCCGCATAAGATTCGTCTTGATTAGCTTCAATCGGCATTAGATTTTTCGCGAATAGATTGAAATCGTTTATTGTCAACAAAGAAGTTTGGAATTAGGTAAGTCCTACACAAAAATCTAGTGTATATGGTGAGTTTTTAGCTTGGATTTAAGGTTTTTTAATGTGAGCAGATTAGTGGTGTTAGTCGGGAGATAATGGTGTTCTTCGTGTTTCTTTTGTGCATTTGATATCTAAAAAGCAAAAAGTTTAATATAACCTGAGTGAACTGTGAGTAATATTTATAAATTCAATTCTCTTTATAAAAAAAACTTATAGTATTGTAGTCAAAACGCGTCACCGAGTCAAATGGATTGAGTCACAAGGTCACATTGGGTCACAGAATCGCAAGGTCTATTTGGGTCACAAAATCTCATCGAGTCGCTCGGTCGAAATGGGTCACGGATTCATATTGAAGCACATGGCCGTAGTGTATCATAGAATATCATATAAGAATTTACTCTCTTTTTATAATTTATTACACGTAAATGGATTTGGTGATGAAAAAAATAACACTGATTTATTTTTTGTATGATCGTAAATGAAAAAAAATATATAATGAAAATTTGAATGGGTTGGAAGAGTTGAGTAAAACAAGTGAGTACTTTTATATCGTCCTCAAATTAGTCTAACTTACCAGCAACTTATGATGAGGTATGCACAGAGATGGTGGTTAGCAACAACACAACGATGTTGAAGTTCAGATATATGCCCAATCTTTATTAAAATAGGAATACAACATATATAATGAATGAAAATAATCTTATTTATTATATGTTTGATCGAATAACAGGAATTCAGCCTCTGTTTCATGTGGAGTTAGAATCGTAAAGTGTGAAGTGTGAAATGGAAATTGAAAGAAAAGTTGAACCTCTAATTTCTGCTTTTAGAAGCATTGTTGGAGGAAGTGAGAATGCAGGTATGTAGATTACAAATATTGTGTTATTGTAGGTTCAAATAACAAAAGTAGAGTTGGGAGATATCCAACGGAAATAGTAAATATTTTATATTCGAATAATTCTGATAGTGAACATACCAGCGGGTTAAGCGAAGATGGAGCAAATGGATACATGCAAAATGAGAGGATCAAAGATGAGCCATTAATATGGTCATTCATGAAGTTATGGTTTGTGGCTGTAATATAACTGATACTGATGTGTCAACAAAGCATAAGGATGATGATTGTAATGGCGAGAATAACTTGGCCATGGTAGTTTACAAGAACCCAAACAATCGAAATTCAGTCTTCGATTTTGAAGATGAGTTGCAACTTAAAATTTGGAAAGAGTTTGATAATAAGGAGGATGTACAAGCATTTGCAAGGAAGAGTCCATAAAAGCTTGATAAAAATAGTCAAACAAGTGTACAAAGAAGCTGATCATGGTTTTTCTGCGCGACATATATCGCAAAACATATAGAGTTACGTTAATAAAGACCAAGGTAAGAAAAACAAAGATTTCAAAGAGTGATATTATAGCGGAAATGTTCTTCAAATGTGTAGCAGCATAAACAGTGAAAGAATTTGAAGAGCTATTAGATGATTTGAAGGCCATGTACAAATATGACTTTTGTGACTGCTATGACCTTCATGTGACACATGTACAAAAATCTGTTTAAACTATAGTTTGACGTAGTAAAGTATCTGAATTAATATGATTTACATTTCTAAATGTATCGAAAGTATAATTTAAACTTCCAATGTATTTTTTGTGATCATACTATGATTTTCAAGGAACATGTGAGACTTGTCATTCCCGTCGAAACTTTTCCCAAAATTTCAAAAAAAAAAAAAATTTCTGCCAAAACTTTCACTTTCCGCTTTTTTTCCAAAATTTCTGTTTTGGCCAAAATAAACTAAGTTTCAAAAAAAAATTTCTGCCAAAACTTTCACTTTCCGCTTTTTTTCCAAAATTTCTGTTTTGGCCAAAATAAACTAAGTTCATACATAACAAAATAAACCGAATTCATAAATAATTTAAAGTAAACCGAGTTCCAACTTAAAAAATAAACCTAGTTCAAACTCAACAAAATAAATCGAGTTTATACATAATTTAAATAATCACAGATGAGATGGTGGGAGGCGTTTGTCTTCGAGTACTTCGAAATTTTTCCATTCGAAAATTCATTTGCAGCAATCTTCTTATGAATGGAAGACATGTTGGTATCATAAATCTCAAGGAACTTGTCCGCCATTCTCGATAGAATGGCTTTTATGTATTTGTGATCATTGTGACCATTGTGACCTTTTAACCATTGTGGCCTTTGCTTGGTGGAACTGCAACAGGAACATATGCATCAACCTCTTCGATTGGAGCTTCTGGAGTTTTCTCAGCACCAACATCAATAGTAACCTCTTTGACAAGAACCACTGTAGTATTCTCAGCAAGAACCACAGCAGGAACATGAACGCCAACATCAAGAGCAACCACTGGAGGAACCTCATGAGGAATAAGGAGAAACCACTGAGGAGGAACCTCATTAGGATATTAGGAGCAATCACTGGAGAAACGTCGTCAGGAACCTCTTTGCGAATATATTGAAGTAGAGGAATACTATACTAAAGCCCACTTGAAACAACTAAATAAAGAAACCCAACTCATTTGAATAATGGTGACCATTGTGACCTTTGGGAAGCATACTTACGTGAAGGATTAGCGGAAAATGTAATATTTTCAATTAATATTGAATTGTTTCGCACTTCCTTTTCTGAGCCATTTCGAGAGTCCTTTTCAAACTTTGACTCCACTGGCTCTTCTATTGATACTGGATATAGACATATCCAAAATTCAAATTCATAATAATCATCATCTCTTAAAGTGTTGCAAGATTCGTCTGACTTGCGGCTTCCATGCTGGTGCTTGTATATTTCTGGACAACCTTTGACTTTTCCACCTTCCGGCCTTTGGTCTTTTCCACCTTGTCAGCACCTTTGGGATTTTTCACCTTTGATTTCTGATCGGGCAAATCAAACCCCGACATCCTTTAGAAGGTCTCTACAACGCTGATGATTCTTGTCTCCGAAATCTTTATTTCATTCATTAATTTCTTTTCCAAAGTCAGAGGGGCTACCGCTTCTTCACCTTCAGTTTCGGCTTCTTCTTCAGCTTCAGCTTCAATATCGCCTTCTTCTTCAAATCCTTCTTTTATCATATTATTCTTCCTCTACATCTATTTTTGTTCCCCCTTTGTTCTTATTCCTCTTACTTCCATTCTTTCCTCCTTCTATTTTTCATCAAGAATTGCTTTTTGCGTCACCAATTCAAGTTTAGGGATGTCCTCCCAACCAATACATTTTGGATTTCTTTTTATCTGTTCCATCCATATCGGAACATCTGGGTCATTGCATCCCTCGTAATCTTGCAAATTATAAATTAAAGCTTTCTCGGCGTCTTCATCATGAAGAATACCTTGAATATCCTGTAAAAATCAAATAACCATTGTGACTCACGTCCAATTGTTACCTTAGAAATCTCCAATCTGGTTGATCACGTCTACATACTTTGGATCTCAAAATGGATTTAACCCGCTTCTTGCACATCTTAGGGCATGATGGATCGACATCCATAACATCAATATACTATCCATTTGCGCCAAAATATTGATGGTTTTGAATGGAAATAACAAAAATATTAAAAGTACACAATGACAAATACATAAAAGTACGAAAACATTCATGTTATTATAATAATATATACAACTTCACATGAATGGGATTAGGAACCTACCACGGTGCTATTGTGGTTTTGGTGTTTTACTGCTAATGTGCTTGTGGAAAGTATCCACTAGCTTCTCGCAAAATTCCAAGTCATCAACCATGTCAATTAGAACATGGCAGATAGAATTGTCCGATGAAGGCTTGTGATTCATAACTTGCCACAACACAATTAAAATTGCCAATCACTTCTGGTCGATGGAATTCTTCACCTTCCTAAGATTTTACTCACATTACTGATGGTCACCTTTCCATGGTCAAAATTCTTCAGCATGAATTTATCACACCTTTTGGACTCCCATTTTCCAGGATGAAGTTTGCAGTCCAATCCAATAATTAGTGCATATTCCACTATAGAGTAGCGGATGGGATCACCATTCAGGACAAATCAAAGCTCCTTCTTGTCCCGTACAACCACTGAGTCATTTAATAGGACATAATTTTGAACATTCATCAAGTTAGATTCACATTGGTAATGGAGTATATGCCAAAATTGTGACTCCTTGTTGAAGTAATGACACTCATCTTCTCTTAACATTCCTCTCAACTTTTTTTATGTCTCAAATGGATAACACTTGATGGAAATCTTAGGCATTTTGTTTATGTGCTTGAATTCATACAGAAACGTCGACTTTGGAAGCACCTGCAAAATAACCAATTAAGAATGAATTAGACTTCTATCGACACACTCAGTCCCATAGACCCTTTGCGACACAAGCGACCCTTGCGACTCATTAAGACTCATAACCCTTATGGCTCAAGCGACTCACTGAGACTCTTGACCCTCTTCAACTCAATCGACTCACTGAGATTCCTGACCCTCCTCGACTCACTGAGACTCTTGACCCTCTTTGACTCAAGCGATACCCTTTTCGACTCAAGCTACTCACTGAGAGTCACACCCATTTTAAAACCATCAAACAATTTCGCTTTCCACAACCGAATCCATAATGTGTTTCATCTTTTTAACCTATACATAGCAATAAAAAGCCCTAGAGGCCGATCCAAAGTTAAAATCTCAAATTTCGAAATTCAGTTATAGACGCCAATGTAGATTGACTGGTCATCTCTTCTTCGTTCCTCGTTCCTTGCTCTCAACTTCGAAATCATCTATCGTAAAAGGTTTTGAAATCGGTTTCAAAACCCATCCACCCTTGTGTATTTTCACGTACAAAAAATAAAAGCAGATTTATATATTGCAGTTTTCTAAAATTCTCAGGTTTTCGAGGGTAGGTGTGAAGTCTGGATGCCCTAGTAGGGCATCCTTTCTATTTCGCCGATTAAATAATTAATATCCATATTTTGCATATTATTTGTATTTTTATTTGATAAATATTCAAATTTAATATTTATATTCGTATCTGCAAATTTGAATATCCATACAAATTTGGATGTCTGTCAAATATCAATATTTGTATCCAGATCTAAAATATTAAAAACAAAATAGTGAAAAAATTCGATAATGATCAAATACAATTAATAATTAAAGTCTAAATAACTTTACGATAAAAAAAATCACGTGAATCTAAATATTGAATTTAAAATCAATATTTTTATATTTGTAAATTAATTATTTGAAAATAAAATTATTATACATATATATGTATATATTTATATGTGAATGTTAGAATTAAGATTTATAATTTTGTTATTTGCAACTTGGTTCAGTTAAATGAAAATTTTATATATTTATCTATATATTTAATAAATTATATATTTAGTATGTTTTTTATACGAATAATTCGACACTATTTGAATTTAATCTGTTTGAATATCCTAATATTCATTAAAAATTTGATAAAATATAAATTAGATGGAATATTTAGAATATTTTGTCAATCTAAGATTTTTAGCTAGAATTAAATGAATTTTTGGTGTATAGTACCATTCCATTTTTTTTTAATAGGTTAGATATTGATGATCTAATAAACGAGTGTTTTTTTCAATCATCCATAAAACTAACGTTTATTTTCTGAAATATGTTTTGGATGTGCACGAAGCCATTTACAATTTACCATTCAAAGAATGAAATATTCATTAACCCATTTCTGTTGCTCTTTTAAAATGAAATTTCCAATCTGAATTTAATCTTATTTAATTATTTGAAATATTTATGATAAGTTATAGTTTAGAATTAATTTATTCTTTGAGTTATTAGACAAGTAAATATTTTTAAAAAATCACATAATAACTTCGGAAATGTGATATATAAATACTTGAACTAATTTTTCTTATATTTATTCAAAAACTTGTTAAATATTTCACAGTAATATCTTAATTAATATCTTATTTTTATAATGATATATGAAATTTTAAAATTATTTATAAATTAGTCTACGAATATAAATGTAGAAAAATTATCAAATTGAAATTAATTTCAATGTTTTATCATTTTGATAATAACATGGTAATTTATTTATCTATTTTAAAAAAATAATATACAAATTTAAGGAAAAATATATAACTAAAATAATAATTATTTTTATGTCAATTTCAAAATAAGTTCTGAAATTATTATGAAATTTTTATTTTTTGTGAAAAAATTTAATATTTATTTTTTAATCGATGATATTTTTAATATTACCCTTAAAATTAAATTAATGTATATTTTTGTAAAGACATTTTAAATACTATAGCATACAATTTCCACAACAAAAATTCTATTAACCCATTCGATTATTCTTCTAGAATAAATTAATATTATTATTCCGTTCTTAGAGTCAATAATAAATACTTTACACCCTTTTTAAATTAAACCTCTTTAAATCTCCCCAAACCCAAGATCAGTCTTTCTCTCCTCTCTCGTACATAACAATGGAAATGTGTTCAACAGTCACAACAAAGAAGCTTGCAAGCATGGCGAAACTAGTCCTTTTCACGATCCAGAAGGTCTCCGAGACCTCACGGCACAAGCTGCTCTCAATCTCCACCATCGAATTTATGAAACGTGGCAAGATCCTACGCAAGTCCTTAAACGACGCCGTTTCTCTCTCCCACTCCCACCTCTCTTGCCGTCCCAGCCACGACGACGTCCACGGGTCCTTCATATCCCCAGTCTCCATCTTGGAGTACGAGTTCAGCTGCAGCAGCACCCCACCGAGACGTTCCTATACCCATATCCACGTCAGACGCCGGCCTCTCAGCAAGCGCCATGTGTACCTCAAGTACAACACTCTCCCCAAGGTAAGGGACGTACAAGTGGCGGCTGAGATGTCGAGCAGTGGTACGGCAGGGAGCCGCCACGTGGACAGGGACGCTGAGGAATTTATTCAGAGGTTTTATAGGCAGTTGAGGCTGCAGAAGTGGATGGCTCAAGATTATTGAAGTTCAAGGTAGTTGATGTTTTTAATACTAGGGTTCGCATCATTTCATATGTATGTATATATTTATGATACGTGATTTTAATGGATTTGGTTAAATTTCGTTTTGGATTTTATTTCTCCTTGTTACGGATTTCTTGCGATGCGATTGTCATGTTTGTTATGGGGTTCGATGGTAATTAGAGAAATAGTCTTGTGAAAAGGTTATGTGTGTATAATGTATGTGGTATTGGAGAATACAATCAATTTATATCATTTATAGAGTTAATATATTATAGTGTTTTTATTGCGTTAAGATTGTATCGATTAAGATTGTATCTCTTAATACTTCTGATTAATACAATCAGAGGGATTGTCCTATAATAGTTCTGTTATTAAAATTTAAGATATTATAAAAATAAAATTATATATACATAAAAGCATATCTGTTATCAATATAATAAAAACGATTCTTTCTGATATAACTTAAAAATATAAATAATTATGATATTTTGTGGAAAGATAATTCAACTTTAAATATAAGGAGGAATATCGAGTTTATATTTACTTTTGTTAAGTTAATATGCAATGTGAACCATCAATAATGATAGCCTCATAGATCTGTAACATTAAATTCAGATTATTTCAGCAGTAAAATTGCGTTTATAACCTATTGTTTTGATTGTGTTTTTTTCTAATTAAAAGACAATTGTTAGGAAGATAATTATTAATGAATTAGAATATATTACGATTTTTGTGGTTTTTGCGCCTTTATATTTTTATATGTATGATACCGTGGCTTGAGTTGAGAGCATAATTTGTATGGACTCCTTAGACTTCTTTGTTTCCATCTTCTATTTAGTTTTATGAGATCTGGTTGTGGACAGTTTCTTGAGTTCCATGAGTAGTACGTACCAGTAATAATATATATATATATATATATATATGATTTTAGTAAAAATGTTCCAACTCATAACTACAAAATGTATATAAATGATATATATTCAGAAAACTTATTAAAATAAGATGATATTTTTTAATAAAGAATGGTGATTGAGATGAAGATTGAAGATGAATTTCAATGATGAAGAAGAATGAAAAAAGGGATTATTAAACTTTACAATGGAGAAAAGTAAACCAAATATAGAGGAGAGAATAAGATGATAAAAATAGAACTTCTAATTATATTTTTATAAATTTGTAAAATATAGAACTTTACAATGGAACAAATGTGTGTTTCATGAAATACAATATTGGAAGCAAAAAACATGGCAGACTTGTCGTCGCAATATAAATTTGCAGGTCTAACCACATTTACTTGAAGAACCTTCAACAAAAAAAGATAACCAAGTAAGTTTACAAGTGAAAGACGTTAAGGACCTATATTCAACCTCGATACTAGTCATTGATATTGTGCTTTGCTTTTTTATCTTTACAAAAAATAAATGATTCGCCAAGAAACACACAAAAATCAGATATTGATTTGTGGGAGTCTTCATCAGATGCCCAACCAACATCTCAAAAAGAATTCAAATGCAACTTAGACGTGTTTGAGTAAAAAAATCCTTGACATTTAAATATCGAACAACTCTCTTAATAGTTTGAAAGTGATTAATGATTTGAGCAGAAAGAAATTGAGATAATTTGTGAATTGCATAAGCTATATCTGGTCTAGTGATTATGAGGTAGAAAATCTTACCAATGAGTTTCCTGTAACTCGAAACATCATCTAGTAAAGTATCTGAATCTTTCTTGAGTTTGAAAGCGAGATCCATTGGAGTTGAGATTGGCTTACAACCAATTAAACATTTTTTTTTGTAATCAAATCAAGATAATATTTGCGATGTGAAAAGGAAAGATCAGAAGATGACCTAGCAACTTCAAGTCCTAAAAAATATCTTAAAGGGCCTATATTGTTTATTGTGAAATGTGTTCTTAAAAGGTGTTTGAGTTTTGAAACTTTAAACTGATTATTTCTTGAAACTATAATATCATTAACATTATACAAAATTTCTATAAAATTTAAAGAAGTTATATGAACGAACATGGTATTATCAAAATAAGATTATTTGAAACCTGCAACTAGTAACACATTAGAAAGTTTAGTGAACCATTAACGTGATAACTATTTCAAACCATAAATAAGTTTATTGATCTTATAGACCATTAAGAGGTAAATATGAAATAGAAGAAGAAATATAACATGGCGGTAAAGACATGTAGATTTTCTCAACAAGACTGCTATCCAAGAATGCATTTGAAATATCAAATTGATTAAGTATCCAGTTTTGTATTGCAACTAAGGCAAGGAGAAGTTTGACAATGACTTTAGCCACTAGGGAGAATTTTGTAATAAAATCGACACCTTTTTGTTGGGTGAATCCTTTCGCCACCAAACGACCTTTTAGTCTGTTAACAGTTCAATCTGAGTTCTTCTTGATTTTGTTAACCCATTTGCCACCTACATGCTTTTTGTTAGATGGTAAAGAAAGAATAGACCAAGTGTCATTAGCTATTAAAGCTTGTAATTCCTCATTCACTGCAGCTTTTCATTAAAAAAAAAAATAGTTTGTTTGAAAGTACTTGGTTAAATAAGAGAAGAAAGATTACGAACATATTTTTTTATAAAAAGGATGAAGTTTGTCATATAATAAAACTGAATAAAGAAGATAAATAACAGAAGAGGATAGAAAATAATTAGTATAAGTGGGATAACAATGGTAATCTTGAAGATACGAGGGAAGACAAATGATTCTTCTTGATCTGAATGAAATTGGTGGTAGAAAAGAAGAACATGAAGTTAAATTATGTGTAGTAGAATGCTGTAAAACAGAATCCGAAATGGGAAAAGGCAAAATGTTGTCTAGAAAAATATTAATAATGGAACTAGAAGAATCAAATTGACTAAGATACAGAGGAAAAATATCCTCATGGAATTCAACATACCTAGAAATATGAATTTGGTTAGTATCAAGAAACACTAATTTGTAACCTTTGTATCTGTTTGGATAACCAATGAAAGTAGTAGGCTTGAGAACGAGGAGAGAACTTATGTTGAGTCTTGACAGGAGTGGAGCTGTAACATAAGCATCCAAATTTCTAAGATTATAATAGTCATGAGTCAAATTAAGAAGAATTTCATAAGAAGATTTGTTATTCAAACGTTTGCTAGGTGTGTTATTAATAAGAAATACAGGAGTTTGGACACAATTTTTTCAATAAGCAATAGATATATTAGATCGAAACTGAAAAGCTCGAGACACATTCAAGATGTGTTGATGTTTTCAACAGAGTTTTTTGTGGTGTGGTTACACAAGAAAATTAATGAATAATGCCTTTAGAAAAGCAAAGATCTTTGAAGACTAGTTCATGAGCATTATTAGAACGAATGGACTTGATAAAAGTGTGAAATTGATTTTCAACATAAGAAAGAAACACAAGAAAAACTATTAAGACATCAGATTTTCATTTTGACATATATATTAAAGTTACTCTTGGACAATCATAAAAATTTTTTAGAAAGAATCGAAAACAATCATAAGAAGGTATTGAATAGAGTCCCCATATATCAATATGAACAAAAGAAAAAGGTGTGTAAAATATATTATTATGTGAAGAAAATTGTAAATGCCTTTGTTTTGCAAGGTGACAGATAGAATAATGAGGAAAGGGAAGACAAGAATGCAAAGAAAATTTTGCATATAATTTTTTAAGGCATGAAAGAGATGCATGACCAAGGCGTTTATGCCAAACAAATGATTCAACATGAGACTGATTTAGAGAAGAACTAGAAAAAATAAGGTCTGTAATATGCAAAAAATATAGATTATGATGTAGCTTATCTTGATTAATCTTCGAGTCCTGAGTAAGATCCTAAAGTAAAGAAGAACTAGGAGAGAAATATACACAAAAATTTTTAGAATAAAGTAATGCGCTAATTCTTATTATGTTAAAAGAAAATAAAGGAACAAAAAGAACTTTGGTGGGTTTAAAAATTCAAAAAGTTTTATTGTTCTGACAAATGAAATAATAAAAAAAAGATCCATTTGGAAGTGTTACCTTAGTTGGTGTTATATTATGTAATTCAAGAACGAATTCTTAATGAAACATATATAATTTGAAGCACTAGAATCCAAAATCCAAGTTGAATCAGGAAATGAAGAATGAGAATCAACAAGGGTATTGCAAGAAGAAGAAAAAATAATACGAGAAGAATTACTTTCAGGAGCACCTTTTGAAGTAATTGATGGTGTAGGAATATTAACATGGATTCCGAATTGAGACAACAAATTTTATAAGTCCTGAAAACAAATAGAATGTTGATCATGAACCTTAAGAGAAGCAAAATCTGATTTAGAATCTGTTGACAAAGATACAATGGTGTTCTTTGGTACAACTGATGAAGAAGGCCGAGAGTGAGGTTCTGGCAGTATTGATTGTGAGCCATTTCAACTCTATCCATTGGACATTTTTGTGGATGACTGAAAAAACTTGAATATAGGAGGGAAACCATGTAGCTTGTAACAACTTTTCAATGTGTGATCATAAAGGCCATAATGAGTGCATAATGGACATTTTTTAAACTTAAAATTTGTGCTGAAAACTGCAGAAACAAGACTATCAGATAAAGTAGATGCTGAAGGTGTAGAAAAGGTCTAAAAAACAATTGAAATAGTAGATAAAGGAGTTGAATTGATTGATCTCTAGTGTTCCTGTTCACTATAAAAAAACATGAAATTTGCAACAGACGGAGCAACGGATCCGTCCGTTGATAAAAATTTCCAAGGGATTGCAAAGGACACCCAAGAACGTCCAACGGGCCGCCACCCGTTGCAATCCATTGCCACTATCAACAGACGGTCAACGGATCATTTTCGTTGCTACCGTCTGTTGGAACGCTGTTAGAAAACCATAAAAAACGACCAACAGACATTTTTTGCCAACTATAACGGATATCCGTTGGTACTGGCAACAGATGCCCGTTGAAATTGTTAATTTCGAGGATTGTTGGTGGAATAATTTCACGTTAACTTGCAACTAGCATCCGTTGAGGTTTCCAACGGATGTCCGTTGGAAATAATACTATTTTATGATCAATATTAAGGTTTTAGCATCAAACCATCAACAACAAATATATTTTCAACAAAATATCATCTTCTTCAAATAGAGATATATATAGATCGAGAGAATGGATGTATAGAAGAAAATATCCTATAACCGAAGAGATTACGCAAGAATTCTTACACGAATTGGAACAATTCACGAGTTTTGTATCGATGCATCCTTTGTGTTAAGAACGTGGGAAAATGTTATGTCCATACAAAAGATGCAAAAACATGAAGTATCGAAGTCAAGAAATTGTTTGCAAACATCTTTACAAGGTGGGTTTCGTAGAGAATTACGAAATTTTGTTATATCACGGTAAAAAATGTGGCGTTAGAGATATTGTGCAAGAAGCACAAGTAGAAAGAAATAAAGAAGTTATTTATGAAGCATCAACAACCAATCCATATGTGCAAATGGTGTCAGATGCTTTTCCTGAAGTTGTTCATAACAGCATGAAGAGATGCCGAACATCGATGCACGCCAATTTTTCAACCTATTGGATTCGGCGAAACAGCCTATATATGACGGTTGTGGTGAAGGTCAGTCCCGCTTATCTAAATCTTCAAAATTGATGAGTATAAAAGCAGACTACAATGTTGCTGAAAATTCCATGGATTCATTTTGCAAAACCAAGCATGAATATTTATTGGAAAATAATCAAGCTCCCGAGATATACTACGAAAAAAATAATGTTTTAAAAGATTTGGGAATGCCACATGAGAAAAATTGATGTTTTTAGCAACAATTGCATGTTGTTTTGTGGAAATGATAAAGATTTATTGGAATGCAAATTTTGCAGTACAAGCAGATTTCGGCCAAAAAACCATCTACACGTAAATATGTACCATACAAAAAAATATTCTATATATCTGTAGCAAATAGGTTGAGAAGGTTATCGAAAATACCGTTGTATCATTGAGATGACACACAGAACACTCGACGAACGAAGGGATAATGCAACATCCATCTGATGGTAAGGCTTGGAAAGATTTAATGAAATATTTCCTGAGTTCGCGTATGAAATGAGAGATGTTTATCTTTGCCAGTGTACTATTGTGATGGTTTTAGTCCATATTGAAAATCTAGAAGTCAATATTCTTTATGGCTGGTGATTTTCTCGTATAATTTGCTTCTCAATATGTGTTTGAAAAGAGAGGTAAAGTTTATGGCGTTGCTGATTCCAGGACCAGAACATTCGAAGAAAAGTTTTGATGTCGTTTTGCAGCCCTTAATTCACGAATTAAGATATTTGTGGAACAAAGGAATTATTATTTATGACGTTAGTACGAAACAAAATTTTACATTGAAAGCGGTCTTGTTGTGGACAATTAGCGACTTTCCTACCTATGGAATGTCATCTGGATGGAACAAGCACGGGAGATTAGCATGTCCATATTGTATGGAGGATACAGATTCATTTCGACGAGTACATGGTAAGAAACCATATTGGTTTGATTGTCAAAGAAGATTTCTTCCTCATGGACATGCTTTTCGGAATGATAAAAACATTTTCGAAATAAAGAGGACGATATGGTGGATATCGACTCCTTGATTAATAATTTCGATGGGCGTCCCACCTTTCCAATTATCGATCCTATCGCCATGACAAGATGTTATGGTAAAAATTCAAATTATAAATTTATATTGTTTTAAATTATAAATATTATCTAAATATTTAATTTTCATATGCAGGTTTGATATGAATGATGTTTTAAAAAATACGAACAAAAGCATCATCCAGGGTCGCTACAGGATAGACTCTATTATTCCTGGCAAGTTACGCCAGAAGTTATATGTCGCTGATTGTGTTGTACTTTCATCTTAAGTTATATTTTATAAAATTTTTTATTTAAAATGATTAATTACATTTATTCTAAACTAATTTATTATAATTTATTTTACAGTGCTCATACAGATGGCGGAAGAAGGATACGTCGCGCATTTACACAGCTTGGATGCGCGACATGCAAGCCCGCAATCACAAACCGATATGGGAAAGAAACGAGGTTTTCAACTAAATTGTTCAACATTGGGAGTTTGAGGACTTCAAGGCCAAGAGTGAAAAGGCTAAGAAATCTCGGTACGACGAAAAGGTTCTCAGAGATGGTCCGCATCATCATACTTCGGGTTCAAAATCATTCCCGAAGAGAAAAGAAGAATTGATAAATTTCTTGTAGTTATTATTTAAAGTTTTTTTTACAATGTTTATATAATTATATTTATGTTATATAACAGATGCAACGAATAGGAAGAGATCCGACTCTTCTTGAGCTGGTTATGGAAACCCATGCCAAGAAGAAACCGATCATTGGAGAAGAGAGCGACGAACCTGAACACGTTGACTCTCAAGTGGAATGGACCGTGAATGCTGTGATAGATAAGATCACACAATAATCATAAGCTTGTGGTTCAACTCCCGACGTGCTCAACCCTTTACAAAAGGATAAAATCTATTTGGAGGTAAAAAAAATTATTATTTATAATTCGATTAGTAAATAAAATATTTTCTAATGATTCTAACTTTAAATTTGTTTATTTTGTAGTCGATTAGACCGTATAAGGAGTGTCTATACGGTCTTGGTGCACTGCAAAAGGATATCATCAAGGACGCCACGACGGTACCTTCTGTTGTCCAAGAGACCTACACATAACAACGGCGTATCGAGGATCTCGAAACACAACTTCGAGAAATTTGAGCACAAATCCGGCACATGGAGAGCGTAATAGAATTGCTAATCGGTCGGGCGTATCAATCACAAAATCATATGGAAAAAATGTTGATGCGTCAAAAATCGGTTATCGATTCGGATGCAACTCCTTCTTCAAGAAGTGCTGGCGACCACGTGGATGAACTCAGCCCCATAAATTTAGATGATATGTAATAGAATTAGTTTTTTATTTTTTGTAAGAACTTTTTATATTAATTAAGGGTTTTCAAATGTGTTTTAAATTTTTAAAATTTGTTTAAATTTGTTTATTTTTTTAATTTTTTAAAAATACCAATGGATACCCGTTGAAACTTGTAACGGGCATCCGTTGGAATCCAAATTTCCCGTCAATTTGTAACGGATACCTATTGCCATTTCCCGCCAACCGGTTAACGGGTACGCTTTGCAAATTTTCAATTCCCGCGCATTTTTTGTACCAACGGAAGGGCAACGGATATCCGTTATAAATTGGTAACGGGCATCTATTGCAGATTGGTAAGGGGCATCCGTTGCAGTAATTGTGATGGGCATCCATTACAATCTGCCAATGGAATTATCTATTATCCGTTCGTTGAAATTTTGCAACGGATTTTATCCGCTGTAACTCCGTTGGGAATCGCAACGGATCTCGATTTGTAACGAGCAATTCCCAACGGGCGTCGATTCGTTGTCATCCGTTGGGAATCGATTATTGCTACAGATATTTGGCGATTTCCAATGGATGTGTCCGTTGAAAATCAGCTGTTTTTTAGTGTTTGGGTGGCAATATTGAAAGCTTTTTGAAGATCTGAGAGTGGATCCATCATGAGTATTTGATAAGTGGTCTATTTAAAAGAATCAATATGACCGAATAAAAATTCAAGCACATAGTCACTATCAAAAATATCCTTCCACTTTTGATCAACTTTGCATGTGCAAAGGCCATATTCACAAAGAGGTGTAGGTTGCACAACCTTGATCTCTTCCCAAATAGCCTTAAATTTTGTGCGAAAGGAGGTGACATCCATAGCACCTTGACGAAGGGACCTCATTCTTCGTTTGTTGCTAAAGAGATGAGGAGCATGATGTTGTTGACACTGGGTTGTTATAAATCAATCCACATTTCTCTTGTTTTTTTCATATAAAGTAGATTTGGAGAAATATTCTTGGAACTGAATTTAGAATCCATAACTAACCACAACATTGTTGTGAGACCATTGATGAAAGTTTGGATCAATATCAGAATATTTTGGCAGAGTTTTATCGATGTATCGAGATAGTTGCGACTCTCGAGAGCCATGATGATCGATCAATGCCAAAAACAAAAATTTTCGAAATCAATCAATTTGTCTGAGACAAGATTTGTATTTGCAATGAAGATTCAGAAAAAAAGAAAGGAGAGATCAACCGAATAAATGTTGTAATACCTTACGAACGTAAAATAATACTGATTTAGACAAGATTGAAGATAAAACTTCAATGAAAAAGAAGGCAGAAACATATTATTAAAATAAGATGATAAAAAAATATATGATCATAATAGTCGGTTTGAATTTGGAAGGAACAAAAGGTTTTATTTATATATAAGAGTACATATATAAATGTTTGGTGTATTTATGTCGCTCAACTACGCAATGAGATATCTATCATTTTGGTCGAGTTGATATAATTAATGCACAAAACAAGAAAGTTCGATAATATATTTGTTGTGTTGATTAACAAAAAAATATAATTTCTACGTGGCATAATTTTAATATATTATGTAACATATATGCTAAATTAATGGAAATTTGATATTTGCTTATTTATTCTAATATCAACAATCAAAGATAATAAATTTGTGATGATAAAATTAGGTTCAACGTAAATTAATAGTTATATAAGTCATATTTAAATTAACATTCTATTGGGATAAATATTAATAAATTCATAATGTCAAAGACTAAAATTATATAACATTTGAAAATTATATCAATATAACTTCTTTTTAAACAATTTGTTAATTTGTTTGCAGTGCATATATATCTATATTCTATATAAAAGCGCTGCGGGTGAAGGAAGTCAATGACCGGTGACCGTGGAGGGATTTCTTCCGTTGAAACCGTTCCTCACGAGTAGGGCTATTCATTTGCCGGGTTTGGGAATTGGCTATGATCCGACCCATTTGCTGCACCGTTCGATTATGGTTGTTGTTTTATTTGCCTCTCTGGCTCTCTCTATGCCCTTCGATCGACGCCCCTGCAAATGGGCTCAACGGTGCGATTTGCCCACCGAAAAAAATCGCGCGCTTCCTCCTCCGTCCGATTCGGTTTGTCTGTTTCTAGGTTTTTACTTCCTTTTTTGCTTCGTTTTTCTCCGTTGTTGCATCGCCTATTTTTTGTTTTCCTCTTTCATTTGATTCTATTAGGGTGTGGCGACTACGGCGAGACAGATGGATGTGCGGCGGGTGCGGCGGCTACGGTGGATGGTATGGTTGTGCTTGCGAGTGAAGAAGAAGATGAGCGAAGAATGAGATTGAAGAAGAAGATGAGAGAAGAAAAAGATGGGAGAAGTAGATAGAAGAAAAAGATG
Organism: Gynandropsis gynandra; assembly: GCA_036759665.1. NCBI lineage: Eukaryota > Viridiplantae > Streptophyta > Magnoliopsida > Brassicales > Cleomaceae > Gynandropsis > Gynandropsis gynandra. Next base: position 9,908,284 of record CM071868.1, read on the forward strand.
GGAGAAGGAGAGAGAGGCAGGAGAGAGAAAGTAGAAGAAAGAGATGGGGAGGGAGAAGTAGGAAAATTAGGTATTGTAAATTAGGGTTTTAGGTTTAATAAGTTAGGTTTAATAAATTTGTAATGGTATGATGTAATTTAGTAATAATAATTATTATTTTAATAAAATATCAATGTATTATAATAATTTATAAAATTTTTATTTAATTTTTTATTTAATATTTTAATTTCTTAAAGAAACTAATTATAAATTTTCAAATTTTTAATTTTTTTAATAATTAAAACCTATATTCTAAAATGTTGTGAAATAGTTTTAGAAAATATTACAGGAAAAATAAATGTTAAAAATTGAAATTAAATGATTAAATATTTGATTTAAATTTAAAATTATTAAAAAATATAATGATTTTAAATATAGAATTAGAAAATGTTCTTACAAAATAATATGGAAGCAATATTTTTATCTACAATTTGCAAGACTGATACTAATAATAATAACGAAGTATGAGAATTATATAATACAATATTTTTAAAGAGTTTAAAATATCAATTGTGTGTTAATCATTGTTTAAAACTAAAAGAAAAAGTTTCTATCATGCTCTTACGAAATACAGATCAAATATTTGGATTATGTAACGAATACGATTTCAAATAATACAATTACAATAATAATATAATAGAAGGTAAAATAATAACATGAACTGATGCAGGCAACAAAATATTTATATTTCGATTTCCTTTAATCTCAACAAATACAATATAGTCATTTCATTTAAATGAAAACAATTATCTATTATATTATGTTTTGCAATGAAAACTAATACATGTCAATGATAAAACATTAATAGAGTGAGTATATATCTATCAAAACTATTATTTAGTCACGAGCAATTGTATATTGCCGCTTCAAGACAAAAAATAAAGAAAGACCGAAATTTTTTATTTTAGATGATTTTGATAAATGTATAACAAAAACAACAAATGTTGTATACAAAGAAATATTTAATAATGTTTAAAAGTATTATAAAATAATATTTTAAAAAATATTTTATTATCTAGTTGTAGCAAAATTACATTGCATACTATTTATAATTATTAAAAAGATAAATATAAAAGATTAATTTTAAGTCGTGCGAAGTGCACGATCAATACTAGTATAATATATAAAAACATACACACTATTATACCTTAGATTACAAGTATTGCATAAGATATTCCCAAGAAAAGATACATTATTAATCACTATAATTGTTTATTGATTTCTTTTAAACCAAAAAGAACATTTTCACGAAATCCGCCCGAAATTCGAGAAGGTTGAATGAAACCACACCAACTCAACAAATTGTAACAAATTATATTGCTTTAATAACAATAATAATAATAATAATAATAATAATAATAATAATATAAAATTCCGGCATGCGTTCTCATCTATATATTCTATTTATTTTAAAAGGGGAATTTCAAAATACCCTATAAGGCTAAAGGGCTTCAAAAATATCTTTGGTTGAAAAAAAAAATTTCAACTTCAAATCTATTCTTAAAATATTGATAATCTCAAATTACCCTTGACGACAATTATTCTCTCTCCTCTAGAGCATCTCTAATTCTCTCTCTCCTGTGGCGCGAAAATTACTATTCCCCCACACCACAACAGATTCGGCGAGAGTAGTCTGAAATCGGCATCAGATTCGCTGCCAATAGGTTGAAATCCTTTGTTGTCAACAAAGAAGCTTGCAATTAAGCACGTTCTGCAGAAAAACCAGGTATGTATAGTGAGTTTTTCGTGTTTCTCTTGTGTTTCTTGCAATTATTGAAAACAAGTCTAAACGAGTCATATTTATTGCAATGTCAAAGGTGACAGAGTGGGTCACAGAGTCGTACGGTCGTATTGGGTCACAGAGTCTCATCGAGGGGTCAAAGGGATCAAAGGTCGTCGCAGGGGTCCAAGGGTAAAGGGGTCGCAAAGGGTCAAAGGGTCGCAGGGGTCCAAGGGTCGGATGGGAAAGGGGTCGCAAAGGGTTCAAAGGCTCGCATGGGTCCAAGGGTCGCATGGTAAAGGGGTCGCAAAGGGTTCAAAGGGTCGCAGAGGTAAAGGGGTCGTAGGGGTCCAAGGGTCGTAGAGGTAAAGGGTCGCAAGGGTCCAAGGGTCGCATGGGTCTAAGGGTCGCAACGGTCGCAAGGGTCCAAGGGTCGCAGAGGTAAAGGGGTCACAGGGGAAAGGGTCGCAAAGGGTTGAAAGGGTCGCAAAGGCTTGAAAGGGTCGCAGGGGTACAAGGGTCGCAAAGGGTTGAAAGGGTCGCAGGGGTCCAAGGGTCGCAAAGGGTTGAAAGGGTAGCAGGGGTCCAAGGGTCGCAGGGGTCCAAGGTGTAGGGTTGATTTGATTATGCGGAAGCGTGTTTTAATCAACCCGAATATAGATCTAGTCATGTTTACGATTAATTATTCGGTTTCAACGATAAAATACTCAAGAACAGTTTTTGAGATACCTGAAACGTTGAACGGAGGATCGGATGTGAGACTTGATAGCACAAGTCCTCTACGCGTATCCACGCCGAGATCGGGATCGCTTTGATGTGGAAATCAGAAGAACGAAAAACTATTTTTCGTTCTTCGTTCTTTTTCTTTTCTGACGGCTAGGTTTTAGGTTTTAGAATAGTGTGTTTACGAAACCTCGTAAAGCGCTTATTTATAATTATTAACTCTTTAATAATTACAAATTAAACCCAAAACTATTCAAATATTACATAATTGGCATAGGACTTTCACAAGGGTCGCACGGTCGCTGTGGGTCACGGAATTTACCCCTCTTTTTATGTTTTTGTTACAGGTGTAATGGATACGGTGGATGAGAAAATCACACTGATTTATTTTTTGTATGATGGTAAATGGGAAAAAAACCTAAATGGAGAATCTGAATGGGTTGGTAGAGTTCAGGAAAACCAGAGAGTATTTTTCTTATGTCCTCTGGTTAATCTCACATACCAGCAACTGATTGATGAGTTATGCGTAGAGATGATGGTGGATAATAATACAACGAAGTTGAAGTTAAGCTATTTGCTTAATATTTGTGTAAATAGGAAGCCGACATATATAATGAATGAAAAACATCTTATTTGTTATCTATTCAATCGCATAAGAGGAATTCGACCACTGTTGTATGTGGAGATAGAATCGGCAGGTGTGAATTGTGAAATCGAAATTGAGAGGGAAATTCAGACTCTAATTCCTGCTTTTGGAAGCATTGCTAAAGAAGGTGAGGATCAAGGTGTTGTAGATTATGATGACTGTGTTATTGTAGGTCCAGATAACAAAAGTAGAGTTGAGAGTAATCCGGAGACAATAGATATTTTGGATTCAGATAATTCTGATAGTGAACATACAAGTATGTTAAGAGAAGATGGTGGGTGTGGCATGAATGTGGTAGTTGATGGAGTTGTTTGTGGCAGTAATAAAGTTGATTCTGATGTGCCAGCAGAGCATAAGTATGGTGATGGTGAGAACAACTCGCAAATGGTAGTTCACAATGGCGAAAATTATATCTTCGAGTTCGGAGATGGATTGGATCTTAAAATTGGGCAAGAGTTTGATAGCAAGAAGGATGTACAGGCATTTGTAAGGAATGGTTCAATCGAAGCTTCGTTTAGATATACAACATTGAGATCTGATACGAAGCTGTGGGAAGTACGATGCAAGTTTGTCGGAAATGGTTGTAAATGGAAATTACGCGTGGCAGCAATCCCGAATTCCAAACGGTTTAGTGTGAGAACACACCATCTCATTCATAATTGTTCACCTGTATCTAAACGGACCGAAGCTACAAAGGGTACATTGCAAATGGTTAAGGATTATTTGGAAGAGGAATTTGCCGGAAGTTATGAAACACCTCCAGCAAAAGAATTGATGGCTCGTGTAAAAGCAAAATACGGTGCCAATGTATCGTATTTGATGGCATTAAGAGGCAAATGCGGTGCTCAAAAGGATATTCGTGGTGATGACTTGAACATTATAGGAGGCTTCCAAGATGGTTGCACATGTTTATAAAAAGAAATCTCGGATCTGTCGCAGATCTTCGGTACGACATTGATGGGAAAAGCTTCAAATACCTTTTTATGGCTGTCGGAGCGGCTATAAAGGGATGGAAATACATGCGTAAAGTGGTTGTCGTGGATGCGACATTTCTGACAGGAGTGTACAAGGGAGCATTGATTGTGGTGACCGCGCAAGATGGTGAACATCACCAATATCCTCTTGCATGGGGAATAGTCGACAAAGAGAAGGACGAATCAGGGACGTGGTTTATGTCAAGATTGCAACAGGTGGTACCGGACGGACGTGATGTCGTTGTGATATCTGATCGCCATAAAAGCTTGATCAAAGCAGTCAAAGAAGTGTATAAAGAAGCTGATCATGGTTTTTGTGCGCGTCATATATCGCAAAATATAAAGAGCTACGTCAATAAATGCCATGGTAGAAAGACTTCAAAGGGTGATACTGTGGCGGAAATGTTCTTCAAATGTGCAGCAGCATACACGGAGAACGAATTTGAAGTTCTATTGAATGATTGAAGGCCAGGTACAAAAAATGAATTTTGTGACTTATGCGTCTTTTTGTGACCTTTGCGACCCTTCTAAACTTTGCGACCCTTGTACCCCTTTGCGACCCTTGAACCTCTGCGACCCTTGTACCCCTTTGCGACCCTTGAACCTCTGCGACCCTTTGACCCCTTTGCGACCCTCGTACCCTTGCGACCATTGTACCCCTTGCGACCATTGTACCCCCTACGACCTTTGTAATGTTGTGCCCTTGTACCCCTTTGCGACCCTTTAATGTTGTGACCTTTATGCAGGTATCCTAATGTTGCAAAGTATTTGGAGAAAGAGGAACTTGATCCCGTTAAGTGGCCAAGATGCAAATTTAAAAGGGAACGGTACAACTTATTAACAATTAATGGCGCCGAGTCAATAAACTCAACGTTGAAGAAGTCAAAAAAATTTACGATCCTAGGGCTTTTAGATATTTGTTTGGGAAAGACAGTGGAATGGTTTAATAGGTATAGGTTGGAAGCAGCTACCGGTGATGATTCTCAAAAGTTAACACCTTACGTTGAGAAAACGTTACATGCACGGTGTAGACAGGCATCCAAGTATGATGTTATTGAATTGAACAGTCTCACTGATGAGTATGAGGTGAGAAATGAGATGGGTAGAAGATTTGTAGTGAGTCTTCAAAAAAGAACGTGCAAATGCAAAATGTTTGACGT
>CM071868.1:9943796-9981471 GCA_036759665.1 Gynandropsis gynandra
TTGAATCTAAACAAACAAACAAACAAAAATACGAAAAAGAAACAAACAAGACTCTGCAAAGGACTATGTCTCAATCTAAAAGTTTCCTAACTCTAAAGCCGTAATCAAATCCCCGGCAACGGCGCCAAAAACTTGATGTGCGTTAACTCAAGTAATAAATTACCTAGACTAACGCTTCCGCAAGAATACGGATCGTGTAGCACTAGGGTCGAACACAAGGAATTGATGCAACTTTAAAGCTATTAAACTAATGGATAAGACGTGAAATAATTTTACATTGGTTGTTCCTAGGAGTATAGATCTTAGAGGAAAAATCATCCGAGAATTGGTAGTTATAGAATTACTCATAATTGGTACAAGAAGAGCATATTTTGAGATCTGTCGTTTTGGAAAAATCTAAAGCTTCGACATAATCTTGATGTCATGCACATAGTGAAGAATATTTCGATAATATCATCAACAAAGTGCTCAACGTCATAGGAAAGACGAAAGATAGCATTAAGTCACGCAATGATCTGGAAGGGTATTGCTCAGCAAAGGAGTTATATAAATGTGATGACAGAAGAAAAAATTGTTGAAAAGGTTGAAAGAAGATGTGAAATTTCCTTATAGTTATTTGTTAAACGTCAGAAGGTGCATCGACATACATGGAGGAAAGTTTTCACAGATGAAAAGTCATGATTTTCATGTATTTTTGCAAAGACTATTTCTTATATGTTTTTCTAAATTACTAGACAAACATGCACACGAAATAATTGGAGGTATGGTTGATTTTTGAAACAATTATTAATAATTTAAATCTATTAATTATTACATATTAAATATATTAATTATTAAATATTAAATTAATATTTAATTTTCAGGTATTTGCATATTTTTCGAGATTTATTTGTGAGAAATTTAAGTGTGGATGTGGTTCGTAGACTAGAAAGTAACATAGTTATTATACTATGTAACTTGTAGAAAATTTTTCCACCCTCATTCTTCATGTTATAGAACATCTGATAGTTCATCTACCGCACGAAGACACATTAGGAGGTTTAGTTCAATTTCATTGGATGTATCCATTTGAGATATTTATGTTTCACCTAAAGAAACAAGCTAAACAAAACCCTCGTCCAGAGGGTTCAATTATGGAACAATACGTGAATGAGAAAATATCGTTCTTCAGTTATTTTTACTTCCGGCCACATATTCAAACGTGAAATAGGAATACATATAGATATTTAGATGGTGGTGTAACATTTTTATATCCAGTACCCGATGTTCCAGATATGTTTCTACGCATCGCACATATATATATTCTATTCAACTTTGAATAACTACACCTTTTTGAAAAGTAACATATTATAACTATATGTATCGAATTGGGTCGAAGGGTCGCAAGGGTATTTTGGGAATATCAACATTTATAAGGGTATTTTTGAAGTTAAAATTTTTTTCTTTTCGGGGAGGGTAGTTTTGAAGTGTTTTAGCTCTACGAGGGTATTTTTGAAGTTAGCCCGCTAAGGTGTGATGTGTTCTAGAAAAATATTGCTCAGAAATTTGGAGATGCAACCTTAATATATAAACTCTAGTTAATAATTGTTATTGCCGTTTCTCCAGTATTGATAAACTCGGTAGAAATTATGAACCGAACAACCAATTTGTCCACTTGAAAGTTCTAACAACACAAAAACCATCAATAACAAAAACAAATGCATTTTCTTTCGATAAATTTGTGAATTGGTCCACTAGGTTGTAACTTAGTGATCCTTGCATCATAGTTAATTGCAATAAAAATATATACGAGGTTAAAAATAAAAGATGATTAAGGAAGACAATACCAGATTTGTAATTTAGATGGAAATATTAGGTTAAATTTCAAATATGATTCTGAAACATTGTAGAATGCATAATATTTATTATTTTATCGATGGAAAAAAAAATCGATTTCCATGTATTAACCATCTCTAATTGTAGTTTCCCAAAAAAATATTGTTTTGGTTTGCACAATTAGATCATTTAACATGACACGAAATGGCAAGACATTGTATTTTCCATAAGGAGGGTAGCCATTGTACAATCTATAACACTAGAAGTCCTGAATAAAGCAAAGATAGACGTGCTAAACAATACCAAATGCAATACTGCATCACCATCTCGTCAAACAACACTCAGCTCCATAGTCTACTCTACTAATGCTCAAACAGAGCATCCACATCAACAGCTGAATCCAAGCAAACGGCCCATGACAAGGCCCCCAGAAGCCACAACATCTCAGCCCACAACACTCCTCTACGTCAGCTCATCCAATGACAAAGAATCTACACATAACGGTTTCAAGTGTCCTGCAACATTTCTACAAAACCTTTATTCAGTTTTGCAGAGCATCTAACAATTAAATTCTCTATGTCCCCTAACGCTATGTACTAGTCGTTATGTCACTATCTATATAACTAGAGGCTTTGTAAAGAAATCAACAAGGCAATGAAATATTTTCAGTAGAATTCATTCTTGTGTTTCTTCATGGTACCAGAGCTAGGGAAAAATTCCTGAGCTATTCTCTTTTACAGCCATGGAAGAACTTGAAAATTTCCCATTTCTAGTTCATGTTAACATTTCCAACTTTGTCACCATTAAATTAGAAAGCACAAACAATCTTTAGTGGAAAACTCAGTTTGTAGATTTGGCAACATATACAAGACATTTGGATATATTATAAAAGGAGAAAATCAAGCAACTTAAAAATTAAATAGGAAGGAAATCAAGGAGAATTTTGGAAAGGGCCTACTATTTAAAGGAGATAGTGGATGCACGTCTATACCACTCTCTCAATCATATTGGTGTGCTTAAATTTGAAAAGAAGAGAGGAGGGTGAGAAAAGAGTTTTTATGTTCGTTTGAGAGCATTCGAGTTGAGTGTGTGTAACATAAGCCTTAAACCATAAAAGTTTAGAGGCTTATGGGTGAGTGATTCGAGTGAGAGTCATTCGGAAACCTGAGATTATTGTAAGAATAGTTTTAGGCGGTTCACACAAGTGTTTGTGTGGCATTTTTCTTGTACTGTAGTTTCAAGATGGGTGTTGTACTCAGGGGGAGTGTTTGAGTCGTGTAATCTAGGTATACTCACAGATAAACCATGTTATACCTGGTGACTATTTCAAGTCTGAATATAGCAGTGTTTTAGCGTGGTGTTGTGAGAACATCATAGAAAATCGTTGTATATATTCTCTCTAAACTTTCAATTGCTATTAGAGCTTGCAATAGATCAGAGGATTTAACTCAAAAATCTATGAGAGATCTAGAAGGAGAGATGAACATAACACGAGATATCTACTCGTACTGCAAATTTGTAATGCTAAACTCATCTAACTATAGGTAATGGAGAGTTAAGATGAAGGTAAATATTCGTGGAATCATGAAGACGCTTGAGGTCATGTCAAGTATGGGTGGAATCCTCCAATGGTGATTGATGAACATGGAGATAAGAAGGAGACGTCTTTGGAACAATGGACTTCAAACGAAAAGAGATTTTCCACTTACAATGCAAAAGCATTGGTTGCCATATTTGCTTCAGTTGATATGTACGAATTCAAGCAAATAAAAGGATGTTAATATGCTAAGGAGGCCTGGGAAACGCTTGAAGCAATACATGAAGGTACTCCTAGTGTAAAGAGAACAAGACTATATATTCTTAGCACCAATTTGAGAAGATTGAAATGGGAGAAAACGAGAATGTAAAGGAGTTTAGCGGAAGGTTCAATCCTCTGGTAAATGAAGCACATGTGCTTGGCCAATAATATGAAGATAACAAGCTGGTAAAGAAAATTTTTCGTTGTCTCCCTCAAAGATTTGTGGCTCAAAAGGCTGCCATGAATATGACTTTTAACATCGATACACTACAAGAAAATTCCTATTTGCAGACGAAATTTCTGGACTGAAAGTGCCATCCCTAAATTTTGGGACAGATTAGGGACAGACTAAGGATGGAAAAACAAATTTGCCTTAATCCGTCTGCAAATTTGCAGACCGGAAAATAGTCCCTGAGTCATCCATGATTGCGGATGAAAATATTGAATAAGATCCGAATGAAGAAGCGAAACGTTTTCTTGAAATGTTAGAAAGTGCTAGGCATTCACTTTATGATGGTTGTAGAAATGGTCTTTCACGGTTGTCGCTATCTGCACATTTCATGAATTTAAAGACAGAAAATAATCTTTCTGAGAATAGCATGGATTCTATATCGCAATTAGTAAGAGATTATTTGCATGAAGATAATAATGCAGTTGACTCGTATTATGAAACAAAGAAGATGATGAAATCATTGGGTTTATTGTCATATCAAAAGATTGATGTTTGCCAAGACAACTGTATATTTTTTTGGAAAGAAACTTCGGATCTGAGCAATTCTCGATTTTGTGGAAAAGATCGGTTTATTTGACAAGTAATGGAAAATCGGTTCCGTTTTTTCGTATGTGGTATTTACAAATTACAGATAGGATAAAAAGATTGTATCAATTTGAGAAGGCCGCAAGCGACATGAGATGGCATGCTGAGCATTCAAGTCATGACGGAAAAATGTGCCATCCCTCAGATGGTGAGAGTCGAAACGTTTATCTTTAACAAGGTATATCTTGATTTTACAACTGAGAGTCGAAACATTTATTTAGGCCTTTGCATTGATGCTTTTAATCCATTCGACATGCCTGGGAAAAATTATTCGTTGTGGACCAGATATGTGCATGATGCGTGAGTTTTTGTTCTTAACAATATTAATTCCAGAGCCTAATCATCCAAAAAGAAGTTTGGATATATTTCTTCAACCATTCATTGAAGAATTGAAAGAATTGTGGAAGGGAGTTCCACCATACGACGTTTTGAGACGACAAAATTTTATATTACGAAGTGCTCTTATGTGGAAAATAAGTGATTTTCCAACTTATGGTTTGCTATCTGGATGGACAATGCATGGTCGATTCGCTTGTCCTATTGCATAAGGGAAACAGATATTTTTCAGTTGAAATATGGATGAAAGATGAGTTTGTTTGATTGTCATCGTTATTTTCTTCCCGCTGATGATACATTACGATGCAAAAAAGGAATTTCAAAAGGAATATAGTTGTACGGAAATCTCTTCCTTCAGTTTTGACCGGCGAAGAGATTTTTTATGATCAATTTCTTGGTTTGGGTATTCCTAGGAGTATAGATTCCAGATGGAACAATCATCCGAGAATTGGTAGTTATGGAATTAACCATAATTGGTACAAGAAGAGCATATTTTAGGATCTGTCGTATTGAAAAAATCTGAAGCTTAGACACAATCTTGATGTCATGCACATAGAGAGAATTTTTTTTGATAATATCATCAACACGGTATTGAATGTCACAGGAAAAACAAAGGATAACATTAAATCACGGAAGGATCTAGAAGAGTATTGCTCGCGAAAGGAGTTACATATAAGTGACGATGGTAAAGCTCCATTTCCGATATTCAGATTGTCGAATGATGAGAAATATAAATAGTTGAAATGGTTAAAGGAAGACGTGAAATTTCCTTATGGGTATGCATCTAACATCGGAAGGTGCATCGATATTCATGGAGGAAAGTTATCAGGGATGAAAAGTCATGAATGTCATGTATTCATGCTAAGACTACTTCCCATATATTTTTCTGAATTGATGGACAAACACACACACGAAGTAATTGGAGGTATCATTGATTATTTTATTTATATAGTATAATTAATTATTAATAATTTACAGCTATTAATTGTTAAATAAACTAATTAAAACTTTAATTTTCAGGTATTGGCATATTTTTTCGAGATTTATGTGAAGGATATACATGTAAAAAATGGTAAAACGTAATTTCTGTAATTAGGTCTAATGTTGTAATTAGGTCTAATGTTGTATTTTGTCATTCTAATCAATTAATTCATATTTCAAATTATCATGGTATCAGAGCTTTAGGTCTAACGACAACAAACTTCCTAAATTCTCGGCCGGCCTCTCCTCCCCCCTCAAACCGCCGCCGCCGCCTCTCCTCCTCCTTCGCGGCCGCCGATCATCCTTTCTCTTCTCCTCCGGCCGTTCACCCTTCTTTTCCCTCCCTTGCGGTCGTACCATCACGTACGAAGAGCCAAAACACAGAATTCTAACCGTTGTCCTCCACTTCGGCCGCCTTGCCCATGTGTCTTCCTTGGGTACTCATCCACCCAAAGTGCATATGTTTGTCTTGATCCTCTTATGTCACGCATTTTTTGTCTCACGTCATGTTCAATTCTTTAAGTCCATCTATCCCTTTGCTGAGCCTACTAAATTCTTTCCACAAACCAAACAGTCGACCACCGGTACCACCCCTCAACCAAGCGTCAACCCTATACCATCCTTCTCGCCGCCGCCGCTCATTGCTCCAATAACCGATCTGCTCTTGTTGCTCAGGTAGAGAGTGAACCAGCAAATATCACTCAAGCCTTAAAGGATCCTCGATGGCGTGCAGCAATGGATGCCGAGTTACAAGCCTTGCATCGCAATGAAACGTGGCAGCTTGTTCCAGCCACTCAAGCAAAGAATATCGTTGCTTGCAGATGGGTGTTTCGCATTAAACGGAAACAAGACAGATCTGTGGAACGATTCAAGGCTCGACTTGATGCAAAGGGGTTTCACCAAAGACCGGGCATCGACTATCATGAGACATTCAGCCCGGTTGTGAAACCAACCACCATTTGTGTCATCTTGTGTATTGCTGTCTCTCGCGGATGGACTCTACGACAACTTGATGTCAATAATGCATTTCCACAAGGCCGACTTTCGGAGGAGGTATACATGTCTCAACCCCCGGGTTTCATTGATCAAACTCAACCTCATCATGTATGTAGACTTAAACGAGGGATCTACGGACTTAAACAAGCTCCTCGCGCATGGTATTCGGAGCTTCGCACATTTCTTCTCGCTCGTGGTTTCACAAACTCTTTGGTGGACACCTCCTTGTTTATTCTCAACACAACCGCACTACAATTGTACGTGCTGGTCTATGTTGATGATATTGTTGTTACAGGTATTTCCGCATCACAGGTACAGCAGTTCATTGATGATCTAGCCGCACGCTTTTCCATCAAAGACTTGGGTCACCTATCGTTCTTTCTCAGGGTAGAAGCCATGCGAACGTCTGATGGCCTACTCTTGACTCAACGTAAGTACATCAATGATCTTCTCCACCGCTGCCTCATGCATGAATCAAAGCCGGTTCCCACACCCATGTCGTCCACCTCACGTTTGACACTAGACACCAGTACTTCCCTCTCCAATCCAACGAAATACCGATCTATTGTTGGCGGCCTACAATACCTCTCTCTCACACGACCGGATGTAAGCTTTGTGGTCAACAAGCTGTCCCAATTCATGCATGCTCCCACGGATGTTCATTGGCAATCCGTGAAATGAGTCCTACGCTATCTCGTTGGCACGAAGGAACGAGGTATCTACTTATCCGCGCACAACACCCTCTCCTTACATGCCTTTACCGATGAAGACTGGGCTGGAGATTCTCATGATCTCAAGTCCACCGGAGCGTATCTTCTCTTCCTTGGTGCGCATCCTATTTCCTAGTCGTCTAAGAAGCAATCCGGACTCTATCGTTCATCTACAGAGGCTGAATACCGATCTATAGCATCCACCGCCATAGAGGTCCTCTGGTTCATTGCGTTATTATCTGAGCTTGGAGTCACGTCATCATCACCACCCACCATCTATTGCGACAACATTGGAGCAACATATCTCAGTGCCAAGCCGGTTTTCCATTCTCGGATGAAACACTTGGCTCTTGACTATCTCTTCGTTCGTGGCTTGGTCGAGTCGAACACTCTTCGGGCCACTCATGTTCGAGCCGCTGATCAGCTTGCAGACCTTCTCACGAAGCCTCTTCCGCGACTACCATTTGAGGTCTTATGCTCCAAGATTGGACTCACCATGGGTGCTCCATCTTGAGGGGGCGTGTAAAGGATATACATGTAAAAAGGGTAGAAACGTAATTTCTGTAATTAGGTCTAATGTTGTAATTAGGTCTAATGTTGTATTTTGTACTTATAGTCGTTTAGGCTCATTCTAATCAATTAATTCAGATTTCGAATTATCAATTTATGTGTGAGCAATTTGAGTGTAGATGTGGTTCGTAGACTTAAAAGTAACATAGTTACTATACTATGTAACTTGGAGAAAATTTTTCCACCATCATTCTTCGATGTTATGGAGCATCTGACACTTCATCTAGCACACGAAGTCGCATTAGGAGGTCCAGTTCAATTTCGTTGGATGTATCCATTTTAGAGATTTATGTTTCATTTGAAGAGGAAAAGCCAAACAAAAAGCTCGTCGAGAGGGTACAGTTTTGGAACAATACGTGAATGAGGAGATACCGTTCTTCACTTCTTACTACTTTGAACCACATGTTCACACGCGAAGTAGAAATCTAGACAAATATTTTGGTGGTAGTGTGGCATTTTCATATCCAGTATTAGATGTTCCAAATATATTTTACGGAATTGGTCGAATTGTTGCTAAGGCGAAAGATCTATGGTTATCACACATGATATTTTAGAATATATTGACTTATATTTTACATTTTTTGTAGGTTACGTCGACCTAAGAGTGATGTTATATCGATGTGATTGGTTGGATCCAATTAGCGGTCATGGAACAAGAATAAAAAAATTAGGCGTCATAGAAGTTAACTCTATATAAGATATGCAAAATGCGAGCCTTTTATTCTTGTGTCATAAGTCAATCAAGTTTGTTACGTTTTCTATCCACATATGAGACGATCTTCAGGTTGGCGTTTTTCAATGAAGATACTTCCAAAGGGTAAATTTATCAACAACACAGAAGAATAACAATTGGCCATGCAACAACAAACCACCGAGATTGTTGCTAGTGATGAAGTTACTGTTAAAGCACTAGCACATGGTGTCGAAGAAATTGAAAAGGAAGAGATAGAAGAAAATGAAGAAGAGGAAGAATTTGAATCCAATTCAGAAACCCATGAAACGACAGAAAAATTATGTGACTGTGAAGATGATTCATGTTAACTTGTTATCGGATGTTTAAAATAATAAAAGAAATGTTATTGTTAACTTCATATTCATGTCCCTCGGTCGATTCCCGTCCCTCGTTTTCGTCCCTTCCCTTGATCGATTCTCGTCCCTCGGTCGATTCCCATCCATCGGTTCTATCATGTCCCTCGGTCGATCCCCATCCCTCGGTTCTATCCCGTCCCTAGGTCGGTTCTCGTCTTGCATTTCCCTCTCGTCCTTCGGTCGGTTCTCGTCCCTCGATTCCATCCCATCCTTCGGTCGGTTCCCATCCCTCGGTTCCGTCCTATCCCTCGATCGGTTCCTTTCCCTCGGTTCCGTTTTGTCCCATCCCTTGAATTGTGGACATATTACGGACAGACCTCACAATAAGAACAGTCGCTGAAAACCGTCTGCAAGTCGTCCGCAATCACGGACGGTATTGGGATGTGACCTTCCTCTGTTTGTAATTTACAGATGGATCGGTATTGTCGCTCGTATATCATCTGTAATCGCAAACGTGCGTCCCGATTTTTTCCGTAATCACGGACTGTTTGCGGATGCATCCCGTGCCCATTCGTGATTGCGGACGGACATCCCAGTCCGTCCGTAAACTTCTATAAATTTCTCGATGGGACTCATTCTCCTCGCCCATCAAGTGTTTTCCTTGTGAGCCGCCGCCCTAGAGCCTTCATGATGCATACAACAAGATGTAGAAATGCACCCTTATATGGAAATGGTGCAAAATGTATTTGGTGAAAGAAACAAGGAAAATATTGAAGAAGATCCGAATGAAGATGCAAAAAGATTTTTTGAAATGTTAGAAAGTGCTAGACATCCACTTTATGATGGTTGTAGAATGGATCTTTCGTCGTTGTCTCTATCTGCAAGTTTGATAAATTTGAAGACGAAAAAATAATCTTTATGACATTAATATAGATTATGTATTGCAATTAGTAAGAGATTATTTTCCTGAAAATATAATGCAGTATAATCATATTATGATAAAAAAGAAGATGATGACATCCTTGGGTTTATTGCCATATCAAAATATTGATTTTTGTCAAGAAACTTGCTTGATTTTTAGAAAGAGGCATGAGATTTGAGTAAATCTCGATTTTACCGGTTTTACTTGACAAATAATGGAAAATCAATTTCATATCGTCCTATGTGGTATATACCAATTACACAAAGAATCAAAAGATTCTATCAATCTGAGAAAACCCCAAGCGACATGAGATGGCATGTTGAGCATTCAACTCGTAATGGAGAAATGTGTCATCTCTCAAACGGTGAGGTGTGGAAATACTTTAACAAGGTATATCCTAATTTTGCAACTGAGGGTCAAAATGTTTATTTAGGTCTTTGCACTGCTGAGTTTAATTCATTTGAAATGTCTATGAGGAATTATTAGTTATGGTCAGTTATTATTACACCGTACAATTTACCACCTAACATGTGCATGAAAAGGGAGTTTTTGTTTTTAACGATACTGATTCCCGAGCCTAATAATCCTAACAGAAGTTTGAAAATATTTCTTCAACCATTGATTGATGAATTAAAAGACATTGTGGATGGGAGTTCAAGCGTATGACTTCTCGAGACAGCAATGATTTTCTAGCTTATGGTATGTTATCTGGATAGACAACGCGTGGTCAATTGGCTTTTCCATATTGCACGAACAAAACAAAGGGTTTTCAGTTGAAATATGGACAAAAGACGAATTAAATTGATTATCATCGTTGTTGTCTTTCTGTTGATGTACATTACGGTGCAACAACAAAATTTAAAAGGAATATAGTTGTGTAGAAAATCTCTTCCTCCAGTTTTGACAGGTCAAGAGATTTTGTATAAAATAATTTTACATTGGTTGTTCCTAGGAGTATAGATCTTAGAGGAAAAATCATCCGAGAATTGGTAGTTATAGAATTACTCATAATTGGTACAAGAAGAGCATATTTTGAGATCTGTCGTTTTGGAAAAATCTAAAGCTTCGACATAATCTTGATGTCATGCACATAGTGAAGAATATTTCGATAATATCATCAACAAAGTGCTCAACGTCATAGGAAAGACGAAAGATAGCATTAAGTCACGCAATGATCTGGAAGGGTATTGCTCAGCAAAGGAGTTATATAAATGTGATGACAGAAGAAAAAATTGTTGAAAAGGTTGAAAGAAGATGTGAAATTTCCTTATAGTTATTTGTTAAACGTCAGAAGGTGCATCGACATACATGGAGGAAAGTTTTCACAGATGAAAAGTCATGATTTTCATGTATTTTTGCAAAGACTATTTCTTATATGTTTTTCTAAATTACTAGACAAACATGCACACGAAATAATTGGAGGTATGGTTGATTTTTGAAACAATTATTAATAATTTAAATCTATTAATTATTACATATTAAATATATTAATTATTAAATATTAAATTAATATTTAATTTTCAGGTATTTGCATATTTTTCGAGATTTATTTGTGAGAAATTTAAGTGTGGATGTGGTTCGTAGACTAGAAAGTAACATAGTTATTATACTATGTAACTTGTAGAAAATTTTTCCACCCTCATTCTTCATGTTATAGAACATCTGATAGTTCATCTACCGCACGAAGACACATTAGGAGGTTTAGTTCAATTTCATTGGATGTATCCATTTGAGATATTTATGTTTCACCTAAAGAAACAAGCTAAACAAAACCCTCGTCCAGAGGGTTCAATTATGGAACAATACGTGAATGAGAAAATATCGTTCTTCAGTTATTTTTACTTCCGGCCACATATTCAAACGTGAAATAGGAATACATATAGATATTTAGATGGTGGTGTAACATTTTTATATCCAGTACCCGATGTTCCAGATATGTTTCTACGCATCGCACATATATATATTCTATTCAACTTTGAATAACTACACCTTTTTGAAAAGTAACATATTATAACTATATGTATCGAATTGGGTCGAAGGGTCGCAAGGGTATTTTGGGAATATCAACATTTATAAGGGTATTTTTGAAGTTAAAATTTTTTTCTTTTCGGGGAGGGTAGTTTTGAAGTGTTTTAGCTCTACGAGGGTATTTTTGAAGTTAGCCCGCTAAGGTGTGATGTGTTCTAGAAAAATATTGCTCAGAAATTTGGAGATGCAACCTTAATATATAAACTCTAGTTAATAATTGTTATTGCCGTTTCTCCAGTATTGATAAACTCGGTAGAAATTATGAACCGAACAACCAATTTGTCCACTTGAAAGTTCTAACAACACAAAAACCATCAATAACAAAAACAAATGCATTTTCTTTCGATAAATTTGTGAATTGGTCCACTAGGTTGTAACTTAGTGATCCTTGCATCATAGTTAATTGCAATAAAAACATATACGAGGTTAAAAATAAAAGATGATTAAGGAAGAAAATACCAGATTTGTAATTTAGATGGAAATATTAGGCTAAATTTCAAATATGATTCTGAAACATTGTAGAATGCATAATATTTATAATTTTATCGATGGAAAAAAATCGATTTCCATGTATTAACCATCTCTAATTGTAGTTTCCCAAAAAAATATTGTTTTGATTTGCACCATTAGATCATTTAACATGACACGAAATGGCAAGACATTGTATTTTCCATAAGGAGGGTAGCCATTGTACAATCTATAACACCAGAAGTCCTGAATAAAGCCAAGACAGACGTGCTGAACAATACCAAATGCAATACTGCATCACCATCTCGACAAACAACACTCAGCTCCATACTCTACTCTACTAATGCTCAAACAGAGCATCCACATCAACAGCTGAATCCAAGCAAACGGCCCATGACAAGGCCCCCAGAAGCCACAACATCTCAGCCCACAACACTCCTCTACGCCAGCTCATCCAATGACAAAGAATCTACACACAACGGTTTCAAGTGTCCTGCAACATTTCTACAAAACCGTTATTCAGTTTTGCAGAGCATCTGACAATTAAATTCTCTATGTCCCCTAACGCTATGTACTAGTCGTTATGTCACTATCTATATAATTAGAGGCTTTCTAAAGAAATCAACAAGGCAATGAAATATTTTCAGTAGCATTCATTCTTGTGTTTCTTCATGGTACCAGAGCTAGGGAAAAATTCCTGAGCTATTCTCTTTTACAGCCATGGAAGAACCTGAAAATTTCCCATTTCTAATTCATGTTAACATTTCCAACTTTGTCACCATTAAATTAGAAAGCACAAACTATCTTTAGTGGAAAACTCAGTTTGAATCCCTTCTCACCTCTCAATATCTGATTGGTTTCGTGATTGGTGAAACTATATCACCTACACCTACAATCACTGTTACAAATGAAAATGTAGTCACAGAAACACCAAACATGCTCTACCTTTCATGGCTGAAAACATACAGACTTATTAAGTCATGGCTATGCGTCACCCTGTCTGCAGAAGTTTTTGGTCTTGTCATTGTGTTCGAAAACTCCATTGATGTTTGGAGAGCTCTAGCAAAAAAAAAAAATTCAATGAGACATTCCTCTCCAGGGAGTTCGATCTATTGGCCTCTTTGCAGCTACTCACCATTGAAGGTAAAACTGTGTTGGATTACCTGAGAGAGTTTAAATCCATTTATGATCATCTTCACTCCATCGGTAAGCCTGTACTAGAAAATATGAAAATCTTTAGACTTCTTCAAGGTTTAGGCAAAGATTATGAATCATTCACAAATGTCATTTACACCTCAATGCATCGTCCTCCATTTTCATCTTACGAAGATGTAGTAAGCTAACTCATGAGCATAACATTACAGTCTAGATCCCATGAACCACCTGAAATCAACTACCATCAAGCTTTCAATACCCAAACCCAGATACCTGAATCCTCTCCTGACACCAGACCATTCTATCAGCAACCTAGAAACTTCAACCCAATAGGACCTAGACCATATTATAGAGGCTCAAACCGTAACTACTATACCAGAAGCAGACAACCCTTTTCTTCCAGAGGAAGAGGCTTTACACATCAAATCTATTCCACTGCCACACCCAACAGACCCTCAAACCAAACCTCAAACTCACCCTCAATATGTCAAATTTGTGGTCATTCTGGACACCACGCACTGAAATGTTGGCATATGTTTGATAACTCATATCAAGATATTGATATTCCACAAGCTCTTCACACTCAAATGATGTCTGATAACTCCACCTCCGAATGGTATCCTGACTCTGGAGCAACTTCACACATGACAAACAACGTCAACAATTTACAGTCCTCTCAGACCTATACAGGGGCAGACAATGTCATGGTAGGTGATGGGTCGTATCTCCCTATAACACATATTGGATCAGGCTCCATAACCTCTACTGCTGGTACATTACCTCTAAACGATATTCTGTTAGTTCCTTCACACTGTAAATCTCTCTTATCAGTATCTCAACTTACTACTGATTATCCTTGCTACATTGTTTTTAAAGCTAACAATGTTTTCATTAAGGATCTAACAACTCATGCCACCCTAGCCAAAGGCCACAAAACTAACGGCCTCTACATACCCGAAAATTCATATGCGCAAGCCCTATATTCTATCAGGCACAGGATCACATCTGAAGACAATTTGCACCTAAGACTAGGACATGCCAATAAAGAAGTTCTCAATCAGCTACATTAAAGTAGAAAAATCAAACTTGGCTCTCGTTCTCTAAACTTTTGCAACACATGTCAACTTTCTAAGAACACTAAACTTCCATTTACTTCCAGTTTGTTTCATGCTAAAAAACCTTTAGATTTGTTATATTGCGACTTGTGGGGACCTGCTCATGTAACATCTATTCAAGGTTTTCGATATTATATTATCTTTATTGATAATTATTCTCGTTTCACCTAGATTTTTGTTTTAAAAACAAAGAGTGAATTTTGCAGCACATTTATAGCGTTTGAGAAGTCAGTAGAACTACAATTAAACACCAGAATCAAAACATTCCAATGCGATGGAAGAGGAGAGTTCAACAACAAAGCATTCATCAATCACCTAATTGAACAAGGTATTTCACTACGAATGTCCTGTCCATATACTCCAGAACAGAATGGAGTATCAGAACGAAAGCATCGTCACATTGTGGAATTAGCCATGTCCATGATGCTCCATGCTATGGTACCTCTTTTCTATTGGGTTGAAGCTTTATTAACAGCAACTTACCTAATAAATCTGCTCCCATCCACTACTATACAAGGTAAAGTTCCATACTCTTAATTGCTTAATTCAGAACCCAACTACAACTCATTAAGAATATTTGGTTGTTCATGCTTCCCTTACTTCAGACCCTATGCCTCTAATAAATTTGATCCGAGATCATTACACTGTATTTTTCTTGGTTATAGCAATATTTATAAAGGATATCGCTGACTACATCCACCAACAGGTAAAGTATACATTGTTAGACATGCAATCTTCAATGAAAACTCATTCTCTTTTTCAGATGAATACATCTTCCTTATACCACAGTATCCTTTTAAGCTTACACAAGCCTGGCAAAGAGGACACCAAGTAACTAATCCTCACTCTCCTCTACCACAACCACAACAATCAGTACATCAAACACCAATAATAGTTATAGAACCCACTCCTAACCAAACAACACTCAGTCCATCATGTATTACAAGTCAACATACATCAGCCCCACTACTCCTGACCCACCTACTCCTGACCCATCTCCCTCGCCTCCCACACAACCTAATCAAAACGTTCATCCCATGGTTACAAGATCCAAAGTAGGAAAAACATGACATAATCCCAAATATGCATTAGTCACAACCTCCTAAGCCAAAACTGTGAAAGCTACTTTATCCCACCCAGATTGGTATGTATCCATGTGTGCAGAAATTAAAGCACTACAAACCAATGAAACCTGGGACATAGTCCCTCTAGAACCTCACATGAATGTCGTAGATGTAAATGGATCTTTAGGGTCAAACTTAAACCTGATGGAACCTTGAATACACTAAGTCTAGATTAGTTGCAAAAGGCTATCACCAAACTGAGGGAGTAGAATTTCTCGACACATTCAATCCAATAGTCAGAACATCCACAATTCGTCTAGTCTTAAGCATAGCAGTTACACATCAATGGTCCATTCGTCAATTAGATGTCAGTAATGTATTTCTCCATGGTGCATTGAACAAAACAATTTACATGGCACAACCACCAGGCTTTATTGATAAGGCAGCTCCTAACCATGTCTGCAGGTTGAAGAAATCAATTTACGGTCTTAAACAAGCTCCTAGAGCTTAGTTTAATACCTTCAGCTCCTTTCTTATTCACTTTGGATTTCATTGCAGTATTGCTGGCCCCTCTCTTTTTGTTTACAGGAAAGACTCTACTATTCTCATTCTTCTTCTCTATATGGATGATATTCTTCTTACTGGTAACATCGATTCAGTACTTAATGCTACACTCTAACTTTTCCATGAAAGACTTAGGACCTCTTCATCACTTTCTGCGTATACAAGTTCAATCTCACCCCACTGGTCTATTTCTTTATCAGCATGAATATGCATTAGAAATTTTGGCCAAGGTAGACATGCTACTTTGTAAACCACTTCCAACATCTCCTCCCTCTAAACTACATGTTCATGACAATGATCTTGCTGCATTCTCTGATCCATCTCATTTTAGAAGCATTATGGGTGCCTTACAATACCTCACACTCACGAGACCAGATCTAAGTTTTGGTGTAAACCTCATCAACCAAAAAATGCATGCTCCAAAAATAAGGGACTTCAAAATTCTAAAACACATTCTGAGATACCTCAAAAGGACAGTAAATCTTGGCATGTACATTCATAAACGTAGATGTTTCAATCTTCATGCTTATAGCGATAATACTGGGCTGGTTGCCAGTACCCACTGTTGCACGACCCTCCACCGAAGCTGAATATAGGGCAATGGCCTCTTTGGCTGCAAAAATTACATGGGTTTGTTTTCTCCTTCGTGACATTCGTATCTCTCTCTCTTAACCCATTGTTTTACATTGTGACAATTTTTCTGCAGTACACTTAACCACAAATCCAATTTTTCATAAAAGATCAAAACACATTGAACTTGATTATCACTTCATTCGTGAAAAAGTAACATTAGCTTCTATTGTAACAAAGCATATCCCATCTTCTATGCAAATTGCTGGCATCTTTACCTAGTCTTTAAACAGATTACATTTCTCTACAATCCGAACGAACTTCGGCATCGGCGTGCCTCCTAGCACGAGTTTGAGGGGGATGTAAAATCTGTTACACTAGAAGCCTTGAATAAAGCCAAGACAGACATGATGAACAATACCGAATGCAGGACTACATCACCATCTCGTCAAACAACACTCAGCTCCATACTCTATTCTACTGATGCTAAAACAGAGCATCCACACCAGCAGCTGAATCCAAGCAAACGGCCCATGACAAGGCCCCCAGAAGCCACAACATCTCAGCCCACAACACTCATCTGCGCCAGCTCATCCAATGACAAAAAATCTGCACACAATGGTTTCAAGTGTCATGCAACATTTCTGCAAAACCGTTACTCGGTTTTGCAGGGCATCTGACAATTAATTCTCTTTGTCCCCTAATGCCATGTACTAGTCGTTATGTCACTATCTATATAACTAGAGACTCTATAAAAAAATCAACAAGGCAATGAAATATTTTCAGTAGTATTCATTCTTGTGTTTCTTCAGCCATTGGGGTTGGAGAAAAAGTTTGTTTTCAATGTGGATTTTGAGGTTAAACAATATAAATGGTATGTGTTGTGGAGTGCAGTGTGGATCGTTTTAAATTTTGACTTGTTTCCTTTGGATTAAATATTAGGAAAATGAGAGTAAAAATCCTTCCGATGTATATAGTTTCCTTTCATTTAAATGATCTGGAAATCATATATATATATATATATATAAGTTTTACAGAATGAACCTCTTTCATTAAGCCCATTAAGCCACGTCATCTATTTTGTTCAGGAATATTGTTCTTTCAAACGTGATTTTCAATTATACGACTCTGAATGTTTATACGAAATTTCTACTCCATCACTCAAGCCACCAATTCATCTGCATCGTTAAAAATATTAGAACAATCCTTATTCTATAACAATATAATATGATAAACAATGAACTATAAACAAAAACAAATAAATATAAATACCGACGTTCGATCGAGGCCTACAAGCAGTGTCCTAAGATAGAATTTGTTTCCGTCTAGAGGATTTAACGATAACAGAATAGCCTTTTCCTGAATCTACTTTGTATGTTTTGTTTGATTGATGAGAAGAGACAAGAATGAGTTATTTGTTTATTCAATGACAAGTCTCTATTTATAGAAGACTTAGGAACCAAAATTCGGTTAACCTTAAACTGTCATGACGGTTTATAAGGTTGTGACTATTGGTGGAATGATTGTGTCTCTTCGGTTCAAAATCAAAGGTTATGTCTCTTCGGTTCAAACTCAAAGGTTATGTCTCTTTGGTTCAAACTCAAAGGTTTTGTCTCTTCGGTTGTGACTGTTCATAAGGTTATGTCTTTTCGGAAAATTGTGTCACTTCATAATCCGAAAAAATTAAAAAATTAAACTCAAAGTTAAAAATTAATTTCGGATTTAATCAAAGATCCCAAGAACCCCCTATCTTTGACATTTAATATGTATGAAATGTCCATAAGTCCATCCACATACTCAATCCAAGATCCATCTCCAAGCCTTTGTCATAATTCAAATGGGTAAGATGTGAAAGCATTAATATATTATATTAATTACTTTCTATTTTCCAACGTGGGACTATGGCCTTTCACATTCCTTTTCATTTTTCTATCAATACCCCATATTTTCTAATCAAACCATAATAATACCCCACATTTGATTAGAAAATAAAATATTATTTCAAATAGGTTTAGTATAAATACGAAAAGGTGTCTTTTGGACTTGAACCTTTCGTTGTGAAAACTTGTTGGATATACTTTGTAAGATAGTGAACTCAAGTCTTGAACTACTTACGTTTCATACTAAATCAAGTCAACAAGTTCACATATACCATCCCGACACATTTCTATTCTTATGGTTGTGTTCATTTTGGTCCTGAATATATCCTTTGTTCATGAGACTTCTAGATAACTTAGACAATTCAATTATCATATATGCGACCCTCATCAGTCTCATATAGGTGATGCTAATTAGATATAGTCTGTTTCTATCATATGTTACTATAATGTTAGCATCATTAAGAATCCAAAGATTCATCCCTTAAATCATCAACTGATACACACTTGAATTCAACATAGGAATAGTTATAGTAGTGTGTGTTACTTCTTGAGTCTTCCTCAACTAGTTTACCTATTGAACTTAGACCATTAGATCTCCAACGTTGTTAGGTTAGGTTTCCGCCAAGTAATGACTCATTCTATTAGCTTTAATCCCATTCCCTTCGCTGTATATAAAACTTGCTCTCTATTAAGCCTATGGTAAACGGATCCACTAAGACCTTATATAATCAATGAAAATAATTCCATTCTTGAGCAAGTCTCGTATTGTATTATGGTGTCTCCTTATATGCCTAGATTTGTCATTGTATATTTGGTTTTTAGTTCTTGTTAGAGCGGCCATACTATCACAATGTATGCAAATGGCAGTAACAGGTTTTTGCCATGTCGTTATTCCTTCCAAAAACTTTTTAAGTCATTCTACTGCGGCTTTATCTAAAGCTACAAATTCTGCTTCCATCGCTGATCTTGTTGTTATGATTTGTTTTAACGATTTCCAAGACATGGTTGTGCCACCAAGTGTAAATACATAGCCGCTTGTGGACTTACTATCCGTGTTGTTCGAAATCCAATTTGCATCACAGTATCCTTCTAACACAGGAGGATATGTTGTGTAGTGCAATCCGTAACTTATTATATGTTTTAGATATCTCAATACTCTTACTAGTGCCACCCAATGTTCTATTCCCGGGTTATGAGAATATCTACTGAGTCGACTTATTGAATATGCCAAATCTGGTCTTGTACAATTCATTATCTACATCAAACTTCCTACAACTCGTGTGTACTCTAGTTGAGATACACTATCACTTTGATTCTTTTTAAGGTGAAATGATGGATCATAGGGAGTTATTACCGATTTCTCATTGAAGTGTCCAAATTTCCTAAGGACCTTTTCAATATAATGAGACTGTAACAGAATGTAACCTTTCGAACTTCTTAAAATTCGAATTCCAAGTACAAGGTCAGCAAGACCCATATATTTCATATCAAAGCAAGAATATAACATCTTCTTGGTCGGATTTATCACGTCTTTGTTTCTTCCAAAAATAAACATATCATCGACATAGAGACAAATAATGATATATGCATTCTTATACTCTTTTGTATAAATACATTTGTCACACTCGTTTATTTTGAAACCATTTGATAATAATGTATTATCAAATTTTTCATGCCATTGTTTTGGTTCTTGTTTAAGTCTGTAGAGAGACTTAATTTATCTACACAGATTCTTTTCTTAACATTTGATAATGAACCCTTCGGGTTGATCCATGTAGATCTCTTCATCTAATTCACCATTCAAAAATGCAGTTTTCACATCCATTTAGTGGATTTCTAAATTGTGAATTGTTGTTATTGCAATTAATGCTCTTATTGAGGTAATTCTAAACATCGGTGAATATGTGTCAAAGAAATCCATTTCTTCTTTACTGATACCCTTTGGCTACTAATCGAGCTTTGTATTTCTCTATGTGCCGTCTGGTTTCAATTTTCTTTTGAATATCCATTTATGCCCAATTGTTTTGTTACCCGGAGGCAAGTCTACCAATCTCCACGTATAGTAATGCATAATGGATTCCGTTTCACCCTGGACTGCATCTTTCCATTATGGTGCTTCTTTTCGATTCCATAGCAGCATTATATGTTTGAGGTTCTCCTTCTAACACAGAAGTCACAAAGTTATGTCCAAAATATTTGGCAGTTCTCATACGTTTACTTCTTCTAATATCTAAAATTTCTTGTTGAAATGTTGAAGAACTTGAAACATCTTGTGACAAATGCCCATGTACTCTTTTGAGTGAGGTTTTATCCTTTAGAGGAAAAACTCCCTCAAAAAATTCTGCTTCTACAGATTCCTTAACCGAATTTCTTGTTATATCTTCAATTTCGGAATTATGAACCAAAAACCTATAAGCGGCGTTATTCTTTGTAGGACCATTATAGATACAATTTATAGTCTTTGTTCCGAGTTTTATTCTCTTTGGTAACGGAATTTGGACTTTCGCAAGACAACTCCACATTGTCATAGTCTTATATGTTGGTAATCGACCTTCCCATAACTCATACACAGATTTATTGCTTGCCTTATGAGGAATTATATGTAGAACATCATTGGCAGTAAGTACTGTCTCAACCCATAAATTTGTTGGTGCTCCGGAACTTATCAACAGTGAGATTATCATATTCTTTAATGTTCTATTTTTCCTTTCAGCGACTCCATTTTGTTGTGGAGTATATGGTGCAGTTGTTTGATGCATTATTCCTTGCGAAGAACAAAATTCTGCAAATACATTGAACTTGAAGAGTCTTTCATTTAGGTAACCCTTATCCACAAATATTCCCTTCGAGATAACAAACTTGTCTGACTCAAACACTAATTTGAAACCGTTGTTACTGAGAACAGGACTAGAAACAAGGTTCTTACGAATAGAAGGAACATGATAAACATTTCCTAACACAAGTTATTTTCCCAAAGTTAATTTAAAGATTACTTTTCCTTTCCCTTCGACCTTTTATATTGCTTCTTTCCCCATGTATAGATTTTCACCATATTCGATTTTTTTATATGTGGAGAATAGTTCTCTAGTCGAACACCCATGCATGGTAGCCCTACCTTCGGCTCGACTCTTCTTGTGGTAGCAATCCTTTGCTTTAAGTCTACTTTTTCCACATACCCAACAATTTAGAGTAGCCCTTATTCTCAGAGTTTTCTTGAACTCTTGTTTCCTTGGGGCGAGATTTTCAACATGTGTATCTCATTTCTTACCAAACTTTTTCCTCTTACACTTCATCTCTACCATGTTAGCATTTGCTTCCATGGCGGCCATATTTGCCTTGTCACCAATGCGATTGTTCTCTTCAACACAGAGTTTGAGAACCAACTCTTTAAGACTCATATCCACGGTTATATGTTTTAGATAAGTTTTAAAATCCTTCCATGAAGGAGGTAACTTCTTAATGAAAGTACTTACTATGAAAGCAGATGGTAAACTCATACATTCCTCATCTAACTCGTGGATAATGACTTGTAATTCCTCCATGATAACACGTAGAATGTATCACTTTTAGGCTAGGTATTCGTATCATTTTCGGATATATTTCTTAGCACGAGTTACAATTCCGATACGATTATTCTTTATATACGCCCTTTTTATTGGTTTTCAGGTTTTAAGGCGACAAGGCCTAAACGAACGTAAAAAAGACAAATTCCTGAATCAAACCGCACAAATTGAAGATACAATTCACTTGGAGCCAAATTCAAGCCACGGAACCCAATGGAACACCCGAGCATCGAGCGGAAAAGAGCTAAAGCATGAAATGAAGAATGCCCGCTCGAGCACTGAGGTCTACCCGCTCGGGCAAAAGCTACGGGGTTAATTACAACCATCTACACGACCCGGGCACGAAGACAACATGATCGAGTGATCATGCCCACTCGGGCGATAGCATGGTACCCGCTCGGGCGGCAATTTGTCCTGAAAATCCCCGAGAGTTTACACGACTCGGGCTATTAGAACACGTGATCGGGAGGCATTGCCCGATCGGGCTGGACGATGTACACGATCGGGCTCGCCTCTGCACGACCGGGTAAAACGTGTACCCGAGCGGGCTGCCTTTCTCGCAACAACCTAGATTTAGAGTTTGAACGAGCAAAATAAGAAAGGGGACAAGATCCAGACATGAGGGGGTGACGGCTAGGGCAAGGAAAGGCTTGAAAATCATTAGGAAAGGCTCGGGAGACGATGGAGAAGGAGAGAAGCATCAATCCGTACATCGGTAACATAATAGGGAAGATCGAGGCATCAGATTTCCTAGGTTTTATCATGTTTAGGGTTGTGTTATCTCCGTTGTCAGTAAAATCCATGAGTGAGTAGATTCCCAACTATGGGTTAGGGATATCGGATTTGTAACGGATGTACAAGTTATGCGTTAATGCTTAGATGTATCGTATTTGTCTTGATATTCGGTTCTATAATCAACATCGCAAACGCTTATTCCGCTCAGTAACTTAGGAATTCGTATTTTGCTGGAAGGTTAAAGTATGAATCTGGAATCGTTGAATTGTAGGTTAAGTTCGATTAATAAGAATCTGACCGGTCGGTTAATCGATTTAGGAATTAGGATTGCGCGCGTAACACTGCCATAGTACGAGTTAATCACCGCTGGAAGGTAGGATTGCACGTACTTATGGTTAGGAGGTTTAGGCTCGGCAGAATCACTCCTCATCTTAGAGCATGAATTTTCCGTTATCAAGATAGTTCGATAGGTTTATGATCTTTCGTTGTTACATCCTTGTGATTCCCAGTATCCCGAAACCCATAGTGTTCTTCATCGTCAAGTCTTCCACATCCTTCTATCGCTGTCGTCATTTAGTTTAGCTTTCTAGATATTTACGTCACGCCATCATCTATTTCTTCCCGTCTTAGTTTAGTGACATTCTTAGGTACTACATGAACCGTATACTTGCGGTAGAGTGGGCTAGGAAATAATATTGCTTTAATTTCCGCACATCAAGTTTTTGGCGCCGTTGCCGGGGACTAATTACGGCCTAGACTAGGAATTAGCTAGATTAATATCTAGTCCTTTCTAGAGTCTTCATTTGTTTTTCGCATTTTCCTTTCTTTTTCTTTTATCGAGTCTATTCTATCTACCGCGGGTCTACACTTTGGTATTTCGTCTCTTGTTGTGCAGAAAGCCTTGTATGAGAAGCTCCACACAAAATCTCCTCATATACGATCCCGAGGTCGAGCGAACGTTACGAAGCCCGCGCAAGAAAAGGAGGATTGGAATAGCGGATTCTGAGTCCGAGGTAGATAGAGAGAGCGGTCACGAGACATACGCCTCCGAAGAGGAAGAAACCGATAACGCAAGCAGTGGTGAAGATCACGCAAATAACCCAGAAATGGCTGCTGCCGATGAGACCTACGGAGCCTACACCGCTCCAAAGCACAGTCAGTTGCTTTCGTGCATGGCCCGCACCATAGACAATCAGGTTGAGCTGCAACCGGCCTTCATCCAAATGCTCAACAACTCGGCCTTTAGAGGAATGGAGAACGAAGATCTGAACTCCCATCTCACAGACTTCAAGATGCTTTGCAGCACCACCAAGGTTGGTACGGGAGTTACTCGGGAGGATCTTTACTTGATGGCATTCCCATTCTCACTCAAGGATGCAGCGCAACGTTGGTTGTTCAACTTGCGGCTGCATCAATTACGTCGTGGGATGATCTGGAGCAGCGTTTCATGCAACAATTCTTTCTGGATCATAGAACGCTTCCTGCCAAGAATCGCATAAATTATTTCTTACAAGAAAGAGGCGAGACCCTACACGATGCATGGGAGAGATTTAAGAACTACCAGCGCCCACATCACGGAAAGCATGGAAAGTATCTTATCACGAGCTTTATCCAAGGTCTCTAAGAAACCACCCGGTTCATGATCGTGGCAGCGGGTGGTGGTTCCCTCAACAACCTCACATTCAATCAGCTCGAGAACTTGATCGAGAGCATGGGGAGGGAAGGAGGCAAGAAGGTCGGGGACTAAAACCGCGATCACCCATCCAAAGCGGCGGTGAATGAGCTAGGCATCGCCAACCCAGAATTAACGGATTTGAAGCAGCAAGTTGGCGAAATATACAGGATGATAGCTGGACTTCATGTCGACCGACATGACGCATCCGTAGGCCAAGGGATCGAGGAAGTGAACTACGTCAACAATCGGGCCTACCAACAAAATTTCATCAAGAGCCATCCCAACCTCTCTTATGGCAACACAAGCAATGTAGCAAATCCGCAGGATTTCCAACCGCGGATGATGGCAAGAAACCAGAACCAAGGTTTCCAGCCGAGAGGGAGTGGCCAAGACTACGGTTATCAGCCTCGCGCACAAGCTTCAGGTGACTCTGAAATTCTTTCTATGCTCCAATTGATGTATCAAGAGCAGAAAAGTGCGCTTGGAGGGATTAAGGCTGAGCAAGAGGATATGAGGAAGAGAATGGACGGGTTCCAGACGCACTTGAGGCTCCTCGAAACGCAAGTGGCATAGCTAGCCCAAGGGTCTAGCTGACAACCCGGACAGCTTCCCGGGAAACCCGAGGTGAACCCCTGCGAGCAAGTAAACGCCATTTTCATAAGGAGTGGGAACATGGCAGAGCAACCAATGCCTTCCATAGCTGCAAGAGGAGAGCCTTTGAGTGATAAGATCAAACAACCCATTACTCCAGCCGTGGAAGAGAAGAAGAACGAGGAAGAAGAGAGGGAGTTGCCCTACGTAGCACCTCCCCCGAGGGTACCACCCTTGCCCTTTCCACAACGCCAAAGGAAGCAGAGCGAAGATGCTCAATTCGCTCAATTCGTGGAACTCTTGAGGAAGCTGCAAGTCACCATCCCGTTCTACGACGCGCTCACGAAGATCCCATCATATGCAAAATTCCTCAAAGACATCATAATGAGGAAGAGAACCGTGGACAACGAGATGGTAATGGTCACAAACTCACTCATACAGCCCCCTACCATGGTCGAGAAGATGCCCGATCCAGGTAACTTCGTTATTCCCTGTAAGATCTACGACTATGAAATTGAGCATGCACCAATCGATATCGGAGCGAGTGTGAGCTTGCTACAATTATCTCTTGTTGAGAAACTCAATAGAGTAGGAGATCTTTAACCCATGCGCATGCAAATCACTTTAGCTGATCAATCCGTACGGAGTCCCGTGGGTATATTGACGAACGTAGCTGTACAAGTGGGAGAATTCTGGTTTCCTATAGACTTTGTCGTTGTGGACATGGAGATCAATCCGAAGATCCCCGTCATTTTGGGAAGACCATTCTTCAACACGGCAAAATGGTCATCTATTGCGCTGAAGGCAGGCTAGTGATGAAATTTGGGGACGAGTCTATCAAGTTCAAACTCGACGATGCATTGAAGAAGCTATATATGACTGAACCCGTAATGCACGTTACCACGATGGATGTACCAACGAAGAAAATTGAACGTGAACATCGTGACGTCAATCCCGTGGAGATACCACTATCCGAGTGCACCGGGAGCCAATTTCAGTCGCCAGCAAACCGTATACTTGCGGAGTGGGCTAGGAAATATTATTGCTTGAATTTCCGCATATCACTCCACTTGCTTGACAACCGATTTTTCATCTATCATTTTGAAGTTTAGGAATTTACCAGTCACAAATCTTTTTGAAGATACCTCTTCTACCTTGTATTGTTTGTCAAAGGCCATCCACAATTCACATGCAGTATTATACTTAGCGTATATATCATATAGTGAATCATCAAGAGCATTCAAAATGTAGTTTTTGCAGTTAAACTCATTCTCTTTCAATCCTTTAATGGATTTCTCTCTTTCGGCCTTCTGTTCAGGACTCACTCCTTCACTTTCTGTGAAAGGCTCAGGAGCCATCGCATTGAGAACATAAGCAACTCGAAGGGTTGACAGGTAGAACAACATTTTTTGTTGCCAACGCCTGAAATATTTCCCCTGAACCTTCTCAGGTTTCTCAACATGGTTGTTTTTCACACCCGACATAGATTGTTCCATGATTACTAAAGAATAAGGCGAGCAAAATTTTGTCTTAGATTGTTGGAACAGTCTTTATTGTGTAAAAATATAATATGATAAACAATGAACTATAAACAGAAAAAAATAAATATAAATATCGACAATCGATCGAGGCCTACAAGGAGTGTCCTAAGACAGAATTTGTTTCCGCCTAAAGGATTCAACGACCACATAATAGCCTTCTGCTGAATTTACTTTGTATGTTTTGTTTGGTTGATCAGAAGAGAGAAGAATGAGTTATTCGTTTCTTCAATGGAAAGTCTCTATTTATAGAAGACCTAGGAGCCTAAATTCGGTTAGCCTTAAACAGTCATGACTTTTCATAAGGTTGTGACTGTTGGTGGAATGGTTGTGTCTCTTTGGTTCAAACTCAAAGGTTATGTCTCTTCGGTTCAAACTCAAAGGTTATGTCTCTTCGGTTGTGACTGTTCACAAGGTTATGTCTCTTCGGAAAATTGTGTCTCTTCATAATCCGAAAAAATTAAAAAATTAACTTAAAGTTAAAAATTAATTTCGGATTTAATCAAAGACCCCAAGAGCCTCCTATCTTTGACATTCTTCTTCATTTTTCTATCAGAAAAAACCCATGAATCTCCATCACTAGCAAATTGTGATGCCTCTTCTTCTCTACCTCTTCGAAATCGAAAACATAACACCTATTTTTCGGGCCTAGTCTCTGGTGGATGCTTTTAAGGCTTTCCTTTTGTTATTTCTCTTCAAATATCTCTGGTGTTTTAATCTTTTGAAGTGAGTGGTCCCTAAAGATGGATAGTGACCAAAAGCATGCGAAGATTATCATTCAGTTCTTATGTTAGCGACAAATTTTGGTTTGAAGTAGCAGGGCAAATTGGCTCCTATGGCGCCTAAAAGAAGCTCATTGGTTTGCGATTTCAACAATTTTGCCTATTCTCTTAGCTTCGGGATCGGATCGTCGTCACCTTCGGGAAAAAAATTCGAATCATTGTTGTTGTTCGACGATAAAGGTGATGCTCTCTCAACAATGTCTTCAGTAGATCACGAGGATATATTTGATGGTATTCGTTCTCTCACCGGTTATATTCTTATAGCAGTTCAGGCAATGAGGCTCCTAATATTAAATTCTGATAAATTCCAATCAAAATCTTTTACAAAAAATGATTGAGTAGCTTTGTGTATCCATCTTAACATCTTCTTTTATAAAAGAATGATAGGGGTATCAATTCGCGACAAATTTTGATTTGTAATCCTTTCTCCCTTGTTGATTTGCTGGATATGTTGGTTTCAAAATTGAAATTAACCTTGTCTATGATTTGATACAGGTGAAAGTTGTCGCCATAAAGACTTTTCAAAACCAGATTGATGTCCACAGAAACAGATAATTGATCAAATTATATTGTACCAGAAGGGTATTGGGGGAGGTACATTTTATTTTTGGATTGGATCTCGTGATGCTTGTCATCTATATCCTATTGAAATCTGAGTACGATATGTGTTAGTGCATGAAGAGTGCATGAAGATCTATATTTTTTAAGATTTTCACTTTATGAAGATTTCCATTTTATGAAAATTTCAATTTTATGAAGATTTCTTTTATTGTGTGATAATGCATAGTTTTTAATTTTTTGAAATTCAATATTGTGATATTTCCATTATACATATTTTTCATTACTATTGATATTTCCAATTATGTTAGATATTTGTAGATTTGGCAACATATACAAGACATTTGGAAATATTCTAAAAGGAGAAAATCAAGCAACTTAAAAATTAAATAGGAAGGAAATCAAGGAGAATTTTGGAAAGGGCCTACTATTTAAAGGAGGTAGTGGATGCACGTCTATACCACTCTCTCAATCATATTGGTGTGCTTAAATTTGAAAAGAAGAGAGGAGGGTGAGAAAAGATTTTTTATGTTCGTTTGAGAGCATTCGAGTTGAGTGTGTGTAACATAAGCCTTAAACCATAAATGTTTAGAGGCTTATGGGTGAGTGATTCGAGTGAGAGTCATTCGGAAACCTGAGAGTATTGTAATAATAGTTTTATGCGGTTCACACAAGTGTTTGTGTGGAATTTTGCTTGTACTTCAGTTTCAAGATGGGTGTTGTACTCAGGGGGAGTGTTTGAGTCGTGTAATCTAGATATACTCACAGATAAACCAAGTTATACCTGGTGACTGTTTGAAGTCTGAATACAGCAGTGTTTTAGCGTGGTGTTGCGAGAACATCATGGAAAATCGTTGTATATATTCTCTTTAAACTTTCAATTGCTATTAGCGCTTGCAATAGATCAGAGGAGTTAACTCAAAAATCTACGAGAGATCTAGACAGAGAGATGAACATAACACGAGATATCTACTCGTACTGCGAATTTGTAATGCTAAACTCATCTAACTATAGGTATTGGAGAGTTAAGATGAAGGTAAATATTCGTGGAATCATGAAGACGCTTGAGGTCATGTCAAGTATGGATGGAATCCTCCAATTGTGATTGATGAACATGGAGATAAGAAGGAGACGTCTTTGGAACAATGGACTTCAAACGAAAAGAGACTATCCACTTACAATGCAAAAGCATTGGTTGCCATATTTGCTTCAGTTGATATGTACGAATTCAAGCAAATAAAAGGATGTTTATATGCTAAGGAGGCCTGGGAAACGCTTGAAACAATACATGAAGGTACTCCTGGTGTAAAGAGAACAAGACTATATATTCTTAGCACCAATTTGAGAAGATTGAAATGGGAGAAAACGAGAATGTAAAGGAGTTTAGTGGAAGGTTCAATCCTCTGGTAAATGAAGCACATGTGCTTGGCCAATAATATGAAGATAACAAGCTGGTAAAGAAAATTTTTCGTTGTCTCCCTCAAAGATTTGTTGCTCAAAAGGCTGCCATGAATATGACTTTTAACATCGAGACACTACAAGAAAATTCCTATTTGCAAACGAAATTTCTGGAATGAAAGCGCCATCCAAAAAATTTCGGGACAGATTAGGGACGGACTAAGGATGGAAAAATAAATTTGTCCTTAATCCGTCTACAAATATGCAGACCGGAAAATATTCCCTGAGTCATCCATGATTGCGGACGGATTTAAGATGGATTTAGGATATGTTGCGGATTGGAGAGCGCATCCAAGGATGTCTGCAATTTGCGGACGGAAACAACATCTGTCCGCAAATTTACGGACGGAAATAGTGTCCGTCCGAAAATTTACGAACGGCTGCAACTTCTGTCTGCAAATTATAAGAGATTTAGGGATGTATTCGGGACGATTCATCGGGAAATATTTGTCTTAGTCCGTAATCCGTCCTTAATCAGTCCAGAAATTATCTATTTAACCTCTCCTCCTTCTATCCGTTTTCACACACAATTCTCATATATTTCTCTACATGTCTTGTTATCGTTTCTGATTATAATGGCATCATCATCGAGATCGAATAATTTCATTTCTAGACAGTGGATGTATAGAAGAATTGATTCGGAAACTCAAGGTGTATCAAAGGAGTTTATAGAAATCGTTACACAGTTTATGACAATGGCGACAAATTAACAAGTTTATAGAGATCTGGTAAGTTGGTTTGTCCATGCGTCAAATGCAAAAATGAAAAATTCATTAATAAGAAAACCGTTTCATCTTTATTTAAGAGGGTTTATTCCAAATTATTTCATTTGGTTATCTCATGAAGAGAATTTTACACCAGGACCTAGTAATGTTGTGGAAAATTTTAGTAGGGGTATGATACATCATGAAGTGTTTGAGACTTCTCAAGATGTACAAATGAACCCTTACATAGAAATGGTGCAAAATGTATTCGTTGAAAGAAACAAAGATGAAAATATTGAATAAGATCCAAATGAAGAAGCGAAATGTTTTCTTGAAATGTTAGAAAGTGCTAGGCATTCACTTTATGATGGTTGTAGAAATGGTCTTTCACGGTTGTCGCTATCTGCACATTTCATGAATTTAAAGACAGAAAATAATCTTTCTGAGAATTGCATGGATTCTATATCGCAATTAGTAAGAGATTATTTTCATGAAGATAATAATGCAGTTGACTCGTATTATGAAACAAAGAAGATGATGAAATCATTGGGTTTATTGTCATATCAAAAGATTGATGTTTGCCAAGACAACTGTATATTTTTTTTTGGAAAGAAACTTCGGATCTGAGCAATTCTCGATTTTGTGGAAAAGATCGGTTTATTTGACAAGGAATGGAAAATCGGTTCTGTTTTTTCGTATGTGGTATTTACAAATTACAGATAGGATAAAAAGATTGTATCAATTTGAGAAGGCCGCAAGCGACATGAGATGGCATGCTGAGCATTCAAGTCATGACGGAGAAATGTGCCATCCCTCAGATGGTGAGGCACAGAAACACTTTAACAAGGTATATCTTGATTTT
The DNA here is from genome assembly GCA_036759665.1 of Gynandropsis gynandra. Classification (NCBI taxonomy): domain Eukaryota; kingdom Viridiplantae; phylum Streptophyta; class Magnoliopsida; order Brassicales; family Cleomaceae; genus Gynandropsis; species Gynandropsis gynandra. The sequence continues at coordinate 9,975,081 of CM071868.1, forward strand.
ACAACTGAGAGTCGAAACGTTTATTTAGGCCTTTGCATTGATGCTTTTAATCCATTCGGCATGCCTGGGAAAAATTATTCGTTGTGGACCATATATGTGCATGATGCGTGAGTTTTTGTTCTTAACAATATTAATTCCCGAGCCTAATCATCCAAAAATAAGTTTGGATGTATTTCTTCAACCACTCATTGAAGAATTGAAAGAATTGTGGAAGGGAGTTCCACCATACGACGTTTCGAGACGACAAAATTTTATATTACGAAGTACTCTTATGTGGAAAATAAGTGATTTTCCAGCTTATGGTTTGCTATCTGGATGGACAATGCATGGTCGATTCGCGTGTTCTATTGCATAGGGGAAACAGATATTTTTCAGTTGAAATATGGATGAAAGATGAGTTTGTTTGATTGTCATCGTCATTTTCTTCCCGCTGATGATACATTACGATGCAAAAAAGGAATTTCAAAAGGAATATAGTTGTACGGAAATCTCTTCCTCCAGTTTTGACCGGCGAAGAGATTTTTTATGATCGATTTCTTGGTTTGGGTATTCGTAGGAGTATAGATTGCAGATGGAACAATCATCCGAGAATTGGTAGTTATGGAATTAACCATAATTGGTACAAGAAGAACATATTTTAGGATCTGTCGTATTGAAAAAATCTGAAGCTTAGACACAATCTTGATGTCATGCACATAGAGAGAATTTTTTTCGATAATATCATCAACACGGTATTGAATGTCACAGGAAAAACGAAAGATAACATTAAATCACGGAAGGATCTAGAAGAATATTGCTCGCGAAAGGAGTTACATATAAGTGACGATGGTAAAGCTCCATTTCCGATATTCAGATTGTCGAATGATGAGAAATATAAATAGTTGAAATGGTTAAAGGAAGACGTGAAATTTCCTTATGGGTATGCATCTAACATCGGAAGGTGCATCGATATTCATGGAGGAAAGTTATCAGGGATGAAAAGTCATGATTGTCATGTATCCATACTAAGACTACTTCGCATATATTTTTCTGAATTGATGGACAAACACGCACACAAAGTAATTGGAGGTATCATGGATTATTTTATTTATATAGTATAATTAATTATTAATAATTTAAAGCTATTAATTGTTAAATAAACTAATTAAAACTTTAATTTTCAGGTATTGGCATATTTTTTCGAGATTTATGTGTGAGAAATTTGAGTGTAGATGTGGTTCGTAGAATCTGACACTTCACTGACACTTCATCTAGCACACGAAGTCGCATTAGGACGTCCAGTTCAATTTCGTTGGATGTATCCATTCGAGAGATTTATGTTTCATTTTACTCAACTATGAATATCTATAGCCTATTGAAAGGTAACATACTATAAATATGGATTCAAATTCGTATGCGTATTTATTTGTAATATTTACAGAATTTTTCTAGCATTTTGATGTATTGAAGAATACATATGTGAATATTGGCGAATCTCAACTCCAAGAACTTAAAGAAAGAGGTTTCTCCACATGGATAAGACAATATAAAAGTAAATGATAGATTAAATATTAATAATTACTTTTATATATAAAATTCTGAAGCTTTTTCGACGATTGTTTCCTCTGTAATGCAGATTAAGATTGACAATTACCCGTTGTGGCTACGAGATCTTGTTTAAGGACCAATTGTAAAAGTTACGAGTTGGCCAATGTATTTTACACGTGGTTACAACTTTCATACTTACGAGCATGGAAAATTGAAGTCAACTATGAACTGTGGTGTATGTGTGAAAGGTGAAAGCTATTGTGAATCGACCGACGAACCAGATTTTTATGGGTTTTTGAAAGAAATTTGCAATTGGAATATCCAAGTATCATTACTAATCTAGAAAATATCTTATTGATACCACATATGATATTTTAGAATATATTGACTTATATTTTCCATTTTTTGTAGGTTACGTCGACCTAAGAGTGATGTTATATCGATGTGATTGGTTGGATCCATTAAGCGGTCATGGAACAAGAATAAACAAATTAGGCGTCATAGAAGTTAACTCTATAGAAGATATGCAAAATGCGAGCCTTTTATTCTTGCGTCATAAATCAATCAAGTTTGTTACGTTTCCTATCCACATATGAGACGATTTTCATGTGAGATGATTCATGTTAACTTGTTATCGGATGTTTAAAATAATAAAAGAAAATGTTATTGTTAACTTCATATTCATGTTCCTCGATCGAAACCCGTCCCTCGTTTTCGTCCCTTCCCTTGATCGATTCTCGTCCCTCGGTCGATTCCCATCCATCGGTTCTATCCTATCCCTTGGTCGATTCCCATCCCTCGGTTCTATCACGTCCCTAGGTCGGTTCTCGTCCTACATTTCCGTCTCGTCCTTCGGTCGATTCTCGTCCCTCGGTTCCATCCCATCCTTCGGTCGGTTCCCATCCCTCGGTTCCGTCCTATCCCTCGATCGGTTCCTTTCCCTCGGTTTCGTTTCGTCCCATCCCTTGAATTGTGACATATTACGGACGGACCTCACAATAAGAACAGTCTCCGAAAACCGTCTGCAAGTCGTCCACAATCACGGACGGTACTGGGATGTGACCTTCCTCTGTTTGTAATTTACGGATGGATCGGTATTGTTGCTCGTATATCATCTGTAATCGCGAACGTGCGTCCCGATTTTTTCCGTAATCACGGACTGTTTGCGGATGCATCCCGTACCCATTCATGATTGCGGACGGACATCCCAGTCCATCCGTAAACTTCTATAAATTTCTCGATGGGACTCCTTCTCCTCGCCCATCAAGTGTTTTCCTTGTGAGCCGCCGCCCTAGAGCCTTCATGATGCATACAACAAGATGTAGAAATGCACCCTTATATGGAAATGGTGCAGAATGTATTTGGTGAAAGAAACAAGGAAAATACTGAAGAAGATCCGAATGAAGATGCAAAAAGATTTTTTGAAATGTTAGACAGTGCTAGACATCCACTTTATGATGGTTGTAGAATGGATCTTTCGCAGTTGTCTCTATCTGCATGTTTGATAAATTTGAAGATGAAAAATAATCTTTATGACATTAATATAGATTATGTATTGCAATTAGTAAGAGATTATTTTCCTGGAAATATAATGCAGTATAATCATATTATGATAAAAAAGAAGATGATGACATCCTTGGGTTTATTGCCATATCAAAATATTGTTTTTTGTCAAGAAACTTGCTTGATTTTTAGAAAGAGGCATGAGATTTGAGTAAATCTCGATTTTACCGATTTTACTTGACAAATAATGGAAACAACAAAATTTAAAAGGAATATATTTCTTATATGTTTTTCTAAATTACTAGACAAACATGCACACGAAACAATCAGAGGTATGGTTGATTTTTTAAAAACAATTATTAATAATTTAAATCTATTAATTATTACATATTAAATATATTAATTATTAAATATTTAATTAATATTTAATTTTCAGGTATTTGCATATTTTTCGAGATTTATATGTGAGAAATTTAAGTGTGGATGTGGTTCGTAGACTAGAAAGTAACATAGTTATTATACTATTTAACTTGTAGAAAATTTTTCCACCCTCATTCTTCATGTTATAGAACATCTGATAGTTCATCTACCGCACGAAGACACATTAGGAGGTTCAGTTCAATTTCATTGGATGTATCCATTTGAGAGATTTATGTTTCACCTAAAGAAACAAGCTAAACAAAACCCTAAAGAGGGTTCAATTATGGAACAATACGTGAATGAGAAAATATCGTTCTTCACTTCTTATTACTTCCGGCCACATATTCAAACGTGAAATAGGAATACATATAGATATTTTGATGGTGGTGTAACATTTTTATATCCAGTACCCGATGTTCCAGATATTTTCTACGCATCGCACATATATATATTCTATTCAACTATGAATAACTACACCTTTTGGAAAAGTAACATATTATAACTATATGTAAAGCGCATTCAATTGTGTTTACCTATTTTGTGTGTAACATTTATAAGATTTTTGTAACATTTTACAGGATATTTTATGATATATTGAAAAATATATATGTGAACATCGATGAATCTCAACTCTAAGAACTTAGAGAAATAGATTTCTCCGAATGGATCAGACAATGTGTAATTAAATTATATTCCATATAGCCATATATAAATTACATAGTAATATAATATTTCGACCATTTGATCATCTGTAATGCAGATGGAGATGGTAATCACCCATTATAGCTTTGAGATCTTGCTAAGGGGTCGATTGTGAAACTTACGAGTTGGCCAATATATTTTACACATGGTTACAAATTTCACATTTACGAACATGAGAATTTGAAGTCAAATATAAATTATGGTGTATGTGAGAAAGGAGAAAGCTGTTATGAATCGACCAGCGAATCAGATTTTTATGGGATCTCAAAAGAAATTTCTCAATTGGAAAATCTAGATTTTATTACTACTCTAACACTATATTATCCATATCTTGCAACACATTACTACTATATTGACTTATATAAGAAAGTTACGTAGGTTTAAAAGTGGTGTTATTTCGATGTAATTGGTTTGATCCATTAATCGGTTCGAGGAACAAGAATAAACAAGATCGGCATTGTAGAAGTGAACTCAACACGAATATATGTAAACTACGATCCTTTTAATCTTGTGTTAGAAGCCAATCAATTTTGTTACATTTCATATCCACATAATAGATGATCTTCTGGTTGGCGTGTTGCAATGAAGATACTTCCAAGGGGTAAATATATCGACAACACAGAAGACCAATAATTGTCAATGCAAGAACAAACCACAAATATTATTTCTATTGATGCAGTTAATATTGAAGAACTTGTGCATGGTGAAATCGAAGACATTGAAACAAATGAAGATTATCTTGATGAAGGGATATAGGAAAAAGAAGACGAAGAAGAAAAAGAAGAAGAAGAACAAGAATTTGAATCAAATTCAGAAACACAAGAATCGATTGAAGAATTCGGTGACTTTGAAGATAATTCATATTAACATTGTAATCGAACGTTGAAAATAATAAAATAATCATTTTATAGTTACTTCTTAAATTTATACATTCAATCTTATTTTCATCATCCAATACTTACATTTTAGGTAATCCAAAGAACCAATTAAATATCACCATGTCATTGTAACACAACCTCCATCTTATAATCAATATCCAATACTTATGTAATCTAAAGAGCCAATTGAATTTCACCGAAACTTAGGGAAGGATTACTCACGGGGAAGTTTGTATTATTGGAAAGATTGTGGACGGTTTGACGTCCGTCCGCTCAAACGTGTCTCGAGACGTGTCATCCGTAATCTACACGAAATAACAAACAGAAAGATGAAATTCATCCCACTACAAGAAAAATAAGATTTCAGGAGTCAGACGTCCCTAAATTAAGGGACGGATTAGGGAAAATTTAAGGACGGAATAATAAATCCATCCCTAATCTGTCCGCAAATTTGCAGACAGCACAGTAGTCCCTAAGTCGTCCGTAATTCGGGACGGATTCGGGACCACTTTCAAGGGCGTCAGCAATTTGGGAACAGATTCACCACCCGTCCGTAATTTACGGATGGAAGAGCAATCCGTCCGCATATTGCGGACAGTTTTGGTACGATGTAGACGTCCGTCCGCAAATCGCGGACGGTACCGCAATCCGTCCGTAATTTGTGGACGTATTCGGGACGGTTCGTCGGGAAATATTTATCTCAGTCTGCAATCCATCCAGAATCGGTCTTAAAATTTTCTATTTAATCTCTCATCTTCTACATGTTTCTCACACACAAATCTCATATATTTCTCTTCATATCTTGTTATCGTTTCTGATTATAATGGCATCGTCATCGAGAGATCGAATATTTTTGCTTCGAGACAGTGGGTGTATAGAAGAATTGATCCGGAAACTCAAAGTGTATCGAAGGAGTTTCTAGAAGGCCTTACACAGTTTATCACGGTGGCGACAAATCAACAAGTTTATAGAGAAAACGGTAAGTTGGTTTGTCCATGCGTAAAATACAAAAATGAAAAATTTGTTAATGAGAAAACCGTTTGGAATCATCTCTATTTAAGAGGGTTTACTCCAAATTATTTTATTTGGTTATCTCATGGAGAGAAATTTGCACCACGACCCAATAATGTTGTGGAAAATTTTAGTAGGGGTATTGTAAATCATGAAGTGTCTCAGACTTTTCAAGATGTAGAAAACCCTTATGTAGAAATGGTGCAAAATGCATTCGTTGAAAGAAACGAAGATGAAAATACTGAAGAAGATCAGAATGAAGAAGCAAAAAGTTTTTTTGAAATGTTAGAAAGTGCTAGGCATCCACTTTATGATGGTTGTAGAAGTGGTCTATCACGGTTGTCTTTATC
>CM071868.1:10009592-10041728 GCA_036759665.1 Gynandropsis gynandra
AATTTCAAACGAGCGGATAAAAAGAACTGAACAGATCTAGAGCAAGGGGGCGACGAACAGGGCAAGAAAAGACTGGAAAAACATCTGGAAAGGCTCAGGAGGTATCGGAGAAGAAGAGAAGCACCAATCCGTACATCGGTAACACAATAGGGAAGGTCGAGGCATCGAATTCCTTAGGGTTTATCATGTATAGGACTTTGTTATCTTCTGCTTTTGTTTCTTCCATGAGTGAGTAGAGTCCCTACTGCGGGTAGGGATATCGGATTTGTATGTATGAATGATGTTTCGCGTTAATGCTTAGTTTTATGAATTTATTCTTGATTTACGGTTTTACGCTTAGCAATATCATTCTTACGTTAGTGCTGACCGCTCAACAACATAGGATCTCGAACCTTGCTGTAAGGTTAAGGAACGAATCCGGTTCGCTAAGTTGTAGATTAAGATTGACTAATGAGAATCTGACCGGTCGGTTAGTCATCTTAGGGATAGTTATTGCGGTTATAATGCTGCCATGGTATATGTTAATCACTGCTGGAAGGTAGGGTTGCATGTATCCATGGTTAGGAGGTTTAGGCTCGGAAGAATCACTCCTCACCGTAGAGCATGAATTTTCCGTTGTCAAGAATAGGTTATAGAACTATGATCTTAGTCGTTCATCTATGCAATTCCGGTATCCCGTACACCCGTAGTATTCACCATATCTAGTCTTATCTCTAACCTAGTTTCGTTGTCACCATTAGGATAGTTTTAGGAAACATAGGACCATATCCCATTCTATCTTCTTTCGTCTTAGTTTAGTTTCGTTCTTAGTTTAGCCACTTTAGTCCCTAGAGATCGACCCTGGTACTACACGATCCGTATACTTGCAGTGAAGTGGACTAGGAAAATTATAACTCGTGTTTACACCATGTCACCCTCCGACCCTTGGACCCGTGCGACCTTGGACCTCTACGACCCTTGTCTCCCTTCGACCCTTGTCACCCTTTGACCCTTGTACCTTTGCGACCCTTTGTCCCCTGCAACCTTTTCCCCTCTACATCCCTTGGACCATCTGCGACTCTTGTTACAATAATAGTAAATACATATGAACAATGATACTAACGATAATACGTTGTATTGAATAATAGTAAAAAAAACCAACCAAATACGAACATGAATTTCAAGTTCAAAGCAATGTTGTTGTTCAAATGAGGTTCAAAGCAATCAAAATACAATGGAATTCAAACTATTTTGTTTGTAGGCCTTAACAAGGTACATCATGAACAACGTGCAGTTCGACTTTGAGGGTACAACCCACGTTAAGTCCATGATCGTGACAAAACTTTGTCCAACCCCTGGTGATGCTAGTGCCACCGCGTTTCACGGGCCTAAGATCTGCCTCCCAAATCCATCCCCAATTGATTATCAGATCAATCTTACTTTGTCTACCTCAAAGACCACTCGACCTCGCAAACTCTATCGGAAGTGCCTACGATAACCGAATAAATTTAAAATGACGCCAAACTAATGTATATACGGCCAGATTTGATAAATCGAATAAATATGTTAGAGTTCACTTACCATTGCATCTACGGCCAGATTTTAACGCATGACTGGTACCGCGAAAATCCTCTGACCAGAAGAAGATGACCCTGCTTCTACGGATGATGATGATGATGATGATGATGATGATATAGATGATGCATATTGTAGATTACACATATCATCTCCGAAACCAGTTACGTGAAAAACCATGTCACCTTCGTGACGGAAAACTAAGAAATCCCAAATACGGAAATCATGATCTTTGGAGAAATCTTTCCATCCATCAGTGAATCTTGAGCCATCCAACTTGAATTCCTATGTTTTGTTAGACACATCCGATTTAAGCGCTGTCGTGTTGTTGTCCCTCGTTTTCCCGTAAATATGCTCATCATAGAATTTCGTCGGAATGTCCTATAACAAAAATCGAAAAAAAGTCAAATATGTGCATTCTCTACATTAACATATCGAATGAGAGAGATGAAGGAGATTACGAGGTACTTCTCCAGAAAGCTCGAAAGAATGATTTAGACGAAAGTAGGGAAATGTGGCATTTTCGGTAAAAAATGGATGGAAGATGATGAGAGTTAGAGAGAGTGTGTTATTATTCGAAAAAGGATGGGTGGAAGATTATGAAAGTTAGAGAGAGAGTGTGTCGTTATTCGAAAAAAGAAACGACTGGAATACGAAAAAGACATTACCCTGACATCGAATCGTCGTTAGATTGAATTCGATATGTTTTTTCAAATTTTGGTGAAAAGTTTGCGAGAATTTTGGTGAAAATGATAAAATGTCAAAAACCAATCAAAATTGAGGGTGGCATGGGTCGCATGGGTCGGGTCGCATATATGCGACGACGACGAATTTACAGGTTTATAATGATAAAATGATAAAAACCAATCAAAACAATACATTTACAACGTCAAACTAATTAATGACAAATGAGGGTCGCATGGGTCGCTTGGTTGCATATATTGGTGAACAGAAGCAAAATCGACGAATTTACGGGTTTATGATGATAAAATGAAAAAAACCAATCAAAACAATACATTTACAACATCAAACTAATTAATGCCAAATGAGGGTCGCATGGGTCACATGGGTCGCTTGGTCGCATATATTGATGATTGGATGCGAAACCGACGAATTTATAGGTTTATAATGATAAAATGACAAAAACCAACCAAAACAAAACATTTATGATGTCAAACTAATTAATGCCAAATGAGGGTCACATGGGTCGCTTGGTCGCATATATTGATCAATAGATGCGAACTCGACGAATTTACGGGTTTATAATGATAAAATGACAAAAACCAATCAAAACAATACATCTACAACGTCAATCAACGGTTAAAATAGATTATGACCAATGTGTCCCTATTTGAGTTGTGTATAACCAATGTCTGTGTTTCAAAAGTGATAGTAGTGTTTTAAGAACTCGTCGGATGAGTTTGAGAAAATTTCAAAAAATTCATTTAACATTTTATTCAAATGTCGATATTATTTATATTTTTATGTATACTGATTCTAAAATAGATATATACAATTCAGATATATTGATAATGGCATATTGATAATGGCATGGGTCGTTTGGTCGCATATATGGATCAATAGATGTGAACTCGACGAATTTACTAGTTATAATGATAAAATGACAAAAATCAATCAAAACAATACATTTACAACGTCAATCAAAGACTCTGCACACAATCATAACACAATCATAATCCATATATATATATATATTATTATAAATTTTTAACAATATTTGATTACTTTTACTTATACTATAAAACTATTATAAAAGTTAACAAAATATAAATATTTTAATACATAATTTTCCTTTTAAAATTATTTTAAAACATACACGTATAAAAAAATATCATTAATGCATATATAATATAGACAAATGAATACAATTTTACTTTGTAATGATATAATATAATATATAATACAATATAATAATAATAATAATAATAATAATAATAATAATAATAATCCTCCCATCCAATCGTGTGCCTCCTTCTCTTTCTCTCCTTTCCTTCTCCCTTCTTTTTTCTTCTTCTTCATCACTTTTTCTCTGTTATTTGTTTTTTGTTCTTTTTTTGTTATTTCTTCTATCTGCCTTTGTCTTGTCTACTCCATCTCTGCACCGATTTCGAGGTCAATCACTCTGTCTCTATTCGGCTCTACCTCGATCACTCTATCTCCACCTCACCTGCTCCATTTTTGTTGACCCATTCCATATCATCATTATGACGTCTATGTCTGCTACTCCTATGACGGTCTCATTGAAACCACAGATCGAGTTGGACACGAAGCCGCTGGAGAATCGGGTGATTGTTGATGGAAGGAAAACAAAGTCGATGACTAGTGGAAATGATGACGAGGAGTTTGAGTTCGTCAATATCCAAGAGGATCCTGATGCAGAGGCAGTGGTTAATGACAAAGTATTTTTTCCGGTATTCGATAGAAATCTCATCTTTGATAGCTATGGCGTCGGATCTAATTGTGTAAACCGTGAGGATTTAGGGACAACGATTACAACTCCGCTGTGAGATCGCTTCCTCCGAGACCGCAAAGATCCTTCGAATCCGCGATCATTTTCGTCTTTGGATGATGAAGACGATGATGTTGGAGGGATTCCTGAGCTTGATATACTGTCGTTGTGCTACTCAAGATTCAATGGTCTCACAAATCCATGTGAAAACCAATCATCTCTCTAGCAAATGTATTGATGAAATCCTCCAAAACAACGAAGAGTTTCTTCATTTAAATGCATTGAAGGAACGATTGAAATGGTCATGAAGAAAGAAAAAACGGTCATAGTGGTGGCGAAGAAGAACAGACGTAGTAGTGGAGAAGAAGAAACGTTTCCAAAGAAAAAACGGATAAAAAAATTATGATAGTATTAATAATTTTATTTCATTATTTCAAAACAAAACATTAGTATAAATTTATACAATTTATTTGTTTTGTTTGGATTAGTTTGTTTTAAATTTAATTAATTGTAATTTTTATCCAATTTATACAATTTATGAATTAATATTTGTATTTATTTTAATTTATATAAATTGTTTAGTATAAACCATTTTTTGGGTAGTTTTTATTCGTATTATTATTGTTTTATGTTTTAATTCTTTGTCTTAATTGTATTATTCAAAAAAACTGAAAAGATGATTTTTATTTAATATACATATATGTTTATATATATTGAATATAATTTTATATCCACAATTTTATTATATTATCTTAAATAATCAAAGACATATATATAAAAAAAACAAATTCTTTGTTAAGAGAGGAAAAATCTCACTTTTTATAAAATAAAATTATAAATTAAAATAAAATATGAAAAAATTTTAAATGTTGCTGAAGTGGCGCAAGGAGGATGCACCATTTTATTTTCCTTTTTATATATAGATTTATATTTAATTAATTTAAATTATAGAAAATGAATTGTTAACTAGACTGCCACATCAAATAATTTATTTGTATTGTTTGGACTACTTTGTTTTAAATTTAATGAATTGTAATTGTTATACAATTTATGAATTAATGTTTGTATTTATTTTAATTTATATAAATTGTTTAGTATAAATATTTTATTTGGATAGTTGTTATTTGTATTATTATTGTTTCATGTTTTAATTCTTTGTTTTAATTGTATTTTTCAAAAATATTGAAAAGATGATATTTATTTAATATAAATATATATATTGAATATTTTTTATATCCATATTTTTATTATATTATTTGAAATAATCAAAGACATATATAAAAAAAATCTTTGTTAAGAGAGGAAAAACCTCTCTTTTTATATATAGATTTATATTTAATTAATTTACATTATAAAAAATTGAAATAGTACAATTGATATTAAATTTAGGAATAATTACAATCTATATATAAAAGGAGGATAAAATGGTGCATTCTCCTTTCATCCCCTCAGCAACGCTTAAACATTTTTTATTTTTTTTTAATTTATAATTTAACTTTTGGCAATATATTCTTTGGCTTCCTATTTGGTTGGGGTGCTCTATTTTTGTTATTTCAAAATAAAGTCATCAAGCTTTTTGACTCGTTTCCATTTCATTGACGAGATATTTTTTATGTTCATCGTTATTCTATTTTCGTGAATAGAAGCAATGATTCATGAGATTTCTTTCTCATTTTTTTGTGTGGGTTTTGTTCTCTGACATCGTTACGATGTTGTTATAAGATTTCAACATATGCCTCATTTTTTTCTGTTGTCTATGTTCTTCACCATTAGTGCCCTTGACTCCTCGTAAACAATATGAGTACAAAAGACACATACAAATCTTTTAGCATTATTGATCTTTTGGTAGTTCTTGGTGTTTTTCATACAACATGAGACAGCTACAATGGGTTCGCATAGTCCTTGAGATATTTTTCCATATTCACCTTATTTTCATCAATCAAAGGGGTCTAGCATGATAATCACCTATTTTTAGTTGAAAAAGACATGGATTACATTTAATTAACGAAGCACATCCATCACGTGCTTCAGGCAAAATGAAAATTGGCTTCAGTGATTGAACAATCACAAGACTAGCTCCCACCAATGTTGAGTTTGATGATTGAGACCAATTAATTATTACTAGTGGAGTAGTTGTTTTAATACATTTTGAGGCATATATTTGATCCCTTGTATCCATTTTTATGAAATTTGGATTTTGGAGAAGGATCTACGATAATAATAATAATACTCTATTGATAATAGTTTATGGGTTTATTGATTTGATTCATTGTATGCAACAGGGTAAGAGTATTTCAAGTATTCTTTGGTCGAGTGAATCAAGTGTATAATGAGTTTGAAGGTTATAAGCCGCTTTACATTTTCATTGCAGTATATTTAATCTTAGATTGGTTGTCGATCACGAGAAAGAACCAATTTATCAGTTTTTAATGGGTATGATGATTCTCAGTTTGATACAATTCCTTTATAGATTTTCGCATTGAACCTATTTTCGAATTTAAATCATGTGTTTAATTGGATGATTGAAAAAGAAGGTTATCAGCTCATCATTCGGAAAAATAAAAAACATTTGGACGCAATTTGTTTGCTAATGTTTCTCCATAGTTTATTTTTCCTGGTCCTTCACATGTTACAGCATTACGACTCAAGCTCGCAATCATAATCTTTGTGCTCTCAATGCAATCATAATGATTATAATGTAGTCTTGTGCTTTCGTTTCCATATATTTTCTTATGGATAGAAAGATAAACCATGATACGACAACGCACAAGTACGAGAACAAAATAACTAACATACGAGTTATAGATCAAGTGGCATCAGACGTAATAAGGCCAATGTAGTTGATGTTGGTTTTTCATTTGTTCCTCATGTTACTGGTGAACCTAAAGGACTAACATGCCATGCTTTATGAATGTACATTGATAAACCTTTTTGGATTTACAGTATTTGAAGAATTTCTTCTTCTATGAGCATCATTCTAGTAAAATGGTATATTATGAATTTTTGTTGGATTGTAGTGCATTTCATCATATGACAGGTGACCTAAGTATTTTCACTCATATCAAGGATATTGTTCCATGTACAATTGGATTACCACATGGTTCTAAAAATTTGTCTAAAGTATGGTGTTATATTGTTGGTGATGACTTGTTTATATCTCGTGTTTTTATGTTGCTCATTTATAAGTTACATTAATTTTATTTTGCTAAGTTACTTTAAGAGAGCACATATTTTCTTGCGTTTACATATCCTTTTTATATACTCTAGGAATATATGATAAAGATTATGATTGGAGCGAGTGATGATCGTAATGAGATTTACAAGTTCTAAGGAACAAATGGGGCATGTGTGAATCAAGTTTTTGGATGAATTTTTGGGATCTTTGGCTTACTCGATTTGAACATCCTTCAAACATATTTTTTGCTTTATTCTAGTTTTGTTTACATTGGTAGACGTTTAGATAAGGCTCCAATTGATGTTGTTTCGAGCTAAACAAACTTATTCTTTATAGTGCTAATAAATTTAAAATTTTCACATTATGCATTGTGATATATGAGTCCCTACAACACTTCTTCATCTTGGATGCCACATATTTTATAATTGTTGTTGATGACTACTCTAATTTCGTATGTGTATATTTATTTCTTACCAAGAGTGAAATACAACTTGTGCCTTATAACTTTTGTGTTATGGTATAAAGGTAGTTTAATGTTGTGGTTACATTTATTCGAACAAATAATGGTGCAAAGTTTATAAGCATGTTGATAAGGTAAGATTTTGGATTCATCACAAGTTTCACGAGGATAAACAACGAGGGTCAAGGCAAAGATCTTCGAGAAATATTTGCACGAGAACAAACAACGAGAGGCAAGGCAAAGGATATTTGAGACGTATTCGTACAATTAGACATGAAAGAATGGATAACGACTCCAAGGAGGACGTCAAAAAATATTTACAACAAACTACAAGATGTCCCTACAATGAGAAGAGGCCGAGATAAGCAAGAAATATGAGGATCAGATAATGCTCGACCAGAGCAGAATTGTACTCGGTCAGAGTAAGAAAAACCTGAGTGTTTTTTCTGGACCAATATACTTTAGTTTCTTGGATTTTAGGGAAGAGACTTATATATGCGGCACTCGACCGAATAATTCGACCGCTCGATCGTGCGATTTTACCGAGTTTTTATAAGTTAGCTTATTTTATTCACTTTTACATTATTATTTGGTCCTTATAAATAGAGAACCCATTGTATAACATTTAAACTAAGTTATCATGAATTGATAGTGTCTTTTATTGCTAATCCTAGAGATTTAGTTACCAAATTCTTGGAGGGATTCCGATTTATCTACCGACTTATATAGACTAGATCAACAAGTGTTGTGGTGTCGTTCGCTGAGTCTGATATTTTATAATCTAGTTGTAGTTAGGGTTCAGGATGTCCTTTTTTGAAGACACAAGTTCAAGGTTCTACTATCGGGTTGCTGGTGGGTTTTAATCTATTTCTATCCATCAAACAAAAGAACGTCATTATAGGTGATCATCTCGTTTTCATACGTATTTCTTGCACGATTTTAGAGATGTTTATGATATATATGCGATACTTTACGTATGATTCGTATCTGTTTTACTTGTTTTCGTGTTTTCATGTTCTTACAGGTTTTTATGCGTATTCGGTTCATTTCGAAACTAAAGGACGTGCACGAAACAAAGTACCAACATCGAGGATCATCACGCCACTTTTGATCTATTTTGAATGCATCTTATCCCTAGCCCGAGCGGGCATTTATTACGACGATTTTGGGCAGCAAATTGAGCACGAGTCGGGCGAGAAATACCCCGCCCGGGGCATGAGCCCGACCGAGCAGCACATGTGCCCGAGCGGGCAGGACTTGTGCTCGAGCGGGCACCCCTTGAGCCCGAGCGGGCAGCCTCCTTTTCATCGCGTTCTTGCGCGATCTTCCGTGCCGTACCCGAGTGGGTCATTTTCTCTGCCCGCGCGGGTCGCGGCCGTCACCAGCAACTTAAAATAATTTAATTTGACTTAAAACAAATGGAAGTTTGTGGGGGACTCATACAATAAGGAAAATGACTTTAAAGGAGGAAAAGGGGGCCAGAGATCGACATTCATTCATTCATTATTCAGTTCTTGATCGAGGGAGAAGAAGGAGGTTCTTCCGAAGGAGACTTATGAGGAGCATTGGAGATCAACTTCACACTTCGGTTTTGTTTGGTTTTCATGTTCCTTAGACCTTCTATTTCGTTTATGTTTGTTTACGGACGCATGAGCGAGTAGTTTGTTTGTTCTAGGAGAAGGGATTAGCCCATGGCTATCCCAGAACAACTTTTGATTTAACTGTGAATGCATCTTCCCGTTTTCGTTGATCTATTCTTTATCTGAGTGCTTTAATGACTTGTGTTTACAAAGGCCACGTAGATTCATGTGTTAGGGGTTAGGAGAAGGACCGAAAGGAGAATTTTAGTCCTAGAAGATCAGGTTTAGAACAACCGAGGTTAGGCCACGAAAGTAGGGTAGCAGCGGTTGAGGGTAAAACGGATGAATCACAGATCTTATAGGTTTAGTTCAATATGTCAGCCACGAAAGTAGGGGGCAACTTGACTAGATCACGTGTTTATGCCTCGAAAGAGGGTAGTTATCATATTAGGATCGTCTGTCCTAGATAACTTGACTGGGATTGCATGATAGATAGATTGATTGTTGGTTTCTGTAATCTTGTGGTGAAACCGGTTTCCTGGAACGTTTGTCTCATTCTTAAGAACTAGTTTGTTTATTTGCTTTTAGTATTTCATTCTTCAAACAATATTTCATTCATTAGCAAGTTTGATTCACAATTAGAGTTTAGGTTGTGTTGCGTAGTCTCTGTGGGATCGACACTTGAAGTACTACACACGTGTCGTGCACTTGCGAGTGGTTTAGGTTATTTATTTAACTTTGAGAATGCATCAATAGGATCATATCACATATGTTCCTATTTTACATTAAACCTTATATTTTTATATGCCTCAACAGAATGGGCGACGGAACATAAATATAAACCTATACAAATGTGACTTTTGCTTTGATTTTACGGTTGGACTGTGGACATGGTTTATGTGTGAATGCAACCTAACTGGCTCACTCTTGATCAAACACACTATTTCTTTTCTTTTTCTTTTTTGAAGGGAATGTCTCCTTACAATTGATTTATGCTTATCCACTAAGTCATGAAAATCGATGGCGTTTTTATGTTTGTGATATGCTCGCCCAATTAAGCCTTCTCGTGACAAATGCTTCCCATAGTTGGCATTGTGTTCTAGTTGGTTATTTTTTAAGGTAAAAAGGATGGTTTGTATTTTATTTAAAGATCAATGAATTGTTTTTTTCTCACGATGTAGTTTTTCAAGACGACCATTGTTTACTTCTTAGTGGATTTCTCTTGGTATCGTTTATCATGCCACTTTCATCCTCTGTTAATATTGTTGTCTTTTATCCTTCTCCACACATTCGTTGATGATAAGGGACATCTTTCTTTAGAACCATCCTTTTGTCCTGATGCGTTCAAGTTAAACAAATTAACCTAAACGATCCGCAAGTGCACTGCACGTGTGTAGTACTCTAGGTGTCGATCCCACACTATGCAACACAAACTAAACTCAAATAAACAAATCAAACTTGCTACGAACGAATATGGTTTTGAGATCAAATAACTAAAGGCAATAAACTAACGAATTCTCGGCAATCGGACAAACGCTCTAGGATTCGGTTTCACCACAAAGCTCTCTGAAACCAACAATCAATCAATCTAATCATGCATTCTCAATCAAGACATCTAAGACAAACGATCCTAATATGATTTCTACCCTCTTTCAAGGCATAAAAACGTGATTTATTCAAGTTACCCCCTATTTTCATGGTTGATCCCTTAACCTAAACCCATCAACTTCTGTGATTCATCCGATTTCAAATCCTCAACCGTTACTACTCTACTTTCATGACCTAGTCATGGTTGCTCTAAGCCTGAATATCCGAGATCAGAATTCTCCTTTCGGTCCTTCTCCTAAATCCCTAAAACATGCATCTACTTGGTCTTCACAAATACACGACATTCAAATACTTAGACAAAAAATTGAAAAACCAAAATAGGGAATTGCATTCATAAATCAATCAAAAGAGATTTCGGGATTGCCTAGGGCTAATCCCTTCTCCTAGAACAAGGCTACTACTCAGAAATGAATTTGAAACGAAGCATCATTAAAGAAATAGATAGTCTGGAGAGAATAAAAATCAAACAAAACGAGGGTCGGATCGATTTTTCAGTGCTCTCTGAATGTCTCCTTGCTTTCCCACTCCTCCTAAGCTCTCCTCTATGTCTTTTTTTCGTCCCCTCTAGGGTTCTATGCCATCCAAACTTAATTAGGGCATTAGTTTCCAATCTTTTCCTCCATTTGAATGATTCTAGGAATTTTGTTACGCACACGACCCATGCGGGCTCGGTAGCCACCCCGCGCGGGCTCCTCATATGCCCATCAACCCGAGCGGGTTTAGTGACAGCCCGGGGCGAGCTAATTTTTCTGGATGTGTCGTCTACATGGGCTAAGGAGACCGCCTCGTGCGGGTCTTGGTTGTTAATCCACACGGGCTGAGACACCACCCGAGTCATGCAGGTTCTGCTAGATAGTGCACCCCGTGCAGGCTAAGGAGACCACCCTCGCAGATTGATCTCTTCATGGGGCACGGTCGTGCTTGCTCCTTGGGCCAGCAAGTTAACACCATATCTTGTTCATTTCTTGTTCGTTTCTCGTCCCGTTTACTCCGTTGTGATCCTCGACAGTCTTACTTCATCTCGTGTATGTTCTTTAGCTTCAAAACAAACCAAATATACCTCAAAACCTATAGGAACATGTGAACATGAAAGCAAGTAAAACGGATACAAAATCACACGTAAACATCGCAATTATCATTACGAACATCTCTAAAATCATGCGAGAAACGTGTACGAAAACGGGATGATCATGTCCCTATAGAAAACTCAAACACATATCTTGATATAATTGTACATCATTTTCACTCATATGTGGATATCTCTTTTGATGAACTCCCATATTTACCCCTTCTGACTTGTCGAAAGAGTATGTTCCTTTTTCCATTTGACATCTCGGAGAATCCTTTTGGATCTCATGACTCGCCAATCATGCGGTCTCAGCTACCTCTTTGTATCTAGTTGATCGTTATGTTTTGGGCTCTCGTTTTTACCTAAACATAAATGTTATTGGCCATAATATCTACAGGTATTGAGCCATAAAACATATTCAATGGCATCTCACTTCCAACAGTGTTTTGCGATTATAAATGACTGAAGTATTATACTCGATAAAAACAATAATTGGTCTATTACAACTTTATCTCATGGCAAAAAGGTCATTGACCGAAAGTAGGTTTATATGATCGAGTCTCACTTTAACTAGTCGATTGAGTGGTACAAAAAAGGATTGGTTGCCATCGGTACTTTCATATAATATCTTCATTATTGTTTTCGTATGAAGGATTTGGTATCTCTATAATACTTTCTTGGCATTCAAGTGGCACAAAATTTCAACAGAATTTTTCTTTTGTAGTGTAAATATACACCGGATATTATAGCTAAATGTATTTTTTTAGTTTGACTGATGGTGTTACGTATCGAGCAAAATAACCAGTTATTGTCATATACTAGCTCTTTATTTTTTTATCTTGATATATATATAAACAGTTGGTTTAACGTCTAATTTACCTCACTTATCAAGATCTTTCATATGTGGTTCATGTTCTGTCTTAATTCATACATCAGTCGAAGATAGATCATTGACAAATTGCTTTTCGTACTATTCGATTTCTTAAATATTCTCTATGAAATGATATTTTGTTGCCTTTCGATAGTGACTTGCGATTAATGGTTAGTATGACTCAGATTAGATGGCATGTCATTAAATCTTTCGTTCTTTGAGTGGCCATATTATTCATTTGAGCAAGTTCGCAATTGCGTGGAAGATGAATAAGCAAATGATTGTTTCACAATCGTCGATTTATAACTGTATTGACATGTGATTCAAATGGTTGAAATCTTTCATGGAATTTTTGGTGTTTCACGTGACACGTTGATGCACATGTTTTGTTATAATAAAGCCACTATACATATTATTATCAATCTAATCTTTCATAAATATACGAAATATATTAAGATCGATCATAATTTTATGCGACGAGATTATTCACGAGATCAATTTGTATATATCTTCACGAAAATTATAAGTCAACAACGATTCTTTTATATATGTTTTAGATTGGACATTTATGATTTTAATGTGTCAATTCAAAAGGTACATAGACTATAAATATAAATAGCTTGAAAGAATTTTGCTCTCTATTGAATTTTCAGTTTATCAGAAATTGATAATTTTTTATATGTATAATGTGTATATATACTTGTTTGACTCTAATAGAAAGTCACAAGGAATTTATTATCTGACAAATTAAAAAATCAAATTATAAAGGGATGTGGGTTCTTTTTATATCTCCGAATGCAATCAAATGCGCAAAACAAAAATAGATAGAGTAGGATAATTATTTGATTGTGAAAAATGAAATTACTAAAACAGGATTGGTGGGTGGGCATGCCTTTTATGTGATATTGTTATATTAATGGTATTTGAAACAATCTCGTTCCATATTTTATAAATTGTGAATTTCAATCGTTTAACGACAAATCATGAGATATCATATATTGTAATCAATAAAATTGATTACATAATAATTAATTAAAGGTATTAATGCATTTTTAACCCTCCATGTCAATTTCTCTCATATATAAGTAATAAATAAAGAAATATATTAGAGAGAGGAAAAAAGAAAATTATTATACTTCAAGACATTACAAATATACACAAGAAAGAAAAAACAGATAAAAAGGTAAAATCGTTGATCTTCGTTTCCCTCCACAGATCTCCAAAAATCCCCAAATTCGTCACATATCAGTTTCAAGTCTCTTAAATCTCACTGTTTCTCCATCGATTAAGTTCGAATCTGATTCCGCTTTTGTCTGCATACGCATGCCCATCTTTTTTCTTCTCGATTTCAGTCATCGATTTCTGACTTGGATGATTCTCGAAGCTTCTTCATGAGTGGTTTTCAATCCTTCCATGGACTACGACCGACGAGGACCGTATGATGCCTGAGCTGCGTAGCAACGCACGCAGAAATCGGGCCCAGATAAACCCGAACCCGATTGCTCCGTTTCAAATACCTGTGAGGAGAAATCCCCGGCGACAGACGAGAGCGGCGGCGGCGGAGGGGGAGGTGGACGACCGAAAGGGTAAGAAGGCGTTCGTTTCTGGAGAGTGCGGGAACTTGATCGGCGGCAGTGAGAAGAGGGTCGTCGTCGGTGCTGTGAAGAGCGGGGGGGAAGGTACGCCGCTGGTAAAGGGTGAAGCGTTCGTTTCTGGAGAGTGCGGGAACTTGATCGGCGGCAGTGAGAAGAGGGTCGTCGTCGGTGCTGTGAAGAGCGGGGGTGAAGTTACGCCGCTGGTAAAGGTTGAAGGAAGAGAAGAACAAGTTGGGTTTTTGAAAGAAGAAATTGGCGATAAGAAGATGGATGAATACGATAGTGGTGGTCAAGCACCTGTGGCTGACGATGAAGGAAGCGCAGCTCCGCTTCCTGAGAAGGTGAGGACTCTTTTTTGGTGGATTTAAGTAACTTTTTTTGCTATTTATCTGTTAGATAGTTTAGAGAAACTTTAGGTTGAAAAGAAAGGAATTTGAAGAAGAAAAGTGTTATGTTGTGCGAATTTCTGTGTTTTCTGGAGTAATGTAAGAGTACAATCATAGAATTGCATTCTTCTGGACTTTTGTCTTGTGGGTCATGAAATCGATTGTGGCAAAACATGTATAATTTTTTTTTTAAAGGGTCCGCTTGTTCTGCTTCTAATAACTCGATTGCACACTTTGTTTTTTCACGTTTTGCTGCTTCAGATCCAGGTGGGTGGTTCCCCCATGTACAAAATAGACAGAAAATTAGGTAAAGGTGGTTTTGGACAAGTATATGTTGGTCGAAGACTTGGTGTTTCCAATCTAAATGAGCGATTTGGCCCGGGAGCTATTGAGGTATGACGTTGATAGTGGTTGATTTTATCATGTCTCTGTGGATACCAGTCTGCTAGACGTAACGTGCCTGTGTTAAATTTTTCAGGTGGCATTGAAGTTCGAGCATAGAAGCAGCAAAGGATGTAACTATGGCCCGCCATACGAGTGGCAAGTGTACAAGTGAGTTTTCTGTATGCAACCCTTATGTTTGTGTGGCGTTTAGGTTATACCAGGATGATTACTTATCTTCTGTTATTACAGTGCACTTGGTGGCAGTCATGGAGTGCCCCGGGTCCATTATAAAGGTCGACAGGGCGACTATTATATAATGGTGTGTATATGCTAACATGATTTGAACAAGGGTGTTTATCCCCTATTGTGCCGTGGAATGATTGACAGATTTTTGTATTTGTTGTATGCAGGTTATGGATATGCTAGGGCCTAGCTTGTGGGATGTTTGGAACAGTAGCTCACATGTGTAAGCATTATTCCTGGAACCCATATTTTGTGTTGAACTGAGATTCTGATTATCTTTCAGTAAAATACCAATTGCATGCACATGACTTCCTGTGATCTTATATTTGTCCAATCCATTTCAGGATGTCAACAGAGATGGTTGCATGCATCGCCATAGAGGCTATATCCATATTAGAGAAAATGCATTCTAGAGGGTAAGATTTTTCAGTCCTTGCTGTTAATTGATTGTTGAATGGTTGCATTTATTTCTACTTTGCTGCTGCTCTCACATTTGGTGATTGGATGTGTACGGTGCTATATCTGTGCTCCTGTTTCTGCAGATACGTACATGGGGATGTTAAACCGGAGAACTTTCTGCTTGGGCCTCCTGGAACTCCTGATGAGAAAAAACTTTTCCTTGTGGACCTCGGTTTAGGTAGACTGTGATACTGTAAATAGAATCAAGGATGTTTTCTATGGCTTTGCATTGATTATCTAATTCCTTTCAACCTTGCAGCTACGAGATGGCGGGATAGTGCAACAGGTCTGCATGTTGAATATGACCAACGACCTGATGTATTCAGGTAAGTTGGTTTAACTAGGTTACTTGTTGATTGATGATGAATTATGGGTGCTCTCTTTGATCTGATGCAACTCAATGACGTGTTATTTTTTGGATATCAGGGGAACAGTTCGGTATGCTAGCGTACATGCCCATCTTGGCAGGACTTGTAGTAGAAGGGATGACTTGGAATCTCTTGCGTACACTCTTGTTTTCCTTCTTCGGGGTCGACTTCCATGGCAAGGGTATCAGGTTAGTAGCCTTTAAGTTTGGGATGTTGTTTAGTAATTGTTTCTCTTGGCAATCATTGACCTACTTAATTTTTGTTTAGGGAGAGAACAAGGGTTTTCTTGTCTGCAAGAAGAAGATGGCTACTTCCCCTGAAACTCTTTGTTGTTTCTGTCCTCAACCTTTCCGACAATTTGTTGAGTATGTGGTAAATTTGAAGTTTGACGAGGAACCTGACTATGCCAAGTATATTTCTCTTTTCGATGGAATAGTCGGCCCTAACCCGGACATTAGACCAATAAATACTGATGGTGCTCAGAAGGTAGTTTGGTGATCTCCTTGGGGACACAATGCATGTTTTCCCTATTATTTTCCCAACATGTAGTGCTTAGCGTTGTTGCTCTGTCTTGTATAAAGCTCATACATCAAGTGGGTCAAAAGAGAGGACGATTGACAATGGAGGAGGAAGACGAGCAACCGAAGAAGAAAGTTCGGTTGGGGATGCCAGCAACCCAATGGATCAGTGTGTACAATGCTCGCAGACCAATGAAGCAAAGGTTCATTTTATATGCTGCGCAATTTTGGTTTTCATGCAGACATTCGAAGAGCTAACACTTTCCTCTTCTTGCAGATATCATTACAATGTAGCTGATATAAGGCTTGCACAGCATATCGACAAAGGAAATGAAGATGGACTTTTTATCAGCAGTGTGGCTTCTTGCTCAAATCTCTGGGCTTTGATCATGGATGCAGGAACTGGCTATACTGCACAAGTTTATCAGTTATCACCATGCTTTTTACACAAGGTAGATTGTTTCCAATTTTCTTGTGCAATTTTCACAAATTTGATCATGCCCATTTGTTAATATGCCTGCAAGGTTGCTGTCAGTTTACATTGTAGTATGTTTAAGCTTTTGCTTCACCATTTTGTGCTTTGCCTCGTGTTCACCATCTTTTGTTGTTTGTTTTGTAGGAATGGATTATGGAACAGTGGGAGAAAAATTACTACATTACAGCAATAGCTGGAGCAAATAATGGGAGCTCATTGGTTGTTATGTCGAAGGGTAACATTCATATTCTACTTTTACATGCAGGCTCGAGAGTTGTTTTCCATCTTATTTGTGTTTGGATGCTCTATCTTTTATATTCAGGGACCCAGTATTTACAGCAATCCTACAAAGTCAGTGAATCATTTCCCTTCAAGTGGATAAATAAAAAGTGGAAAGAAGGATTTTATGTTACTTCAATGGCGACTGCTGGAAGCAGATGGGCTATTGTCATGTCTCGTGGCGCTGGTTTTTCTGACCAGGTCTGAAGTTATATTTTTTTTTTCTTTTACTTGAAGTATGTGATTCCACTTCCAAAGAGATTTATATAGTATGTTTTGTGGTGCAGGTTGTAGAATTGGATTTTCTATACCCTAGTGAAGGTATACATCGGAGATGGGATAATGGTTACCGAATTACATCAATAGCTGCAACTTGGGACCAGGCTGCATTTGTTCTAAGTGTGCCAAGAAGAAAGCCTGCAGACGAAACACAAGAGACTCTTAGGACCTCTTCTTTCCCTAGCTCTCATGTCAAGGTTTGCTAGATGATTCTTATCTCTTTATATTAAATTGGTTTCCTCAGAAACCAGAGATGTAAGTTCTCTTCTTTCTCTTGCAGGAAAAATGGGGGAAGAATCTTTACATTGCGAGTATTTGCTATGGTCGAACTGTTTCATGAGATTCTAAATTTTTTATTAGGATGCCGATGGTTTAGTTTTGCCACGTTATCAGTGAGGGGCAGCTGTTTTGGTTGATGATGCTATGGCGATAGGACTATCTTTAGCCAGGCTGAATGAACATGATCTTTTGAGTATCAATGTACGCAATACTCTTTAACTGCAGCTCTAATGTATTGACTACGAATGTTACCCTGTTTTTAGAACTTGGGTGAATTGTTTTTAAGAATTTTACTTTGATAATTAGTGTACAAAATTTGGCCTTTATATTGTTGAAATATTTAGTATCTTTTAGTGGTTTTTTTCTAGTTGGAGGAAAGAACTTTGTTTTGACAATTTATGACAGTGAGGCAGATGGAACACTCTGCTGCAGCTTGAATGCCTCTGTTATTCTGTATGGTATGAACTTCCTTGCATATGAGGCTTTTTCTTGTATTTGATAATTTACTGCTTTATAAGCTGGCCATATAGGAATCTGAGACTTCCTTGTTTACTGCATTTCAGCATAGTAGTTATTAGAGGTTTCCTGTGAAGTATTTGTTGTGACAGTTTCAATAGTTACAGGTTGGAGGAACCTGCACAAGCTAAACGCTATTCAGATATATATAAAGGCATGAGGTGAAGAGCAAAAAGCGTGTGATGGAGCTGATCATCGGCCTCAACTTCTTCCATTGCCTACTGCTCAACATGAGTTGATGCTGACGAATCTAGATTGCGGGTAAGATTTCATGATTTCGGTTTGAAAAAGGGTACTGAGAACCGTTGAAATTGTATGAATGTTGCTGGTCGGACCATAGATGGCTGTGATAGCCATTATTGTCCAACCCATAGTGTAATATTTTTGCCGTCTGAAGCTTGAAATTCTGGTTCTCTTTATGGAAGCACTGATCTCATCTAAAATTAATCTTTTTGTAGGCCAAAGCAGCAAATATCTGGAAAGAAGATGTTTATAGGGAGTTGTTGCAACGTATAATCACTTCCTATTTTCTCCTTTGGAAACTGGATTCTGATAACTGCTCAAGATCAGAGGTGTTTGTAAAAGAATTAAGACTACTTTATGCTCATCTCTTTCATCAACGCCCCCGAAGCATTTCGTATCTTACTACGCCTTACAATGTCTCTGGATGTATACGCCACACATTTGCGTGCACATTGGTCCAGTGATTGTTCAGATACTCCGTATACGTGGTGTTGAGAAATGTTGCTTGAGCATTGTACCTTTTCAGTTTTTGCCCACAAGTAATCATGAATTCTATACATAAGAAATTGAAATATACGATTTTCTATACTTGTGCATAGACTGGTTGACTCTATGATAAGGAATTATCCTATTTTAGGTCCAAATGAATCACATTATATGTCTATGGATTTAACTCCCAAATATTCCTTTGTGGGTGGTGGGGGTGGAGAAAAAGTGTATATGGTCTTAGAAAATATCACATAATCTCATACTTGATCAATATGAAAGTGCAACATACGTTTTTGACACCGATGTGCACATCGCCCCACTCCAATACCCTACTCTAAGCTGTAAATCCATCAAAAAATTATAGAATATCCTCTCAGAATCAAGTTAATGACGTAAAGCAAATTTTGATACCAACTGATAAAAATTGATCTCATACCTATCTAAGTTAATCTATAAATCCATCCAAAAATTATCTTGTGAAAAGAAGTGCACGTCACCTTATAGAACATCCATCCATCAATTTCATTCTTAGTCTACTCTATTTCAATCTTGGGTTTGATTTGTAGATTATTCCAAAGGTAACTCCAGTAATAGTGCTACATCTCTCATTCTTAGCATTATACTATGTATTATAAGAACATTTGTCATAATACTGTGGACCAAACATAAGCTCACATAAGGGGTTCTACAAAGCCTTAACAAGACATATTTCCTTGGTACCAAGACAAAAAGACCACGTATGTAACATACCCTTACGGTAACACATCAAACCAGCTCACTTTATATGGAGGCGGCCAAAAGATTTGAAAAGCGAGAGGTGTTAAGGGTTATCACGACCCATGTTATCATCAACCTGGGAGCTTCGTACAGCCCAGAAGGACTTTGGCTTTAACTTCTTGTTCGTTGCTGTGAAGAGCCATCCCAGCTGGGTTTCGCATGTGGCACAGTTTGCAATCGTCCATGCATAGCTACAGATTAAGACATAGAGGGCAATTAATCTCGATCGTTGTTTCCCGAATAAACGGGTACCGAGAAAGTCATCAGAGACTAGAAATATCAAAAACTGGAGCCGAACTAGAACTATCAAAATGGATTGGTCTTCAATATGAATAAATGTTACAACACATCGAATCTTGAGACAAGGACACACTCATATGGTTACTGGTTTCATGGGTTTTATTAAGAGAGTGCATAAAAGTCGATACAGAGACTGAGGCAAAACCAACTAGTTTGACAAGTCCAGAAAAAGACGAGGAAGTGAACGATTATAATAGAGGAATGAAATTGATCATACCCGGGAAACCAACTGTCTTTTTTGACTGGTCTACCTCTAAGGGCTATGTCATTTGCTTTGTAAAATGTTGTTATCTCGTGCACGAAGCCATATGGGTTTACATAGGCGCCGAGAGGACCTTCACTTGACATAACCAGCATGTCACTTCTTCTTGCTATAACAGTCTGCATCAGTAACCAAACGAATTGAAAACCCCAAACTAAAAAGAAAGTTAAATGAGAAATGACTTATTTACCAGGATACCCTGAAGTACCTGACAGTGTTTACATCGAACAAGATCAAAACCCTTGAGCAATTCGATTTCTCGTCGCAATCTATATGAGACTCCATCAACCTCCAAGAGTGCTTGCCTAATAGACTCAGAGACGGGTATTTTACTGGCAATGTGGAAGGATAAAAGATCAGGTTTCTTCACAAGAACATCCAAGTTTGGCGCCCCAACTATCTGCTTCCACAGGTCTGCAAATTATCAACACAACGTCAGTGGATGCTATGAATCTCATTGCTTATAGCAATAGAGTAAAAGAAAAGGAATGCATTACCAGCCGCTCTTTGAGCAAGACAGAAGGAATCATACATGCGATACACCCAAAATGGCCAAAACGCTCTTGGGGCCATACGGAAGTGGTTTAGATCAGGTCTTATCCAGCAACTTGTCAGCCTTTCTTCCTTCTGATGTTTCCCATGTGACATAGGACTCTCGCTAGTCGTCAAGCGAACATCTTCCTTTTGGTCATCATGGTAAGAACCTGAACACCCAATGGACCTGGAGACGTATGGATTACTTCTACTAGATTGAATATCTGATGTGCTCACTTCTTGTTCGTCACCACTACTTGTTGATTCATCCATTATTGAGTCGACTGCTGAGTGATGAAGTCTCCTTTCTGACGGCGAAAGTGCACTTTCAAAACTTTCTTCGGAATTTGCTATGGACTGAGCATCCCCACCCACATCTCCAAGAGGTCTAGTAGTTGAAGACATGGTAGTTGAGCGATAATGACCTCGCACATTGTTTAGTGGCACCAGCTTCCCAAATGCATCCTTAGGGGTCCTCAAAGGCACTTCTTCCTCTTTAATCTGAACCTCTCCACAAGGCTAAAAGTAGGAGCAATGTGACGTTAGCTTCTTTCCACCAAGATAAAGCTCCATCCCATCCCATGAGATGGACAAATCATCAAGATGTATTGCTTTGAGATTATACTGATAATTGAAGTGGTATATATATGTATGTGTGTGTGTAAAGAGAATATATCCTTACAAATCCTTCGACATCCATCCAACGACGTCTTAAATGAAACCGCTGTTGGCCACGAGTAATAACATTGAATGAACCATCCTCAAGTCGCCGGTACTGTCGTATCTGCAAATATCACCTATTACAGTAAGTAAACTTATGATAGCTCAAAAAAGATAAAAGCTGGCTCCCATAGATAAATAGAAACAACCAAACTCCTGCATCCTAGATAAAGAACCCAGTCTGAAAACCATAGATCCAAGCTCTTTATACGAGGAATCCAAATCTCAGCAATTTTCAAGCACGAGGAACACACTCTCAACAAGTTTTCACAGCTACTAAAACGTTTTCTGTTGTTTTAAATATGACTACACGTGTTTCTGGTGAAAGAACTCTGCTAACAACTTCAAAGCCTCCAAAAAGGAATCGTAAGTGTCTATAAAGGCTGACTTTCTATGTTTTTCACAGATGCTGCTACCTAACTTATTACAGCTTAATAAAGCATCGGTGGTACCATACTGACTGCATTCTATTTCTACACAAAATAACATCCAAAGACTGACTGTTGTAATTAGCCATCACAACAAAATATTTAAAAACAGAGCCTTCGGTCATCTGTTAATCATTTAGATGAAATATGCAGAATACATAGCAGGTTGACCTCTGCAGTTGTCCCCACAGTCGCATACTTGAACCGCCTACCTTCTCTGTAAATACGAACCTGGAGAGAATTATAATAATGAAAATTAAATCAACATAAAATTTTACAGAAAGAAGCTTATGATATATAGAGAAATAAAAATGATATCAGCATAACATTAAGTCACCTACCACACCAATTGTACATGGAGCATCAGCTTGGCTCAAAGCTCTTTCAACAGCTGCTAAGAAACTGGATTGAATAATTCTAAGGGGGAGAGTGGCCTCTGGAAATAGCACAACTCCTGGAGTATTCAAATTTAAATTAAACTTAATGCCTTACATAGATATCTTGATACAAGAATAATGGGATGTGAGAGACGATTCTGCACGTCATATATGACTACATGAAAGAATAACTTAGTTATGATACTTTTTGTGCATAAAGGGAGAAAAATCTCGCTCGATTATAAATAGCAACTCAGAGTCAGTGCTGCACAAACGCTACAAATAAAACCATTCATATGCAATGAATACCTTCAAGATAAAAAAGCGGAAGCTTCAAGATGGTGCCTCCATCCATGAAAGCAACTCTGTTGTGAGTGTCCTCAACCTCTGGTAAATGGAGTTAAAAGAAAAGTAAGCTCGATATGATGAGTAAAGAATCATCTAAGAAAAATGCCAGGGAAAACAATCATACCTCCGAGATAGGTATGTAAAGAAGCCAAAGCTGGGTTGAATTCAAATTCAACAGGTCCATGATCACTGCCATACACATAAAGGGGTGGATAAGAACCACTTTCCCTATAAATTAAAAATTAATCGACCAAATAACCAGAATTCTAAATTCCCACCATCACGGCCTAGAGAATATGGCCAAAGGCCGAGTCGGCAGCTGATAAACCGAAAACAAGCATGAATCATCCAATTGAAATGAGAAAAGAACATGGAATTGCTAGTTTCATCATGAAATTTCAGTCCCGAAGTTTTCTCAAGCCACTCAACGCAATGTTTTTTACTCTGAAAACTAGATACATATTTGTATCTACATTTATTAGTCTCGCCAAACTTAAATGAATGCGTCAAAATGGAAAAAAAAATATTTTCATCAAAAACCTAAGAAAATCCCTCATAACGCCTCATTGTTTTACTATCAGGTTAACAAAAATCTGATTCCGACAAGGCAATAACACTCAACTGAAATTCCTGAGTCCGCTAAAGTCGCTAGCAGGAGCAAGTGAAACATTCAAAAGAAAGTAGAGCGTACAAATAATCAAAGATCGCGAAGGAAAAACTGAAACAATATAAGATCATGAAAGCGAAGAAGACCAGGAGAGATTACTCACGAAGAAGGCGCGTGGGAGAACCCCCGAACTCCGGCGTGAGGTTGGTTATCGTCGTCATCGTCTTCGTCGGAATCATCATCGACTTCCTCTACCTGCAATTCTTCGAAATCAAGCTCTCGAATCTGCTCGATCTGAAGCCTCTCTCTAGCTAAAATCCTCTCTTCATCCATCTCCTCTCTCTCTCTCTCCCTCTCTCTCTCTCTCTCTCTCTCGCCACTGAAGAAGTCGACCACGCTGCGATTCCCAGGGGACCATGTCATTTCCATCCCTCGGGAATGTGATGAGCCGGTATACGGATGAATAACCGGAACAATTATAGTCCGATGTTACAAATACCCGGTCCGATTATATTGTCGGTTTGTTATGCTTTATTTCAATTTTAATTCTATTCCTTTGTTTAATATTAGGGGTGGACAAATAGCGAATATGCGAAAATATTTAATTATTCGTATTTCTATTCGTATTCGTCGAATATTCGATTTTATTATTCGTATTCGTATTCGTATTCGTAAATACGGATATTCGTAAATTCGAATATCCGCAAATATTCGGATATTCGTCGGATATCCGTATCCGTAATAAAATCAATTTTTTTAAAAAAATAATAAAAAGTTTTAAAATAATTTAGATTTTAGTCCTTAAATTAGGGTTAAAACTTTTATAATTTACATTTTATTCTTTAAATTTTAAATATAACAATTATTTCTTCTTATATTTTATATTTGATCTGAAAATCAATTTAATAATATTTTTTATTTATAATTTGATCCTTAAAAATAATTTTATTATATATATATATATATTTATATATTAAATAAATTATCTATTTAGTACTTACGAATACGAATATTTACGAATAATTGACTATACTATTTGTATTTGTATTTGTATTTGTATTTGTCGATATCTAAATCTTAGTATTTGTATTTGTTCCTACGGATATTTACTTTTTCGGATCGAATACGGTTCGAATACGAATCGGATACGAATACTTCAGATATTTTGTCCAGCTCTATTTAATACAACTGATTTTCTAATTCAGTTATATTTTTGTTAAATCTATTAGATAAAAATCGGCACGATGAGCATAAAATCATTATTATATTTATGGTAATAGAAATATCATATTGTGGTTAATTTTTTTATTTTTAAATAATTTTTTTTGTTATTCTATATTGTTTTATGTAAAATTTTAAAATTGTATTTTATATAAAAATTAGCGTCCATTTTCAATAAATAAATAATAAATTTATAGTTATTTATGATAATAAATTATATATATATATATAAAGCTTTACAAAGCTAATCCGTAAAACCAACTCTTGGGTTTGTATTTATATACGAAAGTCTATAAGCAATAACTATAATTAAAAACGTGAAAATAACTTATTGATAAAAAGTAAAGAAAGTTCATATTTAGACCTTTGTATATGCATTTCCAGATTCATCATGTAATAGAGGTCATGTTATTGTCACGTGTGCCAAGACTTTCAGACGTAGATCTAACCAAATATTAATTATTTTATGTATATATAATGAAGTTTCAAAAAAAAAATATTAATTATTTTATGCATATATTTCTTGATAAAATTGGTTATATCACATACGGGTTATAATGAAAAAAAAAACTTTCGTTCAAAGATCATTGCAAAATCGGAAATTGTATTCTATTATTATAACAGGCTGAGAACAAACCAATTAACTGATGATATGACCACATCTCTGTTAATGGAAATGCTGAATAAACAGATTAACCCTCGTTTATTAAATCCTTAATCTATAATCAATTGATTTTTTTTTACCAAATATAATAAAAGCTAATCACAACACTGATATTACATTAATCTTATCGAAGCTTGTTTTGCTTCTCCCAATACTCATTCACTGTATTCTCAACCTTTCTCTCTGCACTTTTTTTTTTTCTCTCGAAACCTC
This sequence comes from Gynandropsis gynandra, assembly GCA_036759665.1. Classification (NCBI taxonomy): domain Eukaryota; kingdom Viridiplantae; phylum Streptophyta; class Magnoliopsida; order Brassicales; family Cleomaceae; genus Gynandropsis; species Gynandropsis gynandra. The sequence goes on from CM071868.1 coordinate 10,035,344, forward strand.
TTAAGTTCGTTTTCTTCGTAAGGAGGTGGCATTTTACATGCAACCTTATCACTTAGAGACATCACCAGTGAATCATCCATGCATTTTTTTCACCGACCCTCCATCCATCGGACAAGCCATTGTCATTGAACACAATCTTTTGGTACTGAAAGTTCCATTTTCAGCAGCTTCGCTAGTATTTTAACACATACAACATGTAATCATATACATGTTTCATCCCCAATTCTCATGTATGACAAGATCAGTCAAGAATTCTTGGCGGTATCGAGCTGGAACAGCCTGTTCTTCTTGAATGCCCCGATTGAGAGCCAAAGAATTTCCTGTCGAATCTCTATCGAGTGAAAGAACCCAACCAACCCACAGGTTGGTGAAGCAATTCAGTCTGTAGCGTAGACCCCACCGATCATTCGCTTGTTGTTTTAAAAAAATACGCCGTCTGGGGGCTTTATTAGAAAATGAAGTGAACACCCAAAAAGAATCTACGCCTTACTCAAGTTCTCAGTGCAGACCAACCAACATTTCATTGATTCAATTCATTCTTATTTCTAGTAAGATTTTTTGAATTCTTGAGTGTTGATGGAACATGATAGAACATTCATATTGCCCTCTGACAAAAATAAGAACTTTAAATTATTTTGATTCAAGATTTCTTTTTTTTTTCTTTTTTTACTTATCTACTTGAATTGTATATTTAAGTTTTGAATATCAACTAAACTAATCACAGGAACAGCCTTGAAGTCAAATCCAACCTAATATCATGAATATCCTTCGGAATAGAAGAAAGACACTTTTCTTTTTCTTGTTCCTTCGAGTGTCTATCTCTTTTTATTTCTTTTTTTTTTGGACCCGACTGGGCTAGTTTGTTTTCATCATATGTAATGGGGCGGCTCCATTTGGAGTTGGTTTTTGGTCAACCTCTTACTCTTTTTCTTCTCCTTTTCCTTGGAAGTTTATGCTTTTTGATGTCCTATGCTTTCTAGAAAGATCCACATCTTTATCGGTCTGTTCAACGCTGTTGATCCTGAAGTTGCTTCTAACAAAGAGGGACAGAGACCACACCGAGAACTCCTGATTTTCCCCTTGGGAAAGGGGTGGTTTACGATTCCCTACTACGTACTAGTAGTCGTAGGAAAGGGGTGAAAGGTTCTTATCTATGGGACTCCTACTACTCCTCTTGCTCCATCAAAAAAAATATGATTCGTGAATCGTGTTTGTAAGATCCAGAAATTTTTTTTTTCATTTTTGTGTGTATTAAATACTATAGTATCAACTATTTTTATTTGAATTTTAGACTTTATTCTTTTGATTTTAGTTGATGGGTTGAAGCAAAAAGGGTTGGGCAGTAAGGGTCGGAGAAGGGCAATCACTCATTCTTAAAACCAGCATTCGAAAGAGTTGGGGCGGAAAAGGGGGGAAAGCTCTCCGTTCCTGGTTCTCCTGTAGCTGGATCCTCTAGAACCACAAGAATCCTTAGTTGGAATGGGATTCCAACTCAATAACCCTTCTTCTTTTATTAGTGTGTTGATGGAACATGATAGAACATTCATATTGCCCTCTGACAGATCGAAGAACTGCCCTCCAACTCCTCGGGCCGGCTTTCTAGATGAAAATGAAAACAAAAAGAAAAAGAGTCTTCCATTTTTTTAATTTTTTTGCATCTCCCGAACATTCCATTTTTACCCTAATCAATTTTTTGGAAATTTGTAATGGAATAAATTGATTCTTTATTAATTAAATATTATCGATCCTTAGGTACTGCCAACCTATTCTTTCGAAGCAGAACACATTCTAGAAAGGAAATCCACAAACGAAGGGAAGGAGGTTCCGGAGGAATTTCAGGACCGACAAGCTGTGAAGCCCTTCAAAGTATCGCTAGAGCGACGAATTGAGCCATCTCTTTCGAGTCCTGGATGAATCCCTTTCGTGTCTCCTCGATCAGGGAACGCGCCAAAGCTCATCGATGGGAAAAAGAAAATGAAATAGGAACGATCGTAATAGATCGACTTTATTGGTACTATGATACAATACAAGTCTTTTTTTAGAGCAATTTAAGAAAAAAGGAGTTTTCGTCCTTTTTATTAGATATTAGAATCCTATAATAAAACAATTCATTAAGCTTATCGGACTAACTTATCATTGATATTTTTTTTCATCGAGATCCAATCGAAACGAACGGGGCGTGCTTTAGAAGAAGCGATCTGTTATCGAAGCAAGTTTTCAAGAAACTGCTCGAGTTTTAGCAAAAGCGGCTCTTTGGGGTCGTATCGAGAACCCTACAGCGAGAGGGACGCCTCGCGAGCCGGGCTTCCAGAGATGAGGCCTTTTGGCGAAGCCAAGTTTCTTTCGGGCCACCAAACCCTGCAACTGATGAGAAAGAAGGCCCTATGGAGTAAAGGGAAGCGTGTACGTTGTCACACTCCCTGCCTTCCAAAGGTGCCTAGAGGACGGGCCAGACGCAGCAGAGCGACAACCCGGGAGCAGATTCCCCACCGGCAGGGGGACAGGAGACGGCCATCAACCAAGGGGTCTTTCTGTGGAAACCTTCACGAACAATCGTCGTTTTTTGATGGTTTTTCCGCTTCTCACAGCTGCTCTTTCCACACCTCCGGATACTTCATTTTCCTCATTTTTTCAAGCGGAGGGAAGGGATCTCTTTTCTCCCTTACTTTGTTAACTGACGCAAGGAGAGCACCTCCTGCCAAGGAGCGAAGCTTCCGGTATTTCTATAAAACTAAACGTGAAGAATGGTTTCGGGAAAGGGCCCTTAGTCTATTTCTGGATTCTTTCTAGATTTTAAGCAAAGACTAAGTATTGAATAAAAAAAATAGAAAATGGATTCTGGATTCAAGGTTTCAATGCTCGAGACCAAGGCAGCATCAAAGAAAGATCTTCTCCACTGTGGAGATCAAGGAATAGTTGAAGTTCTCTCCCTTCTAAAGCTGCGCAAGGCGGCCCCCCAGGAACATGTATTACACGTGCAAAATCTGAGAACATACCACATGAATATTCAAACATAATAGGTATTCAAGAATCAGTACATGAAATTTTAATGAATTTGATAGAGATTGTATTAAGAAGTAATTTGTATGGAACGCGCAACGCGCTTATTTGTGTCCAAGGTCCCGGATATATAACTGCTCAAGACATCATTTTACCGTCAAGATCCGAACTGTCCAAAGCTAATGAGTCTAAGTACGCGTTCAGGAGAGCTTGCCTGGCCGCTTACCCATTGTTTTGTCCCAACAGGAAAGAAAGTGTTTCATAACTATTTGTTTATGGGGAATCGATTAGGAAAACAAACTGGAAATAAACAAACTCATAACTATTTGTTTATACGAAACCATTTAGGTTGAAAGCCATAGTGCTAATACCTAAAGCAGTAAACCAAATACCTACTACCGGCCAAGCCACCAACCCGTGCCGGGATGGAATTACTTATATAAAAGGGATCTAGCTTGATCTCCAATTTGAAAGAGACTTTTCTTTATTTATTTTATTTCGTAAACAACAGCCGAGCCAATAGGAGGGAATTCGGGGAAATCCTTTGATTGCGTATTGAATATAGATAGATCTATGTCTTTCTTGTTCCACTAGCTAGGACCAAATTTGCACATGTCCGTTTCGTTATTACAACCTTCTTTTTTGATGTCAAAGACCAGAAGCTACGCGCAAATTCTCATTGGGTCTTGGTTGTTCTTAACAAATTGTCATTGGGTCTTGGTTGTTCTTAACAGCGATGGCTATTCATTTAAGTCTTGGGGTAGCACCACTAGATCTTCAACAAGGTGGGGCATGGGACTTTTTGGGCGTGTCATCTCAAAGCGACCCTTCCTCGAGTCCCACTGCTGATTCTAGCACAACAAAAGCTGCACCCTATTCTTGTCTTGCAAAGACGTATGGCCTAACGGCCTACTCTATTCCGCCTACATCTTCGAAACCAATTAAATTTAATTCCTAAGGGTTAAATTTTATGGGGCAGTGCACGAAAAATCAAATCATAAAAAAATGATAGAATTTTGAGCGTCCTGTTTTCCATTTCAACATTACAATAAGTGAGACTTTTTTTATTTGTAAGAAAGATTATGATAGCCAACAGACTGAAAGGAGAAGTGGATAAGAAGTGATTGCGGGCTGTCTCTAGCTGTCTGACGCCTGTACAAGCTTCTTCCAAAGCATACGGCTTTCTGGATGTAGATGATGATATCTATTCTTCACGTTTTCCTCAGACAGTGGGAATGAATTCTATTACTTGATTGACATTGAAAGATATGTGTACCACACCGAACAAGCAATATGCCGATATGCTTGATGTACCAGCCAAGCCAGCTCGACCGTATACAGTATAAGGGATTCGCCTTTGCCTCAGACAGAAGAAGAACAGATTGAACAGGACAGGACAACCGGGAAGGTAAGCCTGACATAGTAGATATTGATTTGAACAAAGGAACTGAAACCGGTACCAGAAACCAAGGAAGAGATGGAATTCAAAATGGAACAGATGACCGACCTACAATAAGACGAAAATTGAATTCCTAATTCCATTGATGCATGCCAGTTTCATACGACCAGGTGGAGTGGCACAAGATCTGCCGGTCTTTACCTTATATAGCATATTATGCCAAATCAGCTTAAGCTTAGGAATAATCCCAGGCATAAAAACCTTGACTATAGGAGTCAGTTCACGCGACAAACCTTGTTGTAAATAGGAGTCATAACGCGGCAGAAGGATGACCGGCTCGCTCATTAGACTGTGAAGAGATAGAAAAACCGTATCTGCTGCATTATGCCCAAAAGTGGCTCTAGCAACTAGGGGGAGGTTTCATCTTCAGCCAACTATTTTGAAAAAGTAGAGATTGCTCAGGACCGAGGATCCGAAGGAGATGGAACGAACCTGTATCATTAGGTATTGATCTAAGCTGGGCTAAGAGGTTAGATTGACAACCACCTTGACCTTTGCAGGAAAGCTTGAACCAGAAGCCCATAAATCTGTTCACCTTAAGCTTGAAAGCTAAACCTAGTTGTTCGGATATAAGACTTTCAGTCAAGAAGCAATCCCTCTACCTCTTCTACTATGTGAACGAAGACTGTGTTAAGTAAAGTTTCAACCAGGAATTCGTTAGCTCACCTCAGCCAAATCATCGGAACTCTCACAATAAGGTACGAAAGTTTCTTCGGCAGTAGCCGCAGTTTATCCAATATCCGCAGTCGTTGTAGCTGTAGTCGCAGTAGAAAAAAGTTCATCATACCTAGTTCAGTCTCCAGGTTCAATAGATGCCATGTCTCTTTATTCCTAGTTAAAGCGGGAAAACAAGGTATATCACTCCAAGTGAGCTTGCCCTGGAGTCTCGTTGAGAAGGCGGGTGTAGTTTCGTGTACTTAACTTAATCTTAATCGGGATTAACTTAGTGTTCAGTGTACCAGATAAGTGACAATAGAAGAATTGAAAGGAACTTTCTTTAGCTTCGCGACCAGGCGGTCTTCGTAATAGAAGAGACATTTGGCAAGAAACTTCTATAAGGTCCTCTATCAATCAATCATAATATATGCTTTGAAAGCGGGAAAGTGCTTTTTCTTTCGAGAAGCATATCCGTAGCTCAGTACTGCTGTCCTGGGAAGATCTGGCAATTGAGACGTTGGAAGATGAGATCCTTGATCAACTGGATGCCATGTCCTAGGTTCCCCGAGGGTTCTTCTCTCTTTAAACATATAGTGGATGTATGTGTAGTAAAGACATTCCCACGGGTCTTTCTTCTTGTGCCTCGCTCTCTTAGCAATTCACTCTTGCCAATCAATTTCTTTTCCTTCGTGCCGTGCGTGGTACCGGGGTGTTCTTCCGATTCCCCGGGACATAACAAGTAATGATTCCCTCCCTAGTTTATTATCTCTGATTTCGGGCAAATTCGGTTAATTATTTATGTATTGTATCCGCAATAATATTTTAAAAAAAAGAGGTATGCACTCTTATATTTATTTCTACATCTAGGATCCGATTTGTATCATTATCATTGATAATAAGAGGAACTGAAGCATTATGGCAAAAAAAAGTTTGATTTATAGGGAGAAGAAAAGACAAAAATTGGAACAAAAATATCATTTGATTCGTCGATCCTCAAAAAAGGAAATAAGTAAAATTCCGTCGTTAAGTGATAAAATAAAAATTCATGAAAAATTGCAATCCCTACCGCGTAATAGTGCACCTACACGTCTTCATCGAATGCACCTACATGATGCGTATCAGAGTTAAATATAACCTAATCTACCCGCAAGTGCACGGCACGTGTGTAGTATTTTAGGTGTCGATCCCACAGAGACTACGCAACACTACCTAAACCCGAACTACGAATCAAACTTGCTAACGAAAGAGTGGTGATGAAGAATGAAATAC
>CM071868.1:10048300-10065611 GCA_036759665.1 Gynandropsis gynandra
GTCCTGTGGTGCTGGAATGGTGCCCGATCGGGCATGGCATGTGTGCCTGCTCGGGCACAAGGCAAAATGGTCAGAATTGCTTGCCCGAGTCGTGCTAAATGGTACGCACAATTGGCCGTAGGTTTTGCCCGATTGTGCAAGGGTTGTGCCCGACCGGGTGAGGCTTTTCCATGCTCAATCTCGTCCCGTTTGTCCCGTGATGATCCCCCAAGTTGCTCCTTAGCTCCGTGCATGTTCCTTTAGCTCCAAAATAGTCCAAATACGCGTAAAAACCTGTAAGAACATGAAAAGCACGAAAGCAAGTAAAACGGATACGGAATCATACGTAAAACATCACATATGTATCAAAAACATCTCCTAAATCGTGCAAGAAATACGTATGAAAACAAGATGATCACTACACGTCTTCATCGACGTTGGGCAATAATGAATTCTTCTCGTGTGATAGCAAAAAAGGCCTACGGGGAAAGCTTGAGTTCCTTTGATGTGGTCTTGGCCAGAGTTTTGGGGGTTTGTGGAAGTCATTCCAAGTGCTATGATGGGGAATAGATGGAGGGCGTTGATTGGGTAAACAGGAAAGCAGAAAGTCCAGAGGAGAGAGTACGGAAAAACCCGAAGGGACACAGGACGGAAGTCAAGTGTAACCCTATAGACCAGAAATCTCTGGAATCCTCAAAATTCCATTCCTGTAGGAAGGTTAGACTGAAGCTCTCCCTTCCTACATCTTCAATAGAATATCATTGAATTGAAGTGGATAAGAAAGTTTGTATTTTTTTATTTATTAATTTTTTTATTATTAAAATGCGCAGATATATATGTTTCTTTTTCTTCTTTGTATTGCGGGACAGTTCTATTCGGGACAGAACATGCTGTGCTCTATCAAAAATTAAATTTTCTCTTCAATCTATTCATTGAAAAATTGAAATACACAAATTTCTTGAGAATTACTCCCTATGAAGTATCCTAGACAGATAAAATACCCCATTCTAGAGCTATAGCTCTAGAACAACGTAACGTATGTTCTGGTTCTGGGGTTTACATATACTCATCATTGCTGTTATAATTGAAATTGAGGAGGATTTCGTTTTAATTGAAAAAAAAAAAATAAATATGGATTAGTTAGAAATCCATTTCTAATTATTTTCTTATATTATAGTACCAGAGATTCCTAGAGGCATACCATCAGAAAAACTTCCCTGGCCGATAGCACCATGCCGAATTTCTCTACCATTTTCTTTTCAATTCAGTCTTTTTGGTTTTTGAAAATGGTCGCCACCTCTCCCAGGACCGGAATGATTATCCCTGCTCGATGGGTCTACATCCATCCCTGAATGTCGTCGGGTACTGTTCACTTCCCCGCCATTCTTGTAACCGTCACCTGTAATCCGCGCAGGTGTGTCCGCACCCCCCTGAGTGGACGAGAAAGAAAGGATTTCTCGGAGCAACCCCCCTGGTTCCAGACCCAGGAGTCAACTTTCCCGTATGAGCATTCGGTACATGTATCAGCCCGTGGAAGAGTGAAAGGGTCACCACTACTGAGGATCTCCCCCCCTAATCTTAGATAGGTAGTCTGAGGGTTCGCCGCGGTTTATTGATGTGCTTACACACAAGGCTACCCTTCTCCGAAAGCTCCGCGGGACCACCTACCACTAGTCTTCGAAAAATCGAAGCCGGATCGAGAGAATTTCATTCTTGCCTAGCAAAGGAGCTAGCATTTCTTCAGTGATCAATCTCGTTCCCCGGATTTGATTCCTTCTCCTTCGACCCAAGCCACAAGGCAAAGGGCAAGCTGACTTAGAGGCTGAATGCCTACTTTCTGAATCAAAGAATTTACCAAAGGCTATTCATCTAGCTATCGAGTCAATCTAACGGAGAACTCTAACTGAACTTTCAAGCTTTCTTTTATTCTGTCAATAAGTGCCACCGATTTTCTCTTTTCAAAAAGAACCATAAGCGCCCCTTGTTTAAAAAAGAGGAGGACGGGTTATTCACATTTCATTTGATGGTCAGAGGCGAATTGAAAGCTAAGCAGTGCTCAAGAAAGCGAAAGACATAAACATAGCTGAATGATTTCTTTAGTGTTCACATTCTTTACCTGCAATTGTTGGTCCAAGAGCAACAACGCACGCTCCAGTCAATGTCGCGAGGTCAGGACAAAATTACTATTAGATTCTTTTTTTCCTTGTATCGATCCGGAACTAGACCATCTCGAAGACCATCGAATGCCCTTTGAGCCCCGGATTCTAGTAATAGCCCTTGGTTCTTTCGTTCGTTACAGACAAGAAGTTTCCTCTGTTAGTTGTGCTAGGCTGTCTGCGTAATGAACTATTGATCTAGCAGGCATTTCTTTTTCTTTCTTTTTATAGAATATAAAAAACCAATGCCATACCACCTTCGACAGGTAAACCGGAACCAGGGAAAGCAGACCTTGATGCTGCATCAAGGTAGTTAGGGATGAGGTAGAAATGTAGTAAATAGTTATTACTATACGAGTATACAATAATAAAAAACTATACGAGAATAGATAAGGCGCATCTTTTGAAAGAAGGGAATCTTCCTCAAGCGGAGGTACTCTTAGTTCAGAGAGTCGCCAGAGAGAATCAAAAGTATACATGCCCAAGTCAATCATAGAGGAAAACCCAAGAGACTCCCATAGGATTGCTTCTGCTGTTGATAAGAAGACACGATGCATCGAGGAATGCCCTCTTTGAATTGAAAGAATTTCTTAAATAAAGAAGAAGGTTGCCCAAGATATAATTTTACTAAAATAGTTTCATTAGCTCCTGAGGTATTATAAAATGAAACCTGAATATTGATAGTTAGTGCCGAAGTTGTGGGATGTCAAAATGCATCGGTAGGGCATAGAAAGAAATTCAGGCTGAATCTGACTTGGCTGAGCGTAGAAAAGCGTTCTTTGCCTGAGTAAACAAATCAAATAGAAAAAGCTGGAATGTAAGAGAAACTTTTTATCGGGTAACTTCGTCCTCGGGCGCGAGGAAAAAAAATTCCTTTTGTAGCAAAGCATTTATTAAGAAAAATCGAGAAGCTTAATACAAAGGCGGAAAAAGAAATAATAAAAACTTGGTCCCGGGCGTCCACCATTATACCCACAATGATTGGCCTACCTCCCGCGGCAATGGTCAGAGCTGGTAAGCATGGTAACTGTATCGGCGGCCGGGGCCGGCGCTCCGCGTTCTATCTAGGTTCCGCTCTGACCTTTCCCCACCTCACATAGAAGAAGGGGAAGCCCTTCAATAGAAGAACCCGTGTGAGTGGGAGGGGATTGAATCATTCATTCATCGGATACGTCTTTTCCCGTGATCCATTTCATGTCAACTCTATTCTTACTCTCTCTCATAAAAATAAGAGGATGATTTGGTACTCTCTCTCATAAAAATAAGATAGACTACATGAAATCACTGAACACTTTCTCAATCTCAATCTCTCATCACCATTTCTATCTCGATCTTAGCCGATCTAAGGTTGACCGTCTCTCCGGCCTCATTTCGAGACACTAATGGAGAGCTCATTGGACCCGTCGCTTTCTCAATCGAAAAGAAAAACGGGAATCGGACGTGAAAGTTTCCTCTCATCCGGCTCAAGTAGTTATCCCAAATAGAAAGAATTTTTGCTTTGAACCGTTCTCCAGCCCAGAGTTCTGCCTTCTAGGCGCTAAGGTTGGCACTGGATCCCACCAAATCATTAAACCTGGCGGCTGCTCGCTCTTTGATCATTGATTGACCGGCCACTAGATCGATGAAGAATCTCACCAAAATATGCTTTTTGATCCGAACCGACTGATGTTGAAAAATCAGCGGATGAGTTGTGGTTAGGGGTGAAATACCACTCGAACCCAGAGCTAGTTGGTTCTCCCATTGTTCAATCAATTGATACCTATAATAATTTCTAGAAAAACTAAAATTCATATTTTCGTTTAGTAAAATAGAATTTCTCTCTTTCATGTAGTAAAATCTACCAAAAGAAAATGATTCATTTAAGAAAATATTATTTTGAATATTCTTTTTCCAAAAAATAGGTCTGACTACTATTTTTTCAAATAGTCTTTTTTTAGGTTAGCCTAAGACAATGTATATATAATTTACTTAAAGTTAAAGTACTAACAAAAACAATTGTGATATTACGGAATTGTAATAAAAAAGGAAAGCGATCTAAAATCTCTTTTTCCGAAAATTTTCTTTAAATCCCTTGGTCTCAATTCTCAATTTCGGACGTGTGATTAAAAAGAAAAAAAAAAGATTAAATAAAAATTTTTAGGGTGTTTTTTAGAATTAGAACGATTTTTAGTTAATTTCATTCAATTCAACGATTGATCAAAATCAAATTTGAATGTAGGGTTTTAACAAGAGAATTCCTATCAATAATAAAGAAAAGAAGAGGAAATCCACATTTCCATTCCATACAAATACAAAATAAAAAAGACACTAAAGATAGGTAATCTAGAAGATTCAAGAGGCCTGTAATGATCAACACAACATAAAGACCAACATTTATCAAATTTGAAAAAGAGTCAGAAGAAATGGTTCGATCCTCTTATTTTTCTTTCTCGAACCGAGAGATCCATAAATCGGGATCCCAATAGTTTACCAGATAAATTGATAAGTCGGGCATTCCCGGCCCACCAAGCGAAACCGGTGGTTTTATCATACTAATTTATCTGAAAGGATCAGAAAAAAATGGGTTCGGATCTCCTGCGGGAATGATTTGGAAGATCCAAAACCAAAAAGAGTGGTATTTGCTAGCAACAACATAATGGAGGCAGTCAATCAATAACTGTCCTAGCTCTACCGTATCTTTTGTTTCATTTCTTCTGGAACAATCACAAACATTTTTTTGATTCTAAATCAAGCCGGTTTTGCACGAAGAAGATTTGACTCAGCATGTTCTATTCGATACGGGTAGGAGAAGCGGTATTCTTTTCTTAAACTTCAAAAAATAGAGAAATCAGAACCAAGTCAAGATGATGCTACGGTCGAGTATGCCAGCTAACCGAGGATCCCCACCAGCGCGAAGGTTCAAGACTTTTCTGAGCGTTAGCGAAGCTAGATTCTCGTACAAAACCTTTACACCTTGGCACCAACCAAGGAAAAATATGAGAAAAGAGCAGCTTCTCAAATTGGATCATTGGGTTATTTCATACCCCCTTTTTCTTTTCGTAAAATTTTGCTTATTATACCTGTTGCCGTAGCATTTAAAAAAAATACTATGATGGTTCCGTTGCTTTATATATATATTTTTTTAATTGGTCTGTGATTCAGCAATCCCAAAGTGTCTATTTTTTTTTAATATTTATTTTGTAAATTGACATTCGGTGTGAAAACAAAGTTTGTGACGCTGAAATGTGCCCACAACAGAATTGGTAAGATACCATTTGAAATACCCCTTTCTTATCTCATACTACTCTTTCGATACATAATCTAATATTAAAAAAAATATATAAAAAATTGAATATCAAATTCGAAGTGCCAATATGATTGACAATTTAAAATATGCCAAAATAATAGAAAAATAAATAAATAAATAAAAAGCTTAATCCCTCGGCTTGTTAGTTCGTAATTAATCTCTAATGAATGAAAACTAACCCAGTTAAAGTAATGGAAAATAAAATCTTTTTTCTATTTTTTTTAGATTCATTTCTTTCTTTTTCATTTTTTTCTTTATCGCCTTGTTTTACGTATTTTTTTATGCATTTTTATGAATAAAATTAGAAATCAAAAAAATATATATTGTATATATATAAGAAGAATTACCATTGGCTTATCAAGGACCATATCTTGTCTCACCTTTTGTAAAAAGGTATACTGATAAGAATAAGAACTACATAAAATTCAAAGATTCTGACATTGTTTGGCTTTATTAATCCAAAGACCCGCCTAACTGTGAAACTAATTCAGCACTTGGTTGATGGCACCAGCTCCTGTAGAAATTTCTCGATTTCGAAATGTATCGAAACCTTGAGTAGTAAAAAAAAGCAAGATGTTGTACCACGATCTGCGGATCGGCAGTAGGCACGTGCTCCAAGAAGGCAGCCAGGATTCGCTGCTGCGCCTGCTTCGCGTTCTCTACAGCTTGAATTGCTTGATCAATTTGAGAAAGTATTGCAGCACGAGCTGGCTCCATATCTCCCAAAGCTTTGCCAAATAGAGCTGAAACAAGCTTCTATAATCGAATCTTTCTGTTGGCAATTCATTCGTAAATCAAAATAAATGAAAGGGCTAGAAGCGAGCGCTTCTAGCTGCTTCGCCTGCTTCTTATTCTTATTATGGCGGCTATGTTGGCGAAAATGAACGAGAATACCACAAGGATGTGGCGATACCAGTGTCTATTATAATGAGGACTCACGTGCTCTGGTTTTGCAGAATATTTAATAAAACCAGCTTCACGAACTCTCATAGAGAGCTGACGAGTATTCAGACTATAAAAGTGCCTATGAGCAGTCACTCACTTTTGACAGTTATATGATTCCAGAAGAAGATCTAGAATTGGGTCAATTACGTTTATTAGAAGTGGACAATAGAGTGGTTGTACCAGCCAAAACTCATCTACGTATTGGCATATTAGGTCATTAGACTCACTCTTACTTCTTCTTTCTTTCGGCAAATTTTTTTAAATTGTTGAATTATTTAATTAAAAATAAATAAGCGGTGTTGCGAAAAGTGTGTTTCTTTTTTCTTTATTGACCGTAAACGTTTAGGCCCTAAAGTAAGATTTAAAGAATAGTTACTTAACTTAATCTTAACCGGGATTAACTTAGTGTTCAGTGTACCAGATAAGTGACAATAGAAGAATTGAAAGGAACTTTCTTTAGCTTCGCAAACGAGAATAAAGTGCGCTTCCCACCGTAAAGGCAAGCTTTTCCGGAAACTCTCTCACAACCCTCTCCTACATTAAATCACTTACAGAAAGGTGAAAGAGACTTCTAGACAAGTTTGCTCACAGAATTGCCCACTCACTTGAGAACTAAATTTCTAGTTTTCCTAATCTCCCTATCAAAGTCTTACGAGTCATTTCAAAAATTTTTTCTGAGTTAACAGCTTCTATTTTTTTGGTTCTTGTTCTTTCTAGATCCTAAAATAGAAGATTGGGAGGTGGATCACTTGTAGGAATTGTAGGAATGACATAATGCTAATCCATGTTGTACACGGCCAAACCCGAGCCTTTTCTTCCCACCTCTCCTCTCCAATCCTCGATCAAACTTGCCCAGGCGCTATTAAATAAATGGGGGTCAATAAAGGGAAGATTCGTAGAAAAGGAGAAGTTGTTTTGCTAAGGCTGCAATCTTTCTAAAGAAACAAGCGAGAAACTTGACTTTGAGAAAGAGAAAAAAAGGTGCTTGTTGCCGCTTTATTAGTAAGCTCGGGGAAGGTAGAGTAGAAATTAGTATGATAAAAGACGTGAAAGAATGGGATTTTATATGTACTAGAGTACTTGGAACCATTTCTTATCTTTTTTTAAGAAAAAAAATCTGGTAGACTAACTGATCTTTCTTTCAGTTAATGAAATCCTTATCTTCTTCTATTAGGAATAGAAAGCACGATTCAGCGGTGCAACCATCGAGAATCAGTCAACTCCTTCCTATGCCTGAAGCCAATACGTGAACGCTTAAATGATTTGGTTCACGTCTTTGAGCAATTCATTGAAGTACTTGCCTTTCCTTTACTTTCTTTCCTTCATCTTCGGCGAAGGCCACACGTGGAATGGTTGAAGTTTATGCTTTTTGATGTCCTATGCTTTCTAGAAAGATCCACATCTTTATCGGTCTGTTGTTCCTGCCAAGAAAAAAAGTGCAGTGCCAATAAATCCATGAGAGATTATTTGTAAAATAGCTCCATTAAGGCCAGGATCCGTTATAGAAATCTAAATAATAGATCTAAAAGTGACAATGATCTCCACTATGATCCTTACATTAAGGATACTAAATATAATTGGAATAATCACATTAATAGTTGCATTGACTCTTATTTTCGTTCTCACATCTGTATTGATAGTCACTTTTTAAGCGATAGTAACAATTATAATGAAAGTTACATTTATAATTTCATTTGTAGTGAAAGTGTAAAGATTCGAGAAAGCAAAAATTACAAGATCAAAACTAATATGAATCGTAGTGATTTAATGAGTTCTAAGGATTTCGATATAACTCAAAACGACAATCAGTTATGGATTCAATGCGAAAATTGTTATGGATTAATTTATAAGAAAGTTTTGAAATCAAAAATGAATGTTTGTGAACAATGTGGATATTATTTGAAAATGAGTAGTTCAGATAGAATAGAACTTTCGATTGATCGGGGTACTTGGAATCCTATGGATGAAGACATGGTTTCTGCGGATCCCATTCAATTTCATTCGAGGGAGGAACCTTATAAAAAACGTATAGATTCTGCTCAAAAAAAGACAGGATTAACTGACGCTGTTCAAACAGGTACAGGTCAACTAAATGGTATATTATATATTAAGGTTGACCGTCTCTCCGGCCTCATTTCGAGACACTAATGGAGAGCTCATTGGACCCGTCGCTTTCTCAATCGAAAAGAAAAACGGGCATTCGATTATGTTCGTTCTTTCTATACGAAATTTCTTGGAAATGAAATTGCTTGCTTCTTACAGTCCGGTCAATGAACTCAACTCACAGCGGAATCATAACTTGAATGAGATTGACTCTGTATCTCTTTCAGACGGGGAAGAAGTTGCATTCGATTGAGCTAGGAGCTAGCTTTAATTGAAATAGGGGCGGAATGGATCAACCAGGCTAGGTCCTCCTTCCCACTTCTTCAAACCGGGGCTTTGGAAGGACAGAGAGCAAGGAGCGAGAGTCAATCCAAACCAATAGCATGAATATTCGTCGTCTCTTTCGACTTTTTATTGTCAAATCAACGAACCGATTAGGTGTAGGCGCAAGAAGGAAAACATTTGTAAGAAACAAGCCCCCTTACACCAAAAAAGGGGCGATCGGACGGGTAGTTAAAGAAGAGCGAGAGGAAGGCCAGTGCTCCAGTGTCTTCTTTTGCTCTTCCAGTTCAACAAGGATCTTAACCTACACCGGTTACCGACCTGTAGGCCTTTTGGGCCGTGGAGTGTATGTATCGATTCCTTTCTTTACAAGAAGAGCCTCGAAAAGCGGATGGTATGACCCACGGTTAATTGAGTTATTTGGGCCCTGGAGGATAGAGTCTCATCTCTCCTCCTCTCTCTATCTTTGTTGGTGTAACCGCCCCTTGATTAGGCGTCCTTTGTTCCCCATAGCAACTGGGGATCAAAAAGCACCAAATTTGATAACTTATTAAAGGAAAGACGAAATAAGAGCATGCTATTGAAGACGTTGCAACAAATGTCGGGAAGGCCTCCGTTGATTGTGTACAAACAAAATACGAGTCAAAAGGCAGGGCTGTCCGCGTTCCCGAAGGCACCCCTCTCTTTCAAGAGGATTGGCGGCATGTCAAGCCCTGGTAAGGTTCTTCGCTTTGCATCGAATTAAACCACATCCTCCACCGCTTGTGCGGGCCCCCGTCAATTCCTTTGAGTTTCATTCTTGCGAACGTACTCCCCAGGCGGGATACTTAACGCGTTAGCTACAGAAGGGAGAGCTTCAGTCTAACCTTCCTACAGGAATGGAATTTTGAGGATTCCAGAGATTTCTGGTCTATAGGGTTACACTTTACTTCCGTCCTGTGTCCCTTCGGGTTTTTCCGTACTCTCTCCTCTGGACTTTCTGCTTTCCTGTTTACCCAATCAACGCCCTCCATCTATTCCCCATCATAGCACTTGGAATGACTTCCACAAACCCCCAAAACTCTGGCCAAGACCACATCAAAGGAACTCAAGCTTTCCCCGCAGGCCTTTTTTGCTATCACACGAGAAGAATTCCTTATTGCCAATGATGCTAACCATACCTCACTAGCCTTAACTGAGTTAATAGAAAGATTCACATAGTAAGTAGTGAGACCTTAATAGCCTAGTACGACTTCGAGAGTAGTATGAGATAAGAAAGACAAGAAAATGGATCAATTTATCTGCTAGCAACAAGACTTCCCCCGGTTCCACCAAGCACGCGGCTGATCGTCTCACTTCAACCTGAGCAACCACAACTAGATCTATTCCGTGAACAGTCTCTTTCTCAGCCAAAGTCGCTTTCGAGACCTTTCCATGACCAAAGGTCATACCTCAGGATTTTGGGGCCTGGGGATCACCATTAGCGCGGGCGCCGGTCGCAGGAGCAAAGCAATAAAAGGTATAGACGGCGGGAAAAGCATCAGCAATGGATGAGCCGGCAGCATGCAAGCTCAAGCTCAAGGGAGCGGGGTTTCAAACCTCATACCAAGAGAAAGATTCCAAACAAGTACAAAGAAGACAACGAAAGAAGGATCTAGCTCTTCACAAGCAGCAGAGCTAGACAAGCAAGCCGGTGCCCTTCTTTTACGGCCGTCACTCCGCCGTGAGGAACTACTCAATTGATAGATCTCTTTACGATGATCAAGAGCCCGCCCAACCTGATCTTCATGTTGAAGTACGGTCGGACGAACCAGAGTTACCAGAGGATCAGCATTAATTCTTTCGCCCGCGCGTACATATTCTATTGAGCGTATACGATCATTGGTTCCAAGTACTCTAGTACAAATACAAAAGAAAAAGTAAGTGGACCTAACCCATCGAATCATGACTATATCCACTATTCTGATATTCAAATTCGATAGAGATTAAATTGAATACAATAGATTTTTTTTTATTTCATATTTATTGGGCAATCTGTCGATATCTCTGATTTAATCTTCTTGTTTCTAGATATTTTTTCTCTAGTTAGGACTTAGATATGAACACCCCCCTTCGTTAGAATCAACCCTAGTGTTTCTTAGTAAACAGGGATCACAATTTCTTCCCTACAGTCGTCATTCTGTCTTTCTGCAACAGTAAGAAAGGAAATCGTAGATAGCAGAATACCGGGAATATCAATACTATTGGGAGTGGCCTCTTTTCCATGTTCCGACTTTCTCGCGGGCCAGATTCTCTTCTTCCTAGAAGTAATGAGAACACCGAGTATCCTAAAAGCTGAACAGCTAGGAGGAACCCCCACTCGGTGAGTTCTCTATCGAGACCAAACATTAGAAAAATTGGATAAAAGGCGAGAAGCGAGTCACAGAGACAAAAAGAAAGGCGGGGGCATAGCTATCAGAGCTTCCAGAAGTTGTAGGTGTCACAGATTGAGTACCTCTATTTATCTTCCTAATCATCATGCTTAGTAGTGCATCAACAATCTGATGAACAGGCCCTCCAGGTGCAAGACCAGTGCGGGTTGAAGCAATACATTCTTTGTGTTGCCGATACCAAGGAGTACTACGTGGGGATATACCTTGTGACTAAGTGGATAAGGATGATGTCACGGAAAGCTGGGTGGTTATCCACAGCGATCTATTTGAAATGTTGTGCGGTGGCCCTCATGCGAGTAGTTGGGTGGGGAACGCGTAGAGGATATAGTTCGGCGCCTTTTGTCGAAATCCGACAATCCGTCGGAATAGGTTAGACTGAAAAATAGGGATTGCGTTGAAGGTTTAAACCATTTCAATTTCAAATTTACTTTTTAGTAAAGTTTTTTTGAAATGTTTTTTCTATTTCTTTTCTAGAATGTCTAATATCTTTTTTACATCTTCTATGCGAAAATGTTCAATTTTCATAAGGTCTTCTTGACTGTTATTCAAAAGGTCCAATAATGTATGTATATTGGACTTTTTGAGACAATTATAGATTCTGGGAGGCAATTCTGGTCAATAAAAATATATTGAAATGCTAATTCTTTTTTTTTTTTTCTTAGTTTAATCAATCTATTATGAAACGGGAAAAGGGGTAAAGTAACCTTATGTTGATTATTCTCTAAATAGAACATTTGTCGAGTATGAAGAAACCTCTCGAAAACAAGTTTCTCAACCCCACATTCTATGCTTTGCCGCTTTTGGCTCAATCTGAATTGGTATGATTTTCAGTACAGGACATAAGCATCATGCATGGGTGGGAGATGGAAAGGACGAAAGGTCGCTCTTTGGTCAACAAAACAAGCGAAGGTCTTGACCTGGAAGGATCGAAGAGAGCGCTAGTAGATCGAGCTGTAGGTGCATGGACTTGTGTGAAGGAAAGGCTGTTTCAGTTGCTGTTTAGATGGGCTCTCCTTGCCCGCCCCATCCGCTCTTAGTCAGAAAAGATACTTTCGGGAAAGGACGAGCACGGCTGAAGTGGCCGGGCGAATATTAATGATTTCAAATCTCTTCCGGAAAGAGACTCCCCTGGCTATGCTTACGAGTTGACTAGCAGTTTCCGAGCTGGACTGCCATAAAATAACACGGTCCTACGGACCAACACCATTCAAAGGTGGGTGGCTCCCCCCGCCTAGAACAGTCATCTTTGACTGGGCCGCGAAAACGATGAATTAGCTTTAGCTCGAATCGAGTCGGCATTCTAGAAGCGACTTGTCGAGTCTACGAAGCTTTCCTTCTTGTAGTCGGCCTGTAATGCCTCCCTTCATTTGCTTGCCTCCTTCCAGCTCAGAATGCCGAAATTGCGTTTTTGGCCGGATCGAGAGAACTTTCCCGGGAACTGCCAGTGATACACGTAGTTTTGATGCTTTAAAGAAAGTTGTCCATGTACCAGTAGAAGATTCAGCAGCTACCGCAGCCCCTGCTTCTTCAGGCGGAACTCCAGGTTGAAAGACCCCTACCTGATTAGGAGTAATGCCTACCAATGGAAGGAGAAAGAAGGCATACGGAGAGGTTCTTTTCAAGCTGATTCGAAATCTTTCGGATTTTTTTGAGTAACATCTCGAGAGAGAATTGGGTCACGCACCTTCTGAAACCCGACCACCACCTATAAGACGACGTCAAGTGCCAATATTTTAGAGCTCGGCCTTGAGCCTTTACCTACCTAAATCAATTCCCTTGCGCCGGATCGATCCTTTCTCTTCCTCTTGTCTAGTTAGTGACTTCGCCTCCCGCCCTTAATTAAGATAAGAGTTCGCAGGACCGGAAGTCAGAGCTCGAAAGTCAAAGTAAGCCTCAGGATCCTCATTCCGGGCAGCAAAACATTTACAGCGCCTGGTTCTTACTCAGAGTTCAGTGACAACACAGTCCCTCCTAGATAGAAAGTTCCAAGTAAACCTACCAGAAAAAAAAGGAGTAATATTCATCTCCCTCAAAACTTAAGATAAATAGAAAAACCTGATTTTTTTATTTTTCATTTTTTTGAATTCCTAAAAACTATTCATAAAAATAATCATGTCCTTCAATTCAAGTCGCGCGTTGCTTTCTACTCTCTCCCATTAGTCTACTATTAACAAGCGGAAGGTGGGCTTGGAAGCAACCAAGTCTTCCATTTTTTTAATTTTTTTGCATCTCCCGAACATTCCATTTTTACCCTAATCAATTTTTTTGGAAATTTGTAATGGAATAAATTGATTCTTTATTAATTAAATATTATTATTAATTAATTACTATTAGAAAACATGGCATCCAGTTGATCAAGGATCTCATCTTCCCCCCGTCAGTCTCGAAAGAAAAAATCTCTCTGTTGTACGTGTCAATAGTAGTTCCCAAGATTGTTAGTAGATTTGGAAATTGCGTAAGTAGAGAGAAAGGTCCACAGAAGGTTGGGAGATATCAAAGGGGAAAATCAAAGTTTATCCGAAGCTTGGTCTAAAATTCCTGAAAAATTAGCTTTTTATGGAAATAAAAAAGACCTTTTTACTCGTATTTGGACGAGACAAAATAAATAAAAATTCTCTATTTCTATTATTGTAGTTTTATTTATAATTTTTCTTTTTTTTTTCGAATAATATAAGAAAATAATTAGAAATGGATTTCTAACTAATCCATATTTATTTTTTTTCAAGTAAAACGAAATCCTCCTCAATTTCAATTATAACAGCAATGATGAGTATATGTAAACCCCAGAACCAAATGAAGAAGAGAACGCTTTGTATAGACACCTTTGAGCCATATTCGTCGCCCTAGGATCACCATTATTTAATCTCATACCCTTCACTCGCCTTGGTCCACTGCAAATAATTGATAAATGATTGAAATAAGTGAGCATGAGAGCCAAATGAATCGAAAGATTCATGTTTGGTTCGGGGATCTTAAGGTCCTTTACGTGCGGACAAACAATCAATCAGACGGCGGATGTGTTCACTAAAGGCCTCTCTTCCTCTCGCTTCGCCCGTTCCAGTCCCGGGATCCTAAACTGGATATTCGGAGCCTATAGATCCCGCGTCGGATTGATCTGACTCCAGCGCCACCCTCACGAAATCTTTTTCTTTGTTTCTTCTCCAAGTCTTTGACTTTTCCGGTTGGTTTGCTTCTTGAACGACCGGTTGTTGAGTCTTATTCCCCCATATGATCTGAGAAAGCCTCTTCTTCGTAAGAAAGCAAGGGCTAAAGCTCAGGGATGGAAGCCAAAACAAAGCGAAAGAAAACAGCATTCAAAGTGTAATGCGATTGAAGCTTTTAGAGAATCTCGTAGTGATTGGTACTGTGGGAGAATAAATCCAGGTAGCTAAGTGGTTTAGGGGGCTACAATTTGAGACGCCCCTTTGAATTGCTATTTCATGGAATAAGCGCTTAGGCCTTCGCTTTCCCGTCAAATAGAAGCAGTTTTTTTAGAAGGAAGCTAACACCTATACTCGCTTTTCGTTTATGACAGTCTCAAATTCCTTACATGTATGATGTTTTGATATATAATTTTCACTTACTTTATTAGTGTTTTTGTTTCCCCATTCTTCAGCGAACTTGATGTCTCCACACGTGATAATCAATGATATACCTATGAGTGTATTGATCTACAAACCCTTGAGCAATTTCTCTCATCCAGTCCTGAAAGTTTGATGGGATGGTGACTGCAATTTATAGCAAAGGTTACACGAGAGATAAGCATAGAAGACACCAACACACATATATATATATATATATATATGTGTGTGTAAACTTGGACATTAAGATGAACCATTGGATCATACTTGTTAACATCACATGAGGTCTTTCCTTAAAGGAGACACTACAGGTAACCTTTCCGATAGGCATAGGGTACCCTGCGCTTTAGAGATGTCAAATTGGATTGGGTTTAGTGCGTTAACCCAATCCAACCCCGGGTAAAACTTCTATTCCCATCCAAAGTTTGGGTACTTTGCCTATTCCCCTCATGTATCACACTCATCCTATTTCCCCTTCATATATCATCCCTAATCCTATTCCTCCTCAAGTTTTCTAATTCAGCCTATTCTCCCACACCGTTTAAAGTTCTGTTAAATAACCAGAATTTTGACCCAAACCCTAAAAAACCATCAATTTTGACCCGATTTCATATCCAATTTTGACCCGACCCGACCCGACCAAAATTAAAATTGAATTAAATCCGGTTTACCCAATTATTAACCCGGTCCGATTTAATATAATTTTGACCGGTTTACTGAATTTTGACCTCACCCAATTTATAATATTTTTGACCCGGTTTACAGAAATTTTGACCCGGTTTTGTTGAAATTGACCCGGTTTCTCACGGTTTTGCTGGAATTTTTATCCGGTTTGCTGAAATTGATCCGGTTTTGACCCGGTTTTGTTGAAATTGACCCCGTTTGTTGAAATTGACCCGGTTTTCTCCGTTTTTGCTGGAATTTTTATCTGGTTTGCTGAAATTGATCCGGTTTTATTGAAATTGACCCGGTTTTTTCCTGGTTTTGCTGGAATTTTTATCACTATTGAAATTAACCCGGATGTTTCCTTGTTTTGCTGGAATTTTTACCACTATGGAATTTGCTGGAATCAAAATCCATTCCTTAAATTTTATCACTAAATTTAGAGACGGTCGGGTGAATTTCAACAAAACGGGGTCAATTTCAACAAAACCGGGTCAAAACTAGATCAATTTCAGCAAACGATATAAAAATTCCAGCAAAATCGATAGAAAACCGAGTTAATTTCAACAAAATGGGGTCAATTTCAACAAAACCGGGTCAAAACCGGATCAATTTAAGCAAACCGGATAAAAATTCCAGCAAAACCGGGAGAAACCAGGTCAACTTCAACAAAACCGGGCAATTTCAAGAAAACCGGGTCAAAATTTCAGTAAACCGGGTCAAAATTATAATAAATTAGGTTGAGTCAAAATTTAGTAAACCGGTCAAAATTATATTAAACCGGACCGGGTTACTAATTGGGTAAACCGGATTTAATTCAATTTTAATTTTGGTCAGGTCGGATCGAGTCAACATTGGGTATGAAATCGGGTCAAAATTGATGGTTTTTAGGGTTTAGGTCAAAATTCTAGTTATTTAACAGAATTTTAAACGGTGTGGGGGAATAGGGTGAATTAGAAAACTTGAGGGGGGAACAGGATTAGGGGTGATACATGATGGGAGAATAGGATGAGTGTGATACATAAGGGGGTAATAGGCAAAGTACCCAAACTTTGGGTGGGAATAGGAGTTTTACCCAAATATAAATGAGTTCTTAATAAATGCGCATAAATTTAAATGGGGTTAATGGGTTTAAAAGTTATTTACATTTATTTTAATGAGTATTACCCATTTAACCCATTAAACTCGTTTATTCTTCACTTCAAATTCACCGTCATTCCGAATATCCGATTTTGATCTCTATTTTACTCGTTTTGTCTAAATTTTAACCCGATTTCACCCAATTTCATCGAATTTCAAATCGTCACTCAATTTTAACCTGATTTCACCCAATTTTAATTCGATTTCACTCAATTTCCTCCGATTTCACCTACATTCAACCCTATTTCACCCAATTCTAACTCGATTTCACCCAATTTTAATCTGATTTCACCTAATTTTAACTCAATTTCACTGAATCTCAACCCAAATTTGACATGATTTCACCATTTTTAGCTCGATTTCACCGGATTTTAACCTGATTTCACCCAATTTTAACTCGATTTCATCCAATTTCACCGAATTTCAAATTTATTTCACTCAATTTTAACTCGATTTTTACTCGATTTCACTGAATTTCAACCTGATTTCATCCAATTTTGACTCAATTTCACCCAATTTTAACTCGATTTCATCCAATTTCACCGAATTTCAAATTTATTTCACTCAATTTTAACTCGATTTTTACTCGATTTCACTGAATTTCAACCTGATTTCATCCAATTTTGACTCAATTTCACCCAATTTTAACTCGATTTCATCCAATTTCACCGAATTTCAAATTTATTTCACTCAATTTTAACTCGATTTTTACTCGATTTCACTGAATTTCAACCTGATTTCATCCAATTTTGACTCAATTTCACC
>CM071868.1:10065914-10080194 GCA_036759665.1 Gynandropsis gynandra
CGGGTACCCGACAAAATTACAAATATGCCCCTAATATTTTTATAAATTACCAACATGCCATTAGGTTAAATATAAATTCATCCTTATCTCAATCTACCCTCTCCTCTCTCTCTCTCCAAACGGCCACCCTCTCCTCTCTCTCTCCCCCTCTCAAACCGCTCTCCACGTCTCTCTCCCCTCACACACACCGCCCCATCTCTCTCCCCCTCACACAGACGGCCGCTCTCCCTCTCCGCCGCTCGCCGCTCCGCCTATCTCCCTCTCCGCCGCTCCGCCACTCTCCAAGTTAGCTTACCTCTCCGCCGCTCGCCGCTCTCCACCACGTTCTGCTTAGGTTGGCTCTCTGCTTACCTCGTCATCTCTCTTCCTCTCTCACATGCCGTCCATCGCCTACCTCACTCGTCGCTCTCTGCTTCAGCGGCTCCTTGGTCGATCGGGGGTCAGGAAGAGCCATCGTCTACTTATTCTTTGATCTGATCTGTATTATTTTGTTTCTGTTTATGTTTATGCATCTGTATTGTTTTTGTTTTGGATCTGTGTTGTATTGTATTTCTGTATTGTTTTTGTTTTGGATCTGTGTTGTATTGTGTTTATTTTTAGATCTGTATTATGTTGGATTTGTTTTGTTTATTATTATATTTGTTATTATGTTTCGTATATTTTATTCTAAGAAGAGAAAAAAGATTTTGAGAATTTGTTTTATTTTTATAATATTTTTAATTGCGGGACGGATATCCGCGGGTTTTAAAATTGATTACGGGTTTTTCCGGGTACCCGAACAGCGGGTACCCGTACCCTGCGGGTGCGAGTACGGGTAGTAAAATGAACTACCCGTGCGGGACGGGTTCGGGTACGAGTCTTGAAAATCTCGCGGGTACCCGCGGGTGCCCACCCCTAATCTATTATATATAAGTATATATATCATAAATATTAAATGATAAAAATATATATACAAAATGTTAATTATATGAATAAACTTGTTAAACCCGTTTAACCCGATCTATATAACCCATTATTAAATGGGCCAGGTTGAACCCAACCCAATTATACTATAAAAACCATTTAATTTTAATGGGTTGGGTACAATCCAACCCATTGACATCTCTACTGCCCATCCACTTCACTCAGATTGTTCCCTCCTTTAATGGCCTCAGATAACTTGTGCAATGCCTTTATGTTCACCTGTAGCCTAATATTACAGCAAAAACATTCACAATATACTCGTTTATGACCAAAGTACTTTATCTCCAACAAGATCGAAATGTAGGTCATTTGTTAAATATTTCCATTTTATAATTCGTATAAATATGACTTACATGTTTATGAAGTGTTCAAAGGCTCAATGCAAGCGCGAAAAAGGTGTGAGGATATTACCAACCCAGAGGCTCCAATAAGAGAAGACAATGTCAACCACATCTATGTGACCATAGTTGTGAGCTTTTTGCTCATTACTTGTCTTTAACAATGATTCAATTTCTTTCACTTGTTCTTATACTGTCACCTCAAGAACGACAACTTTTGATATTGCCTCTGTTAGGAGAATATTCTGGAGCATATTATTCTAGATTACAATCTCAATAGTATCTCCATATTTGTTAAGTTCTCATGATTGTAGGAACTCATCTTTGTATATATACGTTGTACATCACTTATCAATCTATGCAATCTTTTCACAAACTCTTTTTGCCTATATGGTATCAGAGCACCAAATCGTAAGACAATTACCCTAAATTTTTCTTTTCTTTTTCTTTCCGTCGCTGTCTTCTTCTTCCTCTATGGCTACCGACGACGACACTTTGGGCATTCCTCAAGCAAGTGACGTGGTCACCCCCTACAACTCCGCCAACCCTCTTTCGACTCTCATCCATGTGAATGTTTCTAACATCACCAAACTCACGATGAAAAACTATCTTACATGGAGCATTCAGATTCAAGCCATCCTTCAAGGATACAACCTTGACAGTTTTCTAGATCCTGTCCTCGCTCTGGCGGTGACTCTCATAGTCAACAACAATGTCGTTGCGAATCCGGCCTATGGCCCATGGTTTCGTCAAGATCGACTGATCTTCGCGGCCATCCTTGGATCGATTTCGATCTCTTGTCAAATGCTTATTGCCTCCGCTTCCACTTCCGGTGAAGCTTGGGCCACTTTGGCCTCCATGCATGATCGTTCGAGTCGTGGCAATCTCAAACAGATCAAGGATCAGATGAAACACCACACCAAAGGCACTAAGACGGTTGATGAGTACATTAACTTCTTCAAAACCAAGACCGACGAACTATCTCTTCTCGGGAAACCCATGGATCATGAGGATCTCCTTGATCATATTTTGGCCGGCCTTGGTGATGAGTACAAACCCATTCGATACGCAGTGAATGCAAAGGATACGACTATATCATTTGTTGAATTGCATGAGAAGCTTCTCAATCATGAGGCTGATCTTCTCATTGCGGAACCGATCTCATCGGCCCTACCCATCACTGCCAATCACGTTCAACAAAAAACCACGTCCGTTCTGACGCTCAGACTCCCGTGGTCCCGTCAAAAACTGTGGCCCGCCCACACATCGTTTTTCTTCTCGTGTAGATCCCTCACGTGGCTACCAAGGAAAATGCCAGCTTTGTGGTGTACATGGCCATAGTGCTCGCCGCTGCAATCTCTTCTGTCCGTCCCATGGTCCATCGGCATCCTCACATACCCCTCACAACGCCTCCCCGTGGCCACCAAGTGCTCATCACGCCACACTTTCTTCGGAGGCATCTCCAACTTGGAGTGTTGATTCTGGGGCTTCTCACCACGTCACATCTGATCTAGCCAATCTTGCCATTCTTTCTCCATACATGGGTAACGACTCGGTGATGGTTCGGGGCTTGCGATTATACATACGGGTTCTTTGTCCTTACCCTCCTCATCACATCACATATCTCTTAACCATGTCTTATGCACTCCGTCCATGAATAAAAATCTTATATTTGTCCATCAACTATGTACTCACAATAATGTCTCGGTGGAATTTTTTCCTCATTATTTTCAGGTGAAGGATCTCAACACGGGGGCACCAATAACGCGCAGTCTACTCAATGATGGGGTGTATAAGTGACCTTCTCTTCCCGTGCTGAACTCCACATCACCCTCTTCTTCCATTTGAGCCCTATCCAGTATCAAATCGAATATGTCTGAATGGCATTCCCGCCTAGGACATCCGTCCTCCGAGGTTTTGAATAAAATTATGTCATCGTTTTCTTTACCTTTATCACGAACATCTACTATGGTTTTCTCTTGTGGTGCCTCTTTAAGTAATAAAAGTCACAGACTTCCTTTTTTCCTTTCTACTATACGTTCCACTCGTCCCCTTGAATTGATTTACACGGACGCTTGGACATCTCCTGTGACTTCGTTTGATGGATACCGCTACTACGTCATTTTCGTCGATCACCATACTCACTATACATGGTTTTATCCATTGCAAAGAAAGTCTCAAGTTGCTGAAAGATTTCCTCGGTTTAAAGCACTTGTTGAAAATCGTTTTTCATCTCGTATTGTCTCACTTTACTCAGACAATGGTGGAGAGTTCACTACTCTTCGGAATTTTTTAGCGAGTCATGGAATTTCACATTACACAACACCACCACACACTCCTGAACATAATGGGATTTCGGAACGAAAACATCGCCATATTGTCGAGACGGTACTTGCTCTTTTAAGTCATGCATCCATCCCTCTTGCATATTGGACTTTTGCTTTTCCTACGGAGGTATACCTCATAATTCGCCTACCTTCCTCTTCTATTGGTTTTAAAACTCCCTTTGAGTCTCTTTTCCAATTCATCCCAAACTATTTGAAACTTAAAATTTTTTGTTGTCTTTGCTATCCTTGGCTCCGTCCCTATACACCTCACAAACTCGAGTCTCGTTCGCTTCCTTGTGTGTTTGTCGGCTACTCTCTCATAAAAAGTGCGTTCCTATGTCTTCATCTTCCCACCTCTCGTGTATATGTCTCTCGCCACATGGAGTTTGTTGAACATCAGTTTCCCTTCTCTTCATTCCCCTCCTCGACTACCCCCATTTCCGCCGAGCCATCCGTTCCGTCCTCACCTCCATGCACTCTCATCCCACTAAGTCACACTCGTACATCATCATCTACAACGCCAACTTCGGCAAGCACTCCATCAGCAACAGCGCCCCTATGTTCCGATCCTCCACCACCGATGACATCCCCTACCTCACCTACCTACGGACCAAACATACCACCGCCCATAAACCACCATCCCATGATTACCAGAGCTAAAAACCACATCTCCAAACCGACCCGAAATGTTTCTCTTACCACTACCGCCTCCCCCGTCACTAAACCTACGTGTGTGTCTTAAGCCCTCAAACATCCTAAGTGGAGAACATCCATGACTGAAGAATTTGATGCTTTGGTTCGCAATGGCACCTGACACCTTGTCCCATCGAATCCTTCATATAATGTTGTTGGATGTAAATGGGTGTTCAAAATTAAACGTCTATCTGATGGCTCTATTGATAGGTACAAGGCACAACTAGTGGCTAAGGGGTTCCACCAAAGACCCGGTGTCGACTACAATGACACTTTTAGCTCTGTTGTTAAGCCGGCGACGATACGACTTGCCCTTAGTCTTGCTGTTACTCGTGGTTGGAGATTGCACCAGCTTAATATGAATAACGCCTTTCTCCAAGGCTCTCTATCCGAGGACGTTTATATGATCCAACCATTGGGGTTTGTTGATCGTGATCGCCCCACACATGTTTGCAAGTTGCACAAGGCTCTCTACGGTCTCAAGCAAGCGCCGCGCACGTGGTACACAAAGTTGTGTGGCTTTCTTCAAGCTTCTGGGTTTGTTCACTCCCTCGTCGATACCTCGCTGTTCATTTTTCATCAAGATGATATCACCATCTATCCTCTTGTGTATGTTGATGACATAGTCATCACCGGTAGCCATGCGGAGCACGTGGACAAGTTCATTGCTCTCCTCTCGGCTCGTTTTTCTCTTAAGGACATGAGACAACTTTCTTACTTCCTTGGGGTAGAAGTTACATGTAGCTCTCGTGGTCTTCTTCTCACGCAACATTTATACATCAGGATCTCCTTACACGTACGAATATGCTACATATCATACCGGTTCACACTCCTATGGCTTCAACGATACGTCTCTCTTCCAGCTCGAGAACATCGTTAGATCACCCCACGAAATATCGGAACGTTATTGGGAGCCTACAATACCTTATGGTTACTCGACCGGACATCGCCTTTGCGGTTAACAAGCTCTCTCAATTCATGCATCGACCTATGACCGAGCATTGGTAGGCTGCAAAACGTATATTTCGGTATCTTGGAGGAACGCGGTCTCTTGGTATATTTCAGTCCCGTAGCAATCCGCTTTCTCTTCATGCTTTTTCTGATGCAGATTGAGGTGGCGATCGTAAACATTACACTTCTACCGGAGCTTACGTCGTCTATCTTGGGTGCAACACTATCTCCTGGTCATCCAAGAAACAACGGTTTCCCGCAAGTCTTCAACTGAGGCCGAATATAAGTCTGTGTTTTCGACAGCTTCGGAAGTTCGTTGGTTGGTTTCTCTCCTCACTGAGCTAGGCGTTTCGATGTCTACTCCTCCGGTGATCTATTGTGACAATGTTGGGACCACTTACCTATGTGCTAACCCGGTTTTCCACTATCGCATGAAGCATATTGCGATCGATTATCATTTCATCCGGAGCTTAGTCACTGCAGGCCTTCTTCATGTTGCGCATGTCTCCTCGAAGGACCAGCTCACCGACGCACTTACCAAACCATTGTCTCGGACACAATTTGACACTCTTAGGGTCAAGATGGGTCTCTCGACCGAGACACATCTTGCGGGGGCATGTTAGGAGAATATTTTGGAGCATATTATTCTAGATTACAATCTCTATGGTATCTCCATATTTGTTAAGTTAGCATATTATTCTAGATTACAATCTCTATAGTATCTCCATATTTGTTAAGTTATCATATTATTCTAGATTACAATCTCTATAGTATCTCCATATTTGATAAGTTCCCATGATTGTAGGAACTCATCTTTGTATATATACGTTGTACATCATTCATCAATCTACGCAATCTTTTTACAAACTCTCTTTGCCTATAGCCTCTATCTTTGATACTTGTATCCCTTGCAACTCATCTTTCAAATTAGTTTTAAGTCTATTTAGATTCTCCATTTCCCTCCAATTCATTCAATCTTGGCTAGTCTTTCCATTGTCAACTTGTGTACCTCATTATTCTTTTATTGGGTAGTGACAACTTGAGCTCATGAAGGAAAAGCTAGATTGGGAAGAAAAAAATATAGTGAAAACATCAAAATAGGGATAGAGAAAAGCTGATGAACCGAGGAGCCGATAGTGAATGAGGGAGATGTGTGAAACAAATAATCCGTAACTTTACACTATGTATGAAACAAAAAACCTTAAAACTACCTAAAAAAGTACGAAAGTTTAAGTAAGAAAATTTGGGTAAGAATGGATAGAACAAATGCCTTATCATTTTGTACCATTAAGTTACATTTAGAAGTACCTTCATATATTAGATCATTAAGGAGATTAAAGATAAGAATGGTGGACAACTTTGGGTTCCTCCACTTAAAAAAATACATAAATACATGCTTAATCATACAAATAAATCATATCGGGCTTCTGGAAATAATTAGATTATGACCAAAATATTATATTATGACCTCTGTCTCCATCACTCTTATTTTAATAAAAAATAAAGAATGTTTACAAGGAACAATGAGAAAATTGGTGAAAGAATATATAGGTAGACATTTAGATATAATAATCTTCATCATTTGCTTCCCAAGTTATCTGGAGCTCGAGCTCTGAGGCATACAACGGTCTAGAGGAAAATATGGGTGTTCAATAAAACAATGAGAATTCATTCGAATTCTTATTTTAAAAAGAGAGTTACCCTTGTGCTAGAGATAATGTCGACATCGTTCTTGGCGTGGTTCAAGGCTTGGACCATTGTGATGAGAGCGGATCGAGCATCTCCTTCTTCATAGACACTGGTCAAATAGTTATGCATCTTTATGGCTCCCTTTCAATTAATACTTTCATCATTTGTAAAATTGGGAAGGATTGATTTCCTTTTAAAAGAATGGTCTTATATGTTTTACCCTTTGATTGAGCTCTGCTACTTTGTTCATGACTCCTTTGAACCAATCGAATGAGCCTTGTTCTCTTGTAACCCAATAGAAATATCAATTGGCAGTCTTTAAGATCCTCTTTTGTTTTGGGAAAATACTATTCTATGATGTTATGTTGAAATCTGAGACTGAATCCTGGAGATGTAATAATCACAGAGTATACTCGTTAATTAGTGTTTTGATTTATCAAATTGTAGAGTAGAATGAGGAGATGTTTGTTTCGTTACAACTTGTTTTTCTATTTTGACGATGTTTTTTAGAAGATCTTTCATGATACGATAAAGGGATTTGCACCATTGCCAAGACCAACGAGTAAAAGGACATCATATTTACGGTAATCTTGAACTGTGGCACCGTAAGGTCCATCTATCAACAACTTTGGCAAACTGTAAATTTGGCATTGCAAAAATGCATCATTAAGTTACATATATTCTAATTTGGCTTACTTAGTGAATACATATACAAAGGGAGTTGATTTACCTTTTTTTGTTGTTTCATCGGCTCTAAGAAGTCTGCTTTGCCGACTACAGGAGGTTCACACACTTCGGAGAATACTCTTTGAGTTCTTGTATCGAGTCGTCGAGTTGTCTAATGTGGATGTTGAGATAGTCATCCCCTGGGGCCGAAGTAATGGAAAATGGATGCCTATAGAGGAATGATTAATAATATAATTCAATTTTTTTTTAAGATTATGAAGTATGATAATATCTATAAGATTATGAATTAGATTGTTAATCTCTGTAAAATAATAACAAATTTAAAGATATTAACAATTCATAGTCTTATCCTATCAACGCATTGTCAACTTTTTTAGGTGTTATTTTCTAACTAAAGAAGTGTTTACCATTCAAACTGAGAAACTGTAGGACATTGAATAAACATGTATTGACCGCTCTTGTAATGGAACTGAGGTGACTTTACATTTGAAGAGTCAAGACATTACCTGGATATATAGCATCCTGAATCATAAGGTAAAGCACAATCACAATCACAATGTGTAATGCAAGATTTGAGATAAGGGCATTAAAAAATATTTCATATGTTATTGTTGTTACCTTTAGAAGTCGGACGGTGTAAAAACCAGAGCGAAAATACCTCCGAATCCTCTTTCCACAGTATAGTAAGATTGGGACTGAAAGATACATCCATGTTTGTACATATGAATACAAATTAACAATGATTAATGAGTAAAATACGATCTTGTGGTCGTTGTTTTACTATATAACCAATTAGGAGAATGCACCGTTTCGAGATACCACTTGTCCACGAGATAAATGAATACACCATGGATGATGAGAAAGATGTAGACAATTACGAAGAGGTGAAGTGAATACCAGAAGGCGTTAAAACCAGTGAATCTGTCGAATGGTTTGGGCAGATTGATGAGATTTCGCCTAAACCATTTTGTTCCTAAAGTGAATGCTATGGCCATTAAAATGACCATTAGAATCCTTGTGATGCCCTCAGGGCCTTTAAAAAGGTCAACGTACGAGGGCTTCTTTGGTCCAAAGTATTGAAGCAAGTAGCGGTTATAGCTGTATTCATCAGATTGTATCAATCTTGGAAAATCACAGGCCAGGTGGTCACCCACGTGAAGAATCACGCCTACTACAATGGCTCCAATAATGGTCTACACAACAACCAAAAGGGCGGTAAGTGATACCAAATCACAGAAATAGACTAAACCGATATTGCCTCAATTTCGATGGACAAAATGTGTGCGGTGAAAATTACTCGTTTTCTCATTTGAGTTGTATAATGAAATTCTAAAAGTGTAAACCCAAAGTTTAAAAATATATTTAAGGTTTTTCTATGATCGATTAAGTCATTCTGGTTCAATGATTATACATAAATTATTGAGAATTCATGTGATCATTAATTGAAAAACCATAAAGCTTTTCAATCTCATGAATTTCATTTTGTTTATTGTTCAAAAAATGAAAATTAATAATAAGGTCTTCACCAACAGAAATAAAGAATGAATCATAATATTCAAAGAACAAATACATGGTGATATATATGATCATATTCATCCATGTGCAGATTATCTGAGTGTATTCTTGATAAGAGAATGTTATAATACTGATGTTATATATGTGTGTATTTTTAAAAGGTTCCAAATTAAAATTTATTATTGTTGTAGTTCATGTTAATTATTTAAATATCATTAGAACTCTTGAAAAATATTATAAATCGTACAATGTATAAAAAAGAGTTTGAAATAAAAGATCTTGAAAAAACAAAGTTTGTTTAGATCTTCAAATCGAGCATTTGAAAGGTGGAATTTCTTACATTAATCAAATTATGTGGAAAAAGTACTTAAAATGTTATATATGGATAAAGCACATTCTTTAACTACACTCATGGTAGTGAGATCGTTGGATATTAATAAAGATATCTTTAGATCTTGTGAAACAATTGAGAATTGCTTGATCTTGAACTACTATATCTTAGTGTCATCGAAACATTAATGTATCTTGATAATAATATACATCTTAATACATCTTTTGTAGTAATTTTATTACAAACTCGAAGAAATTGAAATGTCGTAAAACATATATTTAGATATATTCGAAGGACCATAGCCATGAGTTTATATTTTCACAACTCGTCTAATCCAAATTTGATTCACCACAAAAAATAAAACAGATAAATATCAACGGACGGATCAATAGATCCGTATGTTGATATATTTTCCAACGATTGTAAAGGATTTCGAGAAATTATCAACGAACCGAAGTCTGTTACAATCCTTTGGAATTACTGAAGGATGATCAACGGATAACATCCATTCCAAATGTGGTAATAGGTCTGTTGAAAGACGTTGAAAACCAAATTTTAGTCCAACGGATGCCTGTTAGAATGTTTAGAATTTCAAGGCAACCGTTGGAATAATTCAATGTTGTATTTCAACGGAAATTTGTTGGTATTATCAACGGATAACCGTTGGAAAATTCACTATTCATTCATAAAACTCAAACCGTTTACCATCAAACCATCAACACAAAATATATTTTCAAACAATGTCTTCTTCTTCTTCAAATAGAGATATATACAGATCGAGATAGCGAATGTATAGAAGAAACGATCCAGTAATCGAGGAAGTTACTCAAGAATTGTTACACGGATTGAAATAGTTAATGGGTTTTGTATCGATGCAAACTTTGTGTCAAGGACGCGTGACAATGTTATGTCCCTGTAAAAGATGCAAAAGCATTAAGTATCGAAGTCAAGAAATCGTTTGCAAACATCTTTACAATGTGATTTTCATACAGAATTACGAAATTTAGTTATTTCACAGTAAAAATTATGGTGTTAGAGATACTGTGAAAGAAGCATAAGAAATAGAAAGAAATGAAGAAGTTCTTTATGAAACGTCGATGATATATCCATATATGGAAATGGTTTCAGATGTTTTTTCTGATGTTGTTGAGCAACCGTATGAAGAGATTCCGAACAATGAGGCACACCGATTTTTCAACCTATTGGATTCGGCGAAACAACCTATATATGAAGGATGTCGTGAAGGTCAGTCTTATTTATCTTTGTCATCAAGATTGATGAGTAAAAACACAGACTACAATGTTGCTAAAAATTGCATGGATTCGTTCTGCAAAACTATGCATGAATATTTACGGAAAACAATCAAGCTCCCGAGATATATTATAAAACAAAGAATGTAACATTCATCGGATGGTAAGTACAAAGCAATGAGATGGCAAGCAAAACACTCAATGGGGGAAGGGATAATACAACATCCATCGGATGGTAACGCTTGGAAAGATTTCAATGAAATATTTCTTGAGTTCGCGTATGAAATGAAAAATATTTATCTTTGTTTGTGCATCGATGGTTTTAGTCCATATGGACAATCTAGAAATCAATATTATATGTGGCTCGTGATTTTGTCTCCGTATAATTTACCTCCCAATATGTGTCTGAAAAAAGAAGTAATTTTTCTTACATTGGTGATTCCAGGACCAGAACATCCAAAAAAGAGATTCGATGTTTTTTTGCATCCCTTAATTCATGCATTAAAAGATTTGTGGAACCATAAAATTCTTTCTTATGGCATAAGTACAAAGAAAAATTTCACATTGAAAGCAATCTTGTTGTGGACAATTAGCGACTTCCCTACCTATGGAATATATTTTGATGGAGCACACATAGGAGATTGGCATGTCCATATTATATGGAGGACACTGATTCATTTCGACCAGTACATGGAAAGAAACCATGTTGATTTGATTGTCGTAGAAGATTTCTTTCCCATGGACATCAATTTAGAAAATATTAAAAACATTTTCGAAAGAAAATGGTACAAAAAGAAGAGACACCGTGCATGTAAACATGAACGTAAATCCTTTACGAACGATTAAACACGATGGAATATTTACAAGAATCAATAGAATGCGGTGGAGATCGTGGGCATAAAAACCACAAGGCTAAGGTGAATGGCATAACTGGTATAAACATAGTATTTTTTGGGAACTACCATATTGGAAATCACTGATATTGTGTCATAATTTGGATGTTATGCATATTGAAAAAAAACTTTTTCGATAACATCATAAAAAATGTTTTGAATGTAATGGGGCAAACGAAGGATAATATATAATCAAGAAAAGATTTGAAGACAATATGTCGAAGATCTGAGTTGAAGTTACGATTTAAGGTGGTTAAAAGAAGACGTTAAATTTCATTATGATATGCATCGAACATTGCTCAATGTGTGGATGTTGTGGGTTCGAGGTTGATCGGGTTGAAAAGTCACAATTGTCACATTTTCATGCATCGACTCATTCCAATTGGATTTATTGAGCTCTTACCACAAAACGTTCAAGATATGCTATGTGGAATTAACATATTTTTCCGAGATATATGTTCAAGAAATTTTAAAATGGGTGACTTGGAGTTATTGAAAAAAAATATCTTTGAAGTATTATGCTCATTGAAAATTTTTATTCCATCTTCCTTATTCGATGTTGTGGAATATTTGCCAATATGTTACCGGATGAGGTAATACTCGGGATCAAAGTCATTTCCAAAAAGAAACAAGAATTAGTAAAATATATTGATATTAATAATTTAAATTTATTGTTATATAAATTATTAATTGAGCATATTATTATAATGTTATAGATGTAATGGATGAGAAGAGAACCGATTCTTCTTGAGCTGGTTGCAGAGATCCACGCCAAGAAGAAATCCGTCATCGGGGAAAAGGTCGACGAACTTGAGCTTGTTGACCCTCAAGCAAGACGAACGGTGAAAGTTGTGATGGAAAAGATCACATAGCAATCACAAGACATCGGTTCAACTTCCGCTTAGTCCTTTACAAAAGGCCAAAATTTATTTAGAGGTATATAATAACATTAGTTATAATAATTCTTTAATTATTTAAAATATTTTATAATGATATACTAACTTTAATGTGTTTTATATTGCAACCTGTTAGACTGTATAAGGGGCATCTATATGGTCTAGATTCGCTACAAAAAGATAACGTCGAAGACGCTTTGACGGTACCCCACGCGATCCAAGAGACTTACACGCAAGAACACTGCATCGAGCAACTCGATACTACACTTTGAGCAACACATGATGAGCTTCGAGATACACGAACGTAGATGCGTCACATGAAGAGTATCATCGAGTTGATGACCGCTAGAGCATATCAACCACCACCACCGGCAGGGGCAACAACACCGAGACAAGAACCGATCATCGACTCTGATGTAACCCCTTCACGAGGCCTTGATGAGCAAGGGGATGAAGATGAAGGTATTTGTTTAGATGAAATGTAATAAATTAGTTTTTTAAATTTAGTATAAATTATATATATATATATTAATTTTTAATTTATTCATAAAGATATCAATGGTCGGCTGTTGAAAATTTTCCATATTTTCAACGGGCATCCATTGGTAATTTTAAAATTCCCGCCATTTCATTATCAACGGACGTCCGTTGCTCTTTTCCGCAAACTTATTTCAACAGATGTCCATTGCAATTTTTTAAAGGATGTCCGTTGAAAATCTCCAAGAGATACCTGTTGCACTTTTTCATACCCTTTGACAATTTCAACGCGCATATGTTGAAATTTTGCAACGGTTATCTGTTGATAGTTCTAATGGATTTATCCGTTATAATCCGTTGAATGTATTTCAACAGATAATATCTGTTGCACCACCATTGCAAGTCGCAACGGATGTGGTTCTTCAACGATCGATTTCCAACAACACCAAATTCGTTGAAATCCATTGGAAAAGGTCATTTCCAACGGATATCTCCTTTGGGAATGACCTATTTTTTTTTAGTGATTGGATATTAAGACACATGTTATTTATTAGACCATGTAAAGCTCAATTTCAAATAGGTTATGTGTTTACCTATGGTGATGAACTGCAAATTCATGGTGTTCTACAAAACAAAAAAAAGAAAAAAAACTAGTTTCAACTTCTATTAATCATATAGAAATATAGACAATTCACGAGACAAATCGTGACTATGTTTGGATGAATTCGATATCTCAATATATTTAAAAACATGCGGTCTTTCAATTGATAAATACATCTCTATTATCTTCTTATAATATAATGTGACGTGTACATTATAACTAAAAGATTGTTACATCAAATATGATATAACAAAACATATCACACAAAATTCTTTTTTAATAAAGTTTTACCCCATTAGATTTTTTTGGTAAAATTTTGAATGAAATAAGTGGGAGAATATCAGAAATGCCCTCCTAGGGCTAAACCACTTCAAAACTATCCTCCTAAATCTGATGAAAAGAAAAATTGGAGAAAAGACATCTGTGCCTTTATGTTCTTAATGAAAAACACATACAAAGGAGGGAAAGGCAAATATGAGAGGAGGGAAAACAAAAATTGAGAGGAGGGAAACAAAGTAGAGAGCTATTTCCTTTCATTTTCGAGTGTTTTCCTTCCATTTTCGAGCGATTTCCTTCCATTTTTGAGCGATTTCTTTCCATTCTCGAGTGATTTCCTTCCATTTTGAGCGTTTTGCAGCAATTTTCGAGCGATTTCCAACAATGTTTCAG
>CM071868.1:10086687-10119976 GCA_036759665.1 Gynandropsis gynandra
GCATTTAAACCCCTACTCGCTGATGCATTGATCGATCACCTGCATCCTATCCAGGTTTGATTGTCATTTGATTTTCTCTATTCGGGTTTCTTTATTGCGTGGGATAATGAACACAGGCTTGCTGTTATTGTTTCCCTTCTAGTTCGTGCTTATACACATAATCTCAGAACATGATTGAATTCTCGTATTTCCACTGGACCCTTCCTAGTAAAAAGCAACCAGCTTACTCGTACCATCGGCAGAAGTAAAATCGTTTCACCGTCGATAATTTTACGCAGATTCGATACAAGGAGATCATGGAGGACACAGCGTATCTTGACAAAGTGTTATCAGAAGGAGCGATGAGAGCTGAGGAGATAGCTGAAGTTACTATTGGAAATGTGAAACAGGCAATGGGATTTTGTCGTCCCTGACTCAACCCATTTCATCAGATTTCTTCTGTCACTTTCCGGTTCATTCCATTATTTGTTTATCAATTCATTATCGCATGATTAGAGTTGAATCTTAATAATACTAAGGGGAGAATGAACAGTGGCTGTGGGAAATGCTTTTTTTTTTCAACAAAACATTGTGGGAAATTACATTTTTTCAACAATTTTCAAAAAAATTCAGTTTATAAAATCAAATTATATAACAATTATTCTATAGTAAAATACATATTATGATATTAACATATTTTAATTGTACAATTCCCCTATATAGACTTACTATAATCTAACTATTAACTAAAGGAGTATACCAATTGAACAGTATATTTTATTGTGTTGTTAAAATGTGCATTTTCTGTTAGCTTTTATAAGATACGTGACTCTTTCAATTGTAGCACCACGTAGCACATGTACTGAACACTCTTCCA
The DNA here is from genome assembly GCA_036759665.1 of Gynandropsis gynandra. Classification (NCBI taxonomy): domain Eukaryota; kingdom Viridiplantae; phylum Streptophyta; class Magnoliopsida; order Brassicales; family Cleomaceae; genus Gynandropsis; species Gynandropsis gynandra. Next base: position 10,087,544 of record CM071868.1, read on the forward strand.
ATTGATTTGAATTGGAAACATTAAATATTTATATGATCCAAATTTGATATTTTTTAAATCATATGGGCCATACAAAAGCCATGTAGTTTAGGTTTTCCCTGCAATTTTTTTCTGGTTGGAGAATCTCTTGCCTTATCTTATGTTTTTCTCCATGGATGACCACACCGTTGTTCCCTCCTTCCATACTGCATCCTATCCGACTCCGATTTACATTTTGGAATAATTGCATGATAAAAAAACAAATGTTGTTGTGTAAATATTTTGAATAATGATTGATATTTTAATTTCTTATAATTAACATTTCAATGTATATTCATATTTAAAATAGAACACTTTAACTTCGAAAAAAATTGAATACGTATAAATTGATGATAATAATTCTAACTGTCTACAAGTCTTGAAAAGTATTTTAAAGTATTACTTAGATTTTAAAAAAATATAAATCATCCGATATCAAATAATACATAGTTTTTTCTTTACTAAAATTAAAATACACCCAGACATCGCAAGGGATATACTCTGGTTGAATACTATTCCACATTAAACTCTTGACAAAATTCTAAATAATATTTTCTCAACCTTAAATTTATAATCTTATATCTGTTAATTTGATAAATCTGTACAATGAAGATGCAATAATTTCAAACTAAGGTTGAAAGAAGTTATTAAAAAGGATTTGAAAAAAGGTTTCCATGGCTCTTGTTAATCTCGATGGCGTTATGTATGGTTAATGAGAAAATTGAAACAGCAGACGTAAGAGAAGCGACAGAAGGGGAAAAGGGATTTCATCCTCTTATGTACAAAAGCAGAAAAATACCCATAAAACAGCAAAAGTAAGTTCAACAAATAGATCCCAAAGAAAGTTCCCACAAAAGACCACAACTCTAGAGGCGTAACATGATACTTAATGATCTGAAAAATGCAAAAACACTCACAGCTCAACATCCACACATTTATAATTCATTCCCCACACTTTTCCTACTGATTCTCTCTTTCCCCCAACAAATTCTTTTTCTATGAACCTTCTCAAACTCTCACATCACAAAAGCATTGAACCACACACGAGTTATGCGCATGCCTTTTCCTCCGCTAACTCTTCCTAAGCTTATCCCCCGCCTCTCAAATTAGCACTTACAAACGTAGTCCAGACCATAACAAAGCCATCAAAAGTTGTATTCGCTCTCTTTTTTCCACTTTTTTTCTCTTTTATCTCACTTTTTTTCTCCATATTTCTGATTTTTTTTTATTTTTTTTTCAGATTCAAGTGCACTTACCAACGTCTTGGAATCCAAGGAGGCTCTGATTCCTTCTCCTTTATTTTTTGGGCTTCCTTCGTTTTTCTGTTTGGTTCACTTTTCAAATGCCATACGTCACACCATCGACTTCAAGCTCAACATGCTGAATGAAAGGAAACAGAAACAAGGCGCATAAAGAGATCACGTTTTAGCATGAATTAGTGAAGGGTTGCAAAACACATGCCTTATCACTGGCTTCTGCAAAAATTCTGACCTAGCTCTGTCTTCAGACTTCCCAATCCCACTCAACACAGGGTTCAGCTATGGCAAAGCAATCACAAGCAAGAAGAGAAGTTAGCATCATTTGGTTTTCTGCAGACTTAAGAAAAAAAGTAGAGAACCAAGTCTCCAAAGCGAAATATTATGCTAATTTTAAAGCGGTGCTGCTGGATATACACAGCAAGCTTGGAGGAGCAGGACCTGCCAACCATATTATGCACTTGTCAGGAGGTATTCAGAAACCACCCCAAAAGAAAATCAAGCAAACTAGTGAAAATCCGTACACTTATGAGCATTTTACAAGTTGCTAGACTTGCAGAAGAAGCAAGATGGTGAAACTTAATATGCTTTACATATCAACCGCCATTAGGAACAAATTTAGCTCTAACATATATTTCTTGATTCTGACAACTAGCAATGGTCATCCTAGTATATAAGTTGCAAAGATGATTTGATGCAAGCAAACTGATTCAACGTAAGTCTATTGAAATTTTATTTGTCTTAACAATGCTCAACCCATATATGGTAACAGCTTCAAAAGTGCGAAAAATACTACATTAAAACAAAAACCAAAGCCAACTGCCATGAGATAGATTAAAAACCTGATGTTCTTCTGGCATGGCACTTTGGAAGGCTCCATCTGAGTGCAAAGTTTTACTTCCTACAGCTGGATCCAAATTTGCAGCCGCTACGACAAAACCCTGCAAAATCCTCTAATCACTATGTCCAGAACATTTCATTTCGCATTCACTACGAACCATAATCCTCAAATAGGAAAAAACTCACTTCGCATTTAAGGTTCTTCTCACAAGATCTGATCCCCGAAACTTTATCTGCAATATCAACAGGTGTTTCTGCCCCATTAAAGGGTTTTGTATCCCTCTCCGCTTTATCGACTTCCCCTTTCAGTATTAGATGCCCCGGACGAGGCTGTGTCTCCGCATCATCGATGGATACAGACCCCAAATCACCACCTATGCTTTCATCCTGCCCAGTCTCAAATGCCAAAACAGAACTCAAAGGAGGTTTCACACACTTTCCAACAGGTTTAGCAGGCTCAACACAGCCTTGAACGGATGCAATACGATATACTTCAATTGTTTGCTCAACGCTGGTGCTACGCTCACTTTGAGCCGATGTCTTTAGTTCAGAGCCTTCAGAGCTAAAATTTCCAGCATCCGCTACCTCGCTAGGTGGCCTTGTATGGTTACAAACAACATCATCAGCTACCGAGCATTCAGCTTTAGAACCTCCAACAATGCCAATAGGAGAGGCCCCCCTGGTGGTACTAGTGCTATTGTCAGGAGAAACGGAATCTAGGCTCTGTGGGCTAAGAGAAGCACGCTTCCCAGGTTTCTCTGGCATTGCATCCACCATATCACTATCATTCTTCCTCTTAGCATTTCTCTCTGCTGAGCCTGACCAGGAACCAGAGCCATCCCCACAAGGTTTTCCACACTGCTGATTATGGTGTCTGGATTGCCGAGGCCTTTTATATCCATTTGGGAACAGAAAAGCAGGAAGCTGCTTTCTACGAACATGAGAAACATAAACATCCATGCCATGTTTCCAAAACATATACATGTTTATATCTTGCCTGAACTCATCAACTGTTGCACGTATATCAAACTGTTGACATTCTTGGCCACTAACTCCTTCTGCCCTCTGTAAACCCATGAAAAAGGCACAGTGTGGAAACTGCCTGGATGTGTCCACATACTCATTTGGATGAGGATGGCACATCAACATCCCGTTTGTGTCTCGTTCGATCTGCATAATTCGATATAATAATAAATGATCAAAACATCACATTATCTCTGCCAAAAAATGAAAACAATGCAAGAGTATAGCAGGTTTCCAGTTCCCTCATTTAACCAACATTAATAACCTTTCTACCTTTAATGTCAGCTGTCTGAACCGCGACTCCACCCAACCTTTCCATGCCAACAAATCATCTGCATCAGCTGCCACTACATCAACCTGAAGGTAGTTTTTATATGCCTCGAAAAACATATATGGCTCGAACAAGGAACTCCATTTATTTTTATGTAGCTCAATTTCCTGCATTCAGAAACTATAATTAGAAACACACGGTTCTGGAATAAATGGTTTGAATAGAGAACACCCCATAATTATGCACTAAGGAAGTTATGTTAGGTCAATTGCTTGACGATTGTCAGAAGTCCTGTCCACCCACCTGACACATCTTGTTTCCAAACTGAAACTGCTCCGTCATAACACGAAGAGTGCTTTGAGAGACATTGTAACTAGAATTCATGCATGGGTATGCTGGAGTTATAATTGGCATATGATGATACCGATCACGGGGGTTTTTACGAGGGTCCCAAACAGGAAACCCAAGCTCATCCTCTTCTATTGCACAAAGCATGACGGGGTTTGGCCACCTCCATTGAGTGTATACTCTGAAAAATCGAGAAACCAGCATACTAGGAATTGCATTTGGATATAGCTGGCACACTCGTGCAACTAAAAGGGCCCAGTTTACACCACCTAGGAATCCAGTAACCTATATCAAAACGAAAAGGATAATAATCTTTTTTAAGTGGAAGTACTATGAACAAAAAGGGAACCTATGAAGGCATACTCTTACGTTTGAATAGATGCCACGCCTCTTAGCCCAGTACTTCAGGCATCTTAATGTTGTTCGGAAGTGCTACAATTGTACATGAGTCAAAAGAGCCTTGTGAAACAATTCATTGATTATATTAACAAAAAGATATGATAATTAATGAGTTTACCTCAACATTAGGAACGAGCTTAAGAATTTGATCGGCAACCCTACAACCATTAAGACTGCGAACTGTTTGTTCATCCACATCATACAGCACGGATGAGTTGGAGATATCCAGATCCTGTTGATAAATTAGATCCAGAAAAACAAAAGCATCCAACTCAGCAATTAATTAAAAGCTTTCATGCAGCTCATGCGCTCATTTATATCATGATTGTCAGGATTACAGCTCTAAGCAGCTTCTCCATGACTTAAGCATCATAATCACTCAGACAACCATTTCTAAACACAAACATTTTAATGCAACATATAGCATGGAGGGAAAACAGCACTACCTGCAACATATCAATATGTAAGGCAAGAACCATAAATACCAGAGAAATCCACTAAAGACAAACATAGTTTTATCATGTATCATTTCTGGCATTCCAGCAGAAACATGAAAGATTGACCTACATTGATCCACAAAATGATATTACCTGTGGCACAACTAAAAGTGATATGCTGGCATAAAGCAGATCGACAGATATTCCTTGAAACTTAAATTTCATGACAGGGACATGGGCGTCAGGCACAGGTTGAAGTTCAGTCACTTCTTCCATTTCAGCCAAAATATCATGCAAGATAATGAAGAAATCCTCCTGGAAAAAAGTAATTTTGTTAGGAACTCAAACCAAATACTAGACCTTTGCATCATTTAGAGATAGTAAATGCCGCGAGTCACCTCTCGGTTAACATAAGATGGCCCAACACAAAGTGTGTCAATATCAGCTCCAGGCCCGTGTACCTGCAAGTCAAGAAAATGTAACTTCTTTTACATGGCATAATAAGACAAAAGATGTGGTGCTAAGACTCAATGAACAAGTCATAACTGACACAATTAATGCACTCCATTGAGTTAAGTAATTACACTTTATAGAATCGGAAGTCAATAAGTCTGTTCTATGATACAACTAATATGCAACCCTTTCAGCCAGATAGATAATTTAGATGCACGGTTTAACTGCAACATGACGATGAACAACAAACATGTATACTTACTCCAAGACGGTAAGAACCAAATGTGACAATGACAGCATTAGCATCCTCCACCATCTGATCTGTATAGCCCCTTTGGCGTGTCAATTGTGTCACCCAGCACTTTACAATCTACAACCAGAACATAGTGATAACAAAATAAGACGGAGATGAAAGATTATTGCCAACACCTGGATCCAGAATAAGAGAGAGCTAAAAAGCTTTTAGAAGCACCAAACAACGGTAAAAAAACTTCGAAAAGGAGTTACACTGATTTACACAGCAACCCAGGAGCAACTTATCTCACACTACACAAGAGAGGATTTTTGGAAAAGCTAGAAAAGGAAAACTTTTATTAATTCTATACATCCATCCGGAAAAAGAGCTAGCCCGCAAGAACCATACATAAGATCACAAAGCACATATACGGTTGCCAATGCATAAACAAAAGGAGCATTATCACCATGACAACAATTTACTTAGCAATTGTAAAGCCAATCAACTAAAAGTGCTTAGCACCTGATCAATGCGGCCTAAAACTTCCTCCCTCCGCTGGGTTTCCTCCTGGCTTTCGTAGAGCCCCTCGTCAATCAAGAACTTCGCATAAGAAAACAATCAAACAGATAAATCAGTCAAAACAGAGGCTTCAAAAATTCCCTTCATTCAGCAAAAAACTTCCAGAGGAACACAAAATCAAAGTACCTTCTCCAGTTCTGCATTCCGTTTTATATCCGCCGGTGAAGGCCCAGCAAGCGATAGCGGCTTTGTGATTCCATAGCGCTTCTCCGCCGGCGGAGAAGAACCATCGTCCAAGCGCTGAGTACTGACCATGATTAAAACACCCGTAAACACCAGAAACCCCAATACGATTAGAACCAAACGTGTTTTCTTCACGCGAATTCCACAGAGCACGAAACAAACGTTCGGATCATGATAATTTTGTGAACCAACAGGAGAAAGCGAGACATAAACGAAATTGCAGACCGAATGGAGGAAAAGGAAAAAAAATAACTTTGAAGAAGGGGAGAAAAAATCGAAGCGAAATCGAAAACCCTAAATCGAAGGAGGAAGAAAGCGGCTTCCAATTCAATGAAAGTCAAAGACAAAGGAGAATCTCAAACTGATAACAATCGATTGACCGGTCCAGAGAGAGAAGGAGCGAGATAGACAGCGAGAAGGAGCGAGAGAGAGAGAGAGATAGAGAGAGAGATCGAGAAGGAAGGTGACACGCACAGAGGGAGGGGAAGGGGAGACGGAGTTGTGTTTGGGAAAGAGATTAGTAATAAAACCAGGGTTTAAATTTATTCATTTATTTATTATTATATTATAATTAAAAATTTAATAGTCCGTTTGTTCGAAATTAAAGGTTAATAAATCGAATTAATTAGTCTTTGTGAACCGCCTCGCCCACCTAGAAATCGGGAGATATCTCACATTTTAATTCATAATGGATTTCTCAAATAAATAATCTAAAATCTATACAGGAATATATTTTAATATCACATCATTAAATAAAAATATTGCTTTCAAAAACAATATTTAAACAGTTTGCACGAGAATTATTACTCACCATCCGAGGATATTTTTGTAGAGTGTTAAATGATTCGTCAATTGTATAAATGTGTGTTAGGTTGAATTTTTTTAATCCATATATAAAATGGGTTTGTTGATAGGATAAAATTTTAATCAAATCATATGAATTAATTCATATGGGTTATGGGTTAATTTGTAGGTCAGAATTTAAAATACATTTTATATATATTATATATATTTATATATAAGAACTAGCTAAACATTATATTTATATATATATAATATCTAATTTATATACAGTAATAAAATAAATTTATAATATTTTTATTATTTTTTAAAATAAATAATATAATATTTTTGTTAAATAAAATCAACATCATGTGTGTTTTTTAGGAAGTGACAGTAACGTTACATCTTCTTCTTAACTTTATATTTCAAGTCAACAAAACCAATATTTAGGCATTCTTGAAGTAAATCTTCTATTATATTTGTACTTTAAGTTTAATATTTATATTTTCAATATAATTTATTTATTTGATTTGAAATTATTATCATTATAGGATTTCTGTGAATTTGATGATATTTATGAGGTAAATGAAGAAGAAGATAAATCACTTTTGGATATCTATTTGGATGAAAAGAAATTGAGAATTTCGGATTATCCCAACTTGGATGTCTTGGGCTATTGGAAGGATAATCGATATCGCTACCGTGAGTTGACGTACATGGCTTATGATGTGCTAAACATTCCTATAACTACCGTTGCTTATGAATCATATTTTAGTATTGGTTCTCGGATTTTGAATAAATACAGAAGTCGGCTTCTCCCTAAAAATATGCAAGCTTTACTTTGTTCTCATTTTTGGATGCATGGTTTTAAAGATAACGAAAAAGGTAATATAATTTCAAATATATCTATTTTTGTTCTTATTTTTATTTTGTTTATATGTATGGATAATGAAGAATATAAAGAATGAAGACAAAATGTTTTTATTTAGAATTTTAAACTTTTATTTGAATTTTTCTATTGTTTTATGAATTATTTTTATGTTAAACATTTTTAACGTATTTAGATATTTTAATTTAAAATTTTAGACATTGTTTGAATTATTTATGATTATTTTGATTTTTTTATTAATTAATTATAATACAATTACAAACAAAAAAATCCAACCAACGGGTCAACCTATATAACCCGCAGTTTTTAGTGGTCTGGACTAGATTAAAAAATCTCATCCCATTTTAAATATGGGTTAGATTGAATTAATCTAAAAATAACCCAATCTATAATGGATTGGACTGGGGTGGGCTGGACCAACCCAATTAGCACCCTATCTTTTGATAATGTGTCCAAAATTATAGAATAATTGCAACAAGAACATATAATAATTACAACAATAAAATTATATATCTATATTTTTTGTGTGAATTTAATACTTATAAATATATTTGTATAAATATTAAATTTTATTTAATTATATGTATAAAATTAATATTTATAAATATTTAGAATTAAATATTTATATTATAATTATATTAAATAAAAATAAAATATATATTTATCGAGGTATCCGTCCGTCTAGCGTCTAACGTTAAACTTTGGGTTATTTACATCTATCTATCACTAAGGTTCTCCACAATTACACCTTCTACCGTTTTAACATTTCATTTACTTTAATTTAACGATTTATCTTTCCATCCCACGCAATAATAACCATTTAAACCTAAATTAATTCTGTCCAAATCATTATACCTTGACAATAACATAAAATAAAACATGATATATCTCATTCCATCACATATCACAGAACAATCATATGTATAACTCAACGTACAGTTTCAAACATCAATTAGGTTAATTTTAATAACATTAGAAATTGTTATATCATTTAACAATCCTATTACTCTGCATTTAATATATACATTCACCTTGACCTATTATGCAAAATTATGGATTACTCAATTTGTCCTTTAAATAATTAAATAAGTAACATTAACAACTTTTATATCATTCAATACTCCAATTTTCTGTTGGTCTATTATGTAATACAAAAGTTTACATCTAAAAAAAATATCAACAAATCAAATCTGGAAAAAATTTAACCAATTTCAAACGAGTCAACAAAACAATACAGGTATTTGATAATGGATACATTGTAGCTTTCACATACAAACATGATTCTACCACGCATTACGTTTGATGACCTCAACATTGGTCATTGTCTTGGATGGATTGTTGCCAGGGTTTTCGCATTTGGAAAGCCGAAACGTTAAGAAAATGACCATCTAATGTGGATTGATTTCTTACTTATTGATTAAACGAATTTTTCTACACACCTCACATGTTTTATCGTCTTCCAAATTGTTACATTCAATATTGTAATTTCTATTTGTTTTAAAATTTTTCTACAGGCGCTTTTGCTTCAGAAAATTGTAAGTTGCATGTCGTTTATCCGTTTCAACTCGTCTTTAAGGAGACTATTGTTCAACTTGAAAGTTTGATGTTGTTATGAGCAATGGAAAATTCAAGCTTACCGATTCAGCAGTCGCATTGCATCTAACAATATCGACAAAATTTAGGAAATTTGTGATAGTTCTGTAACAATTGCAAAAGAATTTTTTCCGGTTCAAATCATATGATGAGTTATCATCGCTAGCAAATCAAAATCTTTCGCTGTCAGGTTAGCTAATTTTAGTTTTTACAGTTGTACATGCATTTTGTTATTAAAATTCATCTTGAACCTATTATGTCATTTCTTAGATGGTATTGGTCGTGTAAGTGCTATCAAAGATCTGCAAGCCGACAATGTATCAGCAACAAAACATTTACCTTTTGTGACTGCAATTATCAGGGTAAGTTGTGCAACTAACCATTAAATACTACTTTTGTAATATAATCACTACAAAAAAATAACACATTATCAATGGACAGATCAATGGATCCGTTCGTTGATAGTAATTTCCAGTGGATTGCAATGAATGCTCAAAAATGATCAACGATCACATATCCATTGCAATCTGTTGCAATTGTCAACGGACGAGCAACAGATACAATCCGTTGTATTGATCTATTGAAACACCATTGGAAACACAAAAATATTGTCCAATGGATGCCCGTTGCACTTTGAAATGGATTTCCATTGCCATTGGCAACAGATGCCCGTTGAAATTTTGAATTTCGATATTTTCGTTGGAATATTTTCAATGTGACGTTTCAATAGGCATCCGTTGAGGGTTCCAACGGACGACCGTTGAAAAAAATCACTATAGGCTTCTACCATCAAGCCATCAACACCAAATATATTTTCAAAAAATGTCATATTCTTCAAATATATATATATATATATATATAGATTGAGAGAGTGGATGTATAGAAGAAAAGATCCCGTAACCGAGGAAGTTACTCATTAATTCTTACATGGATTGGAGTATTTCATGAGTTTTGCGTCGATGTAACCTTTGTGTCAAGAACACGAGACAATGTTATATCCCTGCAAAAGATCCAAAAATATGAAGTATTGAAGTTAAGAAATTGTTTGCAAACAACTTTCAAGGTGGGTTTCGTAGAGAATTAGGAAATTTGGTTATTTCACGAAGAAAATTATGGCGTTAAAGATATTGTGCAAGAAGCACAAGAAATAGAAAGAAATGAAGAAGTTATTTATGAAGTATCGACGACCAATCCATATGTGGAAATGGTGTTAGATGATTTTCTAGGAGTTGTTGAGCAACCACATGAATTGATGCTAAACGATAAGGCACACCGATTTTTCAACCTATAGGATTCGATGAAATAACAAATATATGAAGGTTGTCGTGAAGGTCAGTCTCGTTTATCTTTGCCCTCAAGATTGATGAGTATAAAAATAGACTACCATGTTGTTGAAAATTACATGAATTCATTTTGCAAAACCATAGTAAATATTTACGAGAAAATAATCAAGCTTCCGAGATATATTACGAAACAAAGAATGTTTTACAATATTTAGGAATACCACATGAGAAAATTTATGTTTGTAGAAACAATTGCATGTTACGAACACGAAAAAATATAGAAGCACATACAATTACGGCGCTAACATTAATAGTAAAATATAAGGTGATAATTTCTATGGTATTTTGCTCCAAATTCTATAGGTGGAATATCTCTGTCTCGTTGGATTGAAGGTAATGCTATTTAAATGTCAGTGGTTCGATCCAACCGTAGGACGTGGTACACGAAAAAATCAATGGGGAGGAATTGACATCAATCCGGCACGACAATATGGTAAGTATGATCCATTCATTACAATAGATCAAGCAGATCAAGTATGTTATATGCAATATCCAACAACATTGAAACGTCGAAGAGAGGAGTGGTCGGTCGTAGTAAAGATCAAACCGCGAGGAGTTATAAGCATAGATGAAGAAAAGATCCATTGTAAACCGATCACCCTGAGCTGATACTATTAATTGATACAGAAAATCGGGATGAGATTCTCTCAATAACTGATATAGATAGAGAATACATCCGTGATTATGAAGACATTGAACCGGAAGATGCAGAAGATGATCACGACAATGAATTCAATGAACAATTGAAGGAAGACTCGCCAATCGAAGAATCTACCGAAGAAGAAATGCGAATTATGTAATTGTAGTATATAACTTTATCTAACTTGTTAAAATTATTTTTTTAACTTAATATATGCAAGTTTCAACGGTATCCGTTGGACATGGCAACAGAAACCCGTTGAACCATTAAATTCTGCTCGATATTTAGAAAATTTTCAAGGTTTTCAATTTGCCAATGGGCATCCGTTGGGAACACGCAATGGATGCCCGTTGCTATTGTTCAGGTGGCCAACATATGACCGTTGGTAGATTCTAACATACACCTGTTGGCCGAGTGCAACAGATTCTCGTTGAAAAATGTTCCCATGGATATTCTATGCCTACAACATCGATTTTGGTTCTCAACGGGCATCCGTTGTAAGTTCCAGTGGATGCCCATTGAAAGGGAAGGCATACAGTCATTTCGTCATCCCTTGCCTTGGGAACGCACGTTGCCAACGGGCGTCCGTTGGAACTTGCAACCCGTTGAGAACCCAATGGCCGCGTTAATTAATTGCGTGTGTTGAGTTGATGTAATTTCCAACGGGCATCCGTTGACAAATCCAACGGATGCCCATTGAAAATTTATGTATATCATCCGTTGAACAATTTATTTTTCAACACAGACTCATAAAAAAAATTCTCTCAAACACTTAAACACATTTAAAAATAAAAGCTCGACGATTCATTGGTTCGGTGGTATGTTGGCGGGTTCGGCAGGAGCCCCGCCCTTGCCTCCACCGCCACCATATCGATATTTGATGAAGAAGACAATATGGTGGACAAAGATGCTTTGATCGATAGTTACGACGAAAGTCCTTCCGTCGCGATTATTGATCTTGAACATCTTGACGAAGCGCTTTGGTAAGATTTTAATTACATAATTCATATTGTATTTAGTTATAAATATTATCTAATCATTTGATTTTCACGACAAGTTTTATGTGGATGATGTTCTGAAACATACGAACAACAACATTATCCATGGATCGCTACAAGATCGACTATACTGTTTCTGGCAGGTGAGGCCAAAGGTTATACGCCGCCTATGGTGGTGTACATTCATCGTAAGTAATTTTAATATAAAATTTAACTTTTATATTATTATTTAATTTTATTTATAAACTAATTTATTGTAATTTAAATTTACAATGCACATATCGATGGCGAAAATAGGATACGTCCCGCATCTACACAGTTTGGGTGCCCAACATGCAAGCCCGGTTGCACTTGATGATGAAAAACGCCAAGCAAAACTATTACAAGAAGAATGCAAAACTGACATGGGCAACAGACAAAGTATTCAACCAACTCGTCCAACATTGGGAATCTAAGGACTTCAAGACCAAGAGCGAGAAGGCAAAAAAATATCGGTACCACAAGAAGTTTCCTCGAGATGGTCCGTATCACCGTACTTCGAGATCGAAATTATTTTTGAAACGAAAGAAAGAATTGGTAAAATTTATTTTAATTCATTATTTAAATTTTCTTGTTATATAATATTGTTACCTAATTATATTACTATAATGTTACAGATGAGAGGATGGGAAGAGAACCGACTCTTCTTGAGCTGGTTGTAGAAACCCATGCTAAAAAAAATCCATCATCGCGGAAGAGAATGACGAACCTGAACTCATCGAACCTCAGGCAGAATGGACCGTGAAAGCTGTGACGGAGAAGATCACATAACAATCACAAGCCTGAGGTGCAAATCCTGACGATCTCAATCCTTTACAAAAGGAAAAAATTTATTTAAAAATAAATAATAAGATAGTTGTTATATGGTAATTCTCGACTTAAATAAAATATTTTCTAATGATGCTAACTTTAACGTTTTTTACATTGTGGTCTGTTAGACCGTATAAGAGGCGTCTAGTCTAGGTTCGCTCCAAAAAGATATCGTCGAGAAGACCATGACGATACTCCCTCGTGGTCCAAGAGAGTTAAACGTAAGAATGGCGTATCGAGTATCTCGAAACTACACTTCGAACAACGCAAGATGCTCTTCATGGAACGAAAGATACTCTTCAAGTAATGCAATCTGAGCTTTGTGAAACTCGAGCAAAGATGCTTCACATGGAGAGAGTTGCTAGCTGGTCGAGCGTATTAGCCACCAGAACTGACGTGAGAAACAACACCGAGACAAGACCCAATAATTGATTCTGATGCAACCCCTTCACCAGGTGTTGGCGATCACAAAGATGAAGATGACGCTACCGTTGAAAGCTTTTAACTCCCGCCATTTTTATTTTCAACGGATGTGCAACGAATATCCATTACAATCTCCCAACGACCATCCGTTAAACGATTTGTAGTGAGCATCCGTTGCCAATGTTCAACAGATATATCCGTACACTTCGTTGAATGTTATCAACGTATAATATCCGATTCAGGCCTATTGCAAGTCGCAACGGATCCGGATTTTCAACGATCGATTCCCAACGGCTCAAAATTCATTGAAATCCGTTGAGAATGGTCATTTTTTAAGGAAATATAGACATTTCCAACGAATATATCCGTTGGAAATGATCTATTTTTTTGTAGTGAATATACCTAATTTACATAGTTTTTATTATGTTATACCTATTTTACAAAGTTTTGTTAATGATACATTGGGAATAAATGTCAACATCATGGCTTGGGGCCAGAAAGCGCATGGAGTTACACACAAAATTAGAGTCTTTTGGATTACAATCACCTGTGAGTTTAGTTACAAGCCTTAATTCAAAGTTTGTTGGAGGTTTGTAATTTTTTCTTCTTTGAAATTGTAGATGATATATTTTTAACATCTGTTAATTCTAGAAAAATGTTTTCCTCAAACAATTATCTCACTTCTATTTTTTTCACTAATTTCATATTTTTTTACAAGTAACCTTTATTCGAATACTACATATGTAACCCGTTTTTATTTTAATGGAGAGATTGATGCTATTGGTCAACATTCAGAGATAAACTATTTCCTTTTAGTGTGTGTATATATATGAATGTCTAATAAATTTGTTGAAGAAAAAGAGAAAATTTGAATCTAGTTTCTATCGTTTAGGCGGCATGGCCGAGTGGTAAGGCGGGGGACTGCAAATCCTTTTTCCCCAGTTCAAATCCGGGTGTCGCCTCAACAAAAGACTCGAAATCCCCGACTCTGCTTTGCTAAAAGTGGATCCCGCTCTAATAGCCCCGAATAAATTAAATACATGCATTAAAATAAGAAGGCTTCTTATTCCACAACAACGAAAACACTTTTTCGCTCTTTCCTATACTAGTGGATTTCACTTGGAAAAGAAAATGTTTCATACTAATGGATTCGAGTTCATAACCATGGGTTCCAGTGTACGAGATCTTGTAGCACTTACCAATGAGGCCCTATCAATTAGTATTACACAGAAAAAATCTATTATAGACACTAATACAGTTAGTTCCTATGAAACTACTTGGTCTACTTCCATTTAGACTGAGATGGCGTATCTTTCGACGGATTGATCCGGACTTCCCCTGCTGGATTTGAGCAACTCGAGTATTCATACTGTATCGCTATGTCCCCCGCTTAGCCCCGCTCTTTGGTTTAGGATGGATGTGGATTGACGGTGTTGAGAGATTTCCAGCATAAGCAGTAGTTGAACCAGCATAATGAAAAAGCATGAAAACGGGGCAAGTAGGTCGGCTTCAGCCATATAAGCTTAACCGAATTTTGCCAATACAACTTAAGCTCCGGAAGGAAGAAAGCAAGCCTTGAGGGAGTGAGCTTAGTTATTTTTTTTGGTCGGTTTGGATCTCTACTGAAACTTTTTTAAATACAAAAGTTCAGCATCTTCCCACAAATTAATATGTAATTGGTCATATAATTGAGATCTTCATTTTGATGGTATATTCAAGTCTTGTAGAAACTGCCACAAGTAAGTATTTTCGCGTCGATGGTTATTTATTCAATGAGAATAAGTTGTGTGTACCCAAAATTTCTATTAGAGATTTATTGGTTCGTGAGACACATGAGCGAGGACTAATGGGACACTTTAGAGTGACAACAAATTTTCCATTTTGGAGGAATATTTCTACTAGCTTCACGGGCGTATCTGTGGAAGGTGTGTAACTTGTTAAAAGGCCAATCTCGGTTGTAACCACACGGTATATACTCACCTTTACCCATTTTTAGTACACCATGGGCTGATAGCTCCATTGATTTCGTGTTAGGTCTTCCTAGTTCTAAATCTGGACATGATTCTATTTTCTTCGCAATTGATCGGTTTTTAAAATGAAATATTTCATTGCATGTCATAAGACTGATGCTGCATCGCATGAGCTGCTTTATTCATAGGGGCATTGTACGGTTGTATGGAATTTCTAAAGCTACAGTGTCTGATAGGGATGCTAAGTTTCTTAGTTACTTTTAAAAAAAAATACTATGATCTAATTTAGGAGCAAAATTTTTATTTTCTACTATTTTGTCACCCATAAACCGATGGACAAATGGAAATGGTCAATATAATTTTGTCTATGTTATCACGTACGTTACTTAGTAGTAATCTTAAAACATGGGATGCATGTATACCACATATCGAGTTTGCATATAATAGGACAATTTATAGTGCAACACGGTTTTTACCATTTGAAATCGTGTATAGATTTAACCCGCTTACACCATTAGACATAGCCCATTTACACTCATCAATATTTACTAACCTTGATGGCAAGGAAAAAACCGATTTTGTGAAATAGATACATGAGAAGGCACGAGCTAATATTGAGAGAAAGATAAAGAATTATGCCAAATATGCAAACAAAGGAAAAAAAAGGTAGTCTTTTAACCTAGTGATCTCGTGTGGATTCATTTAGACATAAAGAATTTTCCCTAGTAGTATAAATTCAAGCTCCTGCTCTAATGAGGTGGCCCGTTCAAAGTTCTCAAATGCATCAATGACAATGCTTACAAGATTGAATTACCTTGTGAGTACAATGTTAATTAAACCTCAATGTTATTTAATTTACTTGTTTTAATGAAGAAGACGATCCTTATTTGAGGTCGAATCCTTTGGAAGAATGAAAGAATTATAAGGATGAGACTTAGCTCGAGATACCAATGACACACAGATAGGTTACAGATAGGTTATAAGAGCTAACTCTTAGAAGATGCATAACTTATTCGCTAGAATGGTGGTGGAAGAACTTGCAAAAGCACTACAAAGGCATCAAGAGGTGTTAATGGAGGCTTATGTGATTTATCTACAAGTGGAAGAGGCCAAGAGGAGTGAGAAGTTAGAGGAGCCAGAGGCGTTTGAGTTGAGTAGGAAATTGTTCGACCCGAAAGAATTCTCTAGACAAATGGAGCATTTGAGTACTAGACCGCTCGACCTGAACATTACACATCTCGACCGAGCGTAGGAGGACTCAACGGAGCATAGACGTTGCTTGGCCGAATGTACTTAATTTTTATGGATTTTAGGTTTAATACTTATGTGGTGATCGAACGAGTGGTTACACCGCCCAACCGAGCATCGTTAGGTTTATTAAATTGTTTTATTTTATTCTGTTTTCCATTATTATTTGGTCCCTATGAATATGCACCCATTGTATGATATTTTAAACGAAGTTTTGATCAATATTGTCTTTTTCTTGTTAATTGTTGAGATTTAGCTACTGAATTCTTGGAGAGATTTTGCTACCGAATTCTTGGAAATATTCTAAATGTTGATCGACTTATCAACACTAGATCACAAGTATTATAGCATCGATCGTTGAGTATGAATTTTTTAGTCAGGTTGTGGTTGGGGTTTCAATCGTCCTTATTTAGGGAAGACAAGTTCCAAATCTTTCTATCGGGTTGCTACGGGGTATCATGTAAACCAAATATATATTCTCTTAAATTTTACGATTCTATAAATGATGAAATGAATCATTAAATCCAACAACAATTCCCTTATTATTCTCTTTGATGATATAAGATAATTAATTTTTTTTGTGAATGTTTTGTTGATTAGTGTTGTCTTCTTCCGTAACAAAACAAATGGTGTATTTTAAAAAAATAAAAAGACATAAGTTTAAAGACATGTCTTTTGGACATGTCCTTTAACTTTTAATAATTATAAATCAATATCAAACTTGTGATTATTCATAAAATTATCTTATGATTTCAAATTATGCGGATTGGCATGGAGGGATTTTCATCCGATAATTTTCTCCTCAATACAACACTAATCATCACCGTGTGTTTCTTAATAGCAATAATCAAATACTTATATTTATATGAATTAACGCTAGAATAAAATTTCTAACATTCTCCCACTTGATTCATATATGATAAGTACATATAAAATCGTTTAGCTCACTTAAATGATCATATATACGAGTCACAACTCTATAAGAATTAAACTGACTGAATCATGGCGGTCACGGGCCTGGCAAACGTCTCGATTCCTTTCATGTATGACAAATCAATATAATTCAAACAACTCTAATTTGATAAGCTCGACATCCAAAATTATCTTATCCCATAATATGCTTAAACCAAGACTAAATATCTATAATCATACAAATATACATAACTGAAATATGATTCATAGATAAGCAAAATCAAAACTTACATTGATATCTAGAGTTCAAATAAACTTCAATATGCAAAACTTATATTTATATATGTATAACTAATCAGCAATACAAGGACTTCGCGACTACTCCTATTTCACTAACATGGCCAAGAAATGACTTTTGAAGCTAGTCCTTTAGTCAACGGATCCACAATCATATCATTGGTGTCGATATGCACAATTTGAACTCTTTGATTTTGCACTTCTTATTTAACGGATAGATATTTTAAATCCATATGCTTGACACCCTTGGAGTATATATCGTTCTTTGAGAATAATACGACTGGCCGCATTATCACATTATATGTTCATCGGTTTAGCAATAGTACCAACGATGCCTAAACCATGAACAAAATTGTGCAATTATAACGATTGAACTGTAGCTTCAAAGCACACTACAAATTTGGCCTCCATAGTGGAAGTAGCAATGACAGACTGCTTACCACTCTTCCATGAAATAGCTCCCCTAGCTAGAAGGAACAAATAACCAAATGTCGAATTTTGAGTATCCGAGCATCTGTCATAGTCTGAGTCTGAGTATCCAATAATCTCAAGATTGCTCGTTCTTCTATATATGAGCATGTGATCCTTGGTGCCTTGTAGATAACTTAAAACTCTCTTTGCAGCTCTCCAGTGAAGTGGTCTGGGATTTGATTGGTAACGACCCAACATACCAACCGCAAAACTGATATCCGGTCTAATATAAGTCTGAGCATACATCAACCTTCCAACTAAAGAGATGTAAGGAATATCTTCCATTTTCTTACGTTCTAAGTCATTCTTTGGGCATTGGGATAGACTGAAACGACCCCCTTTCTGTATAGGAACCAAACTTGGTGAACATGATTCCATGTTAAATCCTTTTAAAACTTTGTCGATGTAAGACTTTTGAGACAATCCCAAAATTCCTTGTGACCTGTCTCGAAATATTTCTATTCTGTTCACATAGGAAGCCTCACCTATATCTTTCATCTCAAAGTTACTAGAAAGATAATCCTTAACATCACGTAATAACCCATGATCATTGGCGGTAAGAAGAATATCATCTACATACAATACAAGGATTATAAATTTACTTTCTACAATCTTTATGTAGATACACCGATCAACGATCATTTCTACAAACCCATATTACAATACAATATAATTGAACTTCAAGTACCATTGTCGAGAAGCTTGTTTTAATCCATAGATTGATTTCTTCAACTTATATACCAGATTGTTTCTACTTGTGGTCTCAAAACCTTGAGGTTAATCCATATATACCGATTGGGTTCTTTCATGCAGTAAATAAAGATAACAATATCTAGAATAATCATCAATGAATGTGATAAAATACTTTTCACTGTCCCAAGACGGTACATCGAAAGGACCACATATATCTGTATGTGTTAGATCGAGTAACCCATTACTTCTTGTGGCAGCATGTTTTGATACATGTTTGGTTTGTGTACCCTTAATGCAATCCACACAAGTATCATTCCAATCGGTGAAATCCATTTGAGACAAAACATGAGTTTTAATTAGTCTCATAATCCTATCTTCGGATATATGACCGAGTCTTTTATGCCACAAGTCCGCGGATGACTCATTAAGTGCATTCCTTTTCATACCAACATCCTGTTCAGCCAAAATAAGAAACATGGAATTAATAAATGTAGAACTTAGATTGAAACAATACAAAGTATTTGATAATAAATGAGTACCACATAGGTTTTTACCACAATACAATAAAAAACAACCATGTCCAATCTTAAATTTAAAACCAATACATCCAAACTTGAAGCGTAAACAATATTTCTAGAATAATCAGGAACATATAAACAATTTTCTAGATCCATGCAATATTCCGTATCTAACACGATTCTATATATCCCGACACCTTCAACTCTAGCTTTCATCCTATTTCCCATAAATAGAAATTTTTCACTTTCCGTCATTCGTTGGAGATGTAGGTAACCTTGTATAACATTAGTAACATGAGTGGTCGCACCGGTATCAAGCCACCAAGTATTAGAAGGTATTTCAATCAGATTTAATTCGAAGCATACTAAAACGAAATGCATACCTCATTTTTCAAAGCAAACCTTCCTTTTTAGAAAATCAACCTTTTTGTGCCCAGGTTTGTTGCAAAAGAAACATTTTAGAATCTTTCCAACATCTCTTTTCCTTTTACTGGGTTGCACCTTATATGGTTGTTTACCTTTATTCTTTCGTTTCTTACTTGGAGCTTTGCCGCCACTCGAACCAGTATTTGGATGACCATGATAAGCAAAATTGAATTGGGGAAACTTGACCTTAAGGTCTGCCTTTTGTCTTGCCTCCTCTTGCATGAGCATGGTCTTGGTATTCGAAAGAGACCATTTTTCCTTGAGTTGGTTGTAAGTTCTTTGAAATTGCTTGAAATCATCACCTTTGCATGATTTCAGCATGAACTTAACTAACACACGCTCACCAAGATCCAAACTTTTGAGCCGGTTGTAGGTATTCACCATATGAGTGATATGGTCATCCATATACTCAAATATATTGTACTCTCCCATCGATAAATCATTAATAAGAGCATCAACAAAAGACTTATCCATAATTTCCATCATAGTGCACTTTTTAATCTCAACAAGGAATTTCTTCACATTTTCAGTCTTAGGTTGGGAATGTTTAACATTAGGTGATATGCTAAGCTTGAGAAAGCTTATCATAAGCCTATTCAACCTATCCCAATTCTCCCACAATTTCTTAACAACCTCTAAACTTGTATCAGTCGATTTAGTGGCTCATCCATAAATAGAGCCGAATCGAGTCCCAAAAGGCCAACATTTAGCTTCACATATTCGATCCAGTCATCATAATTATGCCTATTAAACTTGATACCATTGGCTGTCATACTTAACATAGTGGAGATCATTGCAAAATAATCACATCTCACATTTAAATTGCTTTGAATTCACAAAATATTGCAGGCTATATAACATATACTAAAATATTGTATTTAAATTCACCTTTGGGTTAAGTCTAAACACAATCAATATGCATCAAGCAACTTATATAAGATTAATCACAATGTTACTTTAACATATACACCATCGTTAGATGTACATCATATGTTAATTAAACAAAGTTTATAGTCTACTTCAATTGTTATTAAACATGAGTAAGATCTATCTTTGGGTAACCATATAATTACATGTTAATAACTATAAATGTTTATCATCATTCTTAAATATCATTATAAAGTCAAACATTTATATACATAATTTAAATCATTAATGAATTCAAGTGGGCCACTTAATATTAATGAATTAAATTATATGATCTAAAAGGAAGACATACATAGAATTCAGTTTTTATAAGAATTTCGTATGTCTATGTAAAAGACCATTTCATCATCTTAATGAAATATAAACTTGGTTCAGTGGCTGTGCCCATCCTGATTGCACATTTCATCCGAGTTCGAGTCTTGGTAGGTTTCTTAATTTAATTTAGAGAAAAAAGCCTATTCCCCCTAAACTATCACACTTTAATCCTATTTCCCCTGAACTTTCTCTCTCATCCTATTCCCCTTGAACTATCATTACTCATCCTATTCCCCCTTAAACTTTAAAAATGCATCCTATTTCCGCCTCCATTAACTTTTCTGTTAAATATTTTTAAAACAACCTATTCCCTCCTAAACTATAGCACTTTAATCCTATTCCCCACTCTGAACATTTTTTCTCATCCGATTCCCTCTAAACTATCGTTACTAATCCTATTCCCCCCTAAACTTTAAACATTCATCATATTTCCCCCGAACTATATAATCTCTAGCCTATTTCCTCCCTAACTATATGACTTCTAACCTATTTCCCCCTAAAAACAAATTTACTTTAAACGCATTTTCAAAATTTTGGTTATTATAAACGTAACATATTTTCTTTTATAGAAACGCACTTTTAATTTTGGTTATTATAAACTTAATATATATTGGTTAATAGTAATATAATTTTAGATTTTGGTTATTATAAAGGTATTATATTATCTTTAACATTAATGTATTATTAAATTTTGGTTATTATATTTATATTTTTTATTATTTTTAAGAAAATATTAAAATAAAAATACTTTAAATTAAAATAAAAAATAAAAAATTCTAACGATTACAAAACGATAAAAAAATATAACATAATTTGGAATAAAATAGGACTCGTTATAACTCGAAAGATATGAAACATTTGGTTTGGAATATTGTTCGAACAACAAGTCCAAACCAAATGTTTCATGCCTTTCGAGTTATAATGAGTCCGATTTTATTCCAAATCATGTTATATTGTTCGAACAATATTCCAAACCAAATGTTTCATAACTTTCGAGTTATAACGAGTCCGATTTAATTCCAAATCATGTTATAATGGTCGAACATTTCCAAACCAAATGTTTCATACCTTTCGAGTTATAACGAGTCCGATTTTATTCCAAATCATGTTATATTTTTTTGGCGTTTTGTAAGCGTTAGAATTTTTTTTTATTTTAATTTAAAGTTTTTTATTTTAATATTTTCTTATCAATCATAAAAGAAATATACATATAATAACAAAAATTTAATAATACATTAATGTTAACAAAAATATGATACGTTTATAATAACCAAAATCTAAAATTATATTACTATTAAATAAAATATATTACATTTATAATAATCAAAATTTAAAATTATATTACTATTAAAGAAAATATATTACGTTTATAATAACCAAAATTTAAAAATATGTTACTATTAAAGAAAATATGTTACATTTATAATAACCAAAATTTTGAAAATATGTTGAATGTATAATTTGTTTTTAGGGGGGATAGGTTAGAAATCATATAGTTCGTTTGAAAATAGGCTAGAGGTTATATAGTTTGGGGGAAAATATGATAAATGCTTAAAGTTTATGGGGAATTAGGATTAGTAACGATAGTTTAGGGGGAATCGGATTTAAGGGGGAATCAGATGAAAAAAACGTTCGGAGGGAGGGGGGATATGATTAAAGTGTTATAGTTTAGGGGGAAATAGGATTAAAGTGCTATAATTGTCATATTCATGTTTCCGTCGGTACGCTCCGAAATGCCAAATCCAGAGGACCGATCCACCAAGAAAACCACAAGACAGTAAAACAGTGCGACGAAACGAAGTAGTTCCACTATATCCCAAAACCAACAAATATCGATAGATCCACCGTAAAAGAATGACAAAACAACACGTTCGTCATTGTGGTTCGTGGGAAGGACGGTACATGAAATATGCAATTAGGAGGATCCGGTGGACGAAAGAATTGAAACAGATGGTTTGCATAAGAAACCGAAGTTTCAAAGTTCTTAATTAATTAATTTTATTTCAATTCAATTAAACTTAAGTGTTTATTTAATTGAATAAAATTCATTAAATCATATTCATGCATTTTAAATTGATAATTCAATCAAATTTAATAACCGACTTATCAACACTAGATCACAAGTATTGTAGCATCTTTCGTTGAGTATGAAGTTTTTTAGTCAGGTCGTGGTTGGGATTTAAGTCGTCCTTATTTAGGGTGGACAAGTTCCAAGTCTTTCTATCGGGTTGCTACGGGGTATCATGTAAACCAAATATATATATTCTTAAATTTTACGGTTCTATAAATAGGGAAATGAATGGTAAATAGAATAATTAAATCAACCAAAACATTATATTAAATTACTCACTTGAATTTTCCATGTTTTGTCGATAGATCTTGAATTTTATTTTCTAATGCCAAATCCTCCAACACTCCCCTTAATATTCTCTTTGATGATATAAGATAATTAATCTTTTTATGTGAATGTTTTGTTGATTTGTGATTATCTTCTTCTGTAACAAAACAAAAGGTCTATTTTAAAAAAAATAAAAAAGACATAAGTTTAAAGACATGTCTTTTGGACATGTCCTTTAACTTTTAATAATTACAAATCAATATCAAACTTGTAATTATTCACAAAATTGTCTTATGATTTCAAATATCCGGATTGATACGGATGGATTTTCACCCGATAATTGTCTCCTCAATATAACACTAATCATCACCATGTGTACCTCAATAACGATTATCAAATACTTATATTTATATAATTCAATGTTAGAATAAAATTTCTAACATATCAGTATGTTTTCGTTCATTTAACAAGAGAACGTCGGTTTAGGCTCATAATAGAACACATTTTTATAATGTATATATACATATATGAAATAAAACATGTTTGTGTTTACAAATCTATATATAAATAACAAAATGCGGCTTTTTAAGTGGTTGTAGCTATGTATGTATGTGTAAGAGATTTTTCCAATTCTGTGTGTAGGTATATGTATATGTATTTGATAATTATTAATTTATATATGCAACAGATTGTTTATAAGAGAATGCAATAGTTTTATAAATTTGTAATCATATAAAGCATGACGTAAAATTGATAAGTTTCCGTGGTTTTATATAATAGAATTCCAAATTTTATAAATTCATGGCTATATATGTATTAAACATAGTAGAATCCTTTTATATGTTTGTAGTTATTTAAAACATAGTGTAAATTTTGATTAGTGCTTGTAGTTATATTTTTAGAAGTCAATTTTTTACATTCATAGAAAACCAATATATAACACAATGCAACTTTTTTTTTTAAAAAAAGTGAAGTAATCTATATATGAATGTATTATTTTTTTTTTCATTTTTAAACTTTTTGAACATCATAAAAGATGATTTCGATGATTGTATTAACAACTATGAAAAAAGTCAACAATGTTATTAAGATTGAAACTGTTTCAATTATGAAATTGCATGAACATATAACCAAGACAGAATATAAAGTAAGTTCACCAAATTTCAGTTTTCAAAATTTGAGGACTATGTTGTTTGATATGGTCTCCAAACTGTTACAATCTAGGAAGCATAGTATTTATGGTATGCATGAGTGGTTGATGTGCTAACTAGCAATAGTTGAAGATATATTGGATGTGCAAAGTGCACATGGAAAATAAAGAGAACTGAAAATTGTTCGTTTTGCAACTATTGCCAAGACACGTGCACTGTCGGAGTGACAAGTATTTGGTTCCAAAGTTTTTGTAATTTAGAAATACTTTTAGTCTTACTAATTATTAAGTTTACATTTACATTTAAGATTCTTTGAAATTGTTTTATTTAGGTTCGAGCTGATTTGATCATTTATGATGGTGAGGAAATTGTAATTTCTTTGCATATAATCGTGAAATCACAAAGGTGAAAAATAAAAAGCTTATGATCTCACTAAAACTCAAGTATGATTTATTAATTTCTAAATTTTTGAAGTGTTGTTGGTGTTCTTCAATGTATTAGGGACATTTTTGGTAGAAGTTTCATGTTTCAAGTTAGAGTGAACTCATACAATTTCACTCCTAACCACCAATTGTTTAGGATTTTCCAAATGAGTGCGGATAAACCTATAATCCTAGATGCTGAAAAGGTGTGCTGCTTAACTTCATATGTAATTTTGGTATTATTTTTTCCTTATGTTTTATTTCACAAGAGTTGTTCTTTAGGTGCCTCCTACAAGTGATAGATTGATGGATTAGATACTAATTATGTAATGGAGAAAATATTTTCGTGGAAAGAGATTCTAAATAACATAGTTTCAAGGATTTCATGTTTACATTGAAATTTTAGCTGAGTTAAAGACTATTCCGATATTTGCATAATGTGTTTTCAATTGTTATGACTTTTTAAAATTATTTCAGTCAATGTTTTTTATGTTTTCCACTTTGTTTATAGGTTTGTTTTCTTAAAATTTTACACTTCTTATATTAATTAAAATCTGTTTACAACTTGTTTAAGACACTTATGCAATATCAAAAACAACATCTTATCATAGACAAAACAAACTACTTGGTACCTACCAACAAATATAACAGAAAACTTGAAAATAAGGGTCGAGGTGAACCTTATTATTAATTTTTTGCCATATGCCTTCTTTGTATGTGGATTACAGTTGTTTTATAGAGAACTTCGTACGTTGGAAAAAAATAAATTCGAGGATTAGTGAGAATCAAAGGATTTATTTGAAGGATACTATATTGTGTATGCTAACATTTTTTTTAAATCCAATAAGATAATAAGAAGCTTTAAAACAACAATTTCACTTCTAAAAAAATATATTACATTTCCTTTAGGTAAATTAATTATGTTAAATTTAATATTTTTTCATTAACATGTATACTATTGAATTCTCGATAATGTACACATCATGTTTAAATTGTTATAAATGTTATAAATTTAACTCTTCCGTAAAATTGTATTGCTAATTCCAGAACAATGTTTGTTTAATATATAGATGTATAATTAAACAGAAAAGTCAACGTGAAAAATAAGCAATATAAGGAAGCCTAAGCGTCAGGCCTTAGAAAAGAATAAAGAATTAGGTGAAAATTCAAATGCTTCAATAAACGGTAAATACATATAGATTTGTTTGTAATTTGTATTTATATTTAATAAGTTTTTTTTCTTTTTATTTTTCTTATCTAGTGATATTCATGTCGGTTCTTAACCACGAAAAGTAGGCCTTGATTTTGTAACAAATAAATGTCACACATAAAACCAATAAAAACCGATGCTAAATATGAAATGGAGATAAAAAGGTTTGCATTTTTTTATCGATTTATATGATCACAAATTTCCAATTAGTTATAAAATGATTTTTATGGATCAAGTATTTCTTACATTAGGCTAAAAACTTCTAAACTTAACATGCTGGTGTATAACTACAAATTTTAATTATTAAATTATCACACAAGGTTTATTTTTATTATATCGCGATTTTATTTTGCAAAATAATAAGCAAATATTTGCTGAATTTGCTATGTTAGGAAACTATATAACCATGCAGAAGCTAAAAAAACGCTATTATATTGGAAAAGAAAACACTTCATCGATTAAGAAGTATGATTAACATATTCAATATTTATAAATCAAGTCAGAGACAACTCTATTTTAAATATCACTATATACCATTATAGATTTTACCAACATAAAGAGATTATTAGCATTAAATTTAAATCAAAATTTGTAGTGAATACTAATGATTTAAATTGCATTACAACTAGAATTTCACCAGAAGAGTTTCTACAAACACAACAAAGAGGTTTGTTTGATAAACTACAAAATCAATAATTATAATATCATTACAACGTATATAGAACATTTTTTTTAAAATTTATTTAACTACCGGACTCCTTCTCCGTCCCCTTCTTCAAACTCAGATTCGATGTCTCGTATTTCTCGAAAAAGTGATTTGAGCTTTTGCACATTTTCGTTAATCCATGAACAGGATCTATATAGACACATAGATCCGTTTGAATACTTAGGATCGACCACCACATAAATTCATACTGACGTGGATATCCTTAGTTGCAAACACTATGCCAAATTAGTTTGGCATACCAAAAGTGTTCGACGAGATTCAACTGAGGGGAATTTGCTCTTTAGCTTATGTTGCATGTAAGATGCATCTGCTACCAAAGGTCCATGAACCTTCATCTTTGCTAGAAAATCTCTACAAAAATTCACTTTTCATTTCGAACAAACATTAAAGCTTACAATTCAATCATAGCATTCACATCAATTAGTGGTAAGATTAACCATTCTGTTATATTGGGAAATGGTCATTTTACCTTTAGAATCCACATACAAAATCATCATCAGATAGGATCGCTGCTACCAACTCAAGGAGATTTGCCAAAGTTTGCTCGACTCTACATATATGGTACCGCAAATGAGGTACACAATCATATAAGTATGCTAAGTCATACTTCTAGCGCTGGCGGTCTTGACAAAAGATTCGTTTTCGAGCTTATATAAATGGTTGATAATCATAACCAATTGGCAAAATTTTTTTTGTTAGGCACCTGATCACTATGAAGATGGAGATTTCATTGACTTTTCATTACAGTTGATAGATCTATGCAAGAAGGGAAAACTATATGATTTATTTATAGGAGATGAATTTGCATGATTGATTATCTGAAGATCTTCAAGCAAAAATAAAAGAAAGAGATGTTGTTTTACAGTTGAAACCATCAGGGATAACTTTATAGAATCAATGATCTTCATCCGTTGTTTATGAGTTTACGGTATCCATTATTGTTTCCTTATTGTCTGAATGGGTTCCACAGGGAGATACCATATGGTGATTATAGAAAAAAGACGAAATGATCCTATATGACAATATGAGAATTTTACGTTTATCAACTTCAAATGCGTCTAACTGAAGGCAACACGCTTATCGAAGGATGTCATCTTTTCTAGTAATATGTTGTAGATGCATACACTGCCATTAAACAAGAGAGGATTCGTTAGGCCAGAAATAACCAGAAAAACTTGAGATATGATCTTTACAAGAATGTTTTTGATGCATTTGGAAAGTGAGATAAAAGCGTTCAATTTATAGGCAAGAAGATTATATTTCCTCATACATTTACGGTAGCATCTAGGTATATTGTTAAAAATTACACAACATAATAACTATTTGTAGATAATATGGTCATCCTAACCTATTTGTGGTAATGATTGTTAATCCGAAATGGAAGATGATCTTGTACCATCTCAAAATATACGGTGGAAGAATTACAAATGATTAGCCTAACATAGAATGTCAAGTATTTAAGATGAAATTAAATGCTCTGTTAAAGATATCAATGTTGGTGTTTTCTTTCCATACTTATATGAGGTACGGGTAAATCTTTCCAATAGTTTTAAGTCAATCATTAATGCAAAAGAAAACTACTAACATATATGCATAAACTTTTATTCTCAAGCTATATACATTATAGAGTTTCAAAAATGTTGACTACCACATGCTCATATTTTGATATGGCTACAACCCATATTTAAGAATCCTTCACCCAAAGACATTGATAAGTTCATTCAAACATATTTTTTTTGGATAAAGAACATAAGCTTGAAGGATTCAACCTGGTTGCCCAACACGATGCATGGTCCATGTAGTTTAGATAGATCACGCTCGCCATGAATGAAAAATGGTGTGTGCACAAAGAAATATTCAAGGACATACATCGGCTTAACAAACATGGATAATTCAAGTTATGTACTATGCAAACGTAGGAAAAAACTCAAAGTTTACATGAAAGGTGAAATCAAATTGGAAAATCGTTTCGTTGTTTCCCATAACCTACAAATCTTGAAAACATAAATACGACTCATATCAACATCGAATGGTGCACTAGATCTAACACAATCAAGTGTATATTTAAATACATCACAAAATCAATGGATAAAACATCTTTATTAATTGAAAGATTGACCAATATTGACCGCGCTTAATGTTGGAGAAGGTCCACATTATGGAAATAAATAAAATAAAGAATTACCTCGAATGTCGATATCTATCATCATGCAAAGCAGTTGGAATATATTATCATTCCATATATATCAACAAAAATCAGGAATTATTCTATGCCCAACTGATTCCGTTCTTCCTAATCCTCTGCGAATGAGACAATTTCTAATGAGATTATGCTGTGTGATGACAGTAAATAAAGTGAAGGGCAAAGTTTGAAACTGAATGGATTGT
The DNA here is from genome assembly GCA_036759665.1 of Gynandropsis gynandra. Taxonomy (NCBI): domain Eukaryota; kingdom Viridiplantae; phylum Streptophyta; class Magnoliopsida; order Brassicales; family Cleomaceae; genus Gynandropsis; species Gynandropsis gynandra. Next base: position 10,117,117 of record CM071868.1, read on the forward strand.
ACCTTTCAAAACTTGTATTCAGCCACATGCAGTTGTATATGGCGCTTTCAAGAGTTATTTCATCCAATGGTCTAAGATTCTTGGATCTAAATGAAGAAGGCATAATACAAACAACCATAACATACACTATTTACAATAAAATATTCAATGATCTACCAAATACACTAGACAACCAATTCTAAAATATTTGTCATTTTTATAATATATGCATTCTTAATTTACTAACCTTCTATTTAATTTTGTAATTTAAGATCTCATTAACAACAATATTCTCGAATATTTATATGAAAGATCGGATGAAGTACGCCATCAATGTTAACCCTAAATTTGTTAAAGGTTATTTGATATTTCATTACAAATAGTACGCATTTTACATTGTTACTCAATTTATCTTACTAAAACTATGAGTGAGGTGTTTTAATTATAAAATAATTTCAAACACCATTTTTTCCAAATCATTTCACATACTTTATGCCTAACTCGACCCATTATTTGATAAAATATTTGAATTACATGTATTATAATATATGTTAAAATATTACATATATTTGAATTACATATGTTATTTGATAAAATATTTGAATTACATATTTTAACTCTTCCCATTTGAAATATTTGAATTACATATATATATATAATAAAATATTTTAAAAGATTACATTTTTCTCGATCTCTTAGACTATTTATTTAGCTTCCCTATAGATCGAGGACTCATCCTTTTGATGTAAAGAAAAATACAAAAATATTACAATATATATTATATTACAAAAATATTTAGAAGAAATTTAAACCTTTATTTATCAAGTTGTAAAATAATTTTGCAAACAGTTTTGTATAGGATATATGCCTGAATAAACCTGATCTGGTGCAACTTTTTTTTGCTTTCTCATTCCACCTGAAATATTCTGAACTCGAGTAATGGGTGACAATTGCCTCATATATTCCTGGAGTTATAAAATGTGGATGACACTTGTTCGAATGGAGATCGACAAGTCAGTTCTCCTTTTGTCATGTGATTAATGACTTAAGATGCTTCGTCATTAGATTTTTCCATCAATCATAAACTAAATTATAGTATTGGAGTTCTAAATATCATTCTTGTTGAAATATATAAATGAAAAAGTTACTTAAAACAATTCAATTATAAATATTTATTAATAAAATATAAATCATGAATTACCAGAAAAAAGTACACCAATAATCTTTAATGAGATGCGGCGTAGACATCCGACCTATGTATAGGCTAAAATAATACATCTTGATGCATCAGATAATGTTGAGCTCAACTATAGTATTAACTCGGGGTTTCCACTTTTTGTATATGTAACCAACGAATAGATGCGTGTTCTGTAACACTCTTAACTCGGAACACTTTTGAGACTAGGAGTGTTCACCATCACCTTCAAGAAGTGGCCACACATATCATTGTTTAAACAAATTTATAGAATAAAATAAATGCTTATATTTCAAATAGAAAATGGTTTTAACCATACAACGAAAGCGAAATATAAAACCATAGTCACAATAAATACTAGTAAATACAGAAAGTATCATAAAGTTATTGAGACCTGCTACATGCCTCTTTCACCGGACCTTTGTAAATCATGTTGTTGCTCAACATCATTTTTCATCTTCCTTTTCATAACCTACCATCCACGATAGCCCACAAAAGAGACAAGTACGGCAAACACATTCAGTAAAGCCAATACGTATACACACTGTATGTCATGTATTCTCCCGCTCCTAACTTAGTAACATAAAATAAAAATCCACCATCAAACTAATGAAATACATGACTCGACCGAGTACCTCAGGTCTAAGATTAGCACCACATCGAATCATAACTCTCAAATTCTACACGAGTCTAACTCATGCTTAGACTCGTACACTTCAAAGGACCACAACACAATAAAGCTCTCGCAAGATCATACCAATCCCAACCATCAGTACCATACACTGCTTTGTCACTTGAAAAGTCCAACAAGCATGATTCTAGTAGGTCCACTACCTTAACTCACCATAATGATTCATGTTTATAAAGTCCCCATAACCCCAACACAATACGACGCTCGCCCCCTTTCGACCCAAGTGCCGTAATACTAACACCATGAACCGATATCGCTCATGGATAATTCTCACCAACGCGTTTGCACACGTCTTCTTTTTAAACTTCAAGTGTGGATTCACTCGTTCAAGCACATGACACAATAAGTTCACTCGGATTTAGCGCCTAGCCAAAACATGGATGATCGGTCAAATCTTAACTCTAAGTCATCTCCTGAATCCCGACACTCGTTTCTAATGTTTGATCTCTAGGCCCTCCCTAACATTCAAGTTTCACAAAAAAAACTAAATTATACACATATCATCAATCTTCATACGACGATTCTAGAGATTGTTCAATCTTCACTTTTAATGTTTCAATTTATTGATTATGGATTCCCTAAAAACTACTATGTTGATGCATCATTTTAAATGTAATAACTTTGTAATGATTCAACAAAAAACCATAATCAAAACTAAGTTTCGATGGGAAGGGTCATAAGGATTGACGTGTGGAAACACGAGTTATAAATTATCCTAGACCACTTCACCGCAAGTATACGGATCGTGTAGTACCAGGGTCGATCTTTGGGGACTAAGGCAGCCAAAAACTAAGAATAAAACTAAACTAAGAGGGATAAAGATAGAATGAGATATGGTCCTAAATATCTAAAGCTAATCTAAGTGGTGACAACAGTACTAGGTTGGGGATGAACTCGGATATGACAAACACTACGGGTGTCCGGGATACCGGGAATCCTATGGATGAAGCAACTAAGGATCATAGATCTATCAACTTATCTTGACAACGGGAAAT
>CM071868.1:10131358-10154338 GCA_036759665.1 Gynandropsis gynandra
CAGTAGATGACCATCTTTGTTGTGTTGAGGAATGGTCGTCCCAATATGACGGGGATCTTCGGATTGATCTCCATATCCACAACAACAAAGCCCGCGGGAAACCAAAATTCCCCCACTTGGACTGCGACGTTCGTTAAAACACCCACTGGACTACGAACGGATTGATCAGCCAATGTGATTTGCATCCTCGTGGGTTGAAGATCTCCTACCCTATTGAGCTTTTCAATGAGAGATAGTGGTAGCAAGCTCACACTCGCTCCGATATCGATTAGTGCATGCTCAATTTCATAATCGTAGATCTTGCACGGTATGATGAAGTTACCTGGATCGGGCATCTTCTCGACCGTGGTAGGAGGTTGGATAGGAGAATTAGTTACCATCACCATCTCGTTATCCACGGTCCTCTTCCTCGTGATGATGTCTATTAGGAACTTTGCATATGAAGGAATCTTTGTAAGAGCGTCATAAAATGGGACATGACTTGTAGCTTTCTCAAGAGGTCTACGAACTGGGAGAATTGAGTCTCGTCACTTTGCTTCTTTTGGATTTGACGCTGCGGAAAGGGCAATGGCGATACTCTCGGGGGAGGTGCTATGTAAGATAACTCCTTCTCCTCTGCCTCGGTCACCTTCTCTTCCATGGCTGGAGCGATTGGTTGTTCGTTCTCATCGCTCCTAGGCTCATCTCTCGCAGCTGTGGATGGCATTGGTTGCCCCACCGTGTTCCCGCTCCTTAGAAAAATAGCATTCACTTGCTCGCGAGGGTTCGCCTCGGGTTTCCCGTGAAGCTGTCCGGGTTGTCGGTTCGAACCTTGGGCTAATGACGCCACTTGCGTCTCTAGAAGTCTCAATCCCTCCAAGTGCACTCTTCTGCTCTTGGTGCATCACTTGGAGCATCGATAGAATGTCAGAATCTCCCGATAGTCTTGGCCGCTACCTCTCGGTTGGAAACCTTGATTAGGGTTTCTCGTCATTATCCGCGGTTGAAAGTCTTGCGGATTTGCTACGTTGTTCGTGTTGCCATATGAGAGGTTGGGATGGCTCTTGATGTAGCCTTGTTGGTAGCCCCGATTGGAGACGTAATTCACTTCCTCCATCCCTTGGCCTACGGATGAGTCATGTCGATCTACATGAAGTCCAGCAATCATCCGATGAATCTCGCCAACTTGTTGTTTCAAGTCCGTTAACTCTGGGTTGGCGATACCAAGCTCGTTTACTGCAGCCTTTGATGGGTAGTCACGATTATACTCCCCCACCTTCTTGCCTCCTTCCCTAGCCATGCTCTCGATTAAGTTCTCGAGCTGATTAAACGTGAGGTTGCTTAGGGAACCGCCACCCGCTGCCACGATCATGAATCGGATGGTCTCTTGGAGTCCTTGGATGAAATTCGTGATAAGATATTTCTTATCCATCCCGTGGTGTGGGCATATCCGCTGGTAGTTCTTAAATCGCTCCCATGCATCGTGTAACGTCTCGCCTCTTTCTTGAAGGAAAGAATTGATGCGACTCTTGGCGAGAAGCGTTCTGTGATCCGGGAAGAATTGCTGCATGAACCTTTGTTCCAAATCATCCCACGACGTGATTGATGCAGCCGGCAAGTTGAAGAGCCAACGTTGCGCCGCATCATTGAGTGAGAATGGGAAAGCCATCAAATAAAGATCCTCCCGAGTGACTCCCATTCCAACCTTAGTAGTGCTACATAGCATCTTGAAGTCTGTAAGGTGGGAGTTCGGATCTTCGTTCTCCATTCCGCGAAAGGCCGAATTGTTGAGCATCTGAATAAAAGCCGGTTGCAACTCAACTTGGTTATCAATCGTGCGAGACATGCACGAAAGTAACTGCATGTGCTTAGGAGCGGTATATGCTCCATAAGTCTCGTCGGCAGCAGCCATGTCGGGAATACTCGCGTTGTCTTCTCTGCTTCTTGCACTATACGTATCTTCCTCTTCAGAGGCGTGTTGCTCGTGATAGCTCGTTCTTTCTACCTCAGATTCGGAATCAACTATTCCGATTCTTCTTTTCTTGCGCAGGCTTCTTAGTGTGCGTTCAACTTCGGGACCGTAGATGAGAAGTTTCTGAGTAGAGCTTCTCATACAAGTCTCCTGCACAACAAGAAACAAAACACCAAAGCGTAAATACGCGGAGATAGAAAAGACTCGATAAAGGGAAAAACAAACAAACACAAAAACAAACAAACAAACAAACAAAGAAGACGACAAACAAACAAACAAACAAACAAACAAACAAAGACTCAAAGACTCCGGAAAGGACTAGATCTTAATCTAGCTAATTCTAGTCTAGGCCGTTATTAGTATCTTGACAACGGGAAATTCATGCCCTAAGGTGAGGAGTGATTCTTCCGAGCCTAAACCTCTTAACCATGAGTACGTGCAGCCCTACCTTCCAGCAGTGATTAACCCGTACCATGGCAGCTTTATGAACGCAATCATTATCCCTAAGATGACTAACCGACCGGTCAGATTCTCATTAACCAAACTCAATCTACAACTTAGCAGGTCCGAATTCATTCTTTAACCTTCCAGCAAAGTCCGAAATCCTATGTCGTTGAGCGGGCAGCACTAGCGTAAGAGTGATAATGCTAAGCGTAGAACCGAAAATCAAGAATAAATCAATAAATCTAAGCATTAGCGCAAATCATTGTTCATCCATTACAATCCGATATCCCTACCCGTAGTTGGGACTCTACTCATTGAGAAAGCAAAAGACAAAGATAACATAACCCTATACATGATAGACTCTAGGAAATTCGATGCCTCGACCTTCCCTATCGTGTTACCGGTGCAAGGATTGATGCTTCTCTTCTTCTCCAACGTCTCCCGAGCCTTTCCAGATGTTTTCCCAGCCTTTCCTTGCCCTGTACGTCGCCCCCTTTGCTCTAGATCTATTCTGTTCTTTAAATTAGGCCGTTTGAATGTTAGATCTAGGTTGTTGCGAAATACACGGCCCGCTCGGGCACCACTGTTGCCCGGTCGTGCATAGGCGCGTCCGGTCGTGTTCCTTCATAATGCCCGATCGGGTATCCAGCACCCGATCGCGTGGTCGAGCGGCCCGAGTTATGCAAACTCTTGGGGAATTTGGGATGAATTAACGCCCGAGCGTGTATACGTCCTGCGCCCGATCGGGTAAGGCTACCCGATCTCGTTGCCTTCGTGCCCGGATCGGGCAGGGCGTGCGGATAAAACCCCGTAGGTGTTACCCGAGCGGGTGGTCTATGGTGCCCGACCGGGCACCCTTGTATCCTTGAAATTTCTCTTTTCTGCTCGTTGCTCGGGTGTTCCTTTGGATTCTAAGGCTCGATCTTGACTCTGAGTAGATATATCTTCAAATTACGTGGTTTTGTTCAGGAATCCGTCTTTCAAAGCTCATTTAGGCCTTGTCGCCTAAAAACCTGAAAACCAACAAAACGGGTGTGTGAAACTCAAAATCATATCGGATATGTAAAATCTATATATAAAATATATGCGAAAATGGCACTAAAATCTATCCTAAAATTGATACACTTTCAGTGTTATCAAGGATCATCACCTTATATTTCTCCGGTGATTTTGATGATGAACGGTGGTGATATTACCTTCGTTTGTTTTCTTTTGCTTCTTCGTCTCATCTCCCTATTTTCTTTTCTCTCTCTATCGGCCAAAGCAATGCGAAGACTCACCTTCTAACTTAATTTAAAAACTAATATTAGATTATAGCATAATTATATGCTAAACTGGCCTAATGGTCTCCTTTATGTAAGTTAAGTTATTGGCTTCTCTAGGCTAGAAAACTTCATAATAAAACATCGATAATACCCTGCTAACCGAAAAATGCTTCTTATCTCCCATGCATTTTTTTTCATTGCCGCCAGCTTATTATCACTGACACTTTATTAGGATCTACAGAAACTCATTCCTATCCGACGACATTTCTCAAGAACCCCACACGTATCTTCTAGAAACTACACCTTTTTTAAGTTGCCATACAATTGTTGCTCTTTAAGAAGTTCCAACACCAAACGCAGATGTTCTCGTGTTTCTCTTGGCTTTTAGAGTAAACATAATGTCATCGATAAACACAATAATAATACAATCAAAGTAGTCCAGAAACATATTTTCCCATCAACATCATGAACACAATGGGGGTGTTAGTCAAATCGAATGGTATAACCACGAAATTGTAGTGGCCAAGTCGAGTTCAAAATATTGTATTCTTGATGTCTCCTTCTACAATTGTAAACTGATAATAATCCTGATGCATGATCAATATTTAGAACCGAATAGCACCCCTTAGTTGATCCAACATTTTATCGATCCTCGGTAGTGGATAAAGATTCGTGATGTTGACTCTATTTAGAGCCATCCTGTTATTTTTCTTGATAAACAACATTGGCACTCTCTATGGTGACGTACTCGATCATACGAAATCCTTCTCAAACAATTCATAAATTTTTTCCTTAACTCTACCCTCTCCACTGGTGCAATCTGATATGGAGACTTGGATATTAGACTCATACTTTATTCTAGCTCGATATTAAATAGATCTCCTCAAATTTTTTGGTAGGCCTTTCAACTCTTTGAAATTATCTACAAACTCTTGCGCTCAAGGCATCTCCACAACTTATACAAATAGTTTACTTTATCCGACAAGATGATGGCAATATAAACCTTGCAACCCTAATCTAGCAATCATTACACTAAGATAATGCAAATTTATTCTCCTGATCAGAGCCCTTGATACTTAAGCTCCCTTCCACTCTTCTAGAAACAAACCTAACCATGACGAAAATTCATTAGAGCTCAATGTCTCGAAAAAAAGCCATTCCAAGGATCATATCGTATCATTTCATCAAAATGCTAATAACCTCTCCAACTAGCTCCACCTCCTCTATAACCATCAACACCACCATTAGAACTCCTTTTGATTAAAATTTGACCTCTCAGAATACGAACATAAACAATAGTAGTAGGATCCTCGGGCTTAGAAACAAATTTATTAGCCATCAACAGACTTACAAAGCTATTAGTTGTATCTGTGTCGAATAAAACATGAGTAGGTAGGTATCCCACGATCACCAATTCCTACATTAGGAGAATGCACTTTAAGAGCTTAAGTTCTCATTTCTCTCACAACACTCACCTCCCACACAAATTTTTTTATATGATACAAAGACATACATACATAAATAAACTATTATAAACAAAACATATCGGCGATAGAATGAACATCAACTTTCCGCTCCTCAGGCTTCCCTTGATGGCCGCCCATGGTGTATGCCCTAGGTTGCATGACACTATTCATTTTCACCTCCTTATCTGGCCTTCTAGTTTGCTCTGTGGCACTAGACCCTCTGGTGGTGGTGTGGATGATGGCCTCGGACAATCCTTCAAAATATGTTCTCTACTCCCACAACGAAAACACTCGATCGATTGTTCTCGGATTATAACTTCTTATCCCACTTGTTGAGAACACTCATGAATTTGATGTTTAAATTTTCCACATCGAAAGCATCATACTCTCTTGTAATTAAAATATACTAAATAAGTGTTACGGTTCTAATTTTATATTATAGTTACATCACTCATCATTATCATCATCATCATCATCTTTTAAATCGTCACAACATTTTTCTTCTACATCATCACATTCTTCATTATACTTGGCATCTTCATTCATATTACACCTAATTAATTTGGAGCTACTCATTGTCCAATACGTAACAATATCTGGCAGTAAGTCCAATCACAAACTGTTCATTTTCTTCTTGCACTGGGTTATCTTTTGTATTTTCTTCGTAAAGTGAAATTTTACATTTCAAAGTTTAATAACCACACTCCAATTCTCACATTGTCTTTTTTATTTGGATATGTAAATAAAACCATCTAATTGACTTGCAGTGATAAGATGAAATGATCATACTTCCAATACTGACGTGATGTCTGGCGATTGCCTGATCTTTGGAGAACCAATCATAGTAAAACAATACTAGTCCAACAAATTTTTGATATCCGACCTACAAAATCTCTTTAAGAATCATTTTTTCTGAACTATGGCTAAGTGTGTGAAATGTGTAAGCATGAATAAAACATCATGCAATGTTTAACACAATCTATCCATGCAACATTTTATGGAGTTGTAACTTGTCTCTACTCGCATCAATCTAGCTACAAGTGATAGATGTAAATGATCCTCATAAGAATCATATAGATGTTGTTTTGTTACACCAAGTAGCTCATAAAATTTTTTAGTTTTAACATTTGACACTTATTCGTTCATGTTTCAATCATGGATATTACACTGGTGACCAGAAAAATATTCTCATTCATTTCCACATATCAATAATGACGAATACAATTTTCAAAACTACTTTCATTGGTAATTGTTACATAAATGTAAACATCATCTGTTTTTTCTACAACGTGTGTATGAGTTATCATTTGTACTCATATTTTTGTCATGGTAAATCCAAATGTAGTAGATTTTCACAAAAATTTTCTTGTATAGCTTTTTTAACACAACATTTGCACTAAATACTTTTTTTCATTTCTATACCTACAACATGTACAATATATAACTTACTTGTGGATCCAACTTGATTTGTAGTAAAATTCCTAAAGTTTCCTAACCCAATTTCGAATCTATGGGAAACATTGTTTGTCTCTACGTCAAACCTCTTATATATCAACATTCAAAGTGACCACATATCTGAATCGTTCGAAGACATTTTACATGAGAGAGTTTAGATTGTTTTGTTTGTTTAGATATGAGTGAGTTGTGAAATCACAATGTATTATAATATATATATATATATATATATCCAAAATTTTTAATTCCATGGTGTTACTTTTTTTGAAAATAGTTATATCATTACGTTAACAATTATGATACGCGTGAACTTCTAACTATTTCAACTTTGTGTTAGAAAATTAATACAATTACGTTAGATTTTCTAACGTCATTGCATTACAAACTGTAACATAATATTAACAATGATTTTGTTTGCGTAACCTCATGTTAGAACCGTGTGAAAAGGTGTAACACAAGTCTAAAGACAAAGTTGTCATTACCACGATGTTGCACTAGAGTTATACTTGCATTGAACCTGGAAATGTTAATTCCTATATAAAAATGTTGTTGCCATGGTGTTGCAATGGAGTTACAATTATGTTACAATGGTAACACCATTTCCCAAAAAATTTGCGTAGTAGTAGTGTTGCCTCGCGTGGGAATTACGTTAGAGTTTACTTAGACAATGTATCAAAAAAGCCGTGTAGAATTCAAATCATACTTCCTTGTTGGATTAGATTTGCAAAATGCCCTCAAAGCAAAATTTCTTTGGCTTTATTATTGGTCGTTGCATATTTTTTGGTAGTGAATAAAAATGTCTTAATGTTTTAATCACCCGATTTTGATGACAAAGATATATCGCATTATTTTTGCAAGCTATGCAAAAATCTATTTATGCTCTTAAAAATCCTTTTAAGCTGGTATTCTAACCTTCGATTGCTTTCCATTTCTAGTGGCTACACAAACTCTCTTGCATATGCCTCCTTATCGTATTACCATGATGTTGATAACATTTTATCATCTTCTATGTGGATGATTTAGTTCAGGCTGGCAAGGTTCTCAGACTGTCAAAGCAGTTATTGATTCGGTTGTTGTTCGATTCTTTATTAAACACCTTAACGATCTTTCCTTTTTCCCTTGTTGTTAAGGCACACATGACATGGATTGTTTCACACGTAAAATAAGTACATTAGTGATCGCCTGCATTGAACAAAGACGCCAAGGAAAAAGCTTATCATAGCATCGATGACTTAACCGTCACGTCTCTCACTCATGTCGAGTACTCTTCTCATTACAAAAAAAAAAAAAAACAAGCCATTTCCAATAGAAAAATCTGTTGGAAATGATTATTTCCAATGGATTGCAACTGATTTTATCTCTTTGGAAATCGTCTGTTAAAAAATCATTCCATTGTAATTTGCAACGACATTTCTACGAACATAATCCGTTGGAAATTATCAAGGGATTGGAATGGATAGGGTCGTTATAAATTAAAACAAATGCCCATAAAAAATTATAACAAATGTCCATTGGAAGTATCAACAATCATCCGTTTCAAATATGGCTTGGAAACCAACAGGTATCCGTTGAAATTTTTTGTGAAAATTACCCATTGGTTTTTAGTAGAAAATTTTAAATGAATCAAAGGATAATCGTTGATAAAGGTGTTATGTTATCATTGGAGATCCATTGTTAAATTGATGATTTTAAAAAATAAAATAATTTTTTCATATTTATAAATTTATACAAAATTTAAAACCGAGTTATCTACATATAATCTAAACCGACACTGCCTTCTTCGTCTTTGTCTTCTCCAACGTCTTGAAAAGGGGTTGCGTCAGAGTTGATGATATGTTCTTGTCTCGACGGTATTTTCTGCGTACGTGGTGGTGGCTGATACGTTTGATCGGTCATAAATATGATAATGCTCTCCATATGACGCATATGCACTCGCATTTCTCTAAGTGTAGCCTTGATCTGATCGATGTGTCGTTATTTCACGTATGTGATAAGTGTTCATACTGCGATGTTTTGTATGCGATTGTGTGCATATTTCCGCAATATATTTCTTGCAAGTTCCTTTTGTGATTTAGACACAAAAATGAAGAGAATATAGAGCAAAAAGGCCACATATATCGATCGTGGCGAGAACAGGAGGCTAAATGAGACGAGATACAACGAAGAAATGACTAAGTGAAGCAACAAGCGGGCGAGATTTGAGGAATGACTCGTTCAAGCAACAAATGGGCGAGATTTGAGGAATGACTGTCAAGCAACATATTTTTTTAGATTGGAGGAGAAGAAATGACTCGGTCAAAGCAAAAAAGTGGCCGAGATTGGAGGAGCCGACTTTAGAAAGCCTACTCCAACTCGAATTAGGGTTTCGAACCCTATTAAATCCGAGCTTGCTCCTTTTTGGTCAGCAACTTGAGAAGTCCGAAAATAATATTAGCCACAGGAGGATTGTCCAGCAAACCACCTAAGGACAGATCTTAGCCTATCACACACAAGAGAAGATAGAGCAAGAGAAATCCGAGGACGCCGGAGACACACAAAGGCGCACGATGGCATCACTGAGCTTATTGTTTCTCTATCCTTTAAATTCGTTCATGTTGTCATTTGAATTCATGATTGAGTAGTAGGATTGTTGATAACACGTAATCCGTTGTAGTTTTTATATCATTCTTAGGTTTAGTTTTGAGTAGATTACTTAGATTTCATACATTTATCGAGTTTATTCGAGGACTTCATCTACATTTCGTGTTTTGCATAGGAAACGAAGACATGAGGAGAAACACGAGAGATTATGGCAATTTAACCCTGAAAACGTAGTTGAATGACAAGGTTCAACTTGTGCAAGGCCATGGATTCAAGTGAACATTCAAACACCGAGCGAAAGGAGCGGAAACAACATCTCAAGACATACACGCTCGGGCATTGGAAGTGTTCCCGCTCGGGTAATTGGTGCCAAGACACTCCCGTAGCTTTGAAGTGCCCGCTCGGGTGGAATTGGAGTGCCCGCTCGGGCTAATTGCTCTGCACGAGCGGGTAGGAGCTGTGCCCGCTCGGGTCCTTGTTTTTCTCAACTAACTCCTAAGTTTTAGAACGGCCAAACTAGGAGAGATCACATCTAAATAAAGGGGATTCGAACCAGATTGAACGGGGGACGATTCAGAGACATTAGAGGACATATTTGGAGAGATCGAGAAGGACAGAACGAGGGATCCAAAGCATGGAGGATCTATTGAAGACATCGGTTGATGAATATGGAGCATTCTTATTCTCTTTCTATGTCGAATTTAGTATTCTTTTATGTTTCGTTTTCTGAGTTCATGTCCAAGTAGATCTATTGCCATAGGTTAGAGAGTATTGCCAATATGTAATGAAGTCTTGTGCTTAATGAATGGTGGATCTTAATGCTTTCATACTTGTACGCCACTTGAGATGAATGAATTCGGTATTTGATCGTGTTTTCAGTTTGATTGGTTCTGTTTAATGTTTCCATTCCTGTACACCACTTGAATGGATGATATTAGAAGTCTAATAAATCTACGCCAGGGCATTAGACTTTGGAACTTAGCCATGATTTAGGGTTTAATCGGTTTAGAATCTACGCCAGGTCAATCGATTGAATCTAGGGATTAGGATAGCGGTCGTAATGCGTCTATGTATGTGAGATGCGCAATAGATATATTGGTATACGCATGCTAGATAGTGGACAAGTCTACGCAGTCAGTTCCTATAGGAGAGCTTGAATTCCCTGAACTCGTGATAGTATCTAAGACCAATGATCTTGTTAGAACTTCGTTGCATCGTTGTTTGACTCTCGATACCTATGGTGTTTTGTCATTGAGTCATTCCATTCATTAGTTTAGTTTAGTTTGTATTGGCATTCCATCCATTATTTGATTTCACACGTCTTATTCATTAGTCTAATAGCTTTAAAGTTGCATCAATTCCTTGTGTTCGACCCTAGTTACTACACGATCCGTATTCTTGCGGAAGCGTTAGATCTAGGTAATTTATTACTTGAGTTAACGCACATCAATTGTTCTAGGAGAACAAAATAGCCCTAGGCTATCATGGAACCCTTGCATTGATTTCTATCTACGATTGCAATTTCTATCCCAGTTTGATCCTTTGTCTATGGGCTTAATTGTTATGTAGGATTGTGAAGACCAAATATTTGAATGATATTAGGGATCTGAGCGGAGTACCGAAAGGAGAAACTCGAAACCGTATATATAGGTTTAGGAAAGTTTAGGTTAAGCCACGAGAGTAGGAAACCCTAGATTGAGGACTCACAAACAAATCACGAAGCTTAATGGGTGTAAACTAGCTTGTCAACCACGAAAGTAGGAGGTTTGATAGTTTATGCACGTATCTAGCCCTTGAAATAGGATAGTTGATAGATTAGGATTGTTTGCCTTCAAATCAAATAGGAAAAGCATGAGTAGCCGATTGATATGCATGGTTTTGGAAGCCTAGTTGCGAAACTGTATCCTAGGACATTTGTTTGATTGGTTTAAGCATTAATTTATTATTCATCATTAGTTTAGTTTAATTCCATCACTATTTATTCGATTTGCATGCTTTGATTCAATTGTTTTAGTTGTGTCTGTTGCTGGTCCCTGTGGGATAGAGGCCTAGATTTTACGCTACACACGTCATGTGCTTGAATATTCATCAATTTTTTGGTCCCGTTGCCAGGGACTTATCAACACACTAGGCTTAGATATAGAATCACTCTTGTAAATCTTTTCTTTTATTTTTTCATTTTTACACACTGATTTCCGCAACTTTTTTTTTGCAACCGCATGCTTAGATCCCGAGGATCTATAAGCCAATTTGAAATTGATCCAGAAATAGAAAAACCTTCGAGGAAGCTCGAGAAGGAAAAAGTTCTGAAAAAAGGCTAAGACACTAGCACAAATAGAAGCAATTGAAGGACACGCTGAAGACAACGCCATGGATGGAAGGCAAGAAGGATTGCTCGCGATGGACGAACGTCTAAACCAGCCGGGACCACAACTGCATGTCCGCTGAAGGACTACGTGATTCCCAATCTCAACAACGTCCAAATTGCGATTCGAAGACCTGCTGTAGGTCGAGAAAGTTTTGAGATCAAGCCCGCCATGATTTCTATGGTGAAACACAATCAATTCATGGGCTTGACACACAAGGATCCACACCAACACTTGACGGAATTTCTGGAGTTATGTGACACATTCAAGGTCAACAGTGTGCCTCTCAACGTGATATTTCTACGCATGTTTCTCTTTATCTCTTGGAGGCCGTACAAAGTCGTGGTTGCAGTCCTCTCCTCCCGGTTCCATTACCATTTGGGACCAACTTTGCACCATATTCCTTGTGAGATTCTTCACTCCAAGCAAGACAATTCAATTCAGATGGGAGATCACTGCTTTCCGATGTAGAAAAGGAGAATCGCTATTTGAGGCATGGGACAAATTTATGGAGCTGCTACGCTTGTGCCCTCACCATGGGCTTCAGCAATGGTTTGTCCTGCAAACGTTCTACAACGAAGTTAACAATGAGCACATCAATGCTGGACATGTCTGCTGGAGGATCGTTTATGGACAAGAGCGTCAATGAAGCATTTGAGCTCATAGAAAGCCTCGCCATGAACCACGCTATGTGGTCTGTCCCATGGTCGCTACCGAAGAGAACCACAGTCTCTATGAGGTTAACAATAGATCCCTTTCAAATGCTAATGTTTTATTTCGCTCCAACTGTGGTGATACAGAACACATGGCATACCAGTGCACGGTTCAACAAGACAAACATGAGAAAATGAATTACCTCCAGCAACCTGCGAACAACCTGTATTCGAACACGTACAACCCTGGTTGGAGAAATCATCCGAATTTTTCATATATACACAGTCTATTAGGCAGCCACCGGGTTTCCAGCAGCCGCAGAGAGCTCCACAAAAAGTGTCCGACAAGAATCCTTCATCTAACATGGAGACATTGCTAATGGAGTTCAAGAAGGAGCAAAGGCACTTCCAAAGCAATCAGCTCAAGATAATGAACATTGGGACAACCTTGCAAGATCTCAAGACGCAAGTTGTGTCCATTGCTACACACCAAAAGATACTGGAGAATACCGTTGCTCAGCTAGCCACCTCGTCCTCCAGACAATCAAGACATCTTCCTGGGTAACCTGAGATCAATCCGCGGGAGCACTGCAAGCGATCTTCTTGAGAAGCGGAAAATAGATCGAAGACTCCAGGCCCACTAAACCTGCACAAGCTGTGGTGAAATCCCCTGATAAGGGCAAGAAGGTCGAGAAAGAAGCTGAACCCGATGAAACACCAGAGAAACCCTACGTGGCACCACCTGCATATGTACCGCCAATTCCATTTCCACAACGCTTGGTAAGCCACAAGTTGGATCAACAGTTCAGAAAGTTCATTGAAGTGATCAAGAAGCTAGAGATCAACATCCCATTTGTAAAAGCGCTTTAACAGATGCCATCATACGCTAAATTCTTGAAGGAGATCCTATATATCAAAAGGCATATAGATGATAGTGGGACAATAGCACTCATGGAGGAATGCAACGCCATCCTCCAATACAAGCTACCTCCGAAGCTAAAAGATCTCGGAAGCTTCACCATTCCATGCATTATTGGGGAGATCAACATTGGCAAGGCTTTGTGTGATCTTGGAGCCAGTGTAAGTCTCATGCCACACTCGATCTACAAACGCATGAACCTCAGAGCGCTCTAACTGACCAAGATGTCTCTTCAGCTAGCAGACAAATCATTTCAGTATCCGGTTGGCACCATTGAGAGGATCCCAATGAAGATAGGTAGTATCTATATACCTACTGATTTTGTAGTGCTAGATATCGAGGAGGACGATCGAATCCCTATCATCTTGGGAAGACCCTTCTTATCCACTGTAGGGGCCACGATCGATGTAAAGCAATGGAAGTTTTCCCTACGCGTAGGAGAAGAACAGATGGAGTTTAACATGACTAAATCTTTGAATAGTCCATCTTTTAAGGAATATGTATGCAAGGTAGACTTGATTGACGATATGGCACAAGAAGAGCTCGAGATGAGAAGCACTGTAGATACTCTTTTGCGATATTTGACACAACCTTGCAAGAATATGAGTGCCACAGAAGAGCTACGGAACGCATCGAGTGAAGAGATTCAACGTAATTTGCATGCAGATTCTTTGAGGAGAGATGCGCCGACTCTTGAGCTAGACGAAATCCGCCTTGGAGCATATGAGAATGCAAAGATCTATAAGGAGCGGATCAAGAGGTGGGATGATAAAAAGATTTTCTCGCATGATTTCCAGCCAGGTGACCTCGTTCTGAAGTATAAATCACGATTAAAATTACTCCCGGGCAAACGACGATCACGTTGGTCTAATCCATTTCAGGTACGATAGCCTTTGCCTCATGGAGCAGTAGAGATATGGAGTGATGCAAAAGGAGCATTCAAGACAAATGGTCAGCAACTTAAGTTGTACAACACGTCACAACTGATTGAGAAAGGGTTCGTAGTCCCTCTTGCAGACCCTCTTTGAGGAAATAAGTGATTTTATAAGGCATCAAGCTACACTACTAGAAAATTCAATATTGCAAACGGATTTTGCGGACTGCGAATTCCGTCCCTAAATTTGGGGATGAATTACAAACGTTTAGGGACGTATTTCTATACTGTCCCTAATCTGTTCAGAATTTTGCGTACGGATGAACCGTCCCTAGGTCTGCAAATACGGACAGATTAGAAACGGATGAGTAGGGCATCCCGGATTAGGGATGGTAGACTATATTCGTCATCCCTTGTAAAATAGGTGCTTATGACATTAGCCATGCACTAATTGATGTCGGAGCAAGCGTGAGCGTGCTACCATTGCTGTTATACGAAAAACTAGATCTTAGGGAAAGTTTAATCTTAAACCTACACGAATGGCACTCACGATGGCTGATCGAAGTGTTAGGATACCCGAGGGCATGCTGGAAGACGTGCCATTACAAGTTGGGAAGTTCTTCGTCCCGGTCGATTTCGTCGTCATGGATATGGAGGACAAGAAAATCCCAATTATTCTCGGTAGGCCATTTCTCAACACGTCAAAGACGATCATACATTGTGCTGAAGGTAGACTCACACTTAAATTCGGAGATGAAGAAGTGGAAATCAATCTGAACGACACACTCAAGCAGCCTTGTATGGTGGATTCGGTATTCCACATCGACATCCTAGAGAGACTAGCCGAAGAAGTCTTTGACGAGTTCGGGAATATGGATTCTGTTGAATTAGCTCTTTTAGCATCTGAAAATGAAGTGTATAAAGACCCGAACGATACAACATACTATACTAAGCTGATGCACGAAGAAAAGACATAAGAGATTCCAAACACCGAGCTAGACGCACTCCGAGCAGATTTCTGTGCGATCTGAGCACAACAGTTCATAAGCAAAGCAAAGGTGAAATTTCGAACAATCCTTATCAAGAGGGGTGCTCAAACCACAAACACATAAGTATAGCTCGATTGGACATCAATTTGAATCAAGAAAACGTCCTAAATCAGTGTGCAAACCTCCACGCATCCAAGGCAGATTCCAGCGCGTGTCAAACAGCAGGTAGCGCGAGTTCAACCACTCCCGAGATGCCTAACAGCCACGCCAAACGTCCAGCACCTAATTGGGACATTGATAAGGCACCCAAGGTGAAGATGAAGCCTTCACCACAAGGGCTCACACACCAACAAATTCCGGAAACGTTGAAGGGAACAAAAGACGAACGCCTAACCGGTTTCATGGAGTTCATAACTGGACTTATGGATAGCTCAACCAAATTCTTTGGACAGCACGATCTAGCCACCAACATAGGTAACAACACGACTGAGATTAGGGAGGAGATTGCTTGGATGTTGTCTAGGGGTTAGTGAAATGAACTCAGGATATGTGTAGGATTGCACGGTTAGTGGCTTTCGGTAGATAGGGGTCTAAATTCGGTGCGCTTAGATCTATGTTCGTGTGACGCGTTGTTGCGTAGGGTGGCTGAATTTTCGAGTTGATTGTGCTAGTTTCCGGTTGTTGTCTAACTCCTCTCCTGCTTCTTTCTAGTCTTGCTCGAGGACGAGCAAAGGTTCAAGTCTGGGGGAAATTGATAACGCCTATTTTGTTCTAGTATTTTCATTTATTTTCATAGTTAGTTTCATCATTAATTTGGATTTTACCAAGCATTAAGCATCATTATCATCTCGTTTTCAGTCATTTTGGAGCTAAATGATGTGCACGAGATAAAGTACCAACATCGCGGATCATCACGGGACAAACGGGACGAGAATCGGCAAGGAATAGCCACTACCCGGCGGGTAACTCTCTAGCCCGAGTGGGCATTTGTTACGGTGATTTTGTCCAGCAAATTGAGCACGAATCGAGCAAGAAATACCACGCCCAGGGCCTCGGCCCGAGCGGGCAGCAACTCAGCCCGAGCGGGCAGAAGCTCAGCCCGAGCGGGCAACAGCATAGTCCGAGTGGGCTGCCTCTTCTTCCATCGCGTTCTTGCGCGATCTTTTGCGCCGCACCCGAGCGGATCACTTACCCAGCCTGCGCGGGTCGCGTCTGTCACCTGCAACTCCAAATAAGTTAATTTGTCTTAAAACAAATGGGAGTTTGTTGGGGACTTATACAATACGGAAAACGTCTTTAGCGAAGAGGAATAAGTGATATTTCGCTGGAGAAAGTAATGGAAACATCACCCAACCTATTCAAGAATGTAAAACTCAAGAAAAGGAAAGAGAGGGGTGGCTGCTGCAAGGGACAAAAAGGGGGGAGAGCTTCAGGGACGAATTCAGATAGAAACAAGGAGAGAAAAGAGAGCACACGTAGAGAGAGAAATAGAGCAGAACACACACACAAGGGCGAAGGACGGAGCGACGAAGTCGGAGCGTGGAGGAGCTATTGAAGACGTCGGTAATAGAATAGGGAGGGATCTCATTCTTTATCCATGTCGAATATAGTTATCTTTTGTGTTTCTTTTGCTAAGTTCATGTCCGAGTAGGTCCACAGCCATGGGTTAGAGAGCTTTGCCGATATGTAATGAAGTTTTCTTCTGATTGCTTGGTTATAATATTTGTTCGTTTCGGATTGATTGGTTGTTCGTAATGCTTTTATTCTTGTTGGTAGCTTGAATGAATGATTATAAAAATCTAATTGCATTGGGAGATGAATTGGATTTTGGAATGTAGTCATGATATGAAGTCTCAATTGATTTAGAACCTTGGCCGGTCGGTTGATTTAGAACCTTAGCCGGTCCGTCGACCCCTGCAGCCGCGTGCGTCGGCATCTCCAACAGTCTTGCCTACGACATCTCCAGCGTGGTGCCTGCGTCATCTCCAGCGTGCCGCCCACACATCTCCAGCAGCCACCCGCACGTCTCCAGCAGCTGCCCGCGTCGTCTCCAGCAGCCACCCGCGCGTCTCCAGCAGCCGCCCGCGAAAGTCTCCAGCAGCCGCCTGCGCAAGTCTCCAGCAGCCGCCCTCTCAACTGGTCCGCCACGGAACACAAGGTTCAGATCGTTCTCAGGCGCTAGTTTAAGCGAAAAAATTGGCTTAGGAATTGAAAATTAACAAGGTGAAAAATTGGTGAAGAATTTAGTTGGATTTTACTTAGGAATTGAAAGTTGATTAGTAATCTTGTCAAAAATTTTATTAGGAATTGAAATTGGTGAAGAAGTTTTTTGGATATTGCTTAGTAATGTTGTAAAAAATTTGATTAGGAATTGAAATTTCATTCGAATGGTAACTTGTCATCTCATTCCCGACATTCCATTTCAGGATTTTCGGAATACATGAATCCAAATTTCTTCTGGAACATTGCATCGACACAATTGACGCAATATACTCCTTATTATCCGCAAATCCAACCACCATTCGATCTAGTAATGCATCACGAACCTGAGATGCATGATGAAGAACCTATAGAAGAAATTTTATCAATGGATAAAGAACGACACAAACTTCCTCGTTTAGACCCTATTCGTGGAGACGACGCACTATGGTACATATACTTACGTTCAAATGTCAATTATAAATAGTTAATTAAATGTCAATTTATCTGAATTTTGATTTGTAGGTTTGGATTCGATCAACTTTCTCGTCACATAACAAAGATGATGAAAGCTGATTATGATCGGTCTTGTTACAATTGGACACAGACCGATCCAAAAATTAAGGAACGATGGTGGAAATCATTTGTGGTATGTTTTAAACAATTTTTTAGTTTTGTCAAGTAATTCAAATTATAGTTTAAATATAATCATCTTTTTATTATTTCAGTAAAAATTTTATTGGAATCCCAAACTTACCGGACTAGTAAAGTCTGAATTTGAGTGGGTTGCCGGAGTTCGTCTCAAGTCTATTGTAAATGAATGTAAAAAAATAGAGACAAAAGGAAAACCCCTTTGGATAGCGGAAGATGTTTGGGACCTGATGTGCGCATATTAGGATGATACAACATTTAAGCAAAAATGCGAGCGGGCAAGTAAATCCCGGCGTTCTGATAGATAAGGATATGGGATGAGCGTACATACGACAGGATCTCGTTCTTTTGCGGAAGTATACGAAGATTTGGCAAGCTTTATAACACTTTTATGCATTTAGAAAATTAACATTTGATTAATATTAAACTTATATCTTTTTTATTTGTTTCAGACAAAAGAGAAGGGATCCGAACCATCGTACCTAGAATTGTTGGAATGTATACGCGTTAAGAAGTCTAATGGTTCGTGGATAGATCCCAAGGCGAAACATCTTCACGATGAAGTTGAAAACATGGCAGCGGAAAGAGTATCGCAAATTCCTCCTAGAGAAGACGGAACACAAACTACCCTTAGTCAGGAAGAGTACAACGAGTTGTATCTCGAGGTAAATTAATGACATTTCAATATGATATAATTTTACTATTTATAATTATCATTAAATCTCGATATTTGTTTTACAACAAGTTACGCCATACAGAGATCGTATTTTCGGACTTGGAGGAATGACCTCAAAACATTCAACTTCCTCCAAGGGTAAAGAAAAGTATCAGAGTATGAGTTCCAGAATACGTTATCAAAATTGTTCGAGGCGCAACAAGAATCCAAAAGGTGCATTGAACAAGCACTAAAAGAGGTTGAACGATCACAAAATGCGAGCTGAACGATCAAAAAGGCGAATGGAACAGTTCATGCGCATGATGAAATCACAAATTCCTAACATCAATTGGGATGCATTTCAGAACAATGATTCCGATCACGACGATTTGGAAATACCTCCAACGGATTAGTATTAAAAATATTACGCATATGTATGATTTTTAATTATTGTTATGTACTAATTTTTATAATTTAATCTAATCAAATTTTATTTCAATTTTATTTTTTTTATTTTTTTTATTTTTTTTCAAAAATTGCGGACGGTTTCCAGGTCGTCCCTAAAATTGCGGACGACCCTTGTTCGTTTGCAATTTTGCGAACGACCCACCATCCATCTGCAAATGCCGACGGGCCTCATGTCAGTAATTTCCCCAACATATCAGAGTCCGTATTTTGGTCGTTTAGTCGCGGACAGCAGAGTGGTCGGCAATTACGAACCATTGCGGATTGAAGTTCCGTCCTTAATTGCAGATGGATAACATTTAGTGACGCTCGTTTGCGGACTACCTCTGGTCGTCACTAAATCGTGATTTTCTTGTAGTTCTAATGACATCAAACAAGCTCTTGTTGGGAGGAAATCCAATGGTAGATTTAGGATTTTCTATTTTATTCTTAGGAATAAGACCAAGCAAAAACAAAATGTAGTAGATGTGCTTTTCTCTAACCTTTTGGAAAAAGGTTTTTGTCGTGCTTTTTTTGTCTTTACAGTAGCGACACGCCGAGGACGAAATTCAGTTTAATTCTGGGGGAGGCGCATCACATTTAATTTTTCTCGGTGTTAATTTGTTATTGAATTTGCATTTTTTCTTTAGTTTTTAGAATAAAATCTGCATTAGGATAGAGATATGAATATGATGTTTTCGATGACTAAAATGAACCCTGATCCTAGGATGTATTAGATGCATGACATGGCTATGAACTTTGGTGGAAATGTCTAGTTTATTCTCGCTCGAGGCTATAATGTCATAGTTCATGAGGATTTGGGTGTTGCTTGATATTTGCAAGGATAGGATGGTTGGGTTTGTGACATTTTGATATCTCTCGATTCAAGTGATTATGTTTCGTAAAGACTACACTTTGTTGAGATGAGGATGATACTTTAGAATTGAGCCTATTTTGCAGAAAAGAAAAGAGAAAGAAGAAAGAATAGAGCAGCATACAAACACTCTGATGTCATTGGCAAAATGCAGAAAAATTCAATGCAATAAGCTGATATGAGTGCATCGTGCGTAAAAGAATAAGTTTCATTTGATGGTTCAAGACTAAATGGTGGATCGAGACTATTTCTCTACGTCCTAAGGGCACACATGTCGACACGTCTGACTATTCCAATGTGGTTTCCAAATGAGTCACATGAGTAACCCAATGAGGTAGCCTGGGTCTAAGTAAAGGTTAGATCTCTTTAACTTCGATGTTCTAGAAACCGAGTATGCTAGCTCAGAAAGTTAAGTCATTTTGATTGATTTGTATTAAGTCCGAACTCTTGCTCGGTGGAGAGAGTCACATATCACTTTATTGATTTATTTCTTCAATATGCTTACTCATGGATGGCGTCGATGACTCAAGGATGAAAGGACGACTAGTAATAGATCGGATTAGCTTGCGATTTATCGAGTGATCGCTCTTGCCATGTATCTATGAAGTCTTAGGTGAAAAGGGAATTTAAGGTTTCATTCTCTCCTGTTACATTGCACGTTTAGGTTTGTTTAGGGACAAGCAAACATTCAATTCTGGGGGATTTTGATGAGTGTTCATATTGCATAGCAATCACATAGGTTTTTGTATCACATTTTGAGGACATTTCGATGTTTTATATGCGATTGTGTGCATAATCTTGCAATATATTCCTTGCAAATGCCTTTTGGTGATTTAGATAGAAAAATGAAGAGTATATAGAGCAAAAATGCCACATATATCGATCACGGCGGGAACAGGAGGCTAAACGGGACAGGATACAACGAAAAAATGACTAGGTCAAGCAACAAGCGGGCGAGATTTGAGAAATGACTCGGTCAAGAAACAAACGGGCGAGATTTGAGGAATGACTTGGTCAAGCAACAAATTTGTCCAAATTGGAAGAGAAGAAATGACTCGGTCAAAGCAACAATGTGGTCGAGATTAGAGGAGCCAACTTTAGAAAGCCTACTCTAACTTGGATTAGGGTTTCAGACCTTATTAAATCCGAGCTTGCTCCCTTTTGGTCAGCAACTTGAGAAGTCATAAAATAATATTATACATAGGAGGATTTTCCAACAAACCAACTAAGGATAGATCTTAGCCTATGACACACAAGAGAAGATGGAGCAAGAGAAATCCGAGGACGCTAGAGACACACGAAGGCGCACAGAGACATCATTGAGCTTATTCTTTCTCTATCCTTTAAATTCTTTCATGTTGTCATTTGAATTCATGATTGATTAGTAGGATTGTTCTAGGAGAAGGGAGCAGCCCTACGATATCCTGGAACCCTTGCATTGATTTCTATCTACGATTGCAATTTCTATCCCCGTTGATCTTTTCTCCATACACTTAATTGTCATGTGATTGCGAAGGCCAAATAGTTGCATGATATTAGGGATCTGAGTGAAGTAACAAAAGGAGAAACTCGAAACTAGACATATAGGTTAGGACAGTTTATGTTAAGCCACGAGAGTAGGAAAACCTAGATTGAGGACTCACAAACGAATCACGAAGCTTAATGGTTGTAGACTAGATTATCAGCAACGAAATTATGAGGTTTGATAGTTTATACATGTCTCTAGGTCTTAAAGAGGATACTTGATAGATTAGGATCGTTTGCCTTCAAATCGGATATGATAAGCATGAGTAGCCGATTGATATGCATGGTTTAATGAGCCTAGTTTCGAAACTGTATCCTAGGACATTTGTTTGATTGGCTTAAGCATCAATTTATTATTCGTCATTATTTTAGTGTAATTCCATCACTATTAATTCAATTTGGCATGCTTTGATTCGATTGTTTTAGTTGTGTCATGTTGCTGGTCCATGTGGGATCGACACCTAGATTCTACGCTACATACGTCCCGTGCACTTTCGGAATAGGTTTAGGTTTATTTAACTTGAACACACATCAATATGTCTCTTGGACCATGGGGAGTACCGTCATACATCCTCTACAGTTTCCTTTTGTAGAGAAGCCAAACTGTATAGACGCCCTTTATACAACACAATAGACTGCAATAGTTAATAAATTAAATTTAGTATATATCGATTTAAAAAATTTATATAATGAAAATTATGAATTATTAACGTTATTTATCTGGAAATAACTATTTTCTTTTTTTAGGAATAAAATCATTGAGAGATGAACCGACGACTTATGATTGTTGTGTGATCTTGTCCATCAAAACATTCACCATCCGCTCTGCTCGACAGTGAACTGTGGAACGGTTTTCGTATATTGATTGAATGAAATTACATCAGCTATATAACAATATACAAGAGATATGAAACCCTAATGGAAACCCTAATAAACCAAAATTACATTTATGTCCCTTTCACTTATATGCCCCCTCAAGACGGAGCACCTTCGGTGATGCCGATCTTGTGACAAAGTGTAAGAAATGGCTGACGAGCGAGCGGTTTAGTGAGTAAATCCGCTAGTTGATCCTTGGAGTTGACGTGAGAAACTCGGAGGATACCACCTTGCACTTGTTGACGAACAAAGAAGTAATCCAAGGCTAGATGCTTCATGCGAGAGTGGAAGCCGGGATTTGCGCTCAAATATGTTGCACCAATATTGTCACAATAAATGACGGGAGGTTGTGATGTAAAAATACCAAGTTCCGTTAAGAGAGACGTGATCCATCGGAGTTCTGCTGCAGTGTCTGCGATAGCACGATATTCCGCTTCGGTGGATGATCGAGCGGTGAATTTCTATTTCTTGGAAGACCAAGAAATAGGATGGCTGCCAAGGTAGACAATATATGCCCCCGTAGAAATATACTCATCACGATCCCCCGCCCAATCTATCACTAAAGAGGCGTGTAAGGAGAGAGTGTTACCGGCGGAAAAGAAGATACCACGATCTCGCGTTCCAACCAAATACCGTAGAACCCGTTTGAGAGCTTGTAGATGTTCCGTTGTCGGGGCATGCATATACTGAGATAATTTGTTGACAACGAAGCTGATATCGGGTCTCGTAAGTGTGAGATACTGTAGACTTCCAACAAGAGTCCGATAGTTGGTTGGGTCTTCTAACTTTTCACCT
>CM071868.1:10158423-10187008 GCA_036759665.1 Gynandropsis gynandra
TTACGTGCACTGGCTGAGGCACGAGAGAGCGGCTGGGCTTCGGCGGTTGACAGATGCAACGCCGGAAAGGGCAGCTGGAGGCGGTCGGCGGTGGAAGAAGAAAGGAAGAGTGGCGGCGCCGGGAAAAATTAGGGTTTGGCCGGTGGCGAGGAGAAAAGAGGGAGAGGGTAGCCGGCGGCGGTGGTTAGGGTATTTAGGGTTTGGATCTATTGCTCTGATACCATGTGGAACGGTTTTCGTATATTGATTGAATGAAATTACATCAGCTATATAACAATATGTCCCTTTCACTTATATGAACCAGCTCGGCTTTTTTGACCTTTTCTCTGATGATGGGCTTCTTATTGGGATGAGTCTCAATGACCAGCTAGAGAAGATGTGATTCTCTTCCCATCCTATCCATATATAACATTAAACAATATGATTAGATAACAATTTTAAAGTTAAATAAATTTAAATAATAGAAAGAAGTTCTTACCAACTCTTTCTTTCTTTCGGGGAACCACTCACTCACGAGGTATAGTGATGCGGAGCATCCCCGGAAACTTTTTCAACATACCTACACTTTTTGGATTTTTCACTTTTGGCCTTGAAATCCTCTAACTCCCAATGTTGGACGAGTTGGTTGAAAAACTTATACATTTCCCATGTCGGCTTGTTGTTCCTTTTGTGTAATTGTACTTGAAATTGTTCATCATCAAGCGCAATCAGAATTGCATATCGTGCATCCAGGTGGTATAGATGCATGGTGCTTCTTCCGCCATATATATACTCGTTAAAAAATTAAATGTAAAGGAATTAATTTATTACACCAATTCTATAATAATGAATTAAATCTTTTAGTATAACACTTACGATAAAATTACACCACCATCGGTGGCGTATGAATTCTGGCGTCACTTGCCAGGAATAGTACAATTGATCTTTCAAAGAATCTTGGATGATGTCATTGTTCATATGTTAAAGAACATCATTCACATCAAACCTACTTGTGTAAACAAAAACACTAGATGATCTAAAAAATGAATACATATATATATATATGTGTGTGTGTGTGTGTGTCGAATAGCATTTTACCATAACATCTCGTGAAGACGTTCAAGATCGATGATGGGAAGATTTGGACGATCGTCGAATGTATTAATCAAACCATCGATATCTACCATGTCATCTTCGTCACCAAATACCAGTGGTGCCGATATAGATGATAGAGGATGGTATGGTGGCGTATGGGGTGGTGGTAGGGCTCCTGCGCGGCCCGCCAATAATCCACCATGATCGATAAATCATTGAGGTCTCATTGTATTTAAGGGTTTATGATTAATGCTGGAGAGAATTTGGTATTTTGGTTTTGGGATTGTGTTGAAACTAAAACTGTTCAATGGGTTAAATACCAAAAATTTCAACGATACCCGATTGAATTGATGTTCAATAAAAAACGTCATTTATGGACATGACGTCAGATTTTCCAATGGACATCTGTTGAAATTTTCTAACATATGCAGGTTGAAATTATGTTCCCGGGGTAACAAACGACATGAAGCAGTTGTATCCTTTCATTGGGCATCCATGGAATATATACCTCTGATGTGACGAGCTACCTAGGCGGAGAAAAGATCATCATTACCGATTCCAACAAATGCAAGTTGAATTTTTCCAAAGGATGCCCGTTGAAAAGGACCGACGGATATACGTTGGAAAAGACTAATAGATGACCGTTGAAATCTTCTAATGATGACCATTGATACTTTATAATTTATTTCAACGGTCGTCTATTGGAAATTCCAACGGTTGTTCTTTGAAAAAGGAAAAATCATGATTTTTTTCTAAGTGTCAAATAGAATTTCTATCAATGAACGGGTTTCTATTACAATTTCGAACGAATTCCCATTGAAAATCAAATACACGAGTTAAAAAATAATAAAGTTACAAAATTTTTATATTATAATTACATAATTCACATATCTTCTTCGATTGATTCTTTAATGGGTGATTCTTCCTTCGACGGTGCATGAAATTCATCCCCATGTTCATCTTCTACATCTCTCGGTTCGACGTCTTCATAATCATCAATGTATTCACCATCTGTGTCAGACATTGCGAGAATCTCTTCACGATTCTCAGTATTAGGCTCAGGGTAATCGGTTGCAATGGATCTTCTTTTTCTTCTATATTTATAACGCTATGCGGTTTAATCTTAACTACGTCCCATCACTCCTCTCTTCATTTCAATATTATTGGATAGTGTACGTAACATACATCGAAGAAAGAAGACGAAAGAAGTCTTTCCAAAGAGCATAATACCTCAGAGATATTGTTTTTCAATAATTTCAAGTCATCTCTATTTAAATTTCTTGAACATATATCTCTTAACGTGCACATTTCGTGGTAATAGCTCAGAAAAATCAATTGAAATGATTCACTGCATGAAAATGAGACAATCGTGACTTTTCAACCTGATGAGCCTTTAACCCACAATATCCACACAACGAGCAATGTTCCAAGCATATCCATCTTGAAATTTAATGTATTCTTTTAACCACCTCAATAATGCTTTTTTTGTTGACCCAAACCATCACGTAACTCTAACTCAGGTCTTTAACATATTGTCTTCAAATCTTTCGTTCATTGTATGTTTTTCTTCATTTGTCTTGTCACATTCAAAACAGTGTTGATGGTGTTATCGAAAAAGTTTCAATATGAGTGATTTCCAATATAGTAGTTCCAAAAAATATTATGTATGTGCAATTTATGCCTTTCACCTTGGCTTTTTAGTTTTCGATGCCCATGATCTCCTCCACCGATTCTTGTAAGTTATCCATCGTATTAGTCGTTCATACAGTATTTGTGTATCTGTTTGCTTGTATGGTGCCTCTTCTTTCTATACCATGTTCTTTTAAAAATGTTTCTTATCCTCTATGAATTTATGTCCACAGGGAAGAAATCTTCTATGACAATCAAACCAACATGGTTTCTTCCCGTGTACTAGACGAAACAAATTATATCCTCCATACAATATGGACATGCCATTCTCTCATGCATGCTCCTTCCAGATAACATTCCATAGGCAGAGAAGTCCCACAACAACACTGTTTTTAATGTGAAGTTTTGCTTTATACTTACGTCATATGCAACAACCCATTGTTCAAAAAATTTCTTAATTCATGAATTAAGGTATGCAAAAATACATCAAAACTTTTCTTTCGATATTCTAGTCTTGGAATAAACAACATCTGAAACATAACTTATCTTTTCAGACACATCTTGGCAAGTAAATTATACGGAGAAAAAAATCATTGGGCACAGAGGATATTGACTTCCAGATTATCTAGATCAATTAAACCATCCGTGCACAGACAAAGACAAACATTTTCGTTCCATATGCAAACTCTCGAAAAATTTTATTGAAATCTTTTCAAGCCTTACCATCCGATGTATGTTGCATTATTCCTTCACCCGTCGACTGTTCTGCGTGCCATCTCATTTGTGCAATGTTTATTTATTCATATAACCTTGTTAACCTGTTTGTTACAAGTATATTGACCATTTTTTGTACGGTACATATTTTATTGAAGATGGTTTTTTCAGGCGAAATCTACTTGCACTGCAAAATTTAGATTCCAAATGGTCTTTATCTCCTCACAAAACAACATGCAACTATTTCTACAAACATCAATCTTCTCATGTGGCATATCCAATACCTCTAAAAAATTCTTTGTTTCATAATATGTCTCAGGAGCTTGATTATTTGACGGTAAAGATTCACGCATGATTTTGTAAAATGAATCCATTCAATTTTCTATTATATTGTAGTCTGTTTTAATACTAATCAATCTTGATGATAAGGATAAGACTAACCTTCACGACAACCTTCATATATAGGTTATTTTGCTGCATCCAATAGGTTGAAAAATCAACATGCCTCATTGTTCGGTATATCTCTTTATGTGTTTGCTCAACAACTCTAGAAAAAACATCTGAAACCATTTCAACATATGGATTGGTCGTAATTGTTTGAGAATGAACCTTTTCACTTCTTTTCATTGTTGTGCTTCTTGCACACTATCTCTAACGCCATAATATTTGCTGTGAAAGAACAAAATTTCATAATTCTTTACGAAACCTACATTGTAAATCTGATTGGAAACAATTTCTTTACTTTGATACTTCATGTTTTTGCATCTTTTACAGGGACATCAAATTGTTCTGCGTTCTTGCCACAATGGTTGCATCACTATGAAACTCATGAACTACTCCAATTAGGGCAAGAATTCTTGCATAACTTCCTCGGTTATGGGATCTTTTCTTCTATATATCCACTTCTTCAATCTCTATATATCTCTGTGTGAAGAAGAAGATATTGTTTTTAAAGTATATTTTTTGTTCATGTCTTGATGCTAAGGAATTTGCGTTTTGTGTATAAATATTGAAAATTCCAACGGATGAATGTTGAAAATATTAACGGATGCTCGTTGAAATCTAACGGTCGATTTCTTTCAACGTTCATCCATTGGAACCACCAATGGTCATCTTGTGAAATAATTCCGTGGGTTGCAACGGTCTTTTAATGGATTCTACAAAACATGTCAACGAATAGTATTTGCTGATAATCCGTTAGAATTACCAACGGATTTTAACGGATTGGTACCCGTTGATAATTCCCCCTTTTTCCATTGAAATTAATTGCATGTTTTTTTTATCAACGGACAGATTTGTTGATCTACTCGTTGATATTCAAATGTTTTTTTTATAGTGTCTTGTTGATGCATCTGACTTTCGTCGCGTTGTTGGGAGCTTCAAATACTTATCTCTTACCATGCCGGATATTAGTTTTCGGTCACCAATTAGTCATAATTAATGCTACAATGGATGAACATTTGCAAGCAGTTAAATGTATACTTCGATAACATGTTGGTTCTCGACGTCATGAGATTTTTCTTGATGCTAAAACTGGTTGGTATCCATCCATTCAATGATGCAGATTGAACTAATAATCGTGATGATTATACTTCTATGAGAAAATGTTTCATAATCGCTAAAAAAGTAAAACATATTACTCGATCATTCAAACTGGCCGAGTATAGGTCAATCACATCAATATTAGTGGAGGTGTGATGAGTTGTCCGTTTAATAGTTGTGAAAACCATGGTAAACCTATCTTAACACGAATCTGATATTTCACTAAAAAATGAAGCACAATGCCTTGGACTATTTTTATTTATTTTTTCATGAAAAAGTTTATGGTGGCTCACTAAATGTTTCTCAAGTTACCTCAACGAAATCAATTATGGGACCTACTAAAAAATCTACAACAACAATTGTCGTTTGGTACATTGTGTTAAAAGATTGGACTCATCATAAGAGGTTTATACTGTGGAAACGTATTAAGGGAACGTAGTAAATTTTACCTCTTGTTATAAAAGGAGGTTTCTATTGAAATCACCTCAGCAAGAACTTTTTATTTTTATTTTTATTTATTTTTTATTTATTACATGTAATTCAATCAATTAAATTTATTAGATATAATTAAATCTATAAATTCAGATTGCATATTATAGGAGTGAGAAGGTGAAATTGAAAAGTAACAAAAAAAATATCATTTCAAAAGTTACAAAAAATTGATTTATAAAAAAGTTTGAGGGTCCTTTGAGGCAGATAGGCATTTGGTTATACAGTTTCTTCTTCTATCATGAATATTCCAGCCATGCTTCATCTACATAGCCCACGGCGGCATCCTAAAATTAATCTTGTAATTCTTCACGCGTTCGTTGATTCATTATCCGTATACTTAGTTCCATTAATTTCCTTCCACATTGAAAAGGAGGTGACAAAGGGATGGAGATACCGAGAAATAGCGCGAGAAAGGGCAACAGAAAACCATATCGAATCGGCTATAGAAACCGAAACAACAGCGAGGTCAGAGCGAGATCCTCCAGTGAATTTTAAGTCGATTTTTTGTGAGTAAAGATTAGGTAGATTGCAATGGGTGAGGTTTATTGAAAGAGAATGATTGATTCAAAATGACATATCCTTAACTATGGATGTCTTTATCATTTCTCAATTAATTGAATATATTTAACATATTTCTAAGTTTAAATTTCGTTGTGTAACATATTATATATATAATATTTTATCTTCATATATTATTTAATTCGTAAATTCAAATAATGCATGGAATATGCTAATGGACAAATGATTATATATCCACAATTTTTGCAATTTAGATATCAATAGATCTTGATATTTGTATTTATTATTTATTTTTAAAAATAAAGTTACATATCATTAAATTGTATGATTTTACCAAATCAAAATATTATTTTTCAAAATAAAGATTTTTTATTTTTCAAAATAAAGTTACATTTCATTAAATTGTATGATTTTACCAAATCAAAAAATTACTTTTTCTAGAGTCACTTTCAGCCATCCATTTATTGAGAAATTTATTATAACATATATTAAAATAAATTTTTGAATTTTTATTAACTTATTTACCATATCTTTATTTCAATGCAACTAATATTTTGTAATTAACATATATATGTTATCTTATTTATTTTGATACATATAAAAAATTCTGAATATTTATATTTTTTGTAATTTATAATTATATGTTATCTTATTTATTTAAACACAACCTATGAATATATATTTTTTTTCATTCTTTTTAATATATCTTTTGCCTTTTGTTTATTGTACTAATTTAATTCTAGAATAAGATTTGTATTAAAATTTTGTTTTCTAATTTTTTCCTATTTTCATAGTATCAATACTAAAACAATGTATGAGAAATTTGATATATAATTCATCAATTTAAAATATAGGGTCAACCAAAATAATAAATAAAGTATCATATGCTCAAAATAATACAATAAAACATTTTACGGCTGGAAAAAAACAAAAGGGTATAAATTTTTTTTAGAAGATGAGAAAGAACAATGGCGCGCGAATGTTACCGCAATTCTATTTTTATTTAATTAAATTATATCTATAAAAAAATTTGTAGGTATCATAAAAATAAAAATTAAAAGGAACTATTTTTGTCTGATGCAATGTCATGGTTTACGTGAAGATTGATGGAATCGATTGAATAATTGTTGTAGTCTTTCTTAAATATTTTCAACAAGTGATGTAAACAGAAATTTTGAAATATTAAATCTTGAATTAAAAGAATATCAAAATGTAATATTTTTCGGTGATGCACATTAAAATACTTTTATAGGCAATATATATATAGTAATTGATTCCATTAATTACATAAAAAGAAATAAAATTTAAATTTCAAAAAAGAAAAAGAAAAATATATTTCAAAATTATATGGTCAATGGTTTTAAATTTGTTATGTTCCACTTTATTATGGCGCGAAAATTACTGTTCTCCCATATCACAACGAATTCGGCAAGAGTAGCTTGAAATTGTCATCAAATTATGGCGCAAAAATTACTGTTCTCCCATACCACAACGAATTCGGCAAGAGTAGCTTGAAATTGCCATCAAATTCGCTGCCAAATAGGTTGAAATCGTTTGTTATCAACAAAGAAGTTTGCAATTAAGCACGTTCCGCAGACAAACCAGGTATGTATAGTGAGTTTTTCGTGTTTCTCTTGTGTTTTTCTTGTTTCTTTTGTGAGTTATGAAAGCGAGTCTTTTATTATTAATGTAGTCACACGGCTGCACTGGGACAATGCAAGACTCGTTTATGAAAACAAGTCTAAACGAGTCATATTTATTGTAATGTCAAATGATTGCAATGAGTGACTAGGCCACAGAGTCGCATAGTCGCACTGTTGCAGTGGGTCACAGAGTTGCACGGTCGCACTGGCTCACAAAGTCTCATCGAGGGGTCAAAGGGATCAAAGGTCAAAGGGTCACAGGGGTCCAAGGGTCGCATGGGTACAAGGGTCGCGGAGGTAAAGGGGCCGCAAAGGGATAAAAGGGTCGTAGAGGTCAAAGAGTCGCAGGGGTACAATGGTCGCAGAGGTAAAAGGTCACAAAGGCACAAGGGTCGCAGAGGTTCAAGGGTCGCAAAGAGGTACAAGGGTCGCAGAGGGGTCAAAGGGTCGCTGGGGTATAAGGGTAGCAGAGGGATCAAAGGGTCGCATGGTACAAGGGTCGCAGAGGAGTCAAAGGGTCGCAAGGGGTACAAGGGTTGCACGATCGCACTAGGTGACATAGTCTCATCGAGTCGCAAGGTCGCAGTGGGTCACAAAGTTTACCCTCTTTTTATGTTTTTGTTAATGGTGTAATAAATTCGGTGGATGAGAAAACCACACTGATTTATTTTTTGTATGATGGTAAATGGGAAAAAACCCAAATGGAGAATCTAAATGGGTTGGTAGAGTTCAGGAAAACCAGAAAGTATTTTTCTATTGTGCTCCGGTTAGTCTGACATACCAGCAACTGATTGATGAGTTATACGCAGAGATAATGGTGAGAAATAATACAACGAAGTTGAAGTCAAACTATTTGCCCAATATTTGTGAAAAATAGGAAGTCGACATATATAATGAATGACAAGCATCTTATTTGTTATCTATTCGATCGCATAAGAGAAATTCGACCACTACTTTATGTGGAGATATAATCGGCAAGGGTGAAGTGTGAAATCGAAATTGAGAGGGAAGTTGAGCCTCATATTCTTGCTTTTGGAAGCATTGCTAAAGAAGGTGAGGATGAAGGTGTTGTAGATTATGATGATTGTGTTATTGTAGGTCAAAATAACAAAAGTAGAGTTGGGAGTAATCCGACGTAAACAATATATATTTTGATTCAGATAATTTTGATAGTGAACATACAAGTGGGTTAAGAGAAGATGGTGGGTGTGCCATGAATGTGGGAGTTGATGAAGTTATTTGTGGGAATAATAAAGTTGCTTCTGATGTGCCAATAGAGCATAAGTTTGGTGATGGTGAGAACAACTTGGAAATAGTAGTTCACGAGAAGGCATACTGCGAAAATAATATCTTCGAGTTCGTAGATGGATTGTATCTTCAAATTGGGCAAGAGTTTGATAGCAAGAAGGATATACAAGAATTTGTAAGGAAGGGTTCAATTGAAGCTTCCTTTAGATATACAACATCGAAATCTGATTCAAAGATGTGAGAAGTACGATGCAAGTTTGCGAAGTGGTTGTAAATGGAAATTACGCGTGGCAGCAATCCCGAATTCCAAACGGTTTAGTGTGAGAACACACCATCCCATTCATAAATGTTCACCTGTATCTAAATGGAGCGAAGCTACAAAGGGTACAACATAATTGGTTAAGGATTATTTGAATGAGGAAAATGCCGGGACTTATAAAACACCTCCAGCAAAAGAATTGATGGCTCGTGTAAAAGCAAAGTGCGGTGCCAATGTATCGTATTTGATGGCATTAAGAGGCAAATGCGATGCTAAAAAGGAGATTCGTGGTGATTACTTTGAACATTATAGGAGGCTTCCAAGGTGGTTGCACATGTTTACAGAAAGAAATCCGGAATCTGTCGCAAATCTTCAACTCGAGAGTCATAGGAAAAGCTTCAACTACCTTTTTATGGTTGTCAGAGAGGATATAAGAGGATGGAGATACATGCACAAAGTGCTTGCTGTGGATGCAACATTTCTGACAGGAGTGTACAAGGGAGCATTTATTGTGGCAACCGCGCAAGATGGTTAACATCACCAATATCCTATTGCATGGGGAATACTCGACAGAGAGAATGACGAATCATGGACTTGGTTTATGTCAAGGTTGAAAGAGGTCATACAGGACAGACGTGATGTCGTTGTGATATCTGATCGCCATAAAAGCTTGATCAAAGTAGTCAAACAAGTGTATAAAAAGGCTGATCATGGTTTTTGTGTGCGTCATATATCACAAAATATAAAGAGCTACGTCAATAAAGGCCATGGTAGAAAGACTTCAAAGGGTGATATTATGGCGGAAATGTTCTTCAAATGTGCAGCAGCATACACAATGAACGATTTTGAAGTGCTATTGAATGATTTGAAGGTCAGGTACAAAAATGACTTTTGTGACCGTCGTGACCTCTACGACCCTGGTACCCCTTTGCGACCCTTGCACCTCTGCCACCATTGCACCCCTATGTGACCCTTGCACCTCTACGAGTCTTGTACCCCTCTACGACCCTTGTACCTCTGCGACCCTTGTGCCTCTACGACCATTGTACCCTTGCGACCCTTTGACCCCCTCCGACCCTTGTACCTCTATGACCCTTGTACCCCTTTGCGACCCCTTACCCCTGTGACCCTTGTACCCCTTACCTCTGCGACCCCTTACCTCTGCGACCCTTGTACCCCTGCAACCCTTGTACCTCTACCACCCTTGTGATTGTTATGATCATTGTGGCCATTTTTTACCTTTGTGACCTTTGTGCAGGTATTTAAAGGGAACTTGATCCCTTTAAGTTAGCAAGATGCAAATTGAAGGGGGGAAAGGTATAACTTATTAACCACTAATGGCGTCAAGTTAGTAACTTCAACATTGAAGAAGTAAGAAAAGTTTACAATCCTAGGGTTTTTAGATATTTTTTTTGGAAAGACATTGTAATGGTTCAATAGGTATAGGTTGGAAGCAGCTACAGGTGATGATTCTCAAAAGTTAACACCTTACATTGAGAAAACCTTACATGAACGGTTTGGACATGCATCCAAGTATGATGTTATTGAATTGAACAGTCTGAGTGATGAGTATAACGTGAGAAATGAGATGGGTAGAAGATTTGTAGTGAGTCTTCAAAACAGAACGTGCGAATGCAAAATGTTTGATATGGATAAGTATCCATGCAGTCACGCAATTGCGCCAGCGCATAAGGTTTTTAAAGGTCACAAGATAACAGATCTATGTTCAACATACTACCTTCGGGAGACATGGTGTTTGGCTTACCTAGAAACCGTGTATCCGGTTCCTGATTGCATTGATTGGGACATTCCTCCTCATTATACTAAAGTTATGGTTCTACCTCCTATGCTGGTTGAGAAAAGGCAAAGCGGAAGGCCTAAAGAGAATCGTTATCGTGGACTCGGTGAGGCTCGGACAAAAACCCCATCTTTGTCGAGACAAACCCCATATTCATCGAGACAAACCCCATCTACAAATGCCAACATCACTGACAGTGTTTGTAACGTGACAACCGAGACAACGTAGACTTAAAAAAAAGGTTTGTTAGTGTAATATGATATTATTTGTATTATTTTGATTTAACCTTTTGTGACTTTCTTTCATCATTATAATTCGATAAATTCTTCATTATAAGTCGACCCATGTGACCCTTGCTGACATTGCGACCGTTACAAACATTGCGACCCTTGCGACCGTTTTGACCTTTTGACAACCCTTGCAGCCATTGCGACCATTACGACCCTTGTGGCCATTACGACCATTATGACCATTGCAACCCTTGCGGTCATTACGATCATTGTGACCCTTTCGACCCATGTGACCATTACGACCCTTGCGAATAGTCTTTTCAATGTCAGACTATTGGCTTTTCCAATGCAAGCTATATTAATCGTGATTTTTTTCATGGAGTATCGTGCCAATGGCTATTGATGTCAGACTACTGGCTTTTCCAGTTCTAGCTATGCTTTTAATTTTACCAATGCCACACTCAGGACCATTGCAACACGTCTCTGTTGTTCATCAAATTATCTAAGTTTCACCATAACACCTATTTCAGATGAGAATGAATCGGGAGAATCCTATCTCTTTCCTCTCTTCGTTTAAGTCTAAATTCTCCAAAAAAATATTTGTTACGTTTGTGACATTTTTGACCTTCCTCACAAAGGTCACATGGTGGACGCATGGCATCGTATTGTCTATCTGTTACTCAAGTCTCCATAATCGTCGGACTCGGTCTCTATGCAGATATACACAAGTACTTACAACGTGGATGGAGGACATTGTGCGGTATTTGTATTACATAAGGTTTTGGTAATAGGCAGACTTAGACATCGTGCTATAT
This sequence comes from Gynandropsis gynandra, assembly GCA_036759665.1. Taxonomy (NCBI): domain Eukaryota; kingdom Viridiplantae; phylum Streptophyta; class Magnoliopsida; order Brassicales; family Cleomaceae; genus Gynandropsis; species Gynandropsis gynandra. Next base: position 10,170,387 of record CM071868.1, read on the forward strand.
CCGCGGTACCTATGGTCACACACGACTCTCTTTACTTTTTGACCATTGAGACCTTATGTAACCTTTTTCTTTCCTTTTTTTTCTTGAATTGTTTTTAAATTTTTTTTGTAGCCTTTCTAACTTTATGTAACCTTATGTAACTTTTTTTGTAACCTTTGTAACCTTTGTGATATGATCCCGGATGACATCGAGTACGCGACCTATAATGTAACGGAGTACGCGACCTACAACGCTGAGGAAGAGGTGACATGTGCGACCCGAGACGCGACCTACGGAACCCGAGATGCGACCTGTGCGACCCAAGACACGACCCGCGAGAAGGAAGAGATGTCCCGAGTTAAACAAAAGGCACACATGACCCGATGGAAGGACGTTGGTCCCGTGACCCGAGCTACGGCTAGGGAGGAGGAGGCCTTGACCCTACCAGCTGGCCCTGTGACCCGAGCCAAAGCTATGAAGCTTAAGGAAGCAATTATCGAGATCCTCGCAGCCATCCACATTCAAGACGAGTATTCAAGTCCACGTGAAGTCACTAACATTCGTATCGTTCTTCAAGCTGAAGCCCAACTCCCAACGGTTAATAATTAGGTAAAATGACCGGCATGTACTCTTTTCCCTTCGTTGGTTTTGTCCCACGGGGTTTTCTAACGATGAGTTTTAACGAGGCCGGGATTCACTTTTCTGCGACCTAATTATTAACCCGAGGGTTTCAAGACAAGTTTGCAACCCAACGGCATAACTTATGACTTGTCCTAATTAAGTCTCTAGCTATTTTGTAGAACAATTAATTGGTTCCTTGCATGGTGACTAGCATTTAATGATGTATTAATGTGTTGCATGACTTTTTTTTGCTTATTATAGCCGGCCATGATGTTCATCCGTAGACAACTTTGAATTTGAAATTATCTTTAATTTTCCTTTGTGAAATCATCCTTTGTCGGTGCGTTATATCCAGCAACCCTAAATTCTCTGAAAAAAGCATGAGCCCATGAGTCGTGCTCGTTGTACTCGTGCCAAAGAAAGATGGCAGCTGGCGCATGTGTGTTGATTGTCGCACAATCAACAACATTACGGTGAAGTATCGAGATCCTATTCCTAGGCTAGATGACATGTTAGATGAATTGCATGGAAGTCGGATATTTTCAAAGATTGATCTTAAAAGTTGATATCATCAAATTAGGATGAAGGAAGGTGACGAATGGAAAACGATGTTTAAAACTAAGCATGGATTGTATGAGTGGTTAGTTATGCCCTTTAGATTGTCAAATACACCTAGTACCTTCAAGCGCTTAATGAACCATGTTCTTCGAGAGTACATAGATAGATTCGTGGTAGTCTACTTTGATGATATATTGATTTATAGTAAGAATTAGGAGGAACACTTAGGCCACCTAGAGTTAGTCTTAAAGGTACTTAGGAAGGAAGAGTTGTACGCCAATTTTAAGAAATGTACCTTTTGTACAGATAATGTCGTATTTCTAGGTTTTGTGGTAAGTTCAGATGGCGTAAAGGTGGACGAAGAAAGGGTCAAAGCCATTCGGGAATGGCTGAGCCCAAAGACCGTCGGGGAAGTCCGAAGCTTCCATGGACTCGCGGGGTTCTACCGTCGATTTAAGAAGGACTTCAGCACCTTGGCCGCCCCTCTTACTGAAGTCCTTAAGAAAAACGTGGGATTCAAGTGGGGAGAAGCGCAAGAGACAGCGTTTCAAATGTTGAAAGAAAAACTAACTAACGCTCCTTTGCTTATATTGCCTGATTTTCTTAAAACATTTGAAATTGGGTGTGAAGCATCCAGAGTAGGAATTTGTGCAGTATTGATGCAGGAACGGAAGCCGATTGCCTACTTCAGCAAGAAACTCGGAGGTGTAACTCTCAATTACGCCACCTACGACAAAGAACTATATGCACTCGTGAGGGCGTTACAAACTTGGCAACATTATCTGTGGCCAAAGGAGTTTGTGATACACACCGAACATGAATCGCTCAAATATTTGAAGGGTCAGAACAAACTCAATAAGCGACATGCGAGGTGGGTCGAATTTTATTGAAACATTTCTTTACGTCATCAAGTACAAGCAAGGTAAGGAAAACGTAGTGGCTGATGCCCTATCCCGAAGGTTCACATTGTTGACCACTTTGGATGCTTAGCTTCTAGGATTTGAACAAATCAAAGAATTATATGCCTATGAGTTAGAATTTGGAGAAGTTTACAAGAACAGTGAGAAGTTTGCTTCAGGACATTACTATAGGCAAAATGATTTTCTATTTTATGATAATCAGTTATGTGTGTCTAACTGTTCAATGAGAGAGTTGTTTGTTAGAGAAGCCCACGGAGGTGGTCTTATGGGCCGTTTTGGAGTTGCAAAAACTCTGAAGATATTACAGGACCACTTCTACTGGTCACACATGAACAGAGACATTGAACGTATTTGTGAGCGATGCGTCGCATGCAAACAGGCTGAGTCTAAGGTTCAACCTCATGGTTTGTATACCCCTCTTCCTATCCTAACGCACCCTTGGAATAATATATCTATGGATTTTGTGATTTGGTTGCTTAGGACTAAGAATGGTAAAGATTCAATTTTCATGGTGGTAGATAGATTCTAAAAAATGGCGCATTTTATAGCATGTCAAAAGACTGATGATGCATTGCATGTAGCTGAATTTTTATTTAAGGAGGTAGTCCGTTTGCATGGCATGCCTAGTACGATAGTTTTTGATAGGGATACTAAATTCCTTAACTATTTCTGGAAGACCTTGTGGTCCAAGTTAGGAATGAAATTGTTATTCTCTACGACTTGTCATCCACAAACCGATAGTCAAACCGAAATAGTAAATCGAACCCTAGGAACTTTATTACATGCAATTGTTAGGAAGAATATAAAAACTTGGGAATAATGTTTACCACATGTTGAATTTGCTTACAACCATGATGTACATTCTGCTTCCAAATTTACTCCTTTTGAAATTGTGTACGTGTTCAATCCTGCTTCACCATTGGATCTGATGCCTTTTCCATCAAGTGATCGAGTTAGTCTGGACGGAGAAATAAAGACCAAGATGGTCAAGCCGATTCATGAAAAGGCGAGGAAAAACATAGAGGAGAAGACCAAGCTCTATGTGAAACAGGCAAACAAAGGACAGAAACAATTGACTTTCGAGCCCAGTGACCAAGTTTGGGTTCATCTCCAAAAAGAACGATTCTCGAACGAGCGGAAGTCCAAATTAATGCCCCGGATTGACGGTCCTTTAACACTGACCAAGAGAATAAGCAACAAAACCTACCAACTCGACTTGCAAGGTAAGTAAAACGTGAGTTCTAGCTTTAATATTACAGACTTGGTTCCTTTTGTCGCAGATCAAGCGGATTTGAGGGCAAATCCTTTTCAACTAGGGGACATGATATGATCCCAGACGACATCGAGGACGCGACCTATTATGCAGAGGAGGACGTGACCTACAGCACTGAAGAAGAGGCGACCTGTGTGACCCGAGACACGACCTGCACAACCCGAGACGCAACCTGCGCAACCTGAGACACGACCTGCGAGAACGAAGAGACATCCCGAGTTAAAAAAAGGCAAACGCGACCTGACGGAAGGACGTTGGTCCTGTGACCCGAGGTAGGCCTAGGGAGGAAGAGGCCTTGACCCTACCAGCTGGTCCCGTGACCCGAGCCAAAGCTACGAAGCTTAAGGAAGCAATCATCGGGATCCTAGCGGCCTTCCACGTTCAAGACAAGTACTCAAGTCCACGTGAAGTCACTAACATCCGTATCGTTCTTTAAGTCGTAGCCCAACTCGCAACGGTTAACAATTAGGTAAAGTGACCCGCGTATACTCTTTTCCCTTCGTTGGTTTTTTCCCACGGGGTTTTCCAACGATGGGTTTTTAACGAGGCACGATTCACTTATCTGTGACCTAATTATTAACCCGATGGTTTCAAGAAAGTTCGCAACCCAACAACACAACTTACGACTTGTCCTAATTAAGTCTCTAGCTATTTTCTAAAACAATTAATTGTTTCCTTGCATGGTGACTAGCATTTAATGATCTATTAATGTGTTGCATGGCCTTTTTTTGCTTATTATGGCCGGCCATGATGTTCATCCTTAGAAAACTTTGAATTTGAAATTATCTTTGATTTTCCTTTGTGAAATCATCCTTTGTTGGTGCGTTATATCCAACAACCCGTTGATGTGTCACATCCAATGTTCGTTCGTTCTTCGTTGGTGCGTAATATCCTTCGAATACGGGCCGGTGAATCGAGAGTCTTCCACAACTCTTCGTGTGACCAATCGCTCCATCCACCTTGTGCGAAGAGTCGTGCGACTCGGCTGCAGATCCGACCTTTAGTCTAGAGCGTACAGCAGGATCACATCACTTTGTGACATTTGTAACCTTTGTGACCTTATGTAATCAATATTTAAACGTTGAAAATTCTTATTTTGCATCTATTGTTCGTAATTACGTGAAATCCATAAAATCATCGACCCTCAATAGAATCAAGTTTATACAGAAACAATCCGACTCATGCTATCCAATATAACCCCTTGTGCGACCCTCAATTAGATTAAATTAGATTCAAGTTTAAATGGAAAATCATCCGACTCATGCGACCCAATATGACCACTTGTGCGACCCTCAATGGGATTAAATTAGAATCAAGTTTACGGACCCCATCCACTCACGCGACCCAATATGGCCCCTTGTGCGACTCAACAGATCCATGCGATCTCATGCAACAACATATGACCCATGTGCGACTCGTGCGACTCGTGCGACTCATGCGACCCACACGACCTCATACGACCCATGCGACGTCGTTTTGCTATCAAACTCCTGTCTTTCGACCCATGTGACCCTTCCGACCCATGTGACCGACCCATGTAACTTGTCCTTTTGCAGTTAAACTCCTGTATTCCGATCCATGTAACTTGTCGTTTTGCTATCAGACTACTACCTTCCAACCCATGTTACCCTTCCGACCCATGTGGCCCTTTCGACCCATGTTTATAAGTTAACGTCTACGTCTCTTCTAGTAGTATGCGTCATAATCTGTTTTAACCATTGATGGACGTTGTAAATGTATTGTTTTGATTGGTTTGTCATTTTATCACTATAAACCCATAAATTCGTCGAGTTCGCATCTATTGATCAATATATGCAACTCATGCGAACCTGAATTGGCATTAATTAGTTCGACGTTTCAAATGTATTGTTTTGATTTATTTTTGACATTTTATCATTATAAACCTGTAAATTAGTCGAGTTCGTAACTATTGATCAATATATGCGACCATGCAACCCATGCGACCCTCAATTGGTATTAATTAATTTGGCGTTGTAAATTTATTGTTTTGATTGGCTTTTGAAATTTTATCATTATAAACCCATAAATTCTTCGAGTTTGCATATATTCGACCCATGCCACCCTCAATTTTGATTGGTTTTTGACATTTTATCATTTTCACCAAAATTCCTACCGAACTTTTCATCAAAATTTGATAAAACATAACTGTGTGATCATGTCTTTTCGACTCCATTGACAGCAATTCGATGTCAGGGTCATGTCTTTTCTAATTCCAGCCGTTTCCTTTTTTCAAATAACGACACAATTTCTCTCTCTAACTCTCATCATCATCCATCAGTTTTTTCCGAAAATGCCACATTTCCCTCATTTCTTTAGAGAGATTTTTCTGCGTTATCTGGAGAACTACATTGTAATCTTCTTCATCTCTCTCTGTCGGTATGTTAAATGTAGAGAATATATAGATTTGACCATGTTTTTCGTTTTTTGTTATAGGACATCCCGAAGATCTTCTTCGATGAGTATATTTACGGGAAAACGAGGGAACACAACACGAGAACGCTTAAATCGAATGTGTCTAACAGAACATGGGAAGTCAAGTTGGATGGCTCCAGATTCACTGATGGGTGGAAAGATTTCTCCCACGACCTAAACTTACGTATTAGGGATTGCTTAATTTTATGTCACGAAGGTGACATATTCTTTTGAGCTTTCTGGAGAACAACCTCGTAATCTCCTTCATCTCTCTCTTTCGGTATGTTAATGTGGACAATGTACAGATTAACTTTTTCTTCGATTTTTGTTACAGGACATTCCGAAGAAATTTTACGATGAGCATATTTACGGGAAAACGAGGGACAACAACACGACAACGCTTAAATCGGATGTGTCTAACAAAACATGGGAAGTCAAGTTGGATGGCTAAAGATTCACTGATGGATGAAAAGATTTCTCCAAGGACCATGATTTTCATACTCGGGATTTCATAGTTTTCTATCACAAAGGTGACATGGTTTTTCAGGTCATTGGTTTTGGAGATGATATGTGTAATCTACAATATGCATCATGTACGCCATCATCATCCGCAAAAATAGGGTCATCTTCTTCTACTTAGAGGATTTTCATGGTACCTGTCACGCGTTCAAATCTGGGCGTAGATTAATTGGTAAATGACCTCAAACCGATTTACTTGATTCATCAAATCTAGCCGTAGATGCATTAGTTTGGTGTCGTTGTAAATTTATTTCGTTATCGCAGACACTTCCGATAGGGTTTGCGAAGTCGAGAGGTCTTTGCGGTAGACAATGTAAGTTACATCTTATAATCAATTACGGACTGGCATGGGAGGTATATCTAAGGCCCATGGCACGTGGTGGCGTTAGCATCAGCAGGGGTTGGAGAAAGTTTTGTCATGATCATGGACTGAACGTGGGTTGTTCCCTCAGTGTCGAACTGGTCTCCGCAATAGATATACCTTGTTTTCGGGTTTTCCCAACAACATAGTTTGAATTCTGTTTTATTTTGATTTCTTTGAACATCATTTTAACAACAACATTTCTTGAACTTGAACTTCATGTTTGTATTTGGTTTGTCTTTTACTATTATTCCATGGAAAGTATTATTGTTAGTATTGCTGTTTTTTTTGGATTTACTATTATTGTAACAAGGGTCGCCGAGGTACAAGGGTCGAAAGGAGACAAGGGCCGCAGGGGTCCAAGGGTCGTAGAGGTCCAAGTGGTCGCAGAGGTCCAAGGGTCGCACAGGTCCAAGGGTGAGAAGGGGACAAGGGTTGCTGAGGGACAAGGGTCGCAGAGGTCCAAGGGTTAGAAAGGGATAAGGGCGCAAGGTCCAAGGGTCGTTTGGTCCAAGGGTCGCACGGATCCAAGGGTTAGAGGGGGACAAGGGTCGCAGAGGTCCAAGGGTTAGAAGGGGACAAGGGTCGCAAGGTCCAAGGGTCGTTTGTAAATAACTTTATAAATAATTTTTATTTTTTTATTATGGAAGATGTAACTTGGTAGATTGTTCTTTTTTAAAAGTTATTCATATTATTTGTAAAAAATTTTTATTTTTTTGGGAATAGAAAATTCAACTTGGTATATTGTTATTTTTATAAAAAAGTTATTCATATTATTTGTAAATAATTTTTTTATTTTTAATAATAAAGCATAAAGGGTCGCACGGGTGTAATGGTCGCAGAGGGACAAGGGTCGGAGAGGGACAAGGGATGCAGAGGTTCAAGGGTCGGATAGGGACAAGGGACGCAAAGGTACAAGGGTCGCAGAGGGACAAGGGTCGCAGGGTCAAGTGTCGAACGGGTAAATGGGTCGCAGGGGTCCGAGGGTCTGTGATCCATTGATTCGTTCGACCCTTGACCCTGCTACCCTTTTACACGTTCAACCCTTATACCCCTACGACCCTTTTACTCTTTAGATCCTTTACCGTGCGACCCTTTTACCCCTTTATGAAGAAATTTTTAAAAAATAACAATGTACCAAATATTTAAAAATAACAATGTACCTACAAAAAAACAATGTACCATAATATCAAGTTAATCTTGGGGTGGAGGGGTACATTTTCCATTACTAAATATATCAACTGCCATCTTTTCACGGATGGGAGGAACTTTGTCGTCGCATATGTATTGAAAAACTTGACGTGTTATCAATACCGAGGCTTCTACGAATTTGAAGGAGTAAACACCACAGTCATTCCCGCTTTTGTTCTGTGACAGACCTTCATAATACTAATACTTCCATTCATCTTCTCTAGAAGCCAAAGAATCGAACCCTCCGAGAAAGCACATCTTGGGGACAGCTTTTCTTAACATCTCAATCACCGGATCGATATGTGTTTCCTTCATTATGCTCTGGCAAAAGTATAACGTGATGTACCTCTTTGATGGCTACCCAATGACATCCTACATATCGACTTGTGAGCGATGGAATGTTTAGAATTGCAACAAAGCTTTCGAAATAACTCATTGGTTTCATACTTCTGAATGGATACTTACCATGCAAACAATCACTAAGATTTTCCTGCAAACTGTCCATATCCTCGTACATCCACAGCGTGAGCGTCTGCATGAAAGCAACATGACAAACGTAAAGTTTCTTATATATCCCGCGGAATGTCTTTATGCGACAATACAACATCAACATCACCTCATCCAATTGCTGTAAAACAAAAAAAATTAACACACATCAATACATATGACACAAAATGACCTCAATGACTTCAGATTTAAAACAACTTACATCATCTTCAAGCCATACGTTGGGCTTTAATATGGTCTCCCAAAACTCTGGCCCCCTGAGAATATTTAGATCAGATTTCCACTAACTCTCATGTCCAGGTGTTGTCAAGAACCTATATAGAGCAGTCAACTTTTCACCTTTGGCGTCAATGAACAAAGGTTCTCGGGTTATCACGCCTTTTACTAATCCCTTGGGCCTCCACACAAAATTTCGTTTCCCTGCAGGTTCTTGAACAACCTTTTTATCGGGTTCTTGAACCACCTTCTTATCGGATTCTTGAACCACATTCTTTACGGGTTCTTGAATCACCTTCTTTTCGGGTTCTTGAACTACATTTTATGTGGGTTCTCCATCAACATCTTTCCCTCTCCCTCCCCTCGCACTGTTCTTGCTCTTTTCACAAGCGGAAGTTCAACACATGCCTTCTGTGGTCTTAAAACTCGTTTAGGTAACGGTGGAGATTCAACATATGGCTCAGACCCCTTCGATAAAGGTCCAACGCCTGTATAAAATTTACTTCATTAAACTTATGGCAAAAAATGCGACCTATGCGACCTTTTGTGACCCCTTCGACCCATAAGACCAATGCGATCTTTGTGACTCAAAAGACCGTACTTACTTGGTGGTGCTTCGGCATCAATGAAACTAAGTTTTGGAGTTCCCCCTTCTTCGATAGGATCCGCTGGAGTATACTCGGAAGGAACCTCCTTATCCTTAGAGTGGACCTCTTTGACAGGATCCACTGAATTATCCTCGGAAGGAACCTCCTTAGCGGCGACCTCTTCGATAGGATCCACTGGAGTATCCTCGAAAGGAATCTCCTTATCCTTAGAGTGGACCTCTTCGACAAGATCCGCTATAGTATCCTCGGAAGGAACCTCTTTAGCGGCGACCTCTTCAACAGGACCCACTATAGCATCCTCGGCAGGAACCTCGTTACCCTTAGAGTGGACCTCTTCGATATGATCTGCTGTAGTATCCTCGGAAGGAACCTCGTTAGCAGTGACCTCTTTGACATGACCCACTGTAGTATCCTTGGTAGGATCCTTTTCGTTGGGGATGTCTTCCACAGGACCCACATCGTCGGTGACTTCATTGACACTATCCACCGGAGCATCTGTATAAAGTTACTTCATTCATTAGATCCATCGTTCATTATTTGACCCATTGACTTATACGGCCCTTCGACTTATACGATCGTGAGACTTATGTGTCTCTTGCGACCCATGAAGTCTCTCGATGGAAATTGACTCAAATGAACTTTTTCACTAAATATAACTTACTTGGTGGAACTTCATCTACTACAATGACTGTAATAACCTCTCTGATATTTTTAACTAATCTCGAAATGTTTGCCAAAACCTCTTTTGATTTTGCCTTTTCAGCACCTTTGGGATTTGCCGCCTTTGATTTTGGATTAGGCAAATGAAACCCGACATACCTTAGAAGATCTCTTACGGGGTTGATGATTCTTTTCTCCAACCTCTTTATTTCCACTATTAATTTATGCTCCAGTGTTAGAGGGACTGCAGCTTCTTCTCCTTCAACTGCAGCTTCATCATCACCTTATCCTTCAGCTTCATCCTCACCTTCTCTTTCAGCTTCAGCTTCAACAACACCTACCATTTCTTCGTTTTCATCATCTTCAACATCTATTATTTTTCACTTACGCTCTTCTTCCTCTTAGTCCCCTTTCCTTTCCCTTTCTTTTTATCACCAAGAGTTGTTTTTCGCGTCAGCAGTTCTTGCTTATGAATGTTCTCCCAACAAATACCCTTCGGATTTCTACGAAGATGTTCCATCCATATCTGAACATCTGGATCGTGGCATCCCTCGTAATCCTCCAGATCAAAAAGTAAAACTTCATCTTCGTGTTCAGCATGAAGAAGACTTCAAATATCCTGAAAAACTAAAATAACCATTATTACCCTCTGTGTAATTGTTACCATTGTGACCCTTGTGTAATTGTTACCTTAGAATCTCCGATTAGCCTTATCACATCTACATACTTCAGGTTAATACTAGATTTAACCATCTTCTTACATATTCTAGGGCATGATGGATCTGCATCCATAACATCAACATACCATCCATTTCCACCAAACTAAGGATAGTTTCGAATGGAAGTAATTGAAACATTAAAACAAAATGATAAGAATGCAAAAAGTACGAAAACATTCAAGTTATTCAAACAATATATACAACTTACCATTAGTGGGATCATAAAACCGCCACAATACCATTTTGGTTTTTGTTGTTCCCCGCTAACGTGCTTGCGGCAAGTCTCCACAATCTTCTCGAATGTGTAACGCCCCCATGGAAAGCCTTCACAAAAATCCAAGTCATCAACAATGTCAATGAGATCATGGCTGATAAAGTTGTCTGCTGAAAGCTTGTGAGCCATAACTTTCGGCAACAACATCAAAGTTTCCAACCTCGTCCGGTCATCGGGATTCTTCGCCTTCACAAGCTTTTTACTGACTTATGCGGGGGTCACCTTTCCATAGCCAAAATTCTTCAGCCTGAATGTGCCACCCCTTTTGGACTCCCATCCTTTGGGATATCGTCCGCATTTCAATCCGAAAATTAGAGCGTGCTCCAGTATAGAGTCCCGGATGGGAACACCGTTTAAGATGAACCACAACTTCTTCTTGTCCTGTACAATCATAGAGTGATTTAGTAGGATAGACGTTTGACCCTTCGTTAATAGGGATTCACATTGGAAATGGAATAAATGCCTAAATTGTGACTCCTTCTTGAAGTAATGCAACTCTTACTAAGACTCAAGCGACCCATGCGACTCAAGCGACCAACATGGCATAATATCAAGTGACCCATGCGACTCAATGACACAAGCGACCAATGCGACTCAAACAAAACTTTTGATTCAATGACACAAGCGACCCATGTGACTCAAACGACCCTTGGACCCCCTGTGGTGCCAAGCGACCATTGCGACCCAAACAATTCACAAAGACTCAACCGACTCACTAAGTAGAAGATTGTCATGCCACCTCCTACGACTCTTTCGACTCAACCGACTCACTGACACTCACACCCATTTCGAATCAATAAACCATTTTATGACTTGAAAGCCCGTAAAATCCTAGAAATTGATCTACTTGTACTTATTGACGCCATTGAAGATTGACTCGTACGCTCTTCTTCACTGATGCTGCTGCTGCTGATTCTAGCCATTTCCTTCTTGCAAAATTCAAAAATCGATCCCTCTCAAGTTCTTAATCACTTCTTCTTTATTGCCCTAAACTTTGAAACAGGTTTTCACGTCAACAAATTGTTCGTCTTTCTTGCTTTTGACACGGTTTGACAGATTTTCACATCGAAAAAACTGTAGAAAATTGTGTGTTTTTTCACGTTCGAAAATTAAGGGCAAATTTGTCTTTTCATCAGTTTTTTTATCCTTTTGATAATTATTTTCACGAGAATATTTTTGAAGTGTTTTAGCCCTACGAGTGTATCCCTGATAATCCTCCTTTTCTCTCTACAATACCTAACTTTCTTTTCCTTGATATTTCATTAAAAAACAATATATGGGTTCCCCTTCCATACGGGGAACTTCAAAAATACCCGCGTAGGGCTAAAACACTTCAAAAATACCCTTCCCTGAAAAAAAAATTCAACTTCAAATCTACCCTTAAAATATTGATAACCCCATATTACCCTTGTCCTTTAACTAGTCGACAATTTTTCTCTCTCCTCTAGAGAACCTCGATTTCTCTCTCTCCTATGGCGCAAAAATTACTATTCTCCCACACTATAAGAGATTCAACGAGAGTAGCTTAAAATCAGCATCAGATCGCTGCCAAATAGGTTGAAATCGTTTGTTGTCAACAAAGAAGCTATCAATTAAGCACGTTCCGCAGAAAAACCAAGAATGTATAGTGAGTTTTTCATGTTTCTCTCTTGCTTTTCTTGTTTATTTTGTGAGTTATTAAAACAAGTCTTTTATTATTGATGTAGTCGCACGGTTGCACTGGGTCAATATAAGACTCGTTTATTGAAAACGAGTCTAAACGAGTCATATTTATTAAAATGTCAAATGAACGCAATGAGAGACTAGGTAACAGATTCGCACGGTCGTACTGTTGCATTGGGTCATAGAGTTGCACGGTCGCACTTGGTCACAGAGTCTCATTGATGGGTCAAAGGGATCAAAGGTCAAAGGTTTGCAGGGGTCCCAGGGTCATAGGGGATACAAGGGTCACAGAGATAAAGGGGTCGCAAAGGGGTAAAAGGGTCATAGGGGTCAAAGGTTCGCAAGGGTACAAGGGTCGTAGAGGTACAAGATCGCAGAGGTACAAGATCGCAGAGGCACAAGGATCGCAGAGATTCAAGGGTCGCAAAGGGGTACAAGGGTCGCACAGAGGTCAAAGGGTCGCAGGGATACAAGGGTCGCAGAGGGGTCAAAGGCTCGTAGGGGTACAAGGGTCGCACAGGGGTCAAAGGGTTGCAGGGGGTACAAGGGTCGCATGGTCGCACTGGGTCACATAGTCTCATCGAGTCGCACGGTTGCAGTGGGTCACAAAATTTACCATCTTTTTATGTTTTTGTTGCAGGTGTAATAGATTCAGTGGATGAGAGAATCACACTGATTTATTTTTGTATGATGGTAAATGGGAAAAAAACACAAATGGAGAATCTGAATGGGTTGGTAGAGTTCAGGAAAACCAGAGAGTATTTTTCTATTGTCCTCCGATTAGTCTAACATACCAGAAACTGATTGATGAGTTATGTGCAGAGATGATGGTTGGAAATAATACAACGAAGTTGAGGTTATGATATTTGCCCAATACTTGTGAAAATAGGAAGCCGACATATATAATGAATGACAAACATCTTATTTGTTATCCGTTTGATCTCATAAGAGGAATTTGACCACTACTTTATGTGGAGATAGACTCGGCAAGTGTGAAGTGTGAAATCGAAATTAAGAGGGAAATTGAGCCTCTAACTCCTGCTTTTGGAAGCATTGCTAAAGAATGTGAGGATGGAGGTGTTGTGCATTATGATGATTTTGTTATTGTAGGTCAAAATAAAAAAAGTAGAGTTGGGAGAAATCCGATGGAAACAATAAATATTTTTGATTCGGATAATTCTGATAGTGAATATACAAGTGGGTTAAGAGAAGATGGTGGGTGTGCCATAGTGTGGTAGTTAATGAAGTTGTCTGTGGCAATAATAAAGTTGCTTTTGATGTGCCAACAGAGCATAAGTTTGGAAATTACGCGTGGCAGCAACCGCAAATCCCAAACGGTTGTTTGCTGGAAGTGGTTGTAAATGGAAATTACGTGTTGCAGCAATCGCAAATTCCAAACGATTGAGTATGAGAACCACCATCCCATTCATAACTATTCACCTGTATCTAAATGGAATGAAGCTTCAAAGGATATATTGCAATTGGTTAAGGATTATTTGAATGAGGAATATACCGGGAATTATGAAACACCTCCAACTAAAGAATTGATGGCTCCTATAAAAGCAAAGTACAGTGCCAATTTATCATATTTGATGGCATTAAGAGGCAATGAGATGCTAAAAAGGAGATTCGTGGTGATTACTTTGAACATTATAGGAGGCTTCCAGGGTGGTTGCCATATTTACAGAAACAAATCTCGGATTTGTCATATATCTTCAGCTCGAGAGTGATGGAAAAGCTTCAAATACCTTTTTATGGCTCTCGTAGCAGCTATAGGAGGATGGAAATACATGCATAAAGTTGTTGTTGTGGATGGAACATTTCTGAAGGGAGTGTACAAGGGAGCATTGATTGTGGCGACCGTGCAAGATGGTGAACATCACCTATAACCTATTGCATGGGGAAAAGTCGACAGAGAAAAGGACGAATCATGGACGTGGTTTATGTCAAGGTTGAAAGAGATGATACCAGACAGACGTGATGTCGTTGTGATATCTGATCGCATAAAAGCTTGATCAAAGCAGTCAAATAAGTGGGTTGGTCAAGGTTTTTGTGTGCGTCATATATCGCAAATATAAAGAGCTACGTCAATAAATGCCATGGTAGAAAGACTTCAAAGGGTGATACTGTGGTGGAAATGTTCTTCAAATGTGCAGCAGCATACACAGTGAACGAATTTGAAGTGCTATTGAATGATTTGAAGGCCAGGTACAAAAATGATTTTTGTGACTTATGTGACCGTTGTGACCTCTGTGACCCTTGTACCCCTTTGCGATCCTTGCACCTCTGCCACCATTGTACCCCTCCGCGACCCTTGCACCTCTGCGAGCCTTGTACACCTCTGTGATCCTTGTACCTCTACGACCCTTGTACTGCTGCGACCCTTGTATCGCTACGACCCTTGTACCTCTATGACCCTTATACCTCTACGACCCTTGTGCCTCTGCGACCCATGCGACCCTTGTACCCCTCTGTGACCCTTGTGCCTCTGCGACCCTTGTACCCCTCTGCGACCCTTGTGCCTCTGCGACCCTTTGACCCCTTGCGACCCTTGTACCTCTGTGACCCTTATACCCCTTTGCGACCTCCTTACCTCTACAACCCCCTTACCTTTGTGACCCTTGTACCCCTGCGACCCTTGTACCTTTTCCACCATTGTAACTGTTGTGACCATTGTGGCCATTTTTTACCTTTGTGACCTTTTCAAGTATCCTAATGTCGCAAAGTATTTGGAGAAAGAGGAACTTGATCTCCTTAAGTGGACGAGATGCAAATTTAAGAGGGAATGGTACAACTTATTAACCACTAATGGTGCTGAATCAATAAATTCAATGTTGAAGAAGTAAAAAATGTTTACGATCCTAGAGCTTTTAGATATTTGTTTGGGAAATACAGTGGAATGGTTTAATAGGTAAAGGTTGGAAGCAGCTACCGGTGATGATTCTCAAGAGTTAACACCTTACGTTGAGAAAACATTACGTGAACGGTTTGGACAGGAATCTAAGGATGATGTTATTGAATTGAACATTCTAAGTGATGAGTATGAGGTGAAAAATTAGATGGGTAGGAGATTTGTAGTGAGTCTTCAAAAAAGAATGCGCGACTACAAAATGTTTGATGTGGATAAGAATCTATGCAGTCACGCAATTACGACAGCACATAAGGTTGGTAAAGGTCACAAGATACCAGATCTATGTTCAACATACTACCTTCGGGAGACATGGCATTTGGTTTACCAAGAAACCGTGTATCCGGTTCCTGATTGCAGTGATTGGGACATTCCTCCTCAATATATTGAAGTTACGGTTCTACCTCCTATTCTGGCTGAGAAAAGGCAAAGCAGGTGGCCTAAAGAGAATTGTTATCCTGGACCCGATGAGGCTTGGAGAAATACACCATCTTCGTCGAGACAAACCCAAACTTCGTCGAGACCAACCCTATCTACAAATGACAGCATCACTGATAGTGTTTGGAACGTTACAACCGAGACAACACCGACTTAAAAAAAAAGAAAGGTTTGTTAGTGTGTAATATTATATTATTTGTATTATTTTGATTTAACCTTTTTTTACTTTCTTTCATCATTATAATTCGATAAATTCTTCATTATAATTCGACCCATGCGACCCTTGCGGACAATGCGACCGTTGCAACCATTGAGACCCTTGCGAACGTTTCGACCTTTTGATCTATGCGACCCTTGCGTAGGGGTGCGATACGGGCCGGGCCAGCCCGAGCCCGGCCCGAGCCCGAAAAAAGCCCGCATTTTTGTGGGTCGGGCCAGCCCGGCTCGAATACAATCGGGCCTAGAATTTACGGCCCGAAACCCGACCCAACGGGCTTTGGGTGGGCTCGGGCCGGGTCTCGGGCCTAAAGAGATAAAAAAAATTAAAAATTTAAACAAGTTTAAAATGCCTAAATTAATCCATATGAATCCAAAATTCATGTTAACAAATTCCGAAATGCTAAACAAATCATTAGTCTAATAGTCTAAAACACACATCAACAAAGATTAAAACTATTCCATACAAGTCCATAAATGAAAAAACAAAAATACAAATAAATTTGACTTGAATCTCTTGCTCTTCCGGTTTCACCATCAATATGCTTATTGGGTCGCG
>CM071868.1:10187244-10220607 GCA_036759665.1 Gynandropsis gynandra
CTTTTCACTTTTTTGTGTCACATATATGATATATGTGTAAAGTAAAAATTTATTTGTATTCATATCCTTTTAAATTTTTTTAATTTTAATTTTTAATGGAAAAATAACTCAAATGAAGTTAATATATATTATAAGTTATATCATAGCACATAATATTTAGGGATTTCTATCTTAGAAAAACTATTTGAACATAAAGAATACACAAAATATAAGGAAAAAAAGTTATTAATAAACAAAATAAAAAAATTTTTAATTACAAATTAATAGCTTATGCACGAGGGAGAGAGAGACGTCTCGACGAGGAGGTAGGGGGAGGGAGAGAGCTGATGAGATTGAGGGAGAAGAGAGCATTAGGGTTCGGGGTGAGGGCCATTTTCGGGCTCGGGCAGCCCACGGGCCGAGCCCGGCCCGGCCCGAATTTTGCGGGCCAAAAATTTTCAAGCCCGATTCCGGCCCGATTGAAAAACGGGCCTATAATTTTTGACCCAAACCCGTAATTTTTTGGGCCGGGTTCGGGTCGGGTTTCGGGCCGGGCTTGAAATTGACATCCCTACCCTTGCGGATATTACGACTATTACTTCCCTTGCGTCCATTACCACCATTACCACCATTGCGACCCTTGTGGCCATTACAACCATTGCGACCCTTTCGGCCCATTGCGACCCTTGCGACTAGTCTTTTCGATGTCAGACTATTGGCTTTTCCAATGCAAGCAATATTAACCGTGAAAGTCTTTTTCATTGAGTATCGTGCCAATGGCTACTGATGTCAGATTACTGGCTCTTCCAGTTCCAACTATGCTTTTTATTTACCAATGACACACTCAAGACCATTGTGACACATCTATGTTACCCATATATTAAAAGTTTCATCAAAATCTCTAAGTCTCACCATAACACCCATTTGAGATGAGAATGAATCGGAGAATCCCATCTTTCTCCTCTCTTCGTCTAAGTCTCTAACCCTAAATTCTATGAAACATATATTTGTTACCTTTATGACCTTTCTGACCTTCGTGACGAAGGTCACATGGTGGACATATGGCATCGTATTGTTTATCTGTTACTCAAGGTCTTGGTAATCGTCGAACTCGGTATTTATGCAGACACACACATGTACTTACAACGTGGATAGAGGACATTGCGTGGTATCTACATTACATAAGGTCTTGGTAATCGGCAGAATCAGACATCGTGTTGTATCCATGGCACCTAAGGTCACACACGACTCTCTTTACTTTATGACCTTTGAGACCTTATGTAACCTTTTTCTTTCCTTTATTTTTCTTGAATGGTTTTTCAAATTTTTTTGTAACCTTTCTGAAATTATGTAACCTTAAGTAACTTTTTTTGTAATCTTTCTGACCTTTGTAACCTTTGTGACCTTATGTAATCAATATTTAAACAATGAAAATGTTTTATTTTACATCTATTGATCATAATTACGTGAAATCCATAAAATCATTGACCCTCAATAGAATCATGTTTAAACAGGAAACAATCCGACTCATCCAACCCAATATCACCCCTTGTGCGACTCTTAATTGGATTAAATTAGAATCAAGTTTAAACGGGAAACCATCCGACTCATGCGACCCAATAAGACCCCTTGTGCGACCCTCAATGGGGTTAAATTAGAATCAAGTTTAAGGACCCCATCCGACTCACGTGACCCAATATGACCCCTTGTGCGACTCAGTAGATCCATGCGACCTAATGCGACAACATATGACCCATGTGCGACTCATGGGACTCATGCGATCCATGCCACCTCATGCGACCCATGCGACTCATGCGACTTGTCGTTTTGCTGTCAGACTCCTATCTTCCGACCCGTATGACCCTTCTGACCCATGCCACTTGTCGTTTTGCAGTCAGACTCCTGTCTTTCGACCAACGTGACTTGTCGTTTTGCTGTTAGACTCCTATCTTCCGTCCCATGTGACCCTTCCGACCCTGGTAACCTTTCCGAGCCATGTCTATAAGTTAACGTCTACGTCTCTTCTCTTAGTATGCGTATCTAACCCTAATTTCTATGAAAAATCTTTTTGACCTGCGTGACGCAGGTGACCTGGTCGACGCAGGGCATCATGGTGTCTATGTGTTACTCAAGGTCTTGGTAATCAGTGGACTCGGTCTCTATGCAGTCGCTGACGAATTGCGGGGTGACCCAGGTGACGGTGTTGGGTCACTCTTCAAATGTGACTAGAAAACGAAGTACATGGCAGGAGATAACTCTGCACTCCAATACCAAACAAGAAAAAAGTAGAAGACTGGAAGGCGGAGTACATGGCAAGAGAAAACTCTCGGCTAATGGCCTATCTCTCAAGTGGAAGTAGAATGTGTGTAGAGTCTTTGATTGACATTGTAATTGTATTGTTTTTATTAAGAATCCTTGATTGATCCTTGTGACCCATGCGACCCTCAATTGGCATTAATTAGTTTGACGTTGTAACTGTATTGTTTTGATTGGCTTTTGTCATTTTATCATTATAAATCCGTAAATTCGTCGAGTTTGCATCTATTGATTAATATGTGCGACCAAGCGACCAATGCGACCCATGCGACTCTCAATTGGCATTAATTAGTTTGATGTTGTAAATGTATTGTTTTGAATTATTTTTTTCATTTTATCATTATAAACCCGTAAATTCCTAGAGTTCGCAGCTATTGATCAATATGTGCAACCAAGCGACCCATGCGACCATCAATTGGCATTAATTAGTTTGACATTGTAAATGTATTGTTTTGATTGGTTTTTGAAATTTTACCATTATAAACCTGTAATTTCATCGAGTTCGCATCTATTGATCAATATATGCGACCCATGCCAATATCAATTTGCCATTATCAATATATTTGAGTTGTATATATCTTATTTAGAATCAATATAGATAATAATATAAATAATATCGAAATTTGAACAAAATGTTAAATTCATTTTTTGAAATTTTCTCAAATTCATCTGACGAGTTCTTAAAATACTACTATTAGTTTTGAAACACGTGCATTGGTTATACGCAACTCAACTAGGGACACATGGGTCATAATCTGTTTTAACCATTGATTGATGTTGTAAATGTATTGTTTTGATTAGTTTTTGTCAGTTTATCATTATAAACCCATAAATTCGCCGAGTTCGCATCTATTGTTCAATATATGTGACCCATGCGACCCTGAATTGGCATTAGTTAGTTCGACGTTGTAAATTTATTGTTTTGATTGGTTTTTTGACATTTTATCATTATAAACCCGTAAATTAGTTGAGTTCGCAACTATTGATCAATATATGCGACCATGCGACCCTCAATTGGCATTAATTAGTTTGATGTTGTAAATTTATTGTTTAGATTGGTTTTTTATATTTTATCATTATAAACCTGTAAATTCATGGAGTTCGCATATATGCGACCCATGCGACCCTCAATTTATGCGACCCATTCTATTGATCCATATATGCGACCCATGCCACCCTCAATTTTGATTGGTTTTTGAAATTATCATTATCACCAAAATTCTCGCCAAACTTTTTACTAAATTTTGAAAAACATAACTATGTGATCATGTCTTTTTGACTCCATCTAACTGCGATTAGATGTTAGAGTCATGTCTTTTCGAATTCCAGTGATTTCCATTTTTCAAATAATGACACAATCTATCTCTCTAACTCTCATCATCTTCCATCAATTTTTTTTCCGTAAAATGCTACATTTCCCTCATTTCTTCAGAGAGATAATTCCGCGCTATCTAGAGAACTACATTGTAATCTTCGTCATCTGTCTCTCTATCGACATGTTAAATGTAAAGAATGTACAGATTTGACTATGTTTTTCGTTTTTTGTTACATGGCATCCCGAAGATCTTCTTCGATGGGTATATTTACAGGAAAAGGAGTGCCAACAACACAAAAACGCTTAAATCAAATGCGTCTAACACAACATGGGAAGTCAAGTTGGATAGCTCCTGATTCACTGATGGGTGGAAATATTTCTCCAACGACCTAAACTTACGCATTGGGGATTGGTTACTTTTCCGTCACAAAGGTGACATGGTCTTTTACGTCACTAAAGCCACTCCAGCTCACAAGATTTTCACGGTACCAATCACTCATTCAAATATGGCCATAGATGCATTGGTAAGTGACCTCAAACCGATTCATCATATTTTATTTGGTTATTTATTCGATTTTTGTTCGTTTCTATTGATGTAACTTGGATGATGTCACATACACTTCTGATAGCGTTTGCGAGGTCGATAGGTCTTTGCCATAGACGATGTAAGATATATTTGATGATTGATTACGGACTGCCGTGGGAGGCATATCTAATGCTCGCTTCATGTGGTGGTGCTACCATCAGAGCGGGTTGGAGAAAGTTTTCTCTCGACCATGGACTGACATAGGGTTTTTCCCTCGAAGTCGAACTGTATTCCAATGGAGTAACACCTCTGCTTTAGTTTTTCCCTCAACCAGGGCCTAACAATAACAATGTCTGATTTCGGTTGTATTTTGATTGCTCTGAACCTCCTTTGAACAAGAACATTTATTTGAACTTGAACTTCATGTTTGTATTTGTTTGATTTGTTTACAATTACTCAATAGTAAGTATTATTGTTAGTATCGATGTTTTTGTGGATTTACTATTATTGTAACAAGGGTCGTAGAGGGACAAGGGTCGTAGAGGTACATTTTCGCAGAGGTCCAAGTGGTTACACAAGTCCAAGTGGTCGCACGGGTCCAAGGGTCGTACGGGTCCAAGGGTCGCAGAGGTCCAAGGGTCACATAGGTTCAAGGGTCGTAGATGAACAAGGGTCACAGAGGGACAAGGGTCGCGAGGTACAAGGTCACAGAGGTCCAAGGGTCACGAGGGACAAGGTTTGCAGAGGGACAAGGGTCGCAGAGATTTGAGTTAATTATTTGTAAATAATTGTATTTGTAAATAATAAATTATTCATATTATTTGTAACTAATTGTATTTGTAAATAATAAATTATTTTTATTGTTTTTAAAATTTGTTTCGTATCACAACAAGCAAAACCGGTCGTAGAGGTATAACGGTCGCGACCCTTGTACTTCTGCAACCCTTGGTCCCCTGCAACGCTTTGTCCCTGGGACCCTTGTACCCTCTACAACCCCTATGCGACCCTTGTACCCTCTGCGACCCATGTACCACTCTCGTACCCTCTTCGACCCTTCTACGACCCTTGTACCCTCTACGACCCCTCAGTGAGCCCTTGTACCCTCTACGACCCTGTACCCCTGCGACCCTTGTCCCTCGTTGCGACCCTTGTACCTATGCAACCGTTGTACCCCTCTACGACCCTTGTATCCTTCTGTAACCTTGTATCCCTGCAGTCATGTCTTTTCAAATTCCATCTGACATCCATTAGATTTCAGGGTCATGTCTTTTCGAATTCCAGTCATTTCGTTTTTCAAATAACAACACATTCTCCCTCTAACTCACCACATCTGATTCTCGAGGAAGGCTATTATCTAAGTTCCTTCTAGCGCTTGACTTGCAGCCTCCCTGCATCATCTTCCACCCATACTTTTTCGAATAACGACACACTCTCTCTCGAACTCTCATCATCTTCCATCCATTTTTGCCGAAAAATGCCACATTTCTCTCATTTCGTCCAAATCATTCTTCCGAGCTTTCTGTAGAACTACCTCATAATCTCCTTCATATCTCTCTTTTGGTATGTTAAAGTAGAGAATTTACAGATTTGACTTTTTCTTCTATTTTGTTATAGAACACTCCGAAGAAATTCTTCGATGAGTATCTTTACGGAAAGACGAGGGACAACAACATGGCAACACTTAAATCGGATTTGTCTACCAAAACATGGGAAGTCAAGTTGGATGGCTCAATATTCACTAATGGATGAAAATATTTCTCTAAGGAACATGATTTTCGTATTCGGGTTTTCGTAGTTTTGTTTCACGAAGGTGACTTGGTTTTTCACGTCACCGGTTTCGGAGATGATTTGTGTAATCTATAATATGCATCATATATGTCATCATCATATATAGAAGCAGGTTCATCTTCTTCTGCTTAGAGGATTTTCACGGTACCAGTCACGCGTTCAAATCTGGGCGTAGATTCATTGGTAAGTGACCTCAAACCGATTTATTCGATTCATCAAATTTGGTTGTGATGCATTAGTGTGGCATCATTGTAAATTTATTCAGTTATCGCAGACATTATCTATAGGGTTTACGAGGTCGAGAGGTCTTTGCGGTAGACGATGTAAGGTACATCTGATAATAAATTACTAACTGGCATGGGAGGCATATCTAAGGCCCATTACACGTGGTGGCACTAGAATCAGCAGGTGTTGGAGAAAGTTTTGTCACGATCCTGGATTGAACGTGGGTTGTTCCCTTAGAGTCGAACAGGCCTCCGCAAAAGATGTACCTTGTCTTCGGTTTTTCCCAACAATATAGTCGGAATTCCTTTTTATTTTGATTGCTTTGAACATCATTTGAACAACAAAATTTCTCGAACTTGAACTTCATATTTGTGATTGGTTTTTTTTTACTATTATTCAATAGCAAGTGTTATTGTTAGTATCGCTGTTTTTTATTTATTATTATTATTATAACAAGTGTCACAGAGGTCCAAGGGTTGCAGGGGTCCACGGGTCGCAGAGGTCCAAGTGGTCGCAGATGTCCAAGGGTCGCACGGGTCTAAGGGTCAGAGGGGGCCAAGGGTCGCTGAGGGACAAGGGTCACAGAGGTCCAAGGGTCGGAGGGGGACAAGGGTCGCAGGGTCCAAGAGTTGCTTGTAAACAACTTTATAAATAATTTTTATTTTTTTTTATTATGGAAGATGTAACTTGGTACATTGTTCTTTTTTAAAAGTTATTCATATTATTTGTAAATAAATTTTATTTTTTGTGAATGGAAAATTCAATTTGGTACATTGTTATTTTTTTAAAAGTTATTCATACTATTTGTAAATAATTTTTATTTTTTTTAATAATAAAGTGTAAAGGGTCGCAGGGGTCCAATGGTCGCAGAGGGAAATGGGTCGTAGAGGGACAAGGGATGCAGAGGTACAAGGGTCGCAGAGGAACAAGGGACGCAGAGGTATAAGGGTCAAAAAGGGACAAGGGTCGCAAGGTCAAGGGTCGAACGAGTAAATGGGTCGCAGGGGTCCGAGGGTGTGCGACCCTTGTACCTCTACGACCCTTTTAACTGTTCCACCCTTTTACCCGTGCGACCTTTTTTTTCTTTCGACCCTTTACTATGCGACCCACTTTACTCGTTCGACCATTTTACCCCTTTATGAAGAAATTTTTTAAAAATAACAATGTACCAAATATTTAAAAATAACAATGTACCAACCTAAAAAAACAATGTACCAAAATATGAAGTTAGTCTCGGGGTGGAGGTATTCATTTTCCATTACTAAATATATCAGTTGCAATCTTCTCACGCATAGAAGGAACTTTTTCGTCTCATATGTATTGAAAAACTTGACGTGTTATCAATACCGAGGCTTCCACGAATTTGAAGAAGTAAACACCATAGTTATTCCCGTTTTGTGACAGACCTACATAATACTCATCTTTCCATTCATCTTTTCCAAAAGCCAAAGAATCGAACCTTCCGAGAAAGAGCATCTTGGGGACAACTTTTCTTAACTTCTCAATCATTGGATCGATATGCATTTCCTTAATTCTACTCTAGCAATCGTATATTGTGATGCATCGAGTCGCGAAATCCGCTTTGATGGCTACCCAATGACATCCTACATATCGACTTGGGCTTTAATATGGTCTCCCAAAACTCTGGCCCCCGAAGAATATTTAGATCAGAGTATCCACCAACTCTCATGTCCAGGTGTCGTCAAGAACATTTATAGAGCAGTCAACTTTTTACCTTTATTGTCAATGAACGAAAGTTCTCGGGTTATCACGCCATTTACTAATCCCTTGGGCTTCCACACAAAATGTCGTTTCCCTGCAGGTTCTTGAAACACCTTTTTATCGGGTTCTTGAACAACCTTCTTATCGGGTTCTTGAACCACCTTCTTTACGAGTTCTTGAACCACCTTCTTTATGGGTTCTTGAACTATATTTTATGTGGGTTCTCCATCAACATCTTTCTCTTGCCCTCTCCCTCGCACTGTTCTTTCTCTTTTCGCCGGCTGAAGTTGAACATATGCCTGTCGTGGTCTTAAAACTTGTTTAGGTAACGGCGGAGATTCAACATATGGCTCGGACTCCTTCAATAAAGGTCTAGCACCTACATAAAATTTACTTCATTAAACTTATGGCACTAATGCGACCTATGTGACCTTTTGTGACCCATTCAACCCATACGACCAATGCAACCTCTTGGACTCAAAAGACCGTACTTACTTGGTGGTACTTCGACATCAATGACACTAAGTTTTGGAGTTCCCCATTCTTCGACAGTATCCGTTGGAGTATCGTCGGAAGGAACCTCCTTATCTTTAGAGTGGACCTCTTCGACAGGATCCACTGAAGTATCCTCGGAAGGAACCTCCTTACCTTTAGAGTGGACCTCTTCGATAGGATCCGCTATAGTATCCTCAGAAAGAACCTCCTTAGCGGCGACCTCTTCGACAGGACCCACTTTAGTATCCTCGGCAGGAACCTCCTTACCTTTAGAGTGGACCTCTTCAATAGGATCCGTTGTAGTATCCTCGGAAGGAACCTTCTTAGCGTGACCTTTTCGACATGACCCACTATAGTATCCTCAGCAGAAACCTTTTCATCGGGGAAGTTTTCCACAAGACCCACGTCGTCGGTGACTTCATCGACAGTATCCATTGAAGCATCTGTATAAAATTAATTCATTAATTAGACTCATCGTTCGTTACTTGATGCGATCCATGCGTCTATAGCGACCCACTGACTTATGCGACCCTTCGATTTATACGACCGTGTGACTTATGAGTCTCTTGCGACCCATGCGGCTCTTGTGACCCATGCTGACTCTTAGTGGAAATTAACTCAAATGAAATTTTTCACTAAATATTATTTACTTGATGGAACTTCATTAATGCAACGGTTGTAGTAACCTCTCCGGAAATGACATTTTCAACTACTCTCGAAATGTTTGCCAAATCCTCTTCTGAGCCATCTCTAGAGTTATTTTCGGCCTCTGACTCAACCCTCTCTTCGCTTTGCTCTTGTCTTGACACTGGATATGGACATTGAAGGAATTCAAATTCATCATCTCTGACAGTGCCGAAAGATTGGTTTGCGGTGCTCGCATCTTTCTCGAAAGATTTTGATTTTGCCTTTTCAGCACCTTTGGGATTTACCGCCTTTGATTTTGGATTAGCCACATGAAACCCGACATCCCTTAGAAGGTCTCTTACGGCGTTGATGATTCTTTTCTCCGACTTCTCTATTTCCTCTATTAATTTATGCTCCAGCATCAGAGGGACTGCAGCTTCTTCTCCTTCAACTGCAGCTTCATCATTACCTTCTCCTTCAGCTTCATCCTCACGGTCTCTTTCAGCTTCAGCTTTAGCAACACCTACCTTTCCTTCGTCTTCGCCATCTTCAACATCTATTATTTTTTTCACTCACGCTCTTCTTCCTCTTAATCCCCTTTCCTTTCCCCTTCTTTTGATCAGCAAGAGCTTTTTTTCGTGTTAACAGTTCTTGCTTATGGATGTCCTCCCAACAAATACCCTTCAGATTTCTACATAGATGTTCCATCCATATCTGAACATCAGGATCGTGGCATCCCTCGTAATCCTCCACACCAATAAGTAAAGCTTTCTCTTCGTGTTCAGCACGAAAATTACTTTGAATATCCTGAAAAACAAAAAATAACCATTATTACACTCTAAGTAATTGTTACCATTGTGGCCCTTGTGTAGTTGTACCTTAGAATCTCCGATCAGCTTTACCACATCTCCATACTTTTGGTTAATACTGGATTTAACCATCTTCTTGCACATTCTTGGGCATGATGGATCCGCATCCATAACATCAACATACCATCCCTTTCCACCCAAACTAAGGATGGTTTCGAATGGAAGTAACTGAAACGTTACAACAAAATGATTACGAAAACATTCTAGTTATTCGAATAATATATACAACTTACCATTAGTGGGATCATGAAACCGCCACAATACCATTTTGGATTCGGTGATTCCCCGCTAACGTGCCTGCGGAAAGTCTTTACAATCTTCTCGAATGTGTAACGCCCCCATGGAAAGCCTTCAGAAAAATCCAATTCATCAACCATATCAATGAGATCATGGCTAATAAAGTAGTCTGCTGAAGGCTTGTCACCCATAACTTGCGGAAACAGCATCAAAGTTGCCAACCTCGTCCGCCCGTCGAGATTCTTCGCCTTCAAAAGCTTTTCACTGACATTTGCGGGGGTCACCTTTCCACGGCCAAAATTCTTCAGATTGAATGTATCACCCCTTTTGGACTTCCATCCTTTGGGATATGGTCCACATTTCAATCTGGAAATTAGTGCGTACTCCACTATAGAGTACTGGATGGGAACACCATTTAAGACGAACCACAACTCCTTCTTGTCTCGTACAATCACGAAGTGATTTAGTAGGAAAGACATTTGAACCTTCGTCAATGTGGAGTCACATTGCAAATGGAATAAATGCCTAAATTGTGACTCCTTCTCGAAGTAATGCAACTCGTATTCATCTAAGATTCCTCTCAGCTTCATTATTGTCTCGTGAGGATAACACTTGGTGGTGATCTTTAGCCAAAATTCTTTGGGATATTGTCGCATTTCAATCCGGAAATTAGTGCGTGCTCCACTATAGAGTACCGGATGGTAATGCCGTTTATGACAAACCACAACTCCGTCTTGTCCCGTATAATCACGGAGTGATTTAGTAGAATAGACATCTGAACCTTCGTCAATGTGGAGTCACATTGTAAATGGAATAAATGCCTAAATTGTGACTCCTTCTCGAAGTAATGCAACTCGTATTCATCTAAGATTCCTCTTAGCTTCGTTATTGTCTCGTGAGGATAACACTTGGTGGTGATCTTTAGCATTTTGTCCATGTGCTTGAATTCATACACAAACTTCGGCTTTGGCGCCACCTGCAAAATGACCAATTTAGAATACAATAGACTTCTACCGACTCAAGAAACCCATGCGACTCAACTGACACTTGCGACCCATGCGACTCAAACGACCCTTGGACCCTCTGTGACACTCAACCGACTCACTGACACTCAAGCGACCCATTCGACACTATTGACCATTGCGACCCATGCGAATTAAACAACCCTTGGACCCTCTGCGACACTCAACCAACTCACTGAGACTCAAGCGATCCATGCAACTCAATTGACCCATGAAACTCAAGCGACCCACGGGGCATAATATCAACCGACTCATGCGACTCAATGACACAAGTGACCCATGCGACTCAAACAACCTTTTCGACCCAATGATACAAGCGACCCATGCAACTCAAATGACCCTTGGACCTGCGACGCTCAAGCGATCATTGCGACCCAACCGACTCACTAAGTCCTGCAACTCCTGCGACCCTTTCGACTCAACCGACTCACTGGCACTCACACCCATTTCAAATCAATAAACCATTTTACGACTCGACAGTCTACAAAACCCTAGAAATCAATCCACTTACACATATTGACGCCATTAAAGATTGACTCGTGCTCTCTTCTTCACTGTTTCTGCTACTAATTATAGTCATTTTCTTATTGCCAACATCAAATCGATCCCTCTCAAGTTCGAAATCACTTCTTCTTTATTGCTCTAAACTTTGAAACAAGTTTTCACGCCGACAAATTGTCCGCCTTTCTTGCTTTTGACACGGTTTGACAGTTTTTCACGTCGAAAAACTGCAGAATGTGTGTTTTTTCATGTTCGAAAATTATGGGCAAATTTATCTTTTCGTCATTTTTTATCCTATTTAATAATTATTTTCACAAGCGTATTTTTTGAAGTGTTTAACCCTACGAGGGTATCCTGATATTCCCCATTCCATATATATATAATAATGTTTTTAATTTACTAAAAAAGTACTATGTAATATTTTTCCATCCTATATATATTGATGTTATTTATTTATAAATAATTTAAATTTTATATTGTGATTATTTTGTAACCATATTAAAATAATAAAACATGCACATACAAAATTGTTAATGTAAAAAATAAAAAAAGTTACAAGGAAGATGATCCTTTAATTTTATAATTATTGGAAACAATTAATTTTTATAAATTTATTTAATAAACAAAATTTTCATTTTCATTTTCATTTTATTTTCTATGATAATTATAATTTGATTGTTTCGTAAAACATTAAAGTAGAAAATGAGAATACAAAAAGATTAAATAAAAATAACAACTCATGAATTGATAATTCATCCATTTTGTAATTATTTTAACATTACTTTTATATATTTATTTTTATATATAAATTAAAATATTTTGATTCGTTAGTAGAATAACTTTAAAGTATTCAATAGCAATTATCTCATAGATATAAAGAGATATATTAATATATGTTTTCATCTTTCATATATTCAACGATTTATTTCACATAACATTCGTTTATCCACAAAACAATTACTAGACATATACGTTTTTGTATTCCAAAATAAATGTTGTCATTTTGTATATTTTTATTAATATTTCTTTATTTTCTTTTTTTTATAACATAATTTAACAAATTTTAAATTTTGTGGATAAAAGAACTTATATTTAATTGAACAAAAAATTGTCTAAACATTTATTTTCTTTTTATTTATGTTTAACCAACAAAAATGTAAATTATATTTCTAATAAATTTTCCACAATATAAGAAAACCATGATAAATGAACTATGAGTGTTATTTTTGTTGTCTTTTGGGATGGAATTAATATGTTGATTTTCTTCACCGGATTTCTAATATCTTAGGCAAGGACTAATTCATCCTGAAGCTAGATATGAGATCGAGAGTGAAAGAGGTTATTGCACATGAATGCATCATAGACTTGAGAGGCTTTAAGGTGTATACGTAACCTAGGAGTTATTTTGGTGAAAAAGGTAAAGTTTGTTACTTTACTATAATTGGCATACATCGTGAACCTCAAATTTTAGCTTCAAAATACTACAGGAATAGAACCCGAGGAAAACCTAGGAGTTGTTTTTTTGAGAAAAGTAAATTGATCTATCTAAGAATTTTTCGTCCTCGAATTCAAAGAACTCATCTCTCTCACCTTCTGTTGCAATTCGGAGTTGAATTCTTGTGTTATATCTTTCCTCGGGGTTTGTGATGCCAATAGGGAGATTTATGAGATTCGTTTATTAGTTTTCAAAACTGTTATGCGAAGAAATTTGTTCGATTTTGTTTATGGAATTCAAAGTGTTGTGTTGTTATTGTTTGCTGTTTTCTATTTTCTCTAGTGGATTCTTTGTGTATTGTTTGCTTTCTTTAGGTAGGAACCACAATATTATTTTTTTGTTCGCATGTCAATAATGCAAGGTTGGTGAGATAATCATTGATGTATGTTGATGCTATAAGAGTTGGGTTGAGGAAGGTAACGACTACTTTAAATCAAGCTTTTGATATCTAAATGCTTTAATTTTGAAGACTATGTTATTATGATTGTGGCAATAAGGCTTGAAATGGGAGGAGATCATCTCATAAACTTATGAGTTAGCTAAAGAGTGCATCAAAATCAATTACTATGGTCCAAAGCGAATGTGTGAAGCTTCTGACAAAATTATGAGTTTCTTCACCAGCTTTAAAGCTTGAATTATTGTTTCATAATTTATATAGATGAAGTCCTATTTTGGTTATTTTGTTGAATACCTTTTCATTATATTGTAAAGGTTTGTTCTTAGGTTAATGCTTAGCGATATCTAAGAGTGAATTGACTCGTTAGATCAAATCTCTAGTTTGGAGGTAATATCTTCAGTTTTTGCTTCATCTTTTACATTTTGTGTTTATGGTCATTCGTCAAAAACTTTAGAATGAGTCAAAGTTTTGGGCACAAAAATTTTTCTCTCTTTCTCTCAATATTTCTTGCTTCTTCATCCTCATATGAACAATAATGAACTTACTTCTTTTTTATTCTAATATAATTTACGTGTAAATTTGATCTATTGATGATATTACCATAAATATTGTCGAGAGCTTAATGTTTTTTATTTAAAAAAATGAGTTTTGCATGGTATTAGTCACTGGTTAGCGGATTCAGATGATTCCATCGGACGAGTTGGTTGTATTAAGAATCGTGATACAAACAATGGTCTATTTCATCTGGAAGCAGAGGAACTCTAGATTATTCCATTATGATTCGTCTTCGATCTTGGAGGCTCGAGTTCAGGTTGATCGATTAGTGCGTGATCATATCATTTCCTTGCAGAAGTTGATTCTGGGTCATTCCAACATTAGTTTATCTATTTGGCATTCCATTTTGTTGTAGTCTTTGTCCTTGACTTTGTTGTGGATGAGGACATTCTCTTGTTGTCATGTATTTTATGTATGTGGGTTAGTGGGATTCTGATTTTTGTAACCTTAGTGAGGGTTCTGTCTTCAAAGCCGTTGTCTATGCACGACTTTAGGGTGTACTAAACTGACTATTTCATTATATATAATTAACATTAAAAAAGGAAGAATTTCATTTGAATAGTGTTGGACCATCGTGAACAGTGTCAACCTATGTGGTAGTAGTATGCGCGTTCGATTGGCTTATCTCCTTTGTCCTGCATTTGTATGTTGGATTGATTGACCTGCCCCGTTATCCTTCATAATCTGGCTCATCATCTGCATGGTTAGGCATTGAGACCATCATTAATGCAAGATGGGTCTATGAAACCCGTTGAGCAGTGGGTAGTATTGGGATTCTTTTATGGCTCGACCTAGGGCTATATTAACAAACAAACATATGGTTAACTTTGAAAGTTTTTTAATCTAAGAACTTTGTCAACTCACTTGTCGATGAGTCACTTTTGATTTTCCGATAGGGTAATATATAGGAATATTGGTGCTTGTTTATGTTGATATTATTATTAGGGGTTGCTCCGAGTCAAACACTTGCACCTTCATCCCATTCATTGACGCACAATTTTCCTTGAAAACCCTTGGTGACCTTCGCTACTTATTTGACATTGAGGTAACTCGAACATCATAAGGTCTCCTTCTCACTCAACGGAAGTGTATTCATGACCTGCTCTATCATGCGAATATGGCCACGTACAAGCTTGTATCCACTCACATTGTCTCATACACTAATCTCATACTTACCTCAAGTGATTCCCTTAATGACCCTATAAAATATAGCACGATTTTGGAAGCTTGCAGTGTATCGCTAACACGACCGAATAAGCTTTGTGGTCAATCCTTTGTCGCATTACAGCATGCTTCTATAATGTGTCATTGGCAAACCTCCAAACGAGTATTGCAATACCTCGCCAGGCCTCGGGAGAATGTCATATTTTTCTCTACTAAAAATCGAATTATCTTACATATTTTTAGTGATATAGATTGAGGAGCTGATCATGATGAATTTTCTTTCACATGTTCATATATTTTTTTTATCTTGATCGACATCCAATTCTTGGTCTTTAAAGAAACACAAAGGATTTGTTGCTCTTTCTTCCACCAAGGCTTATTCCATCGTCATTACTTTTGTTGAGTTTCGCTAGCTATGTAATCAATTGACGAACTTGGAAAGGCAACAGACTCAACTCATGTGATTAACTATAATAATATCGGTACTACATACTTATTCGTCAATCATATATTTAACTCAAAGAAAATAAATCTAGTTTTATCACCTTGTTAGTAATCAAGTTCATCTGGATTCCTTCACGTCAGTCATATTGCATATGTCGACCAACTCGTTACTCTACTCACGAAGTTTCTACAATGTACATTCTTTCACTCCCGATATTAGGATCACCAATGATGATACATCATAAGATGGCATATATAAGGGTAGATTAATAATTACAATGTAATTTCTTTGAGACTATGGCATTTATATCATGTAATCATAAAAATACAATGTAATTTTTTACACCATAATCTCGTATCGAAAGACTCTTTAGGTTCAACCAACCATCAACAATTTCACATAATGATCAAACCATTATTTGCATCACAATTTCAACTATTATTAACCAAGATGAGAGATGAAAGTACTTGACATATACGACGGAAATATCAAACTACTCTTTGTTACATTTTAAACTATTTGAATTCTTGCATTTTTATTTGTATTTTTATTTGTATTCTTGCATCTCGTATTATTTAGTATTTAAATTAGTATTCTTTATTTTGTTATTAGCTAGTTATTCAGATAAATTGTTGTATAAATTTTGGGACAATATATTAAGGTCAATAAAAAAGAGTCTTTACTATCTCCATCAAACTAACATTTCAGTTTTTCCTACTTCTCTCGAAATATCTGAAACCATAGATCCCCAATTTTTTTCAATTTCTTCTCACAACAAATCTCTAAATCACTTAAACTAATCCATTCATCGTAAAACAATGCATTGTTTGGTTCTGTTTAGCATTTGTTTTGTGTATTAGGGAAAAGTTATTTTAGGGTTCGGGGAAGATTATGTGAAAGCTTTTCCAGATTGTTTCAAACTTGGTATGAAAAAGACACAAAGAGTCTCGTTTCACCATTTGAGTTACACGCCTAAGGCATCTCCCTTCAATTTTACATAGACCTTGATTTTCCTTTTTATTGAGACCTTAGTGTACTTAACTTAGAGAAGAAGAGAGTAAGCATAACAACCACATCTTCCGATATGAGCAACCTTCAATCACAACGGTGAATAATATATCAAACCTATATATTAAGACGAATTTTATATATTTTAAGATTTGATCAGTCTATTATCTATTTGAGTTTTCAGTAATATGAATACATTCTTTAATATGAAAGTTCCAGTATGAGGGCGAGAAAGACACATTATCTCATCTCCTCACTAGGTAAATTAGTATATTAATATGTTAATAATCTTAAACCACAATTATGTTCTAGAAAAATTGGTTGTACTTGTTTGTGTGTATTTAGGTGTTTGTATGGGGAAATAGCAAGGATGCCCTCCAAAGACATCTCATCTTTACGTGTACCTTCAAAAACCTAAGGATTAAAAAATGGTAAAAAAAATTGCCATTATTTTTTGCACGTGAAAACACACACGATTGGAGGGGTTTCAAAACGAACCTATTACAAAGTTGAGAGCATGGAGCGAAAGGCGATTTCAAAGTTGAGAACAAGGATCGAGTTCCAAGTGAAGAAGAAGGAAATTTCGAAGTTGAGAGCAAGAAAATTTGAAGTGAGAAAGAAAGAAAGAAAGAAATGGCAAGGATCAGTAATGAAGAAGAGAGCACGAGTCAATCTTCATTGGTGTCTGTGTGTGGATCGGTTTCTAGGATTTTATTGTGTAGATGAAATACATTAGGATTAGGTTGTTAAAAGCAATTTGTTAATTTCAAATGACTATGAGTCTCAGTGAGTCGCTTGAGTCGAAGAGGATCATGAGTCTCAGTGTGTCACTTGAGTCGAAGAGAGTCATGAGTCTCAGTGAGTCGCTTGAGTCGAGGAGTGTCATGAGTCTTAGTGAGTTGCTTGAGTCAAAGAGGGTCATGAGTCTCATTAAGTTATTTGAGTCAAAGAGGATCAAGAGTCTCAGTGAGTCGTTTGAGTCACAAGGGTTGCAAAAGGGGTCATATGGGTTTCAGTGTGTAGGTAGAAGTCTAATGCATTCTTAATTGGTGATTTTTCAAGAGCCGCTAAAACAGAAGTTTCTCTATAAGTTCAAGCGCATGGAGAAAATGTCAAAGATTTCCACCAAGTGTTATCCATTCGAAACATAAAGAAGTTAAGAGGAATCTTAACAGACACGAATGAGATTACTTTAATATGGAGTCACAATTTAGGCATATATCCCATTACCAATGTGATTCCATCATGATGAAGGTTCAAATGTATATCCTATTAAATAACACAGTGATTGTACGAGACAAGAAGGAGATGTGGTTTGTCTTAAATGGTGTTCCTATTTGTTACTCTATAGTGCAGCATGCACTAATTACCGGATCGAACTACCGACCCTATCCTAGAGGATGGGAGTCGAAACGGTGTGATAAAGCCAAACTAAAGAATTTCGGCCGTGAAAAGGTGACCGTCGCACAAGTGAGTGAAAAGCTTGTGAAGACAAAGGATTTCATCGATCGAAAGAGGTTGGCAAGTTTTGGTTGACATGGTTGATGACTTGGAATTTTGTGAAGGCTTTGTATGGGGGCTTTACACATTTGAAAAGCTTGTGGATACTTGCCACAAGGACGTTAGCAGGGAAACACCGAAACCATAATGGTAATGTGACGGTTCCATAATCTCATTCATGGTAAGTTGTATATATTATTAGAATATGGATGTCGATCCATAATGCCTAAAGATGTGTAAGAAACGGGTTAAATTCAATTTGAACCCAAAGTATGTAGATGTGATCAAGCAAATCAAAGATTCTAAGATAACAATTATACACGGGTTACAATGGTCACAATGGTTACAAATGTCACAATGATTATTTGTCGTTTTTGCAGGATATTCAAAGTATTCTTCATGCTGAAGACGGCGAGGAAGCTTTACATTATGATCTGCAGTATTATGAGGGATGCACCAATCCAGATTTTCAGATGTGGATGGAACACCTACAAAGAAATCCAAAGGGTATTTGTTGGCAGGTGATGTGTGGGATCAGAGTTTTTATTTATTTCCAAGACCACTCTACCGCAAGTATCCGGTTCGTGTAGTACGAGGGTCGAACTCTGGGAACTAAGTGCAGCTTTAGAACTAAGATATCTCGAGAAGAAGATCTATCAATGGATGCATAATGAACTAGAAAGTAAAGATAAGTAATGATGACGAAACTAGACTAGGCAATGAGGGGTATCATGGGTGTCGGGAATACCGGAACATGCAATGGATGTTTCTATGGATCATGAAATTCGGTTTGTATCAATCGATGGGGAACTAATATCTAATCCTCTACCTAGGAAATCAACGTCACTCATATCTCGATGTAGCGTGGAACGTTTAGATGCATGAAGCACAGTAGGGAACTCTACCCCTAATGCTAGAAATGACTTGGCGTAAGCCTAAATCTCCTACCTAGGAAATCAACGTCACCCATATCTCTATGCGGTGCGGAACTTCTAGATGCATGACGAACGATGGGGAATTCAACCTCTAACATCGGATGGAAACTCGACCTCTATAAACGGAAATACTAGGCGTAAGCCTAAATCCTCTATCTAGGAAATCAACGACACTCATATCCCTATGTAGTGCGGAACTTCTAGATGCGTTAAGAACAATGGGAATTCTACCTCGATTATTACCGTTCCTAAATAGATTAATCGACCGGTCTCATTAATCTAATTATTCGAAGGTACAATCACGAGACTCAAATCTGACTCTCTCAAGCCTAGACGAATCTCTAATCTCCATCAAACGTGCCTAATCTCAGTAGAATAGATCTAGTCTTATCCAAACTTGAAATCAACAACGTATGAAGGCATGAAGCGCAAATCTATAACCTATCGACCCATTCAATTGAACAAAACCGAAAATCAAGCATTAATAACATAAAACATCCATTACAATGGCATCCCTAACCCATGACAACAGAACTACTCAGAAATCATAGAGAAACAAACAAGAACGAAGTAAGTGTTTGTCTCCCCTATCATCCCGAGCATTGTGGTTCGGATGAATCCTTCGGATGCCCCCAAAGTCTTCAATCCGTGTTCTCTCCTCTTTCTTGTGTGTCTCTAAGTGTCCTCTTTTGTTTATGATTCGTCCCCTAGCCCTAGATGGCTTCAATTTTCTTTAATTGCCCATACAAAATTCAAGAAGTTTGTTGAGAAAAAGGTGGACCCGCTCGGGCACAACCACCACCCGCTCGGGCAGCACCCATGCCCACTCGTGCACCTTTTCCAGCCTGATCGGGCTCCCATGCCTGCACGGGTTCACTACCAGCCCGAGTCGGGCTGGTTCTCGGCGTTTTTCTGGTCCAAATTGGTGCCCGATCGGGCACACATACACAGCCCGAGCGGGCACACATGCAATTGCTCTTTCCGCTCCTTTCGCTCTAGGTTTGAGTGTTCCGTTTGCTTCCATGGTCGCGCACATGAGATATCTTGTCATTCAAACATGTTTTCGGGTTGGATTTGCCGTAATCTTTCGTGTTTGCTTCAAGTCTTCGTTTCCTACACAAAACATGAAATAGTAGATAAAAGCCTCGAATAATCTCAAATAATCGGTAAAGTCCAAGAAATCTAATCTAATCTAAACCTAAGAGTGATGTAAATACTACGACGGATAACATGTTATCAAACTCCCCCAAACTTAACCTTTTCTTGTCCTCGAGCAAATCTAGAGTCGAGTACTAGAAGAGTAAAACAACAATGGATACTAGCACGAAAACTTTGAAGGATTAGCCATCATGCAAAACAACGCGTCACATGAACGCAAGCCTAAGCGCACCTAGTTCAGACTTCTATCAACCGAAAGTCACGAGCCATGCAATCCTACCAATGACCTAAGTCTAATCCATACTCCTAAAAAACATCCAAGCGATCTCCATACCAATTTCCTAAGCTCGAGATATCACTAAACTCATATTCTCGTTCTTATTCTCTTTTTCTTTTCTTTTTTGGTTTTTTATAGATCCACGCTTGGTTCCTAGGACGTCGAAGTCGAAGAGGGATGGCTTTCTACGTAGATCCAGGTTGCCTATGGCACACTCGTAAGGTCTTGTAACCTAATCGGAGTGAAGAGCGGCGTCATTGAAGAACTTTTTTTTTCTTTTTTTTCTTTTTTTTCTCTTTTTATTTTTACTAAAGAATACGCATCACTCTAACCCTTAGCACGTAGAATAGCGCCTCAACCCACCACTTAGACCCGAACCATCGAACTCGATGTACTCATGTCAATATAAACCTGAAATTGTTAGAAACTTATCCGAGGTGACAGCGGAGTATAAGCGTGTGGAGTTTAATAATCAATGAACGATAAAACATATCAAACAAGCAAAGATCAATTGGTATACACGGAGATATGAATACTTGGTACTGAAACCTAGGAGGTGAATGCAACTATAGATCATGGTTTCAAGCACAACTACTCCACTAATCGGTATCCAAAAGACTTCTAAGCAAACCTAGACTATTGTTCACGATTCGACAAAGTCACACAATAATGACTAAAACTCGAAATTTTATACTAGGTATCCATCCGTTTATTCCTAAAAAAATCAACATCTAATCCTAATCATCTAATCCAAATCACATGATACTCGACGAATACTCCCCCAGACTTGAATGAAACACTGTCTCGGTGTTCAAGACCTAAGAGAATCTTGCATACCAAACTACGGGAAGTAAGGGTTGGATCATGTTCACCTTGTATATCTTGCTATCCCGAGTTGGTGATGCGGCTGGATGTCGTATGCGTCTCCTCCTCAAGGATGATATCGTCATCTAAAACCTGTGAAAAAGAATCACACAATCCAAAAGAAGAAATACAAATCCACCGAGTACATCAATGTGAAAAGAAAAAGAATAAGTCCGAAAAAAAATGAAATGAAAAAAATAAAGCAAAAGTCAGAAATTCGGGTTGCCTCCCGATAAGCGCTTGTTTAAGGTCGATAGCTTGACCGAATGCTCTCCTCATCACCATCGAGGTGGACGTCCTCGCCTTCGTATGCGATGCCTCCTGCGTCGTGTTCTTCGCTCAAGTGTGTCGCTCATCATCCGCCTTGCTAGATCAGCTAGCTCTTCCATGCTCTTCTCTTGCCCGATCATGTTGCTGTTCAAGATTGGCGTCTTGTCAAACTTATCATTATGAACAGTTGGGCGTACATTTACTGGGTTTGGCCGAAAATGTTGCACGATTGGGATTCAGCCTATGCTTGATCAAGCTTTTCTTGCTGTTTTGTGTTGGCCGTTCGTGTGCATCTTTGCCTTGCGTTTCTTTTGAAGCTCTCGAGAGTTGTCCGTGCCCGTGGTCATCATCTTGATCCGTACCTCTAGTCGTGGGATATTGCAATAGATCACTCGTGAAATCAACGAACCAAACGAGCTCTAACCTAGGTACTTTCTTCAGATGCTTATTTAACCCAAACTCCACTATTGCTTCCCCTATCTTCGTCGTAAATTTCCCCTCTCTTACGTCGATGACGGCGCCAGCGGTATTGAGGAATGGTCTCCCCAAGATAATTGGTATTCTTTCATCTTCTTTCATGTCCAAAACCACAAAATCAACGGGAACGTAGTAGTCGCCTACCTTATGTGTTGTACATCCTCCACAATACCTATTGGAAGTTTCGTTGATCGATCAGCCATTTGTAACACCAACTTTGTGGATATAATCTCTCTCAAATCAAGCTTCTCGTACAACATAAGCGGCATGATGCTGACACTAGCCCCTAAGTCACATAGGGCATTGTGAATGGTCACGTTTCCAAGCTTGTAGGGAATGACGAAGGGACCTATATCGGGTAATTTCTGTGGCATCCCATGTTGAATAACGGCATATGTTGCATCAGTGACCATCACTGTCTCCTCCTCTTCAACTTTACGCTTTTTACTGAGGATTTCCTCGAGGAACTTAGCGTAAGACGGAATTTGCACGAAAGCTTCGTGAAAGGGCATAGAGATATCCAACTTCTTCAACCTCGCTGCAAACTTTTCAAATTGTGAATCTTCAGCTCCTTTCCTTTGGCATGAGGGAAATGGAAGTGGAGGGTGTCTTGGTGGCGTTGCCACATACGGTTCTTCTTCATCCTCAACTTGTACTTCCATGTGATGCTCTTGGTTGCTAGGCTTCATTGTTGGACTCTTTGGGCATTCTCCTCTCTCAAAATTCTGGGGTGTGATGTCCGCAAGTACTGTCCCACTTCTCAACATAACGGCGTTGCAATGCTCACGGGGATTCAGCTCAGGCTTTCCCGGTAAAACACCTTGTCGATTGGGAGTATTTTCTGTAATTTGCGCCACTTGGGTGTCTAGGATTTTTAAGTGCTTCTGCATTTCCGCAATTTGCCTCTTTGCTTCCTCTTGATCTCGTCTTACATTAGTCAGCTCAACACTTATATCTTTTTGTCCATGTAGAATCTGCGTGAGCATAAACATGATCTCATTGTTCCCTTCTTCTTGTTGCGGATGTGGCGCTGGAACTCCTCTCGGCTGATACCCTTGATAGCCTTGCGTTCTAGACTGAAAATTCTGGTGTTGTGGCTGGCTTTGGAACGACTTTGGCTGATAGTTTCCTTGCAACGGATTCAAAACATTATCGGTGTTCTTGTAAGAAAAATTCGGATGATTCTTCCAGCCCGGATTGTAGGTGTTGGAATATGGATTATTGGCAACGTAGTTCAGATCTGCAACATCATTGAATCCGTAAGAATCGGGAGACGCTTGGTGCATGTTTACAATTTGTAGCTTCAACTCGGCAAGCTCAGCTCGCAATGCAAGCACCTCGTTGTGCGCTCCATTGGCTAGACTACGACGATTGAATTCCCCCGACATAATGTATCTTCCCTCGGCCATCTTCTCAATCTTGGCCTCAACAGCGGTGAATGGGAGGTCATGTAGAGATCCTCCACAAGTAGCGTTCAACCAATCTCTAACTTCATCACGAAGACCCTCAATGAAAGTAGTGATGAGGTATCTTTTATCCATCCCGTGGTGCGGGCATTCGCGTTGATATCCTTTAAATCGCAGCCACGCCTCTGGAAGACTCTTTTTATCCTCTTGTTCAAACGAATTAATCTTGTTCTTCCATAGCTGCGTCTTGTGGGGTGAGAAAAATCGCATCATGAAGCGTTCTTCGAGCTGGCTCCACGTATGAATAGATTCTGGGGGTAGCGTGTAGAGCCACTCGAGTGCATGCTCCCTAACTGAGAACGGGAAGGCAAGTAACATAATCGCTTCATCATTTATTCCGGGGTAAGCTTTCATGTTCGAACACAACATCTTGAACTGAGTGAGATGCTGGTTCAGATCTTCCGTAGATCGTCCCCGAAATGGCGATTGACTCAACATCTGAATGAAGGCCGGCTGTAACTCAAATCTATTCCGATCTATCTCGGGCCTTCG
The DNA here is from genome assembly GCA_036759665.1 of Gynandropsis gynandra. Classification (NCBI taxonomy): domain Eukaryota; kingdom Viridiplantae; phylum Streptophyta; class Magnoliopsida; order Brassicales; family Cleomaceae; genus Gynandropsis; species Gynandropsis gynandra. Next base: position 10,211,370 of record CM071868.1, read on the forward strand.
AATGCAGGAGAGAAGCTGCGTGTGTTTAGGCGCTGTGTACGTCCCATAGGTTTCCGGTGCTTCCTCCTGTGCCATCTCTTCTTCACTAGACAAATCTGTTTCATGCTCACTTGTTGTTTCCTCTATATTCTCGGGATCACTATGCCTCGCTTTTTGCTGTTTCTTTAAGGCTCGCGTATTTTTTTATATCAGGGTCGAAGAAAAGTTCTTTGCCCCTCGAACTCCTAGACATGTACCGAATAGTCTGCACGCGGGAAAGACAACAAACAATAGATCAGCTCGGAAGAGATGCAATGACTCAAAATAAAAGAAAAATGCAAAAAAAAACAAAAACAAACAAAACACTCGGAAAGGACTGGATCTCGACTCAACGAAACCCTAATTCTAAAAACTGTGGCTAGTCCCCGACAATGGCACCAAAAAATTGATGTGTGGGATGAGAGTTTTATTTATTTCCAAGACCACTCTACCGCAAGTATACGGTTCGTGTAGTATGAGGGTCGAACTCTGGGGACTAAGTGCAGCTTTAGAACTAAGATATCTAGAGAAGAAGATCGATCAATGGATGCGTAATGAACTAGAAAGTAAAAATAAGTAATGATGACGAAACTAGACTAGGCAATGAGGGGTATCATGGCTGTCGGTAATACCGGAACATGCAATGGATGTTTCTATGGATCATGAAATTCGGTTTGTATCAATCGATGGAGAACTAATATCTAATCCTCTACCTAGGAAATCATGCGACTCGATGAGACTTTGTGACTAAATGTGACTCTGTGACTCAATGCGACTATTTGACTCATTTCATTTGACTTAGTGACTCGTTTTGACAAAAGGAGAATTGAATCTATACATTTATTCAATTTTTCCTTTTAGAAATCATATATATATATAAAAGATGAGTATTTTCCTCTCTTCTCTCCTTCAGCTTTGATATACCAGTTGAATTTCAAAAACCTTTCATCTCCTATCCAGATCAAAACCCTTCGGTCTCCTTCTTCCTCCTTCAACCTCTACATCTTGGGTTCTTCCAATCTCTTCCTTCACCAAACCGTCTTCCTTGTCTTCGCTCAGGCCATGGTTTTTTTCTCTCTCTGTTTGATATCCTCCGGTGAACGATTAAAGAATTTTTCCACTGAGAAGCAGACACATTCATGGAGATGGAGCTGGTGGTACCCGTGTCCGATTAAGGTAGTCTTTTCAACAAGAGATTTAAGGGTTTGCGCTCCTCGATTAAGGTCGTCTTCCAACAGAGATAAATCGGTGTCTTCACCAACAAAATCTATTTGTTGTGCTCTTCCAAAATCTAGTTTTTGATTTGTTTGATTCTTGCATTTGATGTCTATCGTGGAACAAGATCCAATTGATGAGGGGAAGCAATCGGGTTTCCATGACAATGATGTGGAGGCTAAACGCAGATCGAATACGAACACAGATGATCCGTTGAGAAGTAAGCGATAGGCCCCCTAGTGTCGAGAAAATTGCAATGATCAGGTTCATGTTCTTTTCTGGTAAGAAATTCATCTCTTCCTCATCGCCATTGAAACTCTTGCCTAAAAAATCATGGTTTATTCAGTATCCCACAAAGTATGGACTGGGAATTTCCTAGAGAACACATGTGTTTTGAGTCTATGTGTCTGACAGTCCAAATGGATCGTCTGAAGATGGTGGTGGGTTTTATTGGGTGAAGTTTACACGGTCTTTTCGGGTTGGAGCGGAGCGATTCTGGAAGAAACTCGGAGACTCGGTGAAGAAAGAACTTGGTTTTGACTCGGAAACAGGTGCGAAGGCGAGTGAGTTTGTGGGTCGAGTTAACGGCAGTGTTGAGAAGGGTCAGAACGAGTTGAATCAGTTAAGGACTGAAGTACTACCCGAGTTTGTTGATTGGAATAGGTTAGAATGCTGGAAGGTAAGGCTTTTCAGCTTCTTTATCGATTCTTAGTATAGTTTCTTCTCGCAATTTACTCTTGTATGAAACACAGCTTAAACTGTGCAATCATCAATGGTAGGATTTAGGTTTATTGTTTTAATCTTCAGAAGTACTAAGCAAACTTTGGCTATAACTATCACTTCTTTTTGGGAGACTGAATTGATGGTTGACAAAGTTTATCGAGGATATGGGTACAAATGGCTTCAAATTCCTACATTAGAACTTGAAAAACTTTTTTTTGTTTAATACTCCAGAATGATCAGGATTATTGAATGTCACATGATTCTTATTTTCGGGGATACTTTATTTGAGGTTGCACTGAATCAGAGTGGTCTACCGACATAAGTTTAACCAATTGGATTTTCATCATTCCCGTTTACATCAGTCAATTGATTGTAATGTTTTTTATAGGGAGGTAGCTCGGATGCTGGCAATAATTACGAGAAACGTGTAATGATTGTTGACACCTCTAATGAGATAGGCGGCGATGGTGATATACCCCATCCAGGGATTGGCAATGCTAGGCGAATGCAAGTCCCTGACTCTGACATGCAACACAAGGCATAAAACAAACTCTTTGTTAATTTGAGTTATTATTCTGTGTGTCATTTGTTTTGATGTAAATTTCCTGCTTCACGTCCCTGCGTAACACAAAGATTTCTTTTCTATTTGGTATACAATTCAATGTGCAATGTTTTTCCTTGAAAATTATCTCACTTGGTAGCTACACTTTGTCTATTAAGTGAGGTGGTTACTACTTACATGAGGTAGATGTAATTTTTGGTATTTTCTCTAGGTACTGATAGAAGCAGTTGAAAATCACATGCCTCAAATGATCGTGATTGCTGAGATTAGAACTAGACTATAGGCAATGGTTGTTAGCACAATAGCAGAAAGCAGAATTCAGTTGGTTTCCACTACTCATGGAGCAACCATAGAGAACTTGATTATGAATCCTTCACTAGACTTGCTAGTTGGAGGAGTACAGGTTAGACATTATAGGTTTTCTAGAAAGTGAAGCAATACTTCAAATTTCAAGAGAATTGATGGCTTGGTCTTATTCTATATTATCATGGATTAATGCGACTGTAAAACTCTTCTATGAGAATAGGGGCAGAGAAAAAGGTGGAGATTTGTTGAATAACAAACCTATAGGTAGGGACGGGGAATTCAGGGTAATATGGGAAGATATCTTTAGGTTGTTACTTAGTTACATAGAGAGGGTAAACAGTAAAGGTTAAGCAAAGAATTTGTGGGAAACGTTTTGAATGTTAGGAGAACTGAAGTGATCTCCCGATACCACCACATTGTTGTATCCCATCATATCTTCTCATTATCAATACTAAGATTCCTTTCCTTTACCTTGCTAGGATTTGGAATCTTCCAAATGCTAACAAACTCTTAGGTCTCAGGTTACCATTGAATTCAAGATAAAGTTTAAACAATCTATTTAAGTATCAAGATGAGAATCTCTTGCCAATGAAAATGACAAATCCATTGTCAATTAGATAGATTCATATGAAGATGGTTTCCTGTGAAGTAATTGAGCTCGTGGAATGTGTTCATTTACCTTCCATGCAGGAGTTACAAAGTAATTCAAGTTATGGTAGTTCAGAATGCTTATAAATTATAATTTTGGATATGTTATTTTCATTTATAAAAACTTGAGTTTCTCATCCCAAGATATTTTTAGTTTAATTAGTCTTATGAATTTGTATTCTCATATAGGTTTTTCTTTCGCAGACATTAACACTTTTAGCAGAGTGTGACTCTAGGAGATGAGGAAGCAACTAGGAGAGGTCACCAAAAGACTATCCTCGAAAGGAAAGGCCCTCCATTATTTAGTTGTGATGTGGAAATAATTTCTAAGACTGAGATTCGAGTTCATCGTAGTCTTGAAGAAATTTTTGATGTTGTTCTCGCAGGTGCAATATTGTCCTTATCTCCTTGCAGCGTATGAAAGAAACAAATAACATATACAAAGGGAGAATATTTTGCTGCAACATTACTGGTGGAAGTACTAAGCCACTGACACAGTTACCATACTTTAGTAATTATCTTCTTTTTGCTCCTTGATTTTAAGGTCATTTACCAAACGTCAAAGTCTAAAAGGTAAATTCGCAAGGAAGGGAAATTATTATAGAGAAAGAACCTTCCACTGACATGTTAATACAAAAGAAACAAGAAATGCCAACTGAAGATATTTTCGAGCTAAGCTTTGAAGAAACCAACTCTGAAGTTCACTCCTTAAATGAGATAACTAAAGCTGAATTTATAAAAAAAAAAGAATCACCATTGAATCTATACATTTATGGGGTAAGAAGGAATAAATATGAAAAATTTATTTTGTTCCCTTTTAATGCTTATGTATTATGGAGCTTTGGTGTATGTCGATTTAATTTGGCCTTTCCTATCTGTTGAACCATAGCTAAAGTGATCAGTTGAGAACTCAAAATGTCTTTGATATATCTCCTACATAGGTTTTAGAGTCAAGTGTTGTGCATTGAATTAGAGGTGAAAACTGTAGTTGAGTTAACTGATGACATTAGCAAGGCAGACACATTGCTTGCTTTGCAATCCAAGCTGGAGAAGAATCCCCGGACTAAATCAGTGGCTACAACTCAGGACATATCTGTAGACATAAAAAAGGTAAACAAATAATCGAAGACGTCTCTCAGAATCCTCCTGTACGGTAAGAGCGGTAAAAATCCTTGAAAATTCTTGATTGCGGTGGTTTTTTCGTGTAAATATATAGTATATATTGTATCCTCTGCCTTCGTTGGTTAACTCGAATATAATATGTGTGATTTTGAATCGTTTTAATTTGGTTTCAAAAACACATGACCATTGGAAGTTTGATCAAGGTGAATTGGTAATTTCTTTCAATTCCAACTCCTTGATTTTGATAAATCGACGTTAATTCAATCGATTTGTTTTGCATTGCAGTAATGGAGTTCCCGCTGATGAGCTGAACCGGTTTAAGGGTCCTCAACGTCATGTTGGCTCTTATGAAAATCGAACAGTGAAGGTACATGGCAGAACAAGCATTCCTCGACTTAAGTTATCACAGACACCTAATCAAAGAGTTTCATGGAACGAGACACAAATTGTAATGCACAGCGAGCTGACATTTTCGCCAGAGTCTCGGGCAAATGGAAAAGGATCTCACATACAAAATTCCATAAGGACTATTGGAAAGCTTATTATTGGTTTAGAGAAGAGGTATGAGGAACACTATGTGTTAAAAAAATTATATATTTTTCAATATTCAAGATGTTTAAGTTACATTAGTTTATAATTTCACTCTTCAATCTTGTGATACCACAGAAGAGAGATAGTGGAGTGGAATCACAGTCGCACATAAGAGTTGTAAATAATTCCATTGATGCAAGGACATTGAGGCGGATGTCACTTACATGCGTAATGCCATCACGGAGATCTTCTCTCGGGGAAAGAGCGATCCAGAACGGTAAGCATATGCCATAATTTCATGAGCTTTACTTTTAACCCGAACTAAAACCTTCTCTCTTTTGCTTTATTAGGTTTAAACGATGCAAGAAATGCCAAGACACATCCTCCCATGCATCCATCTTCCAAATTAGAAAAGAAATGGGTCTAGATTAATTAGGAAAAACATGTTTTTGCTTTGTCTCGAAGCATAATTTTCCATCAAAGCCACTTGAATTTTGATTCAATCAGATGACTTTGTTCATTCAAGTAAATAAGATATTTTTTAATTTAGATGGATATGTTTACCATGGATGTACAACACTCAGGTATTCTGATTAATAAAAGCGTCATATTCCAAACTCTTCATATCCATTTCTTACGGATTTGTAGGTTTTCCTTCTTATTGTAGGAAGGACAAAGAGTAGAGCAGCATCTGAGCTTGAGACTTTTGGATAACTCATTACTTCAAAATTTTATGAAAATTTTTACAAAGAATTTTGTATTTTTTCCGTATTTTGTGCAGATTATACAACATCAACTTGCAGAAACAAGTTCAGGTCAGCTCAAAGACTTTGCACAAACATCAAATAACACCTTCTTGAATCTTCGGAGTTCTAAAATCACTTGTTGGTTGTCTAGGTATATTGTTTTCGTTAATTGCCATCCTTTCTTATTGATGTTGTTAGGATCTTGAAGAACTGGATCATATGGATCATATCTCTGATACAGTGAGCTTTCTCTAAGAAGAATCTTATAACCAATGTACTCTAGATCGGGCTTCTTTGCAAGGTCTCCATAATATGTCTCAGCTGCACAATCTGTTCCCAATGCGATTATCTGAACAAAGACACTTCTAGGTCTCATGAACAAAAAATGGGTCATGGCAGCTCCATGAACTTCGACCAAGACATTGCTTGAGTTAAGCACATTATAAATCTTTGCCAATTTCGTCGACTTATCAGGTCTCAAGACTTCAACTTGAAACTCGATTCGCTTCGCCATTTTTACCAACATATCCTCATTCATTATCACCCGAGAATCATTCCTTGAAATATCGCCATCTTTAGCCTCTGCAAACTTCCTTCATCAATCTTTCCTCTCTTTGTTGTTTTTGCACTAAAACGAAGCTCCTTCTTACTGACCAATCTGTTGATTCGAGGTATGTAAGCTTGATCTTGAAGTTTTTGAAAATCTAAAATGGTTTTGTGATATTTCACTACAGAGGGATCTATTGTCAGCTCATCATTGAATTTAAGGTCAATGATGGCTTCCTTAAAGCATTGAGTTCTCTTATCCCTACCGAAATCAACAAGTGGATAATCACTAAGCTGAGAAAAAACATCTCCATACGTCATCTCCCACCATTTTTTGTGTTCATCAATCACAAAGATTACCCTTTTTGGCAAAATTCTAAGATGTTATATACAAAGGAATAATCTCATCGTTGAATTGATGATGGACATTGCCAGTGTATCCTCATGTGGAGAATACCATAGCAAGAACATCACAAGTATGACCATTACTAAGTATCGAAACCCTTTGCTCTAGGTTTAGCTCTTTAATGGTCACCATTATACTTGTATAACTAATAATATAAAAACTTCCTTTAAAGATGATACTCGCGCTGTGCACGCGTTTGTGATAATTAAACTATATTTATCTTACTTTTGTATATAATTCATTAATTCGAACATTGTCATTACATTTAATATAAATATGAGGCAATACAATGTATGAATTAAAATTTTCAATGTATAAGTTTCAACAATAGATTTATAAGTTGTAATGTAAACTAATATTGTGATTTGTTTATAATGTATTTGAAATTTTTGAATATATAAATTGTCTGAAAAAACAATTGCACGATTTGAATCATAGTTTTTTCATGATTGTTTTTCTTATCCGTACCTACATAAATTTTGAAGATTAAATTTAATCAATAACATGATTTAAGAACAATTATTAAGATATGGACATGATTAGAAAATTTTCAAAATTGACTTATGTTTGAATTTCTTGATTGTCTTTAACTGTGGATCTGGTAGATATGTGTTTAAAACTCTCTTAATAAGACATCATCGTATTTTATTGATTTTAAATTTTTATTTATTTTTATTATAAAATAAAATTAATATATGAATATATTGTTATGTAAAATCATTATTATATAATATAATATAAATGTATAATTTAGAGGTGGATAAATAACTAATATTTTTTAATAGGCGGAATATCAGAAATACCATTATAGGGCTAAACCACTTCAAAAATACCCTTCCCCAAAATAATTATTAAATCCGAAAAAAACTGAAGAAAAGACAAACTTGCCCTTAATGTTCGAACGTGGAAAATGGAAGTTCGGCAGTTTTTCGACGTGAAAAACTGCCGAAAACGAGAAAGCCGAACAGTTTTTCGCCGTGAAACCTATTTAAAAGTTTATAGCAAGAAAGAAATAAGTGATGTCGAACTTGAGAGGGATCGATTTGAAGTTGGGGAGAAGGAAAATGGCTAGAATCAGTAGCATCACTAGCGAAGAGAGCACGAATCAATCTTCAATGGCGTCAATAAGTCTAAGTAGTTCGATTTCTAGGGTTTTGCAAGCTTTCGAGTTACAAAATGGTTTATTGATTTGAAATGGGTGAGTGTCAGTGTCAGTGTCAGTGAGTCGGTTAGGTCGCAAGGGTCGCAGGAGTTGCATGAACATCTTCGACTCTGTGAGTCGGTTGACTAGCAAGGGTCGTAGTAGTTTCATGAATCTTCGACTCAGTTTATTGATTTGAAATGGGTGAGTGTCAGTGTCAGTGAGTCGGTTAGGTCGCAAGGGTCGTAGGAGTTGCATGAACATCTTCGACTCAGTGAGTCGGTTGAGTAGCAAGGGTCGCAGGAGTTGCATGACCATATTCGATTCAGTGAGTCGGTTGTCTCAGTGAGTGGGATGGGTCGCAATGGTCGTTTGAGGGGCGTGGGTCGGTTGAGTGTCGCAGAGTGTCTGAGGGTCGTTTGAGTCGCATGGGTCGCACGCGTCGGTTGAGGGTCGCACGGGTCGGTTGAGTCGAGCCGAAGTTTGTGTATGAATTCAAGCACATGGACAGAATTCCAAAGATCACCACGAAGTGTTATCCTCACGAGACAATAAGGATGCTGAGAGGAATCTTAAATGATCAGGAGTTGCATTACTTTGAGAACGAGTCACAATTTAGGCATTTATTTCACTTACAATGTGACTCCACATTGACGAAGGTTCAAATGTCTGTACTACTAATCACTCCGTGATTATACGGGACAGTACAGAGTTGTGGTTCGTCATAAACGACATTCCCATTTGGTACTCTATAGTGGAGCACGCACTAATTTCCGGATTGAAATGCGGACCATATCTCATAGGATGGGAGTCCATGATGGATGTCACATTCAGGCTGAAGAATTTCGGCCGTGGAAAGGTGACCCCCGAACAAGTCAGTGAAAAGCTTGTGAAGGCGAAGAATTCTGACGACCGAAAGAGGTTCGCAACTTTGATGTTGTTGGCGCAAGTTATGGCTCACAAGCCTTCAGCAGAAAATCAGCCATGATCTCATTGACATGGTTGATGACTGGGAATTTTGTGAAGGCTTTCCATGGGGTCGTTACACATTCGAGATGATTGTGGATACTTGCCACAAGCACGTTAGCGGGGAATCACCGAAACCAAAATGGTATTGTGGCGGTTTCATGATCCCACTAATGGTAAGTTGTATATATTATTCGAATAACTTGAATGTTTTCGTACTTTTTGCATTCTTATCATTTTGTTTTAATGTTTCAGTTACTTCCATTTGAAACCATCCATAGTTTGGGTGGAAATGGATGGTATGTTGA
>CM071868.1:10224180-10256529 GCA_036759665.1 Gynandropsis gynandra
AAAAAAGGTCGGCTCCTAAAAAAGGTCGGCTCCTTGAGACTAGGGAAGAGTTGTTGGTCATTTTTCTCAACATTGTTTTGATTTAGAATCTTTGTAAATGTATTGTTTTGATTGGTTTTTGTCATTTATCATCCTAAACCCGTAAATTCGTCGAGTTCGCATCTATTCATCAATATATGCGATCATGCGACCCATGCAACCCTAATTTGCCATTATCAATATGCCATTAACAATATATTTGAGTTGTATATGTCTAATTTAGAATCAATATAGATACTAATATAAATAATATCGACAGCTGAAGAAAATGTTAAATGTATCGTTTAATCATCCGCCGAGTTCTTAAAACACTACTATCACTTTGGAAACACAGGCATTGGTTATATACAACTCAACTAGGTACACATGGGTCACAATCTGTTTTCACCGTTGATTGACGTTGTAAATGTATTGTTTGATTGGTTTTTGTCATTTTATCATCTTAAACCCATAAATTCGCCGAGTTCACATCTATTCATCAATATATTTGACTATGCGACCCATGCGACCCTCATTTGGAATTAATTAATTTGACGTTGTAAATGTATTGTTTGATTGGTTTTTTGTCATTTTATCATCTTAAACCCGTAAATTCACCGAGTTCGCATCTATTCATCAATATATTCGATCATGCGACCCATGCGACCCTCATTTGGAATTAATTAATTTGACGTTGTAAATGTATAGTTTGACTTAAACCCGTAAATTCGTCGAGTTCGCATCTATTCATCAATATATTCGACCATGCGACCCATGCGACCCTCATTTGGAATTAATTCATTTTCACCAGAACTCTCGTATTTTCACCAGAATTCCCGCCGAACTTTTCACCAAAATTTGAAAAAACTTTTCGAATTCCATCTGACGGCGATTCGATGTCAGGGTCATGTCTTTTCGTATCATGTCCATCATCATCATATTGCCGAAAATGCAAACGACTGGTGACGGCGATTCGATGTCAGGGTTATCTTCTTCTGAAGAGAGGATTTTCACGGTACCAGTCACGCGTTCAAATCTGGCCGTAGATGCAGTGGTAAGTGAACTCAAACCAATTTATTCGATTCATCAAATCTGGTCGTATATGCATTAGTTTGACTTTGTTGTAAATTGATTCGGTTATCGCAGACACTTCCGATAGAGTTTGCGAGGTCGAATGGTCTTTGCGGTAGACGAAGTAAGGTTGATCTGATGACCAATTACACAGAGGTTTGGGAGGCACATCTAAGGCCCGTGAACGCAATGGCGCTAGCATCACCAGGGGTTGGACAAAGTTTTGTCAAGATAACGTCAGTTGTACCCTCAATGTCGAACTGGACACCATTGTCGATGATGTACCTTGTCTACTGCTTGCCCCTATAATCTTCATAGATTGAATTCCGTTGTATTTGGTTGGTTTTTTTATTTGGTTGAACCTCATTTGAACAACAAAATTCATGTTTATTTTTGGTTGGTTTTTTTACTATTATTCAATAGAATGTATTATTGTTAGTATCGATGTTTTTGTGGATTTACTATTATTGTGCAAAGGGTCGCAGAGGGTCCAAGGGTCGCAGGGGACAAAGGGTCGCAGAGGGTCCAAGTGTCGTAGGTGACAAAGGGTCAAAGGGATACAAGGGTCGGAGGGGGGAAAGGGTCGCACAGTCATGTGGGTCATATGGGTCATATGTGGTCGCATGAGTCGTCCATGGGTCATGTTTGGTCGCATGAGTCGTCCATGGGTCATATGTGATCATATTGGGTCGCATGAGTCATACAAGGGTTATGTGTGGTCGCATGAGTCGTACAAGGTTATGTGTGGTCGCATGAGTCGTACCCGTTTAAACCTGATTATAATTTAATCCAATTGAACGTCGCATAACGGGTCATATTGGGTCATAATCTTACGAACTATAGATGCAAAATAAGACATTTTCAACGTTTAAATATTGACTATATAAGGTCTCAAAGGTTACAAAGATCACAAAAGTTATATAAGGTTACATAAGGTCTCAAAAGGTCACAACGATTAAAAAAAGGAAAGAAAAAAGTGGAAGAAGAAGAAAAAGGCAAAAAGAAGTTCGAGAAAAAAAAGGAAAGAAAAAAATGTCAAATTTGCCGAAGTTTAAAGACACATCGGAGCCCTTCCCCGCAAGAAGAGTCGTGTGTGACTTCTCCAAGCTTCACCAAATGCTCCATTGACATTTCGGGCTTTGAGTCATGTATGGTGAGTTCCACGATCGCAAATGACCTCCAACCGTGACCTTAGGTAACGCGGATACAGCTTGATGTTTGAGTCCGCCGATTACCAAGACCTTATGTAGTGCAGATACATCACAAAGTCCTCCATCCAAGTTGTAAGTACTTGTGTGTATCTGCATACAGACTGAGTCCGACGATTACAAAGACATTGAGTAACAAATAGACAGCACGATGCCCTAGGTCGACCATGTGACCTTAACAGTCACAAAGGTAATAAGGATATTTCAGAGAATTTAGGGTTAGATGTTAGAAATCGCCCTTTTGAGAGAATGAAAGACTCGAAACAAGAGATGCTTTGGTGCTTGTTGTAGCTTTTCGGTTTTTCCTCCTCTATTTATAACGAAAAATAAATGGACTCCTAAAATTCCAGAAAGAAAATGGAAGGGTCGCAATGGTCGGAAGGGTCGCAATGGTCGGAAGGGTCGCAATGGTCGGAAGGGTCGCAATGGTCGGAAGGGTCGCAATGGTCGGAAGGGTCGCAATGGTCGGAAGGGTCGCAATGGTCGGAAGGGTCGCAATGGTCGGAAGTGTCGCAATGGTCGGAAGGGTCGCACGGGTCCAACATATTTTGATTTGAGTTGTATTTTCAAAATTTTATTCATATTATTTGTAATAAATTAGTATCGTAGGGGTCCAAGGGTCGCAAAAGGACAAGGGTCGCAGGGGTCCAAAAGGTCACACAAGGGTCGCGTCGCAGAGGGACAAGGGTCGCAGGGGTCCAAGGGTCGCAGAGGAACAAGGGTCGCAGAGGGACAAGGGTCGCAGGGTCAAACTGGGTCATAAGGTCGCAGGGGTATTTTGGGAATATCAATATTTATAAGGGTATTTTTGAAGTTAAAAATTTTTTCTTTTTCGGGAAGGGTATTTTTGAAGTGTTTTAGCGCTACGAGGGTATTTTTGAAGTTAGCCCTTTTTAATATCTGACTATTTGTATTTGTAATCGATGAATATCCAAATTTGTTATTTGTATTTGTAAATTAGGATATTTGTAAATATGAATATTTTTCAGATATAGTCATGAGATTTTAAATTTCTCATGTTCGACATTTATTATTAGGGGTGGAAAATTTCGGGTTACCCAAACCAATCTGGACCGGCCCAACCCATAAGATATATGAGTTTTATAGAAAACTCATACGGGTTCAATATAAAAAACCCAAATGGATTCGAGTCGGTCCGAAATCGAGTTCGTGATAACCCGAGAAACCCGAACAACCCTAAAAAAACCTAAACAAACCCTAACCCTAAACCGTGAGTCGTGATACAGCTCCCTCTCCCTCTCACTCACACGTTTAAACCCCGTTTAAAACTTGAATTACCCGTTTAAAACTAGAATTACTCATTTAAAAGCCGAATTACATGTACTTAAATATCCCAAAAACTCGAAGAACCCGAATTATCCAAAATATCTAAATAACCCAAATACAATTCAGGTTTTTTTGGGTTCAATATTTCAAAACACGAACAACCCAAACCCAGACCAAAACCCGAAAAACCCGTCCCGAAAACCAAATGGGTTTTTTGGGTTCAATTTTTTATACCCGAAGAACCAAACCCCGACCGAATCCGAGGAACCCGTCCCGAAACCCGGATTGCCCACCCCTATCTATTATCCTATGTGCTTATATTTTGTCATATTTTAATATATGTGCTATTGTTTTTCCGGACTTGAAGGTGAGTTTGACGGTGGTGAGTCTGGGTATAAGGAATCTTATAACCTAGTCATAGTTATTGGTTACGTATCACATCCATTCTTCCAGGTAACCCACAGTTTGCTTGGACATGTGTGTTTGTATTGTTGTCTCTCGATAAGCTTCAGCAAGCGAGAGCAGAAGAAAGGAAAAGAAAAGAATTGCTGACTAAGTATTATTGTTGCTCAAATGATCTTCGAAGAAACAATCATGATCGTAACAACCATTACTCTCATTGTATTTAACAGTATTAAAAAACTAGATAACATGTACTATTTTATATATTTTTTCAATGTTGTTCATACTTATTCTTTCTAAATATATCAAACAGATTTGTTAACACTTTGTCCATCTTGCTCCACACATATCTAAACAGATCCACAGCTAAAGCCAATCAAGAAATTCAAACATATGTAAGTTTTCAAAATTTCCAAATCATGTCCATATCTTCGTAATTGTTCTTAAATCATGTTATTGATTAAATTTAATCATCAATATTTATGCACGTACAAATAAAAAATATTCATGAAAAAATTACGATTTAAATGTTGCAATTGCTTTTTCCGACAATTTATATTTTATAATTTTAAATACATGATAAACAATTTGCAGTGTTAGTTTGCATTACAACTTATAAATCTATTGTTTAAATTCATACATTGAAATTTTAATTTGTGTGTTTGTATTACCCCATATACATATGAAATCTAATAACGATGTCCAAATTAATAAATTATATACAAAATGTAAGAAAAATATATTTGAATTAATTACAAATATATATAACCTGGATAACACCTAGTTTGACTAATTTCAAACTTTTTTTATTGATAACAAACAAGAGGAAGAAAGAGGGCCCTCACTCTGATTCGGTTTATTTGAAATGGTAAGAAAACTGTAGCACCGTAATGGCCCATTAGGAGGAATATCAGAAATGCCCTCCTAGGGCTAAAACACTTCAACACTACCCTCCTAAATCTGATAAAAAAAAAATCGAAGAAAAGACATATGTGTCCTTAATAAAAAAACACGTACAAAGGAGGGAAAGACAAATATGAGAGGAGGGAAAACAAAAATTGAAAGGAGGGAAACAAAGTAGAGAGGTATTTCCTTTCATTTCGAGTGTTTCCCTTCTATTTTCGAACGATTTCCTTCAATTTTTGAGTGATTTTTCTCATTCTCGAGTGATTTCCTTTCATTTTGAGCGTTTTGCAGCAATTTTCGAGCGATTTCCAACAATGTTTCAGCCATTTTCAGTGATTTCCACCAATTTCCAGCGTTTTTAGCGATTTTCCGGTGATTTTTGGCGATTTTCGGCGATTTGTAGGTGACTTTCAGCGATTTCGACCATTTTCCGTCGATTTCTGGCAATTTTTCGGCGATTTCTGGCAGTTTCCGACGGTCGCACTAGGTCATACGGTCGAACAGGGTCGCAGGGTCGAACTGGGTCAGACAGGATCGCTGGATCGGACTGGGTCACATGGTCGATGGGTCGGACAGGATCGCTGGGTCGCAGGGTCGGACTGGATCAGACAGAGTCGGATAGGGTCGTTGGGTCGCAGAGTCAGACTGGGTCGGTGGGTCGGATGGGTCGTTGGGTCGCAGAGTCACACTGGATCATTGGGTCGTAAGGTCAAACGGAATAGAAAGTCAAACTAGATGGAAGGACAACAAAGGTATTTTGGAAATTTTAATATTTATAACATATTTTTGAAGCAAAAGTTTTTTTTTTTTTTGGAAATGTATTTTTGATGTATACAGTAGACTGTTTCAAAAATAAGTCCGAGTATTTATCAAAATAAATATATTTGTCAGAATAATTTAATGCACCAACCGGGAATCTCACTGATTGGGCTGTGCTTTCTTGTAGTTATTATCCAACTAACTCAATGATTGGGCTTTAATTCGACACGTGTCTTTACCATGTATATCCACGTCATCATAACCGTCTTGCAAAATCCATAGTAGTCAGATCGAAAGCTGAAGAAAGCAGAAATGCTCGCTCGCTTCCTCGCTTCCCCTTCCTTTCTCACTCAAACTCTCCTCTCCAATTCCATAACCCTAAATCTAACCAGACGTAGTGTTTTCTTTTCTCTCGCCATGTCGATAAATCTACAGTCTCACGCGTTTGCTGGTAACCCATTGAGGTTAAGAACCCCGAAACCCACCGACCCAATTTCTCCAACCTCCGCTTTCGAGTCCCTCAAAAACCTATTTTCCGAAATCCCCAATCACGGTTCACCATCGCCGGATTTCAAGGTCTTACCCTTCAGGAAGGGGCGTCCTCTGGTGTTCTCCAGCGACGGAGAGGGAGATTTGACGGCGAAATGGCATTTGGGTTGGATCAGCCTCGCGGATTGTAAGGGATTGTGGGCGAGTTGTCGGGTAAAGCTGAGTGAGAACTCGTTTGTGTATCTTGGGTCGAAGAAGGAGGAAGATTTGGTGTTTTGGGCTGTTGATGTGTCGGAAGAAAATGGCTTGGTTGATGAATTGGGGAGTAGAAAATTATGTTTCGTGGAGCTTCGTACGTTAATGGTGGCTGCGGATTGGGCGGACGAATGTGCCATGGGAGATTTGGCCATTGCCGGTCATGTATGTGAGCTTCTTAAATGTTTTTATCTTAAATTAAGTTCATAAACATTTGTTTGATTCAATGGGATTTTTTATCGACCATGATGACTTTGTGCGAGGCAATTAGGAGAAGGAATGGGTTTTCCTTAAATGAGCTAAATGAAGTGATCAGCAATAATGGAGTTATATCCTGGGGTTTAAGTTCTCGAATTATCGTGTTAGTAGAGGTGAAGGATCAAAGAAGTAAAACCAAGGCAATCTCCGTATCTGCCTCTTTTATTTGACCTTTGTATAACTAGTGTCAAGTTCTGTGAGTTCAAATCCAGCTTGAAGCTCTTATTTGCAGAAATAGTGTTAGCATCTGGTCACTGGATTTCGTGATTGGATTAGTTTGCATGAATAAGAATGTTTAATAGTGCTTGCATCACTACAGAATAGTGATAGTAGATTGCTTCTATAATGTGGTGGGGATTTAACTTTCCATTTCAAATTTATTGCTACAGTATCAAATGCAAATGGTGTATTCGTAGACAATATAGGATTTAAAATGTCATATATTATATAATGGATCATCATCCTATGGTCTACATGTGATGTGTACAGGCTAGGGCATTACTTGAATGGCATACCGTGTCTCGGTTTTGCGGGTTTTGTGGAAGTAGCACTGTCCCAATGGAAGCTGGAAGAAGAAAACAATGTTCAAACGAGACATGCAGTAAAAGGGTTTATCCCCGTGTTGACCCGGTATATTGTAAGCCTGCATTAGATTCTACAGGTGCATGATTTAGTTTCGCTTCTAGCTGACTCTTTTGGTTCCTTGTAGGTTGTTATAATGTTAGTTATTGATAGAGAAAACGATCGTGCACTTTTAAGCAGGCAGTCTAGATTTGTACCACGAATGTGGAGTTGCTTAGCTGGATTCATTGAGGTATGTGTGCTTTGCATCCAAACTATCTCAGTTCCTTGTGGGATTTGAATCCATCTCAATTACTTTGTCACTAACTTTATCCAGAAAAGGCTCATTACGGAAAAGGTTACCAAAATTGAGGAAATTCCCAATATTCAAAGTTTTCTATTTTATTATAGTTGGTCTTTCTGCTGGTTTAATTTGTGGGTTCTATTTGTTGTCTATGTTATTTATGCTAGCCAGGGGAAAGCTTAGAAGAGGCTGTGAAGCGAGAAACATGGGAAGAGACAGGCATTGAAGTAGGAGAAGTAGTCTATCACAGCTCTCAGCCTTGGCCTGGTAACATCAGTGACTTCTCTTGTTGAACTGTTTATGTGGGACAATTACCAGCACTTCAAATCAATCCTTTTGTTCCCTTTTCTACGAATTTTGGGAATTTCCTCAATTTAAACCCACCTCTTTGCATGTTACCATTGCTAGATTTGTAGATGGTAGTTTATGTTTTCTCACGATGGTTGACTGTTAGAAATCTGCTCTGATACCAAACTAATCATCATAGTGAATGGTCGTTCTGTAATGGTTCAATCAAGTAGAATATAAGTTTAGTTTACTTTTGAGCAAGTAAACATGACCAAAGATATCCTTTATGTTTGCCTGTAATCACTGAACCGTTACAGTTGGCCTATGTTTTACATTTCATTTTTATCGTTGAACCATTGCAGTTGGACCAAGTAGTATGCCATGTCAATTGATGCTTGGATTTTTTGCATTTGCCAAGACCACCGATATAGTCGTCGACAAGGATGAGTTAGAAGGTTAGACTTATAACTTAAGAGGTGTTGGAACTTTTACATACTTTCTAAGCTCGGTAACAAAGTCGCTAACATTGGTAAAACATGTTGCTTTCGATCTCTCAGATGCCCAATGGCACAGCAGAGAAGATGTGAGGAAAGCCTTGACATTTGTGGAATACAAAAAGGCTCAGAGAACATCGGCTGCAAAAATAGAGCAGATATGCAAAGGGGTCGAGAGAGGTCAGAACCTATCAACCGATTTCAGCGTAGAAAGCGGAGAGCTCGCTCCGATGTTTATCCCGGGACCATTCGCCATAGCTCACCACCTTATCTCGACGTGGGTAGATCAGGGTTCTTCAGTCGGCCTCGATGCTGGCTTGAAACAACTATCTGGGTCTCTGTCAAGTTTGTAGCTTTTGCTGTCCATTTCCCAAATCAGGGGTCTATAGGAGTGGTTTATTCAAGTGAGGGGGTATTCTTCTGTTGTTATGAAACGAAGGGTCCGCACATTCCATTTGATTTTTATGGCGTGGTGTCTAATAAAAGGTCTTACTTTTTGTGTACATTGAATTGTGAAATATTATGGGCTTATCAGTCGAGCGGTCAGCAGCTAGATTAATTAGTCGGTATTTAATAGTTTTTGTTAAAACAATATAAAATACAAAGAATAATAAGAAAACTTAACCCTACAAATTAATATATTATAATCATAATATTCATAATATCTAAAAATTTTATTTTCAATTTAAAAATTCGATTTCTCCGATGTTAGTCATCAGCCGCCGAGTCTTAACAACACCTAACTCCAGCACCTTAGTCTACTGTGAAGCAAATAATTTGGTATAAATTTGGTTCTAACTCATAATTTGATACTTTATTATTGGTAATGCAAGATTATCCACCCTTTTAAAGTTATTATAAGTTTCTAATATGCATATTGCCAAAAGAATACCAAAAATTATAGATTTTCTAATTTATGTTATTACTTAAATCAACATTAGACGCTTATAATATAGAAGCCATATATACAATCTAGTAAAATATTTGAGAAGCCATAATTGTAATTTGGTAAAATTCCTTAATGTGTTTATTGATATGATATTCCAATATATACATCATAAGAACCTAAGTATATGGAAAGTTAGGTAAAATAATGAAATACAATAATAAGGAAATACATATATGTTAATACTCTCCCACAGTCGAAGCGGGAGTTGGTCGAATGCTGAGGTTGGAACGGAACTCCAAGAATAGTGAAGAGGGCAATCCCTTCGTGAAGATGTGCTTAGTGCGCTGATGATGGACGGGATTGGAGGACATGTACACCGCAGAGACGTTGTCACAGTATACCAAGGTCGCGCGGGATAGCGGGCAGTGTAGTTCGGGGAGAAGGTTGCGAAGCCAGTATGTCTCGGCCACAGCATTAGCTAGTGCTCTGTATTCGGCTTCCGCGCTCGATCGGGAAACGGTGGGTTGTCGTTTAGACGACCAAGAAACCAAGTTCTCACCAAGGAATACGCAATAACCCGATGTAGAGCGACGCATATCCGGGCAGCCCGCCCAGTCAGCATCGGAGTAAGCCGTGAGACCTGCGGTAGTAGACTGTCAAAGTTAAAGGCCGTAGTGTAATGTACCTTTGATGTACCGAAGGACTCTCTTCACGGCGTTGAGATGACTGTCGCGGGGATCATGTAAGAAGAGGCACAATTGCTGAACTGCGTATTGGAGATCGGGGCGTGTGAACGTCAGGTATGTAGCGTGCCGACTATGCTGCGGTAAGAGCTTGGATCCTGCACTGGAGAGCCCTCAGTTGCCGATAGTTTTGGTTTGGTGTCAACAATGGTTGTGCACGGGTTGCATGAGTCCATCCCATCTTGCTTGAGAATGTTTTCCGCATATGAGGTTTGATGGAGAAATAAGCCCGCGGAATTTCGTTGAGTCGTAACACCGAGGAAGTGATGAAGATTGCCCAGATCCGTCATCGCGAACTCCTGCATAAGAGATGAAATGATTCCTTGGAGGAGTTGAGTGGATGATGCGGTGGGGATGATATCGTCGACGTAGAGGAGCAGCATGGCTTGATCCTTATTGCGGCGGAGGACAAATAGGGATGAGTCACATCGGCTTTGACTGAACCCTAATTTGAACGCGGATGCCGTGAACCATTTATTCCATGCCCGCGGTGCTTGTTTAAGACCATATAATGACCGCTTGAGGCGACACACATAGTCCGGATGTATTGGATCCTTAAGTTCGAGGGGTTGGAACATGTATACCTTTTCTTTGAGATTCCCATGACGAAACGCATTCTTCACTTCCAATTGATGAATCGGCCACCCTCTAGACATAGCAATGCTGAGCACGGTTCGTGTGGTAGTTGGTTTCACCACCAGGCTGAAAGTCTCATCACAATCAATTCCAACTTGCTGTGATTTGCCATTAGCGACAAGTCTCGCCTTGTACCGAGCTAAGGAGCCATCTGCATGAAATTTATGACGAAAAAACCACATGGAGCGCACAATCTTAACATCATGGGGACGAGGGACCAAGTCCCAAGTACCAATTTTAATAAGAGCATCAAATTCGCTTTGCATAGCGTCTCGCCAATGAGGATCCTTTAAGGCCTTAAGGTGTGTGGTGGGGATAGGCGAGATTGTGGTGGTTTGAAGGGCTAGGACACGGGAATTCTTGGCACGGCCGGTTTGGCTACGGGTTGTCATGGAGGTTGTTCGGCTTTTGGCTTGGGTGGTTGTGGGTTGGGGAGGTGTTGTGACCGGTGGGGGGTATTTGGAGAAGGGGCCGAAGGATGGGTGAAGGAGTATCATCGCAGTCAAGGAAATGATAGGTTTTGGCCGACGGAGAGACGGGTACGGATAGAGGGAACGTGGTTTCGACAAAGACAACATGGCAGGATATAATGATCCGGCGTGTTTGAATATCGAGGCATCGAAAAGCTTTGTGATGAGTCGGATATCCAAGGAACACGCACGGGGTCGAGCGGGATGAGAGTTTGTGAGGTGATGTGGCATGGGTGTTAGGGTAACATAGGCATCCGAAAACACGGAGGTGGTCGTAGGTGGCTGGTTTTTGGAAAAGTTTGGTGAAGGATGTCTCATTTTGGATGGAAGCGGACAGAAGAAGGTTGAGGAGAAGAACTGCAACATGTAACGCTTCCACCCAATAATGAGGCTGAAAGTCCTATGCCAATTATGTAATATTTGAATAGTTTTGGGTTTAAGTTGTAATTATTAAAGAGTTAATAATTATAAATAAACGCTTTACGAGGTTTCGTAAACACACGATTCTAAAACAGAAAACCCTAGCCGTCAGAAAAGAAAAAACCCGAAGAACGAAAAAACAGTTTTTCGTTCTTCTGAATCCCGCATCTAAGCAATCCCGATCTCGGCGTGGATACGCGTAGAGGACTTGTGCTATCAAGTCTCACATCCGATCCTCAGTTCAACGTTTCAGGTATCTCAGAAACTGTTCTTGAGTCGTTTAACGTTGAAACCGAACAATTAATCGTAAACATGACTAGATCTATATTCGGGTTGATTAAAACACGTTTCCGCATAATCAAATCAACCCTACAGAGGCGACATTGATGCTTGGAAGAGTAGGGTACGGATAAGGTTGTTGATGGTGCGGATCATGCGCTCGGCCTTGCCGTTTTGTTGTGAGGTTTGAGGACATGAGAAACGGATCAAAGTACCATTACAATCAAAGAAACGTTTAAGAGACGTATTATCAAATTCCCCTATGGTCGCATTGAAAAATTTTGATGTGTTTTCCGAATTGGTTTTGAACATAAGAGTGGAAATGGAGAAATTTAACAAAGACATCACTCTTTCGACGAATAGGATAAACCCAAAGGAAATGTGAGAAATGGTCGAGGAATAGGACGTAGTATTTGAAGCCACTAATACTTAGAATGGGAGATGTCCAAATATCGGAATGAATAACATCAAACGAGGATTGAACAATGGAATTTGATTTATTAAATGGTAAACGAATGTGCTTCCAAGTTGATACGCATGAAAAAGGGAGTTTGCGTTGTCATTATTACAAGAAAATGAACCCAAAGAACGTAGAAAACGAAAAACGGACTCATCGGGATGTCCAAGTCGGCGGTGTCAAGTGGAACCCGAGGTGAAAAATGCAAAAGGGGGTGCGGATGGCAGAGCGCATGAGGCCGTGGGGATAAAGAATAGAGAGGACCCGAGCTGTCACATCAGAGTAGAGTCGTTTTGGTTACCTTGTCCTTCATAGAAAACCCAAAAGAGTCAAATTCAATAGAACAATTATTATCACGAGTAAATTGTCTTACCGAAATTAGGTTTTTGATAATGGACGGAGAAACAAGGACGTTGTTGAGATCAAATCTACAGTTGGGTGTAGGTAAGGTCGTTTGGCCGATAGTGGTTACGGGAATAGAGGATCCATCACCTTCATAGACACGTGGTTTAATGCTCGAATTAAAAGTAGTCTCGAGTATATCTGGTTGTGACGTAAGATGGGCGGTGGCTCCGGTGTCCATGTACCACGAGCCGTCGGTTGAGTTAGTGACGTTCATGGCATTAAACTCTTGGATTAGGTCTGACGGGGAAGCGACCGTTGTGTTGACAACCCGAGGCAGCCCATCCGGGCGCTGGACATTGGGATCGACGGTCATGGTCTGTGCCATGAGGGCTGCATGTTGCGGCATGGCGGATGGCATCGGGGATGACACAAAGGAGGATAGGCCCGGTGTAGATATCGCTGAGGGACCCATGCTTTGACGCGGCTGTTGTACCGGTGGTGTAGGGTGCAATTGCGGGTAAGGATTCCAGCCATAGCTGGAGAACGTGTGGGCATATGGTGGAGTCCAAGGCGGCGGCGGTTGGAATTGGTACTGCTGCGGCGGGGGGTTGGAGTACCAGCCGTTAGAGTTGTTGTTACGCCCGCGATGTCCCCTGGTTCCGCAGACGCGTGAGCATCTATGTTAGTGCTGATAGGGCAGCGGCGACGATCCATGGGCTGGTGGTTGGTATTGACGTGGAGGCTAATATGCCGGCGCGGGTGGGAGATGATGTTGCGAATCAGCCCGTGCGTACAGGGCAGTCGGGGCGGATCCGTGGTCGTGGTGAGAAGGATCGGGCGACGGTTTCGCGCGAGACGTTGCTCCTCCAGCTGTAGTATCGATCGAGCATCGTCAAACGTCGGGAATGGTTTCTGGTGTTCGACGACGTTGACGATGTTATCGAACTTTTCGTTCAACCCATTGAGCGTATGCATGACGAGGGATCATTCATTCACCGGCGCCTCTAGGTTGGCAAGGAGATCCGAAATCTTTCAGATCTTTTGGCAGTAGACGTGAATTGAGAGATCGCCGATGGTGATAGTGTGTAGTTCATTGTCGAGTTGTATCGTCTGTGCCTCCTTGTTGTCACGAAAAAGGCGTTCAAGTCGTAGCCATGTCTCTTGAACCATAGACTTCGTTTTGAGGATGTCTTGGAGGAGGGACTTTGAGATCGTCCCATAGATCCAAATTTTCACGAGGCCGTCAATGCACTTCCATTCATCGGATAGAGGAGCGGCCGGTGGGGCAGAGCCGTCAATGTGGCTCAAAACGCCGAAACTCTCACAATGAGTTTCGAACACATCGCGCCATGAGTCGTAGTTCAATTCTTCCATGTCTAGGGTAATGGGATATGGGATCGGATGTTGGTGATCCCGAATGGCTTCTCGGATGTGGCGGCCATGATGAGACACGAAAGAGACGACGGCTGCGATGGAGAATTAAACGAAAAAGAGAACAAAAAAGAACAAAGACAATGGATGAGCCAGCGGCCGAAGCGAAGGGTTCTGGCCGAAGAGGTGAGCCGGTGGCGGTGGGCAAAAGAGAGAAGAAGATTAGAGTTGCTCTGATACGATGTAATTTGGTAAAATTCCTTAATGGGTTTATTGTACATCATAAGATCCTAAGAATATGGAAAGTTAGGTAAAATAATGAAATACAATAATAAGAAAATACATATATGCTAATAATAATGACTCTAGGATTCGGGTTATAGTATTATAGAAACTATATAATCAGATTACCGTATTCAAGTACTCTCCTATGCAAGTAATTGTCGCATAATAAAAAAAACGAGTTATCATTTAATAATAACGACAACCGCAACGTCGGCATAGTTCGAGGTATGCTTACTTCATTCGTATTCTCCGAAGCTTCTCGATATCAAAACGAGTTTTTTTTTTGTCATTCTTTCTGTAAGTGATCGTACTTTTCGAATATATCTATTCAAAGATAGTTATATCAAATATCAAAAGATCAAAACTTTGAATAATTTAACTTGATTTTGTTATGACTATTTATATTATTTCTTTAATCTCAAATTTTAAATTCAAATGGATTCGATTTAATTCAATTCAAATTCGGAGAAATCTAAAAACCGAACTAAAAAAATGAGAAGCCGACACATTTGAGGAAAAGAGAGAGAAAGGCAAGACACGGGGTGAAGCAAAACAATACACATATATTACATCTCACATACACCCTTTATTAATAGGGATTCATATCTTAGTTTTGAAGAATTTATTTCTTCATCGTTAAGTTATATATATAAATATATAATACTTCTCTTTATATATTTATTTGGATATTTATTAGATTATGTTATTAAGAATTTATCGTAAAAAGTCCGTTATAACAAAAAATTATGAAAAAAAAGTAGATTCAAATAAACTCTTTTTTGAATCAACAACTTTATATTTCTTCAAAGACTTCATAGATGCTATAACCTGATATTCTGAATAATGATTTTTCGTATTAGTGTTTGTTGTCATTTTTTTTAATTTAGTCTAAGTTAAAGTGATATATGTGTAATTAATTATGTTAAAGAATTTGATCTTAAATTAATTTCTGAATTTCATGTTTGAATAGGTTAAAAATAAATAAGTCAAAGGCTAATAAATAGGAGAAAAAGAGAGTTAAAAATATGGAGGTTTGTTGGAGAAAATCAAAGAGTGTGAATTTTGGAACAAACACAGCAAGAAGACCTCTACATAAAGAGTGTTGGTCCTATGAACAAGATTAAGACTTCCCCATCAGAATAGAATGCTCGTAAAAGTCTAAGAGAGAAGTAGAGCTTAAATGGAGAAACCGAAAATAGTGTTTCTTTTCACTTTGTGAAGTGTATTTACACAAATCTTAGATAATGTATCTAGGGATTTGTGGGAGAGTGATTCGAGAATCATTCTGTAACCTAAGTCTATTGTGAGAATAGTCTTAAGCGGTCATACACGGGGTGTGTGACGTTTGGAGCTTAGAATTTGGATTCAAGACGGGTAGAATCTCAGGGGGAATCTGAGTCTGTATTCAGGTGTACCGGGAAGACCGTTTGAATTAAATTGAAAGTCCTTTAGAGTTTTAAAACTCCACCAAAAAGTATTGGCCATCTACTTTTTATTCTTTCAAATTATAAGGTTAAAGACATAATTGTCATGATGATACAATTGTGAAGAAATTATTTCGTATTTTTTGATTTTTTAAAGACGAGATTTATAAATAATATAAGTTATATTTACGTTTTCTTATCCTCTCATGTTTTCACGCTTTGTCTATTCATCTCTCATGTTTTGCAGTTATTCTATTCTCCCTCCAGCCTTTGCATTTATATTTCAACTTTCATTAAATCTATCATTTTTATACAATTCGAGCCAACCCAAATTGGGCTCGATTTTGACCTGATTTGTATTCGATTTTGACCCGATATGGGTCCAATTTTAACTCGATTTCGATCCAATTTTGACCTGTTTTGGGTCCAATTTTTACTCGATTTGGGTACGATTTTGATTTTTATCCGATTATAACCAGAATCAGTTTGAAATTTTAACAAAACCAAATTAAACTGAACTCAACCGAAATTCAAACAAAAACCAATTAAACCAACCATAATTTCTCTTCATTATTATCAGTTTCTCGACTTTCCTATTCATCCAATGCCTTCACTTGACGTCTTCAGTGTAATCTCTCACCGACAAGACGTTGGAATTCATTGTCCGTTTTCGTGGTTCTTGTTCGTCGTTCCTCTTGGTGGCTCGTGTTCGTTGTTCCTCTTCGCCTTGCCTCTTTGGCATTCGTTTTCATCACGTTTATATCCCTTAAATTATGTTTGTCATCCATTCTCTTTCTCGATCTGTATTTGAGGTTAGGCATGATTTGGTCGGTCGATGTGGCCACACAGTTTGGGTTTTGTGGTCAGTTAGGCATGGTTTAGGTTTACGGTCAGTGGTTCACTGTTTGAGGCATGGACAGGTAGTCGAGTGGGGCGCGGTTTGCAGGCACGGTCGAGTAGTTCATTTTCGGTGTCTTGATTGGTCGGTGTCGTAATTGATCAATGATTTATGTATTTGAAATGGTCAGTGTCTTGATTGGTCAGTGTCGTGATTGATCAATAATTTTTGTATTTTAAATGATGCAATGTGTTGGTTGATGATCAAGTTTATGCAGAAAAATATGATATAGACGTTCACATGGAATTAGGAAATTTTTTGTGATGAAGTATGTTCTGATAGCGATGAAGAATCAAGTGTGGAATTGTTTTAAGATGATGATGAAATGAAATTGATCAGTTTCACTATTATAAAAAGACATGAGGCTCAAATTACATCATCTCTGTTTTGTCTAGACCTTAAGGTAACATGTATTTCATTGATTATGTGTGTTGTATTTTTTTATTGTTTTCTACCATGTTGTATATTTATTTCGCAGAATCATATTGATGTTGGGGTAATCAATTTGAAGATTTTCTGTTATGTTTTTTTTTTTGTTGTTGAATAGATTAATATTTATTGTAATTTAAAAATGTTTTGTTATATTTTTTTTCTTGTTGAATAAACTAGTTTTATTGTAATTTGAAGATGTTTTTTTCTTGTTTAATAGGAATTTGTTCCTATATTTTACAATATATTTTCATTCAATTGGATTAATATTGGGTGAAATTCACATTAAATTCGGAAAAAATTGGTCGACATCGGACAAAAATTAACCGAAATCAGATATAATTGGGTCAAAATCGAATAAGAGGATAAAAATCGGACCCAATTTGGATTCAACTGCTCACTGAAATTATCATGAGTTATAAGAATGACATCTTGAAAGCAAAATAAAAATAAAGGGTAGATAATGGAGGTCAATGGAATTGGATATGACATTATCATGATTTGAAATATGGAAAACCGGATGTCTTGTGGCATCTGGAGATAACCACAAATGATAAACCACAATACGAGCAATTATCTAAAATAGTCTGAAATATCGGGTTGATAATTTTTTGTGATGATCGTTGTTCGACGATCGTTGCATGTAGCTTTGTAAAAACAATAACATGTTTCACAAATTTACATGCCACCATTTAGCTGTAAAAGGGTGTGTTTATGAAATAAAATAAACGAATTTGTTTTATCCATCTAACACAACCATAATGGTGATTCGTCTGTCTAATTTGGGTAAATCTTCAACGAAGTCCATAGAGACATCCTCCTAAATTTGGCACGAGATCAGTAACAAATGAAGTAGGCCTCATAGATAAGGATTGATTTCTTGCTCTTTGGAAAATGTTGCAGGCTATCATATATATGTGTACTACACATTGCATTCATGGATAATAAAAACTTTGTGATAGCCATTTTAGTGTGCAAAGTAACCCCGATTGTCCTCCTTGCGGTGTGTAATGATATTCATGAATTAATTGTAGTGCGGGTCTTTAATAATAACCACTCGATTGTTGTAATAGACGAAACCGTTGAGTGAGGTGTACATTTTTCTTAGGGATATGGTTGAGCGTTCACCGACTTAATTATGGTATGTGTTTTGCAATTTAGCTCTCAAAGGTCGTGTCAAAATTATGTCGTCGCTACGAACAATATTCATGAGAGTGCGAGTTGGTGGTTTCTGGTTTGTATACGATCTCGTAATGAGTTTTTTGATCCAATTTTGGATTTTCAATGTCAAAATGTGTTGCTCCAAGAGGTACCTAAATGAGCGTTGGTCTATTTGAATGAGGAATTTGTTCCCAGCATATATGGTCCAAATACATATGACGACGACGATTACCACCATCTCCTTTGGGTACGTAGATAATTTTTTTAGTAAAGCTCAATCCTTGACTCAAAAGAGTGATGGGCCATCCTTTTTAGGTTAAAACCGCTAAATCTCAAAAGTTTCTTTTTCCGATACATCCTAACAAAAATTGTCTTCTTTTAGTAAATTGGTGAGAGGTTGTGCAATGATGCCATTATCGCGTACAAATTTTTAGATCATAACCCATTAAGGCTATAATCCTCAAACTTTTGTGATTGTGGAGGTAGCTGGCCATTCAATCATTGCCTTAATCTTGATTGTGTCAGCTCGAACGACGTGTTGTGTAATGATATGACTGAGATACTCGAGCTCTTGTTGATTAAATGCGTACTTCTTAAATTTAAAAATAATCCTATGTTGACATAAAAGCTCGAAAATGTGTCGCTAATGACCGATGTGGGTTTCCCAGGATGGACTATAGATCAATATTTCATTGAAAAATACCAAAACATACTTATCTAGGAATTCTCGAAAGATGATATTCATTAAGCTTTAAAAGTTAATGGTGTGTTTGAACAATCGAAATGGTATTACTTTGCACTTGTAGTGATTATTATGAATTCGAAATGTAGTTTTATGAATATCTTGTGCCTGAACCCTCACTTGATGATACCTCGCCGCAATGAAATAACATACACCACGAAGGTCATCAAGCATATCGTTAATCATGGAAATAGGAAATCATTTTTTTATGGTGACTACGTTGAGGGTCCTTTTAGTCTATGCAAAATCTCTATGATCAACTCTTCTTCTTTACCAATAACACTAAGAGAAAGAATTGGAACTTGGCTTTATATATTATGCTTTTAACATTCCTTGAACTTTTTGTTCGATCTCATTTTTAAGAAAATGGGTGTATCTATACGACCACATATTAACCAGGTCGATACCTTCTTTTAAAATTATTTGATACCCCACGTTTCTTTTTGGGGAATTCCTCTAGTTCTCCAAAATTTTCATTAAACACCTCAACAAGATTCTACATATTTGGTAGCACAAGCCACAACAAATCTCATTTTACGACAAGATATACATACATCGAGTCCCCTTGTTTTGTTGAGTGCATTATCTCCAGTGAATTCGATTTAGTGATATCCTGTGGACTTAAACCATTCAGGTGACAATCGCTTGATCCCTGATAACAAATCATCGTTTTAATCTATTAATCGTATGTGGTGCTCCCAAGCTCGTGCAACCTCTAAATTTAAAGTATCCAATTCAGGTTACGTGAACCAATCCGAACAAACCATATTATTTGTAATATGGATTACCCTAAAAATTATATAGATGCATATTTTTAGAATCTATTCGGATTCAGGTTGGTTCGGTTCAGATCGGGTATAGATAAATTCTGAGGATCCAAACAACCAATTTAAATAAAAAATAAAATAAAAACTATAAAAAACCTAGATTAGTCGTCTTCCTTTCTATTTGTCCTTTCTTTTTTGTTATGCTTCCTCTATATATTTGCACATTCTTTACACAATTGTTATGTACCAGTATCAGTTGTCTTTTCTTGATCAATTATGTGCTCCTTCATTGTCTCTTCTTGATTGCTTCTTTGCTCCTCTGTTCATGTCGACGACCATTTTCTTTTTGCTATGGTGTTGGATACCAATTTCGCTCTTCAGTTTCTCTATATGTCCCCTCCAAGTCATTAATTTGAAACCCTACTGTTGTCTTAAATAGTATAATCAAATCACGCGGTTTTATCAAATGGGTTTCAGAAAACTTCTTCGATGGTTCCTATCATAACCCTAAACTGGACACCCCTATTCTAAATCTCCAAGCCCAAGTTAATAAAGAGCTTTTGGAGAGAATTGTTTCTTCATAATCAAAATGTACAACATTTAAATATACAACTGATGCTAGAAATTAGGAAGTTATACACTAGAATCACGGAGAATGATACAGTCAATCATGGAGAGTGATTACGATCAATTAATTATGCAAGATAACTGTGATTGAGTGATTGGAGAGTGATTAAGATATCCGTGATTTATTGATTGGAGATTGATTGGAGAGTGATTGGAGAACATAATCAGTTTCCATCTATGATGCCCTGCAAGATTAGGCTCGAAACCGAGAGCAACCTTGACCCGTAGTAGTTCAAAGCGCGCTCGCGGTAGTGGCTTTGTGAGTCTGTCGGCTAATTGATATGTAGAAGACACATGAATGACCCACAAAAGACAAAATGTATTAGACTTTGAATGTAGTAGTATTCGATGGCTATATGCTTCATGCGCGAGTCGAAAACCGGGTTTGTGCACAAGTATGTGGCTCCAACATTGTCGCAGTAGATCACTGGAGTTGTTGGAAGAGATATACCAAGCTCAGTGAGTAACGACGTAATCCATTGAAATTCAGAAGCCGTGGAGAGACTGATTTGTATTCGGCCTCCGTTCATGACTTGGCAACAAACCGTTGCTTTTTAGAAGACCGTGGGATGGGATTCTTGCCAAGATAGGCAATGTATGCACCTGTAGAGCTGAAATCATCACAATCACCTCCTCAATCTGCATCGGAGAAGGCATGAAAAAAGAAATTATCGTCCCAAGAGTAGAGTACACCGAGAGAGCTTGTCCCATTGATGTATCGTAGGATACGTTTGGCAGCTTGCCAAATGCTCTGTAGTTGTCCGATGCATGAATTGAGATAATTTGTTGATTGCAAAGGCAATGTCTGGATGTGGAAGAGTAAATACTGGAGACTTTCGAGAACTTGCCCGAATTTAGTTGGATTATCAAGTGCTTGTGCAGAGAGAAGCGAGACGTCGATGATGACATTGGAGTCGAGACCGGCTTAGAATTAAGCATATCATGTTGACCGAGGACATCACAGATGTACGTTTTTTGTGTGAGAAGAACACCTTTGGAGGAGCGAATGACTTCAACTCCAAGGAAGTAAGAAAGAGGCCCAAGATCTTTGAGAGAGAACCGGTTTGATAAGAGATCGATGAAGTGGTGAACAAAATCCTTGTGTTTGCCTGTTATAATGATGTCATCCACATAGACTAGGAGGTACATTGTGATGTTTTGCTGCCGAAAAAATGAAGAGAGATGAGTCTGATAAGGAGTTGACAAGCCGGACTGCAGTAGAAATGTGCGTAGCTCATTATACCAAGCCCGTGGGATTTGCTTGAGGCCGTAAAGAGCCTTTCAAAGCTTGCATATGTGAGAGGGATTATCCTTGTCAATGAACCCGAGTGGTTGAGCCATATACACATGTTCATGTAGAGACCATTGAAGAAAAGCATTATTAACGTTGAGTTGACCAAGATCCTATCCATTCGAGGCCACAATGCTTATTACAAGACGAATGGTGGCGGGTCTGATGACGAGGCTGAAGGTTTCTTGGTCATCAACTCCTGATCTTTGATGGAATCCTTTGGAAATGAGTCGAGCTTGGTACCTTTCAATGGAGGTCATTAGATTTTCGTTTAATACGGAATACCCATTTGCAACCAACAATGTTTTATGGTGGATGTGGAGGCACAAGAGTCCAAGTTTGATTCTGAAGAAAAACATCAAATTCATTGGTCATCGCAATATGATAACGTCTATTTTGTTATAGTATTTTAGTTTGTTTATATAGTTAGTTTAATCATTCATTTGAACTTTACCAAGCATTAGAGCATCTTTCCTCATGTTTTGCAGCAAATGGAGATCCCGGGACACAAACCGAGCGGATGCCGTAAAACGTGACCATTCCACGCCAAAGGAGAGGAAACCCGCGTGGGGTGCCTACCTTAGCCCACGCGGGGCAAGACAATCAGCTCACTCCTCCAACATATCCAGCCCGAGTCGGGCTCCCTATCAGCCTGCGCAGACTCTCTCCTGCCAGCCAGCCCACGCGGGACACTCATTAGCCCGCGCGGGTCGCGAACCAGAAAAGAAAATTTAGCAACACAAGAAAAGGAACATGTTGGCTACTTAAACCAAAAGGAAATATGGTTAGGTAAGATAAAGGGGAGCTACATGGCTGGAAAATAAAAAGGAAAAGTTGAAAATTACACAATAATGAAAAAACAAGAGATGGAAAAACTCGGAAAAGGAAAATTGCAGTAGCTCTAAGAAAAAGGAAATTCCAGCCACTAGAGAGGAAGAAAAGAGGACGGTCAAAGATGAGAGCTTGGAGAGAAGGAAAGAGGAGAAAGAGATCTAAAAGGGGAGAGCTTCAGCAGCCCAAGACGTACAGAAACAAAGAGAGAAAACACAACACACACGTAGAGAGAAAGAAGAGAGCAGAACGCACACACGAGGGCGAAGGACGGAGCAACAAAGTCGGAGCACGGAGGAGCTGTTGAAGACGTCGGTAATAGAATAGGGAGGAATCTTATTCTTTATCAATGTTTAATATAGTTATCTTTCGTGTTCTGTTTTCTAAGTTCATGTCCGAGTAGGTCCATAGCCATGGGTTAGAGAGCTTTGCCGATATGTAATGAAGTTTTGTCTTAATGCTTGGTTATAATATTTGATCGTTTCGGATTGATTGGTTGTTCGTAATGCTTTTGTTCTTGTTGGCCGCTTGAATGAATGTTTATAAAAATCTAATTGCATTGGGAGATAAATTAATTTCATTGGGAGATGAATTGGATTTTGGAACGTAGCCATGATATGAAGTCTCAATTGATTTAGAACCTTGGCCGGTCAGTTGATTAAACTTAGGAATTAGGATAGCGATCTTAATGCATCTAGTAGGTGAGATTACACAATTGGGAGATTGGTAGTACGCATGCTAAATAGTGGGTTTCGGCATCAGGAGAGTTATTCCTTAGGAAAGAGCTTGAATTCCCCGAATATGTAACGATATCTATAACCATGATCTTGTTAGAATTTCGTTATATCATCATGCATCTCTCAAAACCTGTGGTGTTTAGTTCATTGAGTTTAATCCGATAGTTAGTTAGTTGGTTTACATATATTTGCATTCCCATCACTTATTTATTTTACATGTCTTATTCATTAGTTTACTAGCTTTAGAGTTGCATCGATTCCTCGTGTTCGATCCTAGTACTATACGATCCGTATTCTTGTGGAAGTGCTAGTCTAGGTAATTATTACTTGATATTAACCACATCAAGTTTTTGGCGCCGTTGCCGGTAATTGATTACGGCTTTAGAGTTAGGATACTTTTGAACTAGGATATAGTCCTTTCTGGAGTCTTTATTTGTTTTTCGTATTTTTTGCTTTTGTTTTCTTTCTTTTTGAGTCAATTTTTTTTACCTCTCAGAGCATAATCGAATTTTTTATTCTTTATTTTGCGAGGTAACATGAATGAGGTACATCATTTGTATGCCGGTATAGCTGAATTAAAAGATCAAATTTCCGGAATTTATCACATGCTGTCGAACTCACACCGTCCACATAACTCGGAGCAATCATTGGAACAAGAAGTTTGGGGGTATGAAGAAGTGAACTACGAGAGTTACAATCAGTCTTTCGGGAACACATACAATCATGGATGGAGTGATCACCCAAACTTCCCGTATAGGAACTCTGAAGGTGTTTTGAATGCGCAACATCTATTGGGAAATTTTCAGCCGCAAGCGATGCAACGAAACCAGAACTTTCAGAATTATCAATCATATGTGCCCCCATGTCGGCAGCAAGAAGCGAATGCCGATATTATTTTCATGCTCGCTTAACTCTTACAAGGGGAGAAAGATCAATACGATGAACTTAGAGAGATGCGAGCGAGTTATGGAGACGTAAAGAAGGAGGCTATGGAACTTGAAACACACCTAAAGAGCTTAGAAAATCAAATTGCACAACTCGCTACAAATTCTTTCAAACCACAAGGAGTTCTATCGGGAAGATCAGAAACAAATCCTCGTGAGCATGTCAATGAAATTTGCCTAGGGAATGGTAAGACGGTGGATCAGCCTTCTTTGATGTCTGAAAGGGGTGAAGCATCTATCACAGTAGTGGAAACAGCTGTCAGCTTAAGGAGAAACCCGAGGAGGAAGAGGAGCCAAAATATGTAAAATCGGCCCCGAGGCCATCTCCTTTACCGTTTCCACAACGTCAACTCAGGAATATGGTATATCAACCCAGTCCTTCAACATTTGGAAAGGATGAAACGTCTACTACAACAATGGAAAAGGGCATTGACATTGAAGAGCATAAAAACAAACCCTTGGAGAAAGAGGAGCCAAGGTACGTAAAACCAGATCCGAGGCCACCTCCATTGCCATTCCCTCAACGTCAACGCATGAAAACGGTGGATCAGCCAAATGCATAGATATTTGAAAAAGGAGAAGAATCTAACACAAAATAGGATAAGGTTATGGAAATTGATGAGCATAAGAAGAAACCCAAGGTGGAAGTAGAGTTCAACTTAATTGACACACTTGAGCAGCCATGTGTTATCGATTTCGTGTTTCCCGACGGCGTCTTTGAGAATTTAGCCAAGGAAGTTTGTGAGGAATTTGAGAATACGGATTCCCTAGATATGACTCTCACAGCAGTTGGAGAAGGGTTATATAAGGTACCAAACGAGCTGCTTTACAACAAAAAGAGAACCCCCCGACCGAGACTTCCGCACAACCCGAGCTAAAGGTGATGCAAATTGATAACGTCTATTTTGTTCTAGTATTTTAATCTATTTTCATAGTTAGTTTCATCATTCATTTGGGTTTTACCAAGCAATAAGCATCATGATCATCTCGTTTTCAGTCATTTTGGAGCTAAAGGACGTGCCAAGACAAAGTACAAACATCGAGGATCATCACGGGACAAACGGGACGAGAATCGGCAAGGAATAGCCACTACCCGAGAGGGTAATTCCCTAGCCCGAGCGGGCATTTGTTACAGCGATTTTTTCCAGCGAATTATGCACAAGTCGGGCAAGAAATACCACGCCCGGGGCCTCAGCCCGAGCGGGCAGAACCTCAGCCCGAGCGGGCAAAACCTCAGCCCGAGCGGGTTGCCTCTTTTTTATCGCGTTCTTGCACGATCTTCTGTGCCGTACCCGAACCAGTCACTTACCTTGTCCGCGCGGTTCGCGTCCGTCACATGCAACTCCAAATAAGTTAATTTGACTTAAAACAAATGGGAGTTTGTTGGAGACTTATACAATAAGAAAAACGCCTTTAGAGAAGAGGAATAAGTGATATTTCGCTGGAAGAAGTAATGGAAACGTTGCCAACTTAATCAAGTAATGGAAAACTCAAGAAAAGACAAGAAAAGGGGGTGGCTGCTGCAATGGACAAGGGGAGAGCTGGAGGGAATAATTGAGAGAGAAACGAGGAGAGAAGAGAGAGCCCACAAAGAGAGAAAGAAGGAGAGCAGCACACACACACAAGGGTGAAGGACGGAGCGAGGAAGCCGGAGCGTGGAGGAGCTATTAAAGACATCGGTAATAGAATAGGGAGGGATCTCATTCTTTATCCATGTTGAATATAGTTATCTTTTGTGTTTCTTTTGCTTAGTTCATGTCCGAGTAGGTCTATAGCCATGGGTTAGAGAGCTTTATGTAATGAAGTTTTGTTCTTAATGATTGGTTATAATATTTGTTCATTTCAGATTGATTGGTTGTTTGTAATGATTTTATTCTTGTTGGTAGCTTGAATGAATGATTATAAAAATCTAATTGCATTGGGATATGAATTGGATTTTGGAACGTAGCCATGATATGAAGTCTCAATTAGTTTAGAACCTCTGCCGGTCAGTTGATTGAACTTAGGAATTAGGATAACGATCTTAATGCATCTAGTAGGTGAGATTACACAAATCGAAGATTGGTAGTACGCATGCTAGATAGTGGTTTTAGGCATCGGGAGAGTTATTCCCTAGAAAAGAGCTTGAATTCCCCGAATACGTAACGATTTCTATAAACATGATCTTGTTAGAACTTCGTTGCATCATCGTGCATCTCTCGAAACATGTGGTGTCTAGTTTATTGAGTTTAATCCGATAGTTAGTTAGTTAGTTAGGTAGTTTATCTTTGTTCGCATTCTCATCACTTATTGATTTTATATGTCTTATTTATTAGTTTTCTAGCTTTAGAGTTGTATCAATTCCTTGTGTTCGATCCTGGTACTATACGATCCGTATTCTTGCGGAAGCGTTAGTCTAGGTAAATTATTACTTGAGATTAACCACATCAAGTTTTTGGCGCCGTTGCCGGGGAATTGATTACGGCTTTAGAGTTAGGATACTTTTAGATTAGGACGTAGTCCATTCCGGAGTCTTATTTGTTTTTCGTGTTTTTGCTTTAAGTTTTTTTTTTCTTTTCTTGAGTCAAATCTTTTTACCTCTCGGAGCCTAACCGATTCTTGTGTTTCTATTTTGTGAGGTACATTATCGTGCGAGACCGAAGAAGAACAAATGGCAGAACGTCGCATTCTAAACGCGCCGCAAATTCCAGCCGCGTTAACCTATGGAACATATATGGCTCCTAGGCATACGCAACTCTTGTCTTGCATCGTAAGAAGTGATGCCCACGTCGAGTTACAACCAGCATTCATTCAGATGCTCGGTAACGCAACATTCAGAGGGAGACCCACTGAGGATCCAAATCAGCATCTTACTGATTTTAAGATGCTTTGCCAAACAATCAGAACCGGAGAAGGAATCTCGGATGAGGATGTCATGCTCGCTGCCTTCCCATTCTCAGTAAAGGATAAAGCACAAGACTGGTTGTATTCCCAACCGGCAAACTCTATAGGATCATGGGGGCAGCTAGAGGAAAAGTTCATGATGCGATTCTTCCCTCAGAGTAACGCTCAGCTCGCTAAGAATCAAATCAACACATTCGTCCAAGGGGCAGCTGAGAATTTACACGAAGCGTACGAACGTTTCAAAGGCTATCAACGCCTTTGCCCACACCACAACATGGATCAGAGTTATCTTATACATAACTTTCTGCAAGGACTCATGGATAACACGAGAATTCTGATCATAGCCATAGCTGGAGGTTCTTTGAGCAATCTCACTTTTCCACAAATCGAAAACTTGATTGATCGTATGGCCGATGAGAGCAGCAACACTGCTGGAGAATACAATCGCAACGCTCCAGCAAGGGTAGCCAACTTGAACAACACGCATGCCTTATATGCCGAGATAGCTGAAGTAAAATATCAAATCAGTGGAATCTACAATATGATGTCCGAAGTGCATCGATCGAAATGTTTTGAGCAGTCGGTAGAGCAAGGAATTTAAGGGTACGAGGAGGTGAATTATGTGAGCAACAATCAGCCTCTAGGTAACACGTACAATCCCGGATGGAGAAATCACCCAAAATTCTCCTACAAGAATTCCAATGGTGCATCCAATGCACAACAACTATCAGAAAACTTTCAGCCACGAGTGATGCAAAGGAATCAGAATTTCCAGCCAAGGAAGGATCCCCAAACCCAGAATTACCAGCCACGTGCGCCTCCTCCTCCACAACAAGAAGCTAATACCGATATTACGTCTATGCTAGCTCAACTCTTACAAGGACAAAAAGATCTATACAACGAGTCTAGAGGGATGAGAGCAGAACATGAAGAGGTAAAGAAACAATTTGTGGAGATGAAGACAAACCTAAAGATCTTGGATACTCAAGTTGCACAACTCGTTGTGAACTCCTCTCAGCCGCAAGGAGTTCTACCGGGGCGACCGGAAGCAAATCCTCGTGAGCAAATCAACGCCATTCACTTAAGGAGTGGTAAGACATTGGATCAGCCCACTCATTCAACGTTTGAAAAGGGAGAATCATCTAGGACAGTAGCGAGAGAGGGCAGCAACGTCGAAGAGCACAAAGAGGAGGAAGAGGAGCCTAAATACGTCAAACCCGAACCAAGGCCTCCTCCTTTGCCATTCCCTCAACGTCAACACAAAAAGAACGAGGATGCTCAATTTTCAAAGTTTGCTGAGATGTTGAAGAAGATGCACATCACTTTCCCATTCCACGAAGTGTTGAAGAAGATGCCTTCATACGCCAAGTTCCTCAAAGACGTACTTGCAAACAAACGAGACGTAGAGACGGAAACCGTCATGGTGACTAACTCGATGTTACAGCCAAACCTACCCAAGAAGATGCCCGATCCAGGTATATCCGTCATCCCTTGTAAAATAGGTGCTTATGAAATTAGCCATGCACTAATTGATGTCGGAGCAAGCGTAAGCGTGTTACCATTGCTGTTATACGAAAAAATGGATCTTAGGGACATGTTGGATCTTAAACCTACACGAATGGCGCTCACCATGGCTGATCGAAGTGTTAGGATACCCGAGGGCATGCTGGAAGCCGTGCCATTACAAGTTGGGAAGTTCTTCGTCCCGGTCGATTTCGTTGTCTTGGATATGGAGGAGGACAAGAAAATCCCAATTATTCTCAGTAGGCCGTTTCTCAATACGGCAAAGACGATCATACATTGTGCTGAAGGTAGACTCACACTTAAATTCAGAGATAAAGAAGTGGAATTAAATCTGAACGACACACTCAAGCAGCCTTTTATGGTGGATTCGGTATTCCACATTGAGGTCCTAGAGAGACTAGCCGAAGAAGTCATTGACAAGTTCGGGAATATGGATTCCGTTGAGTTAGCTCTTTTAGCAGCTGAAAAAGAAATGTATAAAGACCCGAATGATGCAACATACTATACTAAGCTGCTGGACGAAGAAAAGACGAAGGAGATTCCAAACACCGAGCTAGACGCACTCCGAGCAGATTTCTGTGCAATCCGAGCACAGCAGTTCGTAAGCAAAGCAAAAGGTGAAATTTTGGACAATCCTTATCAAGAAGAGTGCTCAACCCACAAACACATAAGCACAGCTCGGTTGGACATCAATTTGAATGAAGAAAACGTCCTAAATCAGTGCGCAAAGCTCTGCGCATCCAAGGCAGATTCCAGCGCGTGTCAAATAGGAGGTAGCGCGAGTTCAACCACTCCTGAGACGCCTAACAGCCATGCCAAACGTCCAGCACCCAATTGGGACATCGATAAGGCACCCAAGGTGAAGAGAAAGCTTTCACCACAAGGGCTCACGTGCCAACAAATTCCAGAAATGTTAAAGGCAACAAAAGACGAACGCCTAACCGAATTCATGGAGTTCATAACTGGACTCATGGATAGCTCAGCCAAATTCTTTGGATAGCACGATCTAGCCCCAAACATAGATAACAACATGACTGAGCTTAGGGAGGACATGACTGATCGTGCAAGGAATCCAATTTATCCGCGTGCTATACCCAGTAAAGCACACTATGCACGCGAGACGCTACGCACACGACGACGTCGAGGACGTCCACCTAATGAGTAGCACGTTTTGGTCAGGCTCGTGACCTTAAACAAGCGCTTCTTGGGAGGCAACCTAAGCCCCATA
Organism: Gynandropsis gynandra; assembly: GCA_036759665.1. NCBI lineage: Eukaryota > Viridiplantae > Streptophyta > Magnoliopsida > Brassicales > Cleomaceae > Gynandropsis > Gynandropsis gynandra. The sequence goes on from CM071868.1 coordinate 10,253,862, forward strand.
TCCTTTAGTTATTTCGTTTTAGTTTTTTTTAGAATTCGACTCTTATTCTTTTCACAAGCATGCTCCTTACCAACAACCCCGATGTATCGTACTGTCGCCTTTGAATTGTATTACTTTTGTTACAGTTTTCCACTTTGAAATCATCCACAACATAAGGAAAGACGCGTACGCACAGCTACATCAACTCGGGACAGCAAGCACACATCAGGTGCACACGTTCCTATCTATAGTATTTTTCCCCGAGTTTTTGCGTGTTAGTCCTTCTCTTAGGTATTGAACACCGCGGTGTTCCGCACACGTTCCTATTTATAGTATTTTTCCCCGAGTTTTTGCGTGTTAGTCCTTCTCTTAGGTATTGAACACCGAGACGGTGTTCCGTTCAAGTCTGGAGGGTATTCTTCGAATGTCATGATTGTGATTAGGATTTAAATGTTGAGTTCTTCGTTTTGTTTTTTTTAGGATTAGACGGACGGATATCTAGTACGAAAAATTTCAAACTTTAGTCACCTTGTGCAACCTTGTCGAATCGGGAACAAAAGTCTAGGTCTGCTGAAACATACCTTTAGATATCGATTGTTAGTGGTCGTGCATGAATCCATAGCCTATAGTTTTATTCCTTCCCTTAGACTTCAATCCCAAGCACTTATATCTTTGAGCGTACCTTTCATTCCTTGTTTTGTTTCGATCATTTTATTTCCACGCACTTATAGTCCGTTGTCAATAGACTAAGTTCTTTAACTTTTTCAGCCCTACATTGACATGAGTGCATCAATATTGATGGTTCGGGTCTAAGTGGTGGGTCGAGGTGTTTTTTCTACATCCTAAGGGTTAGAGTCGGCGTATTCACACTAGTTAATCAAAAAGAAAAAAAGAAAAAAAATAAAAAAATCAGCAAAAATGCAACCTCTTCACTCCGCTAAGGTTACGAGACCTTATGAGTGTGCCAATTGGTAACCTGGGTCTAAGTAGAAGGCTGTCCTCTTCAACTCCGACGTCCTAGAAACCGAGTGCAAATTTTCAAATAAAAAAATGTGTGGAAACCGAAAAAAAAAGAAGAAGAAAAAGAGAACCGAGAAAGAAGAAAAAATAATTTTCTTAAGAATGATATCGAACTGTTTGTGCATTAGAATAGGTATGGAGATTGTTTGGATGTTGTCTAGGGGTTAGTGAAATGAACTCAGGATATGTGTAGGATTGCACGGTTAGTGGCTTTCGGTAGATAGAGGTCTAAATTTGGTGCTTTTAGATCTATGTTCGTGTGACGCGTTATTGTGTAGGGTGGCTGACTTTCCGAGTTGATTGTGCTAGTTTTCGGTTGTTGTCTAACTCCGTTCCTGCTTCTTTCTAGTCTTGCTCGAGGACGAGCAAAGGTTCAAGTTTGGGAGAGTTTGATAACGTCTATTTTGTTCTAGTATTTTAATATATTTTCATAGTTATTTTCATCATTCATTTGGGTTTTACCAAGCAATAGGCATCATGATCATCTCGTTTTCAGTCATTTTGGAGCTAAAATACGTGCCAAGACAAAGTACAAACATCGAGGATCATCACGGGACAAATGGGACGAGAATCGGCAAGGAATAGCCACTACCCAAGCAGGTAATTCCCTAGCCCGAGCGGACAATTGTTACGGCGATTTTGTCCAGCGAATTGTGCACGAGTCGGGCAAGAAATACCACGCCCGGGGCCTAAGCCCGAGTGGGCATCAAGTCAGCCTGAGCGGGCAGCTGCTCAGCCCGAGCGGGTTACCTCTTTTCCATCGTGTTCTTGCATGATCTTCCGTGCCGTACCCGAGCGGGTCACTTACCCTTCCCGCGCGGGTCGCGTCCGTCACCTGCAACTCCAAATAAGTTAATTTGACTTAAAAAAAATCGGAGTTTGTTGGGGACTTATACAATAACGAAAACGCCTTTAGAGAAGAGGAATAAGTGATATTTCGCTGGAGAAAGTAATGGAAACGTTGCCAACTTAATCAAGTAATGGAAAACTCAAGAAAAGGCAAGAAAAAGGGGGTGGTTGCTGTAACGAACGAGGGGAGAGCTGGAGGGATGAATTGAGAGAGAAACGAAGAGAGAAGAGAGAGCACACAGAGAGAGAAAGAAGGAGAGCAACACGCACACACAAGGGTGAAAGACGGAGCGAGGAAGCCGGAGCGTGGAGGAGCTATTGAAGACATCGGTAATAGAATAGGGAGGATATGATCCCGGAGGACGCTGAAGACGCGACCATCAACAGTGAGGAGGACGCGACCCGCGGAAAGGAAGAAGAGGGAATCTCTGCGACCCGAGACGCCATTAGGTCAAAATACGTCGGTCCCGTGACCCGAGCCCGAGCTCTAGAAGAGGATGCCTTGATCATATCCGCTGGTCCCATGACCCAAGCCAAGTCCGCAAAGCTCAAGGAAGCTATTATCGGGATTCTCACGACCGCCCACGCCCACGAGGAGTATACTAGTTCACGCGATGTCACGAATTTCAAGAACGTCATCAAAGCCGAAGCTCGACCCGCTACGGTCATTGATTAGGTTAAGTGACCCGCGTGTACTCTTTTCCCCTCGTCGGTTTTGTCCCACCGGGTTTTCCGACGTCGGGTTTTTAACGAGGCCGCGAGTCACTTATTTTCCCGCAACCTAATTAATGATCGGGCGCGAGACACGAGACGGACGCAA
>CM071868.1:10257574-10297386 GCA_036759665.1 Gynandropsis gynandra
CGTTCCATGGTAAAGCCGACCCGGACGTATACCTAGAATGGGAAAAAAGGGTGGAGCTCGTTTTTGGTTGTCAAACCTACCCCGAGGCCAAGAAGGTGAGGGTAGCGGCCACGGAATTCTACGACTACGCGTTGAGTTGGTGGGATCAACTCACGGTTTCTAGGCGGCGAAACGGAGAAGAACGAGTAGAACCATGGCTGAAAATGAAAGCCATAATGCGCAAGTGATATGCTCCGAATCACAATCTCCGAGACTTACACAAATCGATTCAAATCGATCAACAATTCCAGCGAAGAAGGAGCTCTCGTTCTAACTTTGGTGTTGAAAAATACTTTCAACTACAAGAGGAAAAGCCGAGCAAACCATGGAGAGACAAATCTGCTCCAGCGAAGACGAACACGGTAAATCGAGAGCCTTCCGCAACTCTCGTGCGACCATTCGTTCCACACACCCTTGTGCAATTCGTTGCAGCAAGGCATATCCGTCACTAACCAAATCTAGAGCGTCGATTCATTCGGGATCGCGTCAAGTGGCATCAGAGCTCGTTCTAGAGCAACAGTTAGTTTTTTTTATTTTTCGTTTTGATCTTTCGATCAAAACTTGTTTTAATCCTACGAAAAATTTAAAATATATATATATAAAAAGGAACGTTCGAAGATTCAAAAGTTTGTTCCGTGAGTGATTAGCTTGAACGAATCATTGTTAAGAAGATTGAAGTATTCGTGCGCCTAGGTTTAATGGTTAGAAGCCTATCGTGTACAAGTTTTCATTTTGTGCGTTTGTGATCGTTGAAAACGTTAAGTTGCGAACGTGATTAAAAGGATATTGAACGTACTAGTTTGTGTGTTTGAAATTATTTTCGAACTTAATTAGTCCGTGAGACAGAAAACCCATTCAAACGCGTGAGTGCGCGACCGAATCCGTACGTGTTCTAGTCTAGGGTTTTGGTTTTTGTTTTTCTTCCCGCTTGTGGCTGCTCCTTTTGTTAAGTGTGCAGGAGCTTACGGACAGATTCATGCAAAAGAAAAACCCGAGACACACGGGTGTCATGAAGGGCGAACCAAGCCGTGTCAATGAGAGACTCATTGAGGCTCTCACGGCTCGCCTAGAGCAAAGTCTCAACAACAAGATGGAGGAATTCTGTCAAGGGTTTCAAGCCGAACGTCCCCCACGGCCATTCTATTATTTGGTATTTAACAAGATTAAAATGAGAAAATATTCTGTAACCAAAACACTGTATGAAAATTCGATTAGTTATTCTAAATAATATAATAATTCAAAATATTTGAGAAGATGGGGAGATCGCTCTATAACTTTGATTTATATGGTTAAAATATACGTAGAGAATAATATGATTTAGAAATGAATTATGTATTTTGGTATATATTTATTTTATCGATATTTACACGTCATTAATAATATTTATTTTTTCTCAATTTGCTTCTTTTTTCTTATCTTTTCAGATTTAGATTTATATTTTCTTCAAAATTCATATTTAATCTAAATATCATGATATAATATAAAAATATGCTTATATTTAAAATAAACAAATTTAAATCCTACTAGTTCAATTGGATTCTAGTGAAATTGAGAGCAATTGGTATCACATTGATCTTTGTATCATCTTTGTATAGTTTTTTCTATAGTGAAGGAATTTTTTGTGCCATATTTCAAAAGGAACACCTAAAAAGAAGAAACCAAATACTCAAATACACTATGAGTTGTAAGTCGCTGGTCTATTGGATAACCATACACTTTTTCTTGATGAATTTCAACATTACGTGGAGATCGAGGAGATGCTTCATAAAGCGATTCTCATCGAACAACAACTCCAGCGGCGACGCAACCCCCGTTCGGGTTATGGGGCTGGAAAATATGGCCAGTCACGTGATGAGAGACCGAGTTATCCCCGGAGGGACAACACGGTACAAGCCGGCCGCGACCCGCTAAAGACGCAGACCGCGGGCCGAGACGCACCGAAAACAATTTCAACCGCGCCGCGCAACAAAGGTAAAACCGAGGCCACAACTTCGAGGGCTCGGGACGTGAAATGCTTTAAATGTCACGGAAGATGACATTATGCCAGTGACTGTATCAACAAGAAGGTAATGATTCTTCGTGATGACGGAGAATTTGAATCCGAGGACGAGGCGGCCGCACTATCGGACGAGACGCAAGAAGATAAACCAGCCACGGGAGAATTGTTGGTCACGCAACGTGCCCTAAAAACACAGCCCAAGTGTGATGAGCAAGAACAGCATGAAAATCTGTTCCACACCCGCTGTTTGGTTCACGGGAAGGTTTGTAGCGTCATCATTGACGGAGGTAGCTGCACGAATGTAGCTAGCGCTACGATGGTTCGAAAGCTCGGATTAAAAGTTCAGAAGCATCCGAAGCCGTATAAGCTTCAATGGTTGAACAAAAACGGTGAAATGAAGGTGACGAGCCAAGTGACCGTTCCATTTTCCATAGGAAAATATGAGGACGAGATCCTATGCGATGTACTTCCGATGGAGGCAAGCCACATCTTGCTCGGAAGACCTTGGCAGTCAGACCGCAAAGTGAAGCACGACGGTTACACCAACAAGCATTACTTCGAATATAACGGTAAAAAGACGATACTTGTCCCATTGACGCCGAAGGAAGTTATGCAGGATCAAGCTCATCTAAAGAAGCAGAACGCCCTTGAGCTCAGACCGTCGAACTTTTTCGCACGATTACCAAATCGGCCAGCATACCGAACCAACCCCGTGGAGACAAAGGAGCTGCAAAGGCAAGTCAAGGAGCTTATGGCCAGAGGACATATTCGCGAGAGTATGAGTCCATGCACCGTACCCGTGCTTCTCGTGCCAAAGAAAGATGGCAGCTGGCGCATGTGTGTTGATTGTCGTGCAATCAACAACATTACGGTGAAGTATCAACATCCTATTCCTAGGCTAGATAACATGTTAGGTTTACTGCATGGAAGTAGGATATTTTCACAAATTGATCTTAAAAGTGCATATCCTCAAATTGGGACGAAAGACGGTGACGAATGGAAAACGGTATTCAAAACTAAACATGGATTATATGAAGTGTTAGTGATGCCTTTTTGGTTGACAAGTGCACCTAGTACTATCATGCGTTTAATGAACCAAGTTCTTAGAGAGTTTATAGGTAGAATCGTAGTGGTTTGCTTTGAGGATATGATGTTCTATAGTAAAGCGTTAGAAGCACACGTTGGATTCTAGGTTTTGTTATAAGTACAGATGGAGTCAAGGAGGACGAGAAGAAGGTCAAATCAATTCACAAATGGCATAGACCAAAGACCGTCGGAGAAGCTCATGGAGTCACGGAGTTCTATCATCGCTTCGTGAAGGGCCTTAGTAACTTGGCTACCCCTCTTACCGAAATCATTAGGAAAAATTTGGGATTCAAGTGGGAGGAAGCACAAGAAGAAGCGTTCCAAACGCTAAACAAGAAGCTTACTCATATCCCTCCTTTAATTTTACCGGATTTCCTTAAAACATTTGAAATCGAAACTGATACATCTAGTGTAGAAATTGGTGTAATCTTTATGCAGGAACAAAAGCCAATCTCTTATTTCAGCAAGAAGCTTGGAGATGCTAACCTCAATTGTGCCACATACGATAAAGAGCTTTACGCGCTTGGGAGAGCGTTGCGAACGTGGCAGCATCAACTATGGCGCTTTCGAGCCCGAAAGCGAATGATTTTCAAACCCGGTGATCAAGTTTGGATTCACCTAAGGAAAGAGCGTTTTTCAAACGAGCGGAAGCCAAAGCTCATGCCCCGGATCGACGGTCCATTTACCGTAACCAGAAAGATCAACAACAACGCCTACCGGCTGGATCTACGAGGTAAGTATAATGTGAGTTCTAGTTTCAACGTTTCTGACTTAATGCCTTATGTTGCAGACCAAGCGGATTTCAGGGCAAATCCTTTTGAAGAAGGGGGGCATGATATGATCCCGGAGGACGCTGAAGACGCGACCATCAACAGTGAGGAGGACGCGACCCGCGGAAAGGAAGAAGAGGGAATCTCTGCGACCCGAGACGCCATTAGGTCAAAATACGTCGGTCCCGTGACCCGAGCCCGAGCTCTAGAAGAGGATGCCTGGATCATATCCGCGGGTCCCATGACCCGAGCCTCCACGCCCACGAGGAGTATGCTAGTTCACGCGATGTCACGAATTTCAAGAACGTCATCAAAGCCGAAGCTCGACCCGCTACGGTCATTGATTAGGTTAAGTGACCCGCGTGTACTCTTTTCCCCTCGTCGGTTTTGTCCCACCGGGTTTTCCGACATCGGGTTTTTAACGAGGCCGCGAGTCACTTATTTTCCCGCAACCTAATTAATGATCAGGCGCGAGACACGAGACGGACGCAAAACAAGGTGCACGACCAACAAGAATCCTATCTTCTTGTTTGAAGATTTCAAGACCATTATGAAGGCCCTTGAATTAAGAGTAGCATTTATTGAAGTTGAAGTTTGAATTTTTCTTGTTTTTATCTTTATATGGCCGTCCACCCCTTGTAGCAAGACCATCCAACTTTTATCAACTTTTATCTTTGCCGTCCACCCCTTGTAGCAAGAAGAATCCAACTTTTTATCAACTTTGAAATTTATCTTTGAATTGATCTTTGATCATTCTCGAATTCCCTTTGTGAATTCTTTGGGTTGTTGGTGCGTAATATCCAGCTTCCTACTCGTTGGTGCGTCATATCCATCGAGCAGTTCGTTCTTCCTTGGTGCGTCATATCCATCGAAGACGAACACGGTAAATCGAGAGCCTTCCGCAACTCTCGTGCGACCATTCGTTCCACACACCCTTGTGCAATTCGTTGCAGCAAGGCATATCCCTTACTAACCAAGTCTAGAGCGTCGATTCAGTCGGGATCGCGTCAGATCTCATTCTTTATCCATGTCGAATATAGTTATCTTCTATGTTTCTTTTGCTAAGTTCATTTCCGAGTAGGTCCATAGCCTTGGGTTAGATAGCTTTGCCGATATGTAATGAAGTTTTGTTCTTAATGCTTGATTATAATATTTGTTCATTTCAGATTGATTGGTTGTTCGTAATGTTTTTATTCTTGTTGGTAGCTTGAATGAATGATTATAAAAATCTAATTGCATTGGGAGATGAATTGGATTTTGGAACGTAGCCATGATATGAAGTCTCAATTGATTTAGAACCTTGGTCGGTCGGTTGATTGAACTTAGGAATTAGGATAGCGATCTTAATGCATTGAGTAGGTGAGATGACACAATTGGGAGATTGGTAGTACGCATGCTAGATAGTGGGTTTAGGCATCGGGAGAGTCATTCCCTAGAAAAGAGCATGAATTCCCCGATGTGGTGTCTAGTTTATTGAGTTTAATCCGATAATTAGTTAGTTAGTTAGTTTATCTTTGTTCGCATTCTCATCACTTATTGATTTTACACGTCTTATTCATTAGTTTACTAGCTTTAGAGTTGCATCAATTCCTTGTGTTCGACCCTGGTACTAACGATTCGTATTCTTGCGGAAGCGTTAATCTAGGTAAATTATTACTTGAGATTGACCACATCACAAATAAGTACATAAACAAACCCAAGATATTGAGAAGCTACACCAAACGTCCAGCACACAATTGGAGCATTGACAAGGAACCCAAGGTGAAAATGAAGCCTTCACCACAAAGGCTCGCACACCAAAAATTTCTGGAGACGCTGAAGGAAACAAGCGACGAATGCCTAACTGGTATCATGGAGTGCACAACCGGACTTATGGACAGCACGACTAGAATTTTTAGACAGCACGATCTATCCCCCAACTCAGAGAACATCATGACCAATTTTAGGGAAGACATGACTGATCGCGCAAGGAACTCAACAGATCCACGTAATATACCCAATTGAGCACACTATGCACGCGAGACGCTACGCACACGACGACGTCGAGGATGTCCACCTGATGAGTAACATCTTGGTCAGGCTTGTGACCTTAAACAAGCGCTTCTCGGGAGGCAACCCGAACCCCATATCCTTTTAGTTATTTCGTTTTAGTTTTTTTTAGAATTCGAATCTTATTCTTTTCATAAGCATGCTCCTTACCAACAACCTCGATGTATCGTACTTTCTCCTTCGGATTGTTTGACTTTGTTACAGGTTTTCGACTTTGAAATGATCCACAACATAAGGAAAGACGTATACGCCAGCTACATCAACTCGGGACAGCAAGCACGCATCAGGTGCACACGTTCCTATCTATCGTATTTCTCCCTGAGTTTTTGCATGTTAGTCCTTCTTTTAGGTTTTGAACACTGGGACGGTGTTCCGTTCAAGTCTGGGGGGGTATTCTTTCAATGTCATGATTGTGATAAGTATTTAGATGTTTAGTTCTTCGTTTTTTTTTTTTGCTTTTACGTTAATTTTGTTAGAATTAGACGGAAGAATATCTAGTACGAGAAATTTGGATCTTTAGTCACCTCTGCGCAACTTTGTCGAATCGGGAACAAAAACCTAGGTTTGCTGAAACATACCTTTAGATATCGATTAGTTAGTGCTCGTGCACGAATCTATAGCCTATAGTTGCATTCCTCCCCTTAGGCTTCAATCCCAAGCCTTTCATTCTTTATTTTGTTTTTGATCATTATATTTCCACGCACTTACACTCCGTTGTCAATAGACTAAGTTCTTTAACTTTTTCAGCCCTACACTGACATGAGTGCATCAACATTGATGGTTCGGGTCTATGTGGTGGGTCGAGGCGGTTTTTCTACGTCCTAAGGGTTAGAGTCGATGCGTAATAGTTCAATCGAAAGAAAAAAATCAGCAATGACACAACCTCTTCACTCCGCTAAGGTTACAAGACCTTAGTAGTGTGCCAATTGGCAACCTGGTTCTAAGTAGAAGGCTGTCCTTTTCAACTCCAACGTCCTAGTAACGGAGTGCGAATTTAAAAAAAAATGTGTGGAAACCGTAAAGAAGGAAAAGAGAACCGAAAAAGAAGAAAAATAATTGTCTTAAGAATGGTATCGAACTGTTTGCGCATTATAATAGGTATGGAGATCGCTTGGATGTTGTCTAGGGGTTAGTGAAACGAACTTAGGATATGAGTAGGATTACACGATTAGTCATTTTCGGTAGATAGGGGTCTAAATTCGGTGTGCTTAGATCTATGTTCATGTGACGCGTTGTTGCGTAGGGTGGCTTACTTTTCGAGTTGATTGTACTAGTTTCCGGTTGTTGTCTACCTCTTCTCGTGCGAAGTTCTAGTCTTGCTTGAGGACGAGCAAAGGTTCAAGTCTGGGGGAGTTTAATAACGTCTATTTTGCTATAGTATTTTAGTCTCTTTTTATATTTAGTTTCATCATTCATTTGAACTTTACCAAGATTAGAGCATCATTTGGTTCTCTTTTAGTGTTTCCTCATGTTATGCAGTAAATGGAGAAACCGGGACACAAACACGAGCGGATGCCGCAAAACGTGACCGTTCCACGCAAAAGGAGAGGCAACCCATGTGGGGTGCCTACCTTATCCCGCACGGAGCAAGACAATCAGCTCACTCCTACAGCTGATCCAACCTGAGTTGGGCTCCCCATCAGCCCGCGCGGGCTCTCTCCTGCCAGCCAGCCCGCGCGAGGCACTCATCACCCCACGCGGGCGCATTCGTCACCTGCATAAACCAGAAAAAGAAATTTAGCAAAACAAGAAAAGGAACATGTTGGCTACTTAAACCAAAAGGTAATATGGTTAGGTAAGATAAAGGGGAACTACATGGCTAGAAATAAAGAGGAAACGTTGATAATTACACAATAATGGAAAAACAAGAGATGGAAAAACTCGGAAAAGGAAAACTGCAGTAGCTGTAAGAAAAAGAAAAGTCCGGCCACTAGAGAGGAAGAAAAGAGGACGGCCAAAGAGGGAAGATTAGAGAGAAAGAAAGAGGAGAAAGAGGGCTAAAAGGGGAGAGATTCAGCAGTTCAAGACGTACAGAAACGAAGAGAGAAAACATAGCACACACGTAGAGAGAAAGAAGAGCGCAGAACGCACATAGAAGGGCGAAGGACAGAGCGACGAAGCCGGAGCGCGGAGGAGCTGTTGAAGACGTCGGTATAGAATAGGGAGGGATCTCATTCTTTATCAATGTTGAATATAGTTATCTTTTGTGTTTCCTTTTCTAAGTTCATGTCCGACTAGGTCCATTGCCATGGGTTAGAGAGCTTTGTCGATATCTAATGAAGTTTTGTTCTTAATGCTTGGTTATAATATTTGATCGTTTCGGATGGATTGGTTGTTCGTAAGGCTTTTGTTCTTTTTGGCCGTTTGAATGAATGTTTATAAAAATCTAATTGCATTGGGAGATGAATTTGATTTTGGAAAGTAGCCATGATATGAAGTCTCAATTGATTTAGAACCTTGGTCGGTCGGTAGATTGAACTTAGAAATTAGGATAGCGATCTTAATGCATCTAGTAGGTGAGATTACACAATTGAGAGATTGGTAGTACGCATGCTAGATAGTGGGTTTAGGCATCGGGAGAGTCATTCCCTAGGAAAGAGCTTGAATTCCCTGAATACGTAACAATATCTATAACCATGATCTTGTTAGAACTTCGTTGCATTACCGTGCATCTATCAAAACTTGTGGTGTTTAGTTCATTGAATTTAATCCGATAGTGATTTAGTTGGTTTACATATATTTGCATTCCCATCACTTATTGATTTTACACGTCTTATTCATTAGTTTACTAGCTTTAGAGTTGCATCGATTCCTCGTGTTCGACCTTGGTACTATACGATCCGTATTCTTGCGGAATCATTAGTCTAGGTAATTATTACTTGAGAATAACCACATCACAATACACCATTCTGGATCTTTGAGAGCTTGAGACATACACGTAGGTTCTATATCCAAGGTAGGGGAAAGGTTGGCGACAAGGGAAATTTTTGTGGTGGATTTGGAAATATTATTCTTCGAACGAGTTACCATAAAAAGAAGAATTGAGTCTCATTTCCTATGTACAAAGGTTAAAAAAATAAACATAAACATAAGAATCACTTTACCCCAATATTGGTTGATTAGGCATCCTGCCTTGAAGCGGTCCAAAAGATTAACCATATGATATTTTCACTATTAGTTATATAGATTAAGATACATGTATTATAAACTGAAGGGGATTAGGCTAAAGTTAGTGGATTGTTAGAAACACCAAAATACACAAAAAATTAGAAATAGAGATTGAGAAATTTTAAAAGAATATTTGTGGGGGTGAAGATACTACTGGAGAAGATGTAGGTGGATGCAGGATAGGTAGAGGTGCGGTGATTTGTGGTGGTGTGAAAGTTGGTTGTTGTGATGGGAGTGGAGGAATTACACTTGGGGTTGGATCTGGTAGTGTACGAGATGGAACAATGGTGAAGGATGGAGCGAATGTGGACATGACATCAATGGAGGGAGGGAAAGTAGATCGAGCCAAGAGCAGATTAGGAAAGGGAAAGTTTGACTCATCGAAAACCACATGACGGGAGACGTAGACATGTTTTATAAGGACGTGAAAAACAAAGAAAAGCACTTTGTGTAAGAGAGTACCCAACAAAAACACAAGGTGTGGACCGAGATTGAAGTTTGTGTTGATTGTATGGTCGAAGCCAAGGAAAACAGAGGCATCCAAAGGTTCGAATTTAAGATAATTCGGGGAAGTTTTGCAAAGTTTTTCGAATGGAGATGAAAAACCAAGAACTGAGAAAGGGAGGTGATTTATGAGATATACAGCTGTCGGAAACGCAAAAGACCAGTACTAAAGTGGAATAGAGGAAAGAGACAAGAGAGTAACACCCATTTCAATAATATGACAATGTTTGCGTTCCGAGATCTCATTATGTTGTGGTGTGTGAGGAGGAGAAGTAAGATGAAAAATTTCATGGAGAGATAATAAATCTTTGAGATCGATATATTCTCTTCCGTTGTCAGAATAAAGAGTAACAATGCGATTATCAAATTTGGTTTCGATTTGAAGCAGATAAAAACATCACGAACTTAGGATTTTTGTTGGAGAGGATACAACCAAGTGTATCGTGTGAAATGATCAACAAAGATAAGATAATATTTGAAACCATCAAAAGATGTAACGAGAGACGTCCAAACATCAGAGAATTGAATTTCGAGAGGGCGAGTAGATGTAATGGTGGAGACATAAAACAGAAGTTTGTGGCTTTTATTAATCGAGAAAGCGGTACACGGAGAAGAGAGATTCAAAAATTTTGACACGGGTAGAGACGCATTGGTAACAACCTCATTGAGAACGTCTAAAGACGAATGATCTAACCTAGAGTGCCACTCAGACAAAGTGGTTTTGACAGCGGAAATATGGTAGCTGATGGAGGATGAGTAATTGGAGATGGAGTAGAAAAAGTTGGCCACTCGTACACGCCATTATGCAGTTGACCCTTTCTTAGATGTGTCCCCGTGGTGAGATCCTTCACCTGAAAAATGAAGTGGGAAAAAATCCACTGATACGTTATTTTGAGTGCAAAGTTTGCTAATGGAAATTAGTTTCTTTTGTATTTGTGGAACACAAAGAACGTTTTGAAGGGAAAAGGAACGAGAGGAGGAGGGTAAGAACGTAGAATCAGTGTGTGTTATCTCAAGTCCTGTGCCATTATCGATGATAACACCATCAGTTCCATCGTACGGTGCATGAAGAGAGAGATTGGCAAGATTTGTAGTGACATGATGAGATGCTCCAGAGTCGAGAAGCCATGCAGGGGAAGCATTCGAATGAAGGACAGTAGGATTCGCAAGATGGTTGCCAAGATCCTCGGTGATTGGTAGAAGGAAAGGACAAGTCTTGTCGAGCCGGAAGTTGAGCTCAAAGGAGACGACATGTTTTGGCGCTATGCCCCTTAATACCACACAATTGACATTTGCCTTGATAGCCACGGGAAGGAAGACGACCGTTGCCTTGGTAGCCAGACGATCGAGGGTGAGAGGCATGAAGAAAGTCGGGTCTCCACGGGCCGTGAGGTTTTTATTGTGCAATATTTGCTGTGATAGGAGTAATAGATGGAAGTGGTTGAAGCACGATGAGATCAGCCTCATGGTTGATCATTTTTTCATGAAGTTTAACAAACGAGATCGGGAGATCTTTGGCATTGACAACATCCTTGATAGGTTTGTAGTCATCACCAAAACCCACAAGAATGAGCTCAAGGAGATCTTTGTGGTCGAGTGGCTTGCCGAGGGGGCCAATTCATCCGCTTTCACTTTGAACAAGTTCATGTAATCATCAACAAATTGCTCGCCTTTGGTGAATCGTCGCATTTTGTCTTTGATCTGTTTGATGTGACCACGACTAGATCAACCATTTATGGCAGTGAGAGTGGTCCAGGCAGCGCTCGAGGTGGAGGCAGAGGCGATGAGAGCCTGACAGGAGATAACGACCCACCCAAGAACAGCATATAAAATCAATTTGTCTTGGCAAAACCAGGAAGAGTACGTCGGATTTAGGATGGAGGCATTGTTGACGATAATTTTCGTCGGAGGGACCATCGTGGTTCGAGAAAGTCTTCAAGGTTGTATCCTTGAAGAAGTGCACTCATTCGGATGTTCCATGTGAGATAGTTTGTCGCCGTGAGTTTGACGTTGGATACATTGAGATTTATCAATGCAGTGGGGTGCTCAAGGTTGTATGGGTTAATGGTATCGGCTGGGAGATTGGAGTAGCTGGATATATTTCCTTCGGAGGCCATGATTGGCGATGGAGTAGAGGAGATTTAAACAAAATTACGTTGTTAAGCGATTTGTGGCTCTAATACCATAAGAGCTTTTGGAGAGAATTGTTTTTCATAATCAAAATGTACAACGTTTAAATATACAAGAGATGCTAGAAGTTAGGAAGTTATACACTAGAATCATGGAGAATGATACAGTCAATCATGGAGAATGATTGGAGAGTGATTACGATCAATTAGTTATGCAAGATATCCGTGATTAAGTGATTGGAGAGTGATTGAGATATCCGTGATAGACTGATTGGAGATTGATTGGAGAACATAATTAGTTTCCTTCTATGATGCCCCCACAAGATTAGTTTCCTTCTAACATCCAAGGATAAATCAATGTGAGGGTGAGGTGTATTGGACGAACAACCTTCTTGCTATGAAATTATGCATTGATCCATTATCGATGAGTGCGTCTAGGTGATGAAGTTGTTAAGAAGAAAGGCCGCAACCCGCTCTTTTTCGAATCTCGAGCCGCGTCCCGAGCCGCATCTCGTTCTTCTCAGTGTCCCGGGCTGCGTTCCGCGTTCTGCATCGCATCTCGATCTGCGTCCCGCTCTTCTCCACGTCCCTAGCCACGTCTTGTTCTTCTCCGCATCCTAGGCCCCGTCCCACATCCTGCTTCGCATCCCGAGCCGTGTCTCGTTCTTCTCCGCATCCTGCGTCCTGCATCGCGTCTCGAGCCGCATCCCACGTCCTGCGTCCCGCAACCTACGACCTGGTCAAGCCTATTTATGACCTCTGCGGTCTCCTATGCCTTGTTGACTACTCTAGCTCATGCATGTTACATCTAAACTTGTGCCTTGCATGTAAACTTGCATTTTTCTTGTTTTTCACCCTTTCTACTTGGATAAATAGGTACCTTTAGTTCTAGTGAAATACATAAGAGAATATTTATTCTTATTCTCTAATTCTCTCGATCTTTCGCTCGCTCTTATTCTTTCCTTCTTGCTTCCGCTGATTCATCTCTGATCTACAAAGTCTACATGGTATCAGAGCGGTGATCGAGTCTCGGAAATTTTTTTATCGATTTTGTTTCTTTTGAAATGTATTGTCTTTCAAAAGTTGTTTTTCGGTAAAAAAATTTGTTATTTTGTTTCCCTTTGTTTATTCGGATTTCTCGTCATGGACTCGACCAAAAGCATCTCAATCTCGTTCAATGGAAACAATTATTCTATTTGGACGAAGATTGCTAAGGCCAATATTGACATGCGAGGTATTTGGGGTTTCGTGACATAATTGGATGTGAAACTGGTAGATTCAAGTACCAGATCAGAAAAATGAGAACAAAATAAACTCACCGCCTTGGTTATTTTACAAAATTCCCTCGAACTCATATACTTTGTACATATGGGTACATAAAGTCTCGTAAGGAGCTTTGGGACGAGCTGAAACAAGTTTTTGGCAATGAATCCAATCTTAGCCGTGTGTATGAGATAAAGAAAGGCCTTAATAATCTAATGCAAGAGGGAAAGCCTTTTAACCAGGCTTTGGATGATTTTAAAGAATTATGGTCAGAACTCGAAACTTTAAGGCCTCATACTGCGGACCCTGTTGAAATTGCTCAAAGGGCAAACCAGGATCAAGTCTTTAGCCTTTAATTCTCTCTCGACGACAAATACAACGACCTTATTCATCATATACTTTGCCAAAACATATTTCTGTCGTTTAACGAAGTTTGTATGATGATTAAAAGGGAGGAAGGGGGAAACCGTCTCTTTAAAGGAATGATCGAGGAAGCTAATGTATCCAAAAGTACCTCTGGAAACGCCACTACGATCAAGCCTTTCAAAAAGCAGTTATCTTGTTAGTATTGCAAAAAGAAAGGTTATACAAAGGATTGTTGTTGGATTCTTCACCCCCATTTGAAGAGCAGAAGCCATAACACTCAAGGTAAGGCTAATATGGCCTCTGAGTCTGAGTTTGTCTCCAAGGCAGACCTCGAGGGGTTTTTCCAAATGATTCTGGCAGGGAACCAAATAAACAAAGCCGATGAAGAAGGAGGTACAGTTATCTCCGCTTTCTCTGCTTTTCGGGACCATATTATACTAGATTCTGGAGCTACAAATCATATGATTAAAACTCATGATTTGCTTAAAGATATAAAACCTCATTTCGGCTTTGTTTCTATTGCGAACGGGGAGAGTGTTCAAATTAATGGAACTGGGGAAGCTTATGCTTCTCGGTCATGATACAAGGGCTCTCTTCATTCCAAAATTTTCTAATAATCTTATCTCTGTACAAAAGCTTGCAAAAGACCTTAATTGTCATGTTTGTTTCGACTCTAATTCGTTCCAAAATTTTCTAATAATCTTATGTTTGTACAAAAGCTTGCAAAAGACCTTAATCGTCATGTTTTTTTCGATTCTAAATCTTTTTGGATACATGATATTGAAAGCAAACAAGTAATCGGCAAAGGAAAGCTCCTAGATGGTCTTTATGTTCTCGACTCTATGTCTTGTGATCCAGAGTCTGTGTTTCTATCGAAATCAAATTTTAATAAAGTTTCTAAGTGGCATGCAAGACTTGGACACCCTCATAGTAAAGTTCTTAGTATCATTTTTCCCGATTTTAAAGATAAACATCAAACGTGTGAAGCTTGCATCTTAAGAAAGCACGTAAGACAAGTATTTCCAAACACTGTTTCGGTTTATAAAAATTGTTTTGAGCTGATTCATTCAGATGTTTGGACAGCTCCATGTGTTTCTTGGGATCAAAAGAAATATTTTGTAACCTTCATTGATGAGAAATCAAAGTTTACATGGCTTTATACTCTCTCGCCTAAAAGTAGTCTTTATGATGTATTTCTGAAATTTCATAAGCATGTTTTAACTCAATATGATGCTAAAGTAAAATGTCTAAGGACTGACAATGGTGGAGAGTATACTAGTCTTCAGTTCTGTAGGTACCTTGAAGAACAAGGCATTACACACCAGACCTCGTGTCCTTATAATTCGCAACAAAACGGAGTGGTCGAGAGGAAAAATAGACACCTAATGGAAGTCTCGAGAACTATCATGTTTGATCGAGATGTTCCTAAAAGGTTTTGGTCCGATGCGGTCATGAACGCATGTCACATCATTAATAGAATTCCAACAAAGGTTCTAAAGGAGAAATCACCTTATGAGGTATTAAACTCTATAAAACCTGATCTTGAGTATTTTAGAATTTTCGGTTGTGTGTGTTTCGCTCTTATTCCTGACTCACAGAAAACAAGTTTGAACCAAAGAGCATTAAAGCCATGTTCATCGAATACACAGTTATTCAAAAAGGTTACAAGTGTTTCGATCCCAAATCTCAACATGTAATAGTGCATCGAGATGTTATGTTTCTTGAAGACAAGAGCTTTCATGATAAAATCAGCTGGGAAGAGATTAAAGGAATCTCGGAACCAAATGATATAGGTTTGTCCTTTAGAAACTTAGTAAATTCAATTTCGAAAAATAACAATGAAATAGGTCCTCTACCAAGTGTACCTGAACGTCATGAAGACCAAAATGATCAAGAAATATCAGAAAATGAAGAACAAGAAAGCCATGATGTATATTCTGAGCAAAATCATGAGGAGGATCTCGGGCCTCAAATCATGATAATGAAGATCCAATCCATGATCATAACCTAAATCAGGATCAGGACGTCAATGAAGTTGAAGGAATGATTCTAAATGAGATAGTGCCTCGGGGAAGCACTAGAATAAGGCGACCAATCTCGGAATGGATTCACAACCCTATTCTATGGCGTGGCAACCAAACACCCTATTTCAATGGCATGGCAAACGAGCATCCTACCGAACATCCTATTCAAAATTTTATCTTTTTGGAATTTATCTCTACTGATCATAAAGCTTGTCTTAGTAAAATTGACAGGGATATCGAGCCACAAACCTATAGAAAAACCAAAGGGAAGCTAGAATGGGAGGAAGCCATGGTTGAGGAGCTAGCAGCCTTAAAAAAGAATAAAACCTGGGACCTTTTCCCCCTTCCTAAAGAAAAGAAGCCCATTGGAAGCAAATGGGTATACAAAATCAAATATAAAAGTAATGGTGAGGTAGAACGTTACAAGGCTCGCCTTGTAGCGCAAGGGTATAATCAAAAGTATGGGGAAGATTATACTGAGACTTTTGCTCCTGTTGCTAAACTTCATTCTGTTTGCATTATCTTCTCTATTGCTATTAACCTTAATTGGAGTTTGTGGCAGATGGATATTAAAAATGCTTTCCTTCAGGGGGGAAATAAAGGAAGAGATCTATATGAAACCTCCCCCAGGTCTCCAAACCGAAAAAGGAATTGTATGCAAACTAAAGGGAGCTCTCTATGGACTCAAACAGTCCCCACGAGCTTGGTACACTAAGCTCTATGATGTTGTTCGAAAGTATGGCTTTAAAAGGAGTGAGGTTGATCATTCCATTTTCATCTTTCAAAACTATTCCGGTATCATCGTTCTCTTAGTTTATGTTGATGATATTATCATAACAGGAGATGATAATAAAGGAATAGAAAGTGTTAAACGTTTTCTAAAAGACACCTTTGATATAAAGGATCTAGGTGAACTTAAGTACTTTCTTGGAATTGAAGTAACTAGATCTAATGATACTTTATTTCTTTCTCAACGAAAATATGCTTTAGACCTTTTGAATGAGACAGGTAAACTCGGATCAAAGCCGGCCAAGACCGCCATCAAAGAAAAATACAAAGACTTGCAGGAGGGGGAACAATTTTATGATATAGAACGATACAGGCGCCTTGTCGGTAAGCTAATATATCTCACGATAACAAGACCTGACTTGTGTTATGTTGTGAATCAGGTCAGCCAGCATATGCATGCTCCAAAAGAACAACATTGGAAAATGGTGGACCGAATCCTCCGATACATCAAGAACGCTCCAGGAAAAGGTATACTAATGAGTAAAAACAACGACACTAGTCTAATTGGGTATTTTTATGCAGATTGGGCTGGTGACCGCAAAGACCAGAAATCAACGACAGGGTTCTGTACCTTTGTCGGGGGAACCTTGTCACTTCGAGAAGCAAAAGGCAATCGGTGGTCTCTCGTTCCAGCGCTGAGGCCGAGTACCCAGCTATGGAAAATACAACATGTGAGCTCATTTAGATCCAGGCTCTCCTCAAAGATTTTGGCCTCGAACCTTTGCATGCCACGATGCTTCTTTGCGACAATCAGGCGGCAATTTACATTGCATCCAACTCGGTATTGCACGAACGAACAAAACATATTGAAGTTAACTGTCATTTTGTTCAAGAGAAGCTCGAAGCTGGAGTCATTGAATTCATATACACAAGAAGCGAAGATCAGTTGGCCGATGTCTTCCCCAAAGCCACAAGTGAAAAAGTCTGCAAAGATCTCCATTATCGGATCGACCTCATTGATATCTTCAATCCTAAGGCATCGCATTCAAGCTTAGCCGATCGTCCCTCGAGCTCATAAGTTGTACTCTTTTTCCTTTGTCGGGTTTTTTGTCCCAATTGGGTTTTCCCTGAAAAGGTTTTTTTAGTGAGGCTTCACTTATGTTGCTTTTGAATGCGAAAGCTTGAGGGAGAATGTTAAGAAGAAAGGCTGCATCCCGCTCTTTTTCTGCCTCCTGCATCGCGTCTCGCTCCCCGCTCTTCTCCGTATCCCGAGCTGCGTCTCGTTCTTCTCCGCATCCTGCTTCGCGTCCCGAGCCGCGTCTCGTTCTTCTCCGTGTCCCGGGCCGTGCCCTGCATCGCGTCTCGAGCCGCATCCCACGTCCTGCGTCCCGTGACCTACGACCTGACCAAGCCTATTTATGACCTATGTGGTCTCCTATGCCTTGTTGACCGCTCCAGCTCATGCATATTACATCTAAACTTGTGCCTTGCATGTAAACTTGTATTTTTCTTGTTTTCACCCTTTCTACTTGTATAAATAGATACCTTTAATTCTAATGAAATACATAAGAGAATACTTATTCTTATTCTTTCTAATTCTCTCGATCTTTCGCTCGCTCTTATTCTTTCCTTCTTGCTTCCGCTGATTCATCTTTGTTCTACAAAGTCTACAGAAGTCTGATCGCCAATACAATCCCCATTGTCATTTGTTTCTCTTTGCCCATTAGTGTGTTGAGGATGATCTCTAGTTCTATGGCTCCTTCCTCCGCTCTTAGGTTGTCTTCATGGAATTCACCTTCCATTAGGAGTAGTTGAGGTTTTTGAGCATTGATGGTCAGGTATGTATTTTTCATCGTAACTTAAGCACAATCCCAAGCTTCATTTCTTTTTATTTCATCCCAATTAAGTTTCTTAGGCACCGTTGATGGGTGGTTTGTGATGTGTGGTATCAGAGGTTTTAATTTTTCCAAGACCACTCTACCACAAGTATACGGTTCGTGTAGTATAAGGGTCGAACTCTGGGGACCGAGTGCAGCGTTAGAACTAAGAATTCACGAGAAGAAGATCGATCAGTATAAGATTATGAAACGGGAAAATTAAAGATAATAAAGGATGACGAAGTTAGACTCAACAAGATATAGTACCATGAGCTTCGGGAATACCGGAACATGCAATGGATGTTTCTAAGGATCATGAAGTCGGTTTGTATCAATCGATGGGGAACTAATATTTAATCCTCTACCTAGGAAATCAACATCACTCATCTCCCGATATAGCGCGGAACGTCTAGATGCATGAAGAACATTAGGGAACTGTACCCCTAATGCTAGAAATGACTTGCCGTGAGCCTAAATCTCCTACCTAGGAAATCAACGTCACCCATATCCCTATGTAATGCGGAACTTCTAGATGCATAAAGAACTATGGGAATTCAACCTCTAATGTCGGATAGAAACTCGACATTTATAAACGGAAATGACTCTCTCGAGCCTAAATCCTCTATCTAGGAAATCAACGACACTCATATCCCTATGTAGCGCAGAACTTCTAGATGCATTAAGAGCAATGGGAATTCTACCACGATTATTACCATTCCTAAATAGATTAACCGATTGGCCAAATTCTTGTTAACCTAATTCATTCGAAGGTTCATTCACGAGACTCAAATCTGACTCTCCCAAGCCTAGACAAATCTCTAATCTCCCTCAAACATGCATAATCTTAGTAGAATAGATCTAGTCTTATTCAAGCATGAAATCAACAACGTATGAAGGCATTACGCACAAATCGAACCACTCAATTGAAAAAAACCGAAATCAAGCATTAATAACTTAAACGATCCAATACAATGGCATCCCTAACCCATGGCAACGAGAACTACTCAGAATACATAGAGAAGCAAACAAAAACGAAGTAAGTGTTCGACTCCCCTATCATCCCGAGCGTAACCTCCGACGAATCTTTCGGTTCCCCGAACTCTCCTTCTTTTCCGTGCTCTCTCTCTTCTCCTTTGCATTTTCCAGTCTCATCTTGTCTTTCCCTTTCTGTTCCTTTTAAATTCAGGCCATTCAAAATTCAAGGAAAGTTGTTGAGAAAAAGGTGGACCCGCGCGGGCACAACCTTCACCTGCTCGGGCACAAGACAGCCCGTTCGTGCACCACATTCAGCCCGGTCGGGCTCCCTTGCCCGCTAATGTCAACTACCAGCCCGGGTCGGGCTGGTTCTCGGCGAATTTCTGGTTTTAAGTGCAGCCCGATCGGGTACACATACACAGCCCGAACGGGCACACATCATGCCCGAGCATGTACACTATCAAATGATGTTTCCGCTCCTTTCGCTCGATGCTTGAGTGTTTGATTTGCTTCCGTGGCCGTGCACATGAGGTATCTTGTCATTCAATCACGTTTTCGGGGTGGAATTTCCGTAATCACTCGTGTTTTCCTTCATATCTTCATTTCCTACAAGAAACACGAAACGGTAGATAAAAGCCTCGAATAAACTCAATAAATCGGTAAAGTCCAAGAAATCTAATAAAAATTAAACCTAAGAATCATGTAAATACTACGATGGATTACATGTTATCAGTTTGTATGGAAGGTCCAAACGACGACATGACTATGTGGGAAGTTGCATTTCTCATGCTGCAATAGTTCGTTGTGCATTTGGGACAGTGTTATTGTCTACTTAAGAGCCGTTGGGCAGAACATTTGAATGTCGTCCACAATTGTGGGTCGCAAGCTACCAATATAGGTACCAATCAATGCTTTTTGTGTCAATCCCTAAACTTTGTTCTATAAACTCTCGAATTGTCATTGATATTTCTGCAATGTCTCTATTTGTTGAATCTTCGACAATCAAAATCTTCACATTATGTTTGTCTAAATCTAGTTCACAACTTACTTTTGAAAGTACCCTAGTCGAGTTGTGTGTTCTATTCTTCGTAGTTCTTCCGCAGTGCTTGAAACCAAAAATTGTCATCCAGATGGTAGTTGGCATAATCGACTCTATGTTGAAAAAATGTGCCTTGGTAATGGAAGAATTGTTTTGCTTTATTAATCAAAGTTATTGGGTCTCCTACTGGGAAGTGAGGAAAATTCAATTTAACTATCTTTGAGAAGAACATTAGGTGTCTATTAACATGGTAGGCGGGTGGTCCTAATTGATTTGGTATTGGTGTTGCTTAGGCATAGCTCGACATTTGATCTAGAATTTTTCGACCATGGTTATGCATAATTCAATCATCTCATTTTGAACAACACTCAAGTTGAATTCTCGGGACTCAACTATATCCTTGTTAGTAGTCATTACGATGCCATAATGGTGTGGTCCAGTTCGTAAATGGATGAATGTGGTGATAGAGACTCTAATACCAATCACAACCTTTAATAAATTTTTTTCATGTCTTTGTTCCTTATTTGTCTGTCTTTAAATACAAAAAATAAAGAGTGGATAGACATAGTGACCCACAACTGAAAAGAAAATCACAAAAGGTATCTAATTTCTAAAGGATTTCCATTTTTAAAGAAGCATAATCTTTCACTTAGATCTAGCCCTTCATATTCCCTTGGCTTCAGTCAACCACTTTGAATACATAAAGGTGTCTTCCTTGGGTTGGGTTCTTGTCATTATCCATTATGATGATCTCTAGTTTTATTGTGGAACTAAGTGATGCTAATGTTATTTTATGACAATAGAGATGCATTATGTCTTGTTCTTATATCCGTTCAAAGTTTTTAAGCCATTATGGTTTTTCAACGGCTTTATCTAAGGCTACAAATTCTGATCCATCGTTGACCTTGTTGTTACGGTTGACGATTTCTTGACATGGCTGCGCCACCAAGTATAAATGCATATCCACTTGTGGACTTACTATTCATGTTGTTTGGAATCCAATTTGCATCATAATGTCCTTATAGCATAGGAGGATATGTTATGTAGTGCAATCCGTAACTCATTGTATGTTTTTAGATATCTCAATAATCTTACTAGAACCAATGTTTTTTTCCGGGTTATGAGAATATCTACTGAGTCGACTTATTGAATGTGAATGGTAATTCGAATTATGATTACTGAAAAGCCATAAACGGCTATATGTACAAGAGGTTAATGATTTAACCTAAGTAGGGAATAGTAAATTACAATAATACCCTTAATACAATAATATCCTAATATCTTTCATACGCCCCCGCAAGATGAATCACCCGAGGTGATTCCAATCTTGGAACACAACTCGTGGAATTGTAACTGCGGTAGAGGTTTGGTGAGGAGGTCGGCGAGTTGGTCCTTGGAGTGCACGTGAGAGACTCGAAGAGTACCAGCTTCAATTTGGCCACGGACAAAGAAGTAATCAAGTGCAAGGTGCTTCATACAGGAGTGAAAAACCGGGTTGGCGCTGAGATAAGTAGCTCTGATATTGTCACAATAAATAGTTGGAGCCGATGTGAGGGTAGCACCAAGTTCCATGAGAAGATTGCCCAACCAACAAATTTCGGTCGAGGTGTTTGCAACGGACCGATATTCCGCCACGGTGGAGGATCGTGAGTGGCCATTTTTTTCTTGGAGGACCACGAGATTGGATGCTTGCCAAGATAAACAATGTATGCTCCCGTGGATTTGAAGTCAGAGGAGTCTCCAGCCCAATCCGCATCGCTGAAAGCATGAAGAGACAAAGTGTTTTGAGCTGCAAGAAAGATACCTTGTGCACGAGAGCCAGCAAGATAATGAAGCACACGTTTGGCGCATAGCCAATCCTCATCCGTGGGTTGATGCATGAATTGAGACAACTTGTTGACGGCATAGCTCACGTCCGGACGCGTGAGGGCAAGATATTGTAGGTTGCCAATGACTTGTCGAAATTCGGTTGGGTCGAAAAGAGGGGAGCCCGAGGAAATGGTGAGCCGTGAGGTCGATGACAATGGTGTAGAGACAGGCTTCGCCTCATTCATGTTGGTCCGAATGAGAAGATCTGTGATATACTTCTGCTGCGACAAATGGAGACCCCGTGATGTCCTCGTGGCTTCAATTCCTAGAAAGATGGTGAGAGCACCGAGGTCTTTAATGGAGAACCGAGACTCCAACAATTTGATGAAGGTCCGAATGTGAATGGAGGAAGAGCCCGTGATGATCATATCATCGACATAGATGAGAACATAGAGCTTTGTGGTTGACGTGTTGAGCACAAAAAAGTCTTGAAGCCATTGCCAAGCAAAAAAGTCTGGAATTCAGAGTACCACGCACGGGGGGCTTGCTTGAGACCATAGATAGCTTTCCGGAGTTTGCAAACGTGAAGAGGATGATCCTTGTCAATAAAGCCAGGTGGTTGCTCCATGTATACATCTTCGGTGAGTGCGCCTTGAAGGAAGGCATTGTTGACATCGAGCTGATTTATATGCCATCCGTTGGAGACCGCAAGGCTAAGCACGGTGCGGATGGTTGCGGGCTTGACCACTGGACTGAAAGTCTCGTGAAAATCCACTCTCGGACGTTGATGAAAGCCTTTAGCAACCAAGCGAGCTTTGTAGCGATCAATTGAACCATCAGGTTTTCGTTTGATATGGAAAACCCATTTGCAGCCAACAACATTGCTTGCGGTTTGAGGAGATACAAGGTCCCAGGTCTCGTTGCTTAGAAGAGCATTGAATTCATCACTCATGGCTTTTCTCCATTTGGTGTTGCAGAGGGCTTGTGTTGTTGTTGCGGGTTCGGTTTCGTCTAGAGAACCTGTACAAACATTCGCAAACGGAGGATTAGATCGAATGGCATTGACCTTGCTACGAGTCACCATTGGATGCACATTTCGAGTGGCTGGTTCCACAATGGTAGTAGCACGGGCCGCGTCCGAAGGCGATGCTGGAGTACGGGCCGCGTCCGAGGGCGATTCCGGAGTAGAGGAATGAGAGGAGATCGCAGCGTGGCTAGTGTCCGTGTCACTCTCAACAATGATCAGGGATGAATCTAATCTTGGGGGCTGTGGTGGAGGAGATGGAGCGTGTGCCAAGGTGAAGGGTTGGATGGGTGATAGAGAAGGACCATGGGACAATGGGGAGGCGACGGGTATGTTCGGATGGGTGACGTATTTGGAAAGGTTAGCAAAGGGAAAGACGGATTCATGAAAGACAACGTGACACAAGACAAAGACACGAAGTTTGGATAGGTCAAGACAAAGATATGCGCTTTGGGTGTTGGAGTAGCCAAGGAAGACACAAGGAGCGGATCTAGGGTCTAGTTTGTGAGAGGCATAAGGACGCAGCCAAGGATAGCACAAATAGCCAAAGATTTTGAGTTTATGGAGGTTCGGTGGAGTTTGGAAGAGGGCTTCGTAGGGTGAGGCATAGGAGAGGAGAGGTGTGGGCATTCGGTTTATAAGATAAACCGCGGCCGTAAAGGCGTAGGACCAATAGGGTAGTGGTAGGGAGGCGTGCATAAGAAGAGATAATCCGGTCTCGACAATGTGACAATGTCGACCTTCAGATATCCCATTATGCTCAGGAGTGTGTGGAGGGGTTATGTAGTGTGAGATGCCATTGTCCAAAAGAAAAGAACGGAGGGCTATGTATTCCCCACCGTTATCGGTGTAAAGATTGACGATTTTAGCGTTAAACTTGTTTTCGACAAGAGATTTAAAAGCAATAAAAGTTGCTCAAACTTGTGATTTTTGTTTGAGCGGATAAAGCCAAGAATAACGCGTAAAATGATCAACAAAAAGAGCATAATACTTGAAACCATCCGTTGAAATAATAGGAGATGTCCATAAATCGGAGAAAATAAATTCAAGTGGTCGAGAAGAAACAATAGATGACTCATGAAACGGAAGTTTATGACTCTTATTACTAAGACAAGAATTGCATGGAGAAACAAAAGACTCTCGAACTAACGGAATGTGAACCTTGGACAAGGCGTGTTTAAGGATGGGTAGTGACGGATGTCCTAGACGTGAATGCCAAGTGGAAACGGTGGGCTTAAGGTTGGAGAATGCGAAAGTGGGTGAGGTATTGGTGGTAGGGGACGGCCACACAAAGACTCTATCCTTAGTGTTTTCTTGAAGAACCGGCGCCCCCGTGTTTAGATCCTTCACCTGAAACATATGAGGAGAGAATTCAACGGAAACACCATTAGACTTGCATAAATGCTGAACCAAAACAAAATTCTTGTGCATTGAGGGAACACAAAGCACATTATCAAGTAATATTGAACGATTTGGTAAGGATAGTGAAAAGGAACCCGTATGAGTGATGGGTTGTCCGGAGCCATCAGCTATCGTGACTTCCTCGCCTCCGTGATACGGACTGTGGAATGACAGGTTCTGCAAGTCGGAAGTGATGTGATGTGAGGCACCACTATCGAGAAGCCAACTCGAGGTATCATATGTAGGATACGTAGCAACGTGTGCAGTAGGCGGCCATGGCGTTGAGGGGGTGTCCACCGTTGTTGAACCGTATCCGAGGAGGAGTTCATGGATATGAGTCGGAATTGGGTGCAGAACTTTGCACTGTGTCCTTGAGTTCCACAAGCTTGGCAGCGGCCTCGGTAACCTCCCGTGGAGTTCCTGTTATTGTTGCGACTCCATTGAGAATTAGGGTTTCGTGGTTTAGGGCGGGCAGCGGCAAGGTGAGCCGTGACTGGTAGGGCAGTGGCTGGCGGAGGGAGTTCCACGGCCAATTTCGCCTCATGATTGAGGAGTTTTTCGTGCAGCTCTTCAATTGAAATTGCGGTGTCTTTTGCATTGATCACATCAGCTATAGGTTTGTACTCCTCCGGCAGTCCATCAAGGATGGCTTCAAGAACATCCTCGTGATCCATCGGTTTCCCGAGGAGTGAGAGTTCGCCGGTTTTGGTGGTGATGAACCGTAGGTATTCTTCCACCGATTAAGATCCTTTGGCACAGCCTCGTAGTTGTTTGACATGACCACGAGAAGCTTTGCCATAGATGTTGGCTAGGGTTCGCCAAGCGTCTCGAACGGAAGTCGCTCGAGCGATGACCGGTTGGAGCGGGAGGGAGAGTGCGTTGAGCATGGAACTGAAAAGCAAACGATCCTGATGTTTCCACGGGCTGAAGGCGGGATTGGATTGCTGAATTCCATCGATGTGAATCATGGCTGGTGGCACAATGGAGTCTTCGATGATGAAGCACTCGAGATTGTAGCCTTCGAGGAGAGAGCGAATTTGGACGCTCCAAGTGAGGTAGTTCGTCGGAGTGAGTTTTGTAACGCTTGACATGTTGCAAGCGAAAAGGAGTTTCTGTGGCTGTTGCGGATCGAACATGCTCACAGACTCGGTGCAATTCGACGGCTCCGGGATGTTCGACATGGGTGCAGGACGCGGCGCGAGAAACCAGGAAACGGTTGAGCAGGATACGGCCGATAATTATGGGATCGGTTGGGGCGACACGGCGCGATGGAGATCTGGATCGATGGGCAGGGCAGATCCGTGCTGGTGAGGCGACAGAACAGTGGCTGAGCCAAGGGGTGAGACGTCGGAGCAGCGGCGGAAAAAGGGGGTAAACTGCGGCGGCCGGACCAGTGGGGTGCAGCGGCTGGGGTGGCCGAAAAAAAAGAAGATGGGCGGCTAGGGTTAGGTGGCTAGGGTTACGTCGTAAGATGATTTTTGCTCTGATACCATGTGAATGGTAATTCGAATTATGATTACTGAAAAGCCATAAACGGCTATATGTACAAGAGGTTAATGATTTAACCTAAGTAGGGAATAGTAAATTACAATAATACTCTTAATACAATAATATCCTAATATCTTCATATTGAATATGCCAAAATCTGGTCTTGTACAATTCGTTATATACATCAAACTTTCTACAATTTGTGTGTACTCGTTCAGAACCGTCGATTTTTTTCTCCTCCAAAATCTATTCTCTTTCCACCTAATGAACATCTCACCTCTTTCACGACTTTCTCTCACCCCTACTCTAATAAAACCATCCTCGCTATCTGTTACCTATTCTTCCTAATACAAACATGTATATCATTTTTACGATTTCTTCTTTCGATCCTTACAACCATTCGATTTGAAGCTTGTAAGGGGAGAGCCAAAGACAATACCTTGGATAGAGAAAGAAACATTGTAAGAATAGGCATCAACACGATCGGGAAAGGGATGACCTTCGAAAAGGATAAGATGAGACACAATTTAGAGAAAAAGGCGGTGAAATATGAGGAGGAACAGATGGAATAGAGGGTTGAGACGGATGCAGAAGAAGAAAAATAAAAAGAGAGGAGGTACGACGAAGAAGGTGAAAAACCAAAAAGAAGAAAGAGAAAAGGTAATGACGGTGGATGGAAAGAAGGAAAGAAAATAACAGGTATAGGAGGATATATTAGAAATTTGGATCATTATAATCATTATTATTATTAAAATTAAGTGAATATTTAAAAAATTATATTAAAATCAAGGTTCAAGAAAGCGTTAGGCGCTAGGCGGGCGGACACTCAACGCCTAGCGCCCAGAACACCTAGGCGGAGTCTATACGGTATCTAGGCGGTCTAGACGGATATATATATATATATTATTTAATATAATTATAATCTAAATATTTAATTCGAAATATTTATAAGTAAATAAAAACACACATATAAATAAATAATTTTAGTATTTATAAAAAATATTTATAATATTGAATTCACAATATCAAATTTACAACGACAAACAACTTCATTAAAAAAAATACAAAAAACAGACGTCGAGTGAGGACGATGTTAGACCAAGGCAAGGGCGAAGGCGAGAGATGAAACCTATGGTGGGGATGAAACAAAGATGAAGATGAAAAATAAATGCAGTGACAAGAGATGAAAGCGATGACAACAAACGAGAGACGATGGCGGATAAGAAAACGAGGATGAAGGAAAAGACGATGATTAGAGACGAAAACGAAGATGAGAGACTTAGGTGAAATCAATAGACGAGAGACGATGCAATAGATATAAGCAGATGAATGCAATGATGAAAGTAAAGGCGGTAAAAGATAAATGTGTGGATGAGTATCATTGTTAGTTTTTTAAGTACCAAAACGACGTCGTTTTGACGTCACTATTTTTTTAAAAAAAAAAAAGACCGTCTAGAAGTTAATTGGATGGTCAGGAAACGCCCAGTGCCTAGGCGACGCCTAGAGCGATTTTTAGAACATTGATTGAAATAAAAAAGAAATATTTTTTTAGACAATCAGATAAAAGAATAACTAAACTTTAAAAAATTCAAAACAATATATAAAAATAAATGTAATTAAAAATTATGAGAAAATACAATTAATTAATAATAAGTATATAAATATATATATATATATATCTGAAATTAATTAATACATAAAAGTAAAAATAAATATAATATAAATATTTCAAATTTTAAACAATATTTAATTTTATAATAAAACTTTTAAACATAAAATATATGCGCGCGATATAAACTAATTATATATAGATAATTAGTATAGTTTTATCTTTGAACTTACTGAAAATAATTACTTACTGATTCACTAATTCATTAATTCACTAATCGAGTCGATCAAGGGGCGGACAATCCGAGTTTCGATCCAGGTTTCATGGGTTTAGTCTTGGTTCGGATTCCTCGGATTATAAAAAGTTTAACCCAAATTGGAACCGTTTGTATTTCGGTCTGGGTTCCTCGGGTTTCGATCCGATTTCAGATTGTTCGGGTTTGAAACAGTGAACTCATAAAAACCCGAATTGTATTTGGGTTATTTGGATATTTCGGTTTCTTCTGATTTTTGGGTTGTTTAGGTATGTGTAATTCGGATTTTAGAACGAATTCTACGGGTTTTTGGGTTCTTTGTAAATTTTTGGGCAATTCCAAGTTTAACATATAAAAAATTTAAAAAAAATACCAAAACCAATGAGCGGGGAAGGACGGACAACCACGGACCAGTGAGCGGGGTAGGACAGACAAGGCAAGAACACGGACAACGGACTGCCAGAGACGACAAACAGGCCAAGCACGAGAGATGACAGACAAGGCAAGCACGAGAGACGACGAACAAGACAAGACGACGCACGGGACAATAGGAACATGCACGAGGAGACGACGGACAAGTATGTCTGGCGGTTTGTACGGGACGAAGAACGAGAGGAACAACTACGAAGAGGCACCACTCGTGAATGTAATAGGAGAAAGAGAAATAATAGGTTTAGTTTAGGGTTTCAGGAAGGTAAGAGGAGATACGGTTCGTGAAGAAGGTGATGAATTTTTTTTTCCGGATTGTTTGGATTCTTCAGATTATTCTGAATCCGAACCTGAATCGATCCGAACTAAATTTTGATATTTAATCCATATAGATTTTTTATAAGGTATAGTTTGGATTATTGGAATCCATTGGGTCAAACACGACATTATCCGAATTGCCCATCCTACCTAGTGAATCGGGTCAGACACGACGTAATAAAAAGAAAAACCCATTTCACAAATGGTTGGGTTTAACACAACATAATAAACCCATTTCACAAATGGTTGGGTCAATCCAAGCCGAAGTCACACCCAATTTAAGTAGGGTTTGGGCTAACCCACCCATTTTGACACTATTACTGTTGGGTTTTGATTTCGGAAAAATGTAAGTTTGCTCACAAAACAATAGATCGAGTTCCTTTTATATTACAAAACAACAATCAAACAGTCTGACCTCTCTCTCCTTCTTGCTGATTCTCTCGTACCCTAGAATCTTGAATTTTCTGAGAAATTCTCCCATAGAAAAAGGACGACGCGATGGAGATATCCCTCGACAAGCTCCCCATCAAACGGTTGGAGTTCATCGAAGAAAATGGTGCCGAACGTTTTCCCTCGTATGTTTTCTCTTTGCCTATGATTGTTTCATGGTTCGGTTTGTTTACGGATTCTATTGCATCTGGATCATATCTTGTGTTGATTTTGTGTGTATAGTGATGATGATTATGATGACAAGAGAGTCTCATTAATTCGGAGGATAGACTTCGCGTGGGCTTTGGAAGAGGAAGATGATGCGAATACGAAGAAGAAGCAGAGGAAGATCTCCAAGGAGAGTTCAGACCAACAATGGCAGGGTATAGTGGAGAATTTGCAGCTGGCTCATCAGGAGCTCTCTGTCATCATGGACCTTATCAAAACTGTGAGTCTGTCTGTGCAATGTTGACCGTTAGAAAGAAAACCCATTTGTTTTGTTTTGAGTTTTGGCTAACTGAGGATTAAACCCCAATTTGTTGAAGAGTGAATGTTAACTTAAGTTATGGTCGATTCGGATATGGAGGAGTTTGTAGTTCTGGACACTGGATTTAAAACAAATTTATGTGCTTGATGGAGAGTAGGGTTATGTTTTGAGTTCTAGTTTTTTTTTTGTTCTGTTATCTAAATCTGCAACCTCTTCTGAATTTACATTGAATGGTATTGCATATGTTCATAATCAATTGAGATTCCTCATGGCAAGGTCCAAGTGGCACACAGTGATTCTGAATTTCTTTTCTTACTTCACTGTTTTCTGTTAATCGGGTTGGGTGGAAGAGGCAGAAATTAGGTTTGCTAATGTTGTGAAAGATTGAGGGACAGTATAACATTAGATGGACTAAAATACATAGTGAGAGGAAATATTGCTCTAATGTGGTATCGATTGACCAGGAAAAGTTCATATACCTTTGCAGGTTGAAGCAAATGATGCAGTCACAGTTGCTGGGATGACCAGGCCTAAGCCTTTGCCTAATGAGTTTATCTCCGATCTCGCTGTATCTACTGCTACCAAGCTACAGAGCTATCGGGTAGTTATTGTCTTATTTGTCACGTGCAAATTAACTTTGCTTAAAGATTGAAGTTTTGTGGGTTTCTCTTGACACTGTTGGAAAATGAGCTTAGACTTGTCTTAATTATGTTAATGATATTATGGATTGTACCCTTGTGAGCTTATGTAGTCTGTCTGTTATGTTTGTTTCTGCAGCATTTAGGAAATTACTTAAAGCAATCAGCAAAAGCTTTGGAGCAGCAAATCAATCGCGAAGCAAGGTTTTATGGTGCTCTAATCAGGTTTGAGGGTTTTCTGGTTTCTGCCATTACATGTCACATGTTGTTTTGTGAGCTCAAAACCATATGGCAGTTTTTAGC
This sequence comes from Gynandropsis gynandra, assembly GCA_036759665.1. Lineage (NCBI taxonomy): Eukaryota > Viridiplantae > Streptophyta > Magnoliopsida > Brassicales > Cleomaceae > Gynandropsis > Gynandropsis gynandra. The sequence continues at coordinate 10,287,780 of CM071868.1, forward strand.
TTCTCTAATACCATGCGGAATTCTTTGGATTTTGTTCTGACTAGCTGCTCTAAACCGCTAAAACTAGGAAGTATTTACAATTTATACACCTGCTAATGTTGTTTTTATTACACGGCAAGTCTCTGCTTTGAAACAAGGAACATCACGTTCCTGGATTTTGTGATATTTAGTGACTCTAATTGCAGATGTCTTTTATGATGCTAGTTTTAGTTGAAGCAATTTTCTGTTTGACCTTTGGTCTTGACCTGTTCCTGAACCCCTCATAGTACTTCAGAGTCATATCTTACTGTTGAAAGTTTCATATGTAGTTACTTTCTAGCGCTATACAATCACATCTTACTGTAAGTTCTTTTGACAATTTTCAGTGACTATATTATGAATGTTATTATGTTTAGCAATCTAGGCTTGGGATATTTGCAAATGGCTGTCTTTCTGCTATACTGACAAGCTTATAGATTGCAGCGGAACTGGAAGATCAAACGACAACGCGTGGTAACTTCAAGTGCCTTTAATGAGGGCTTCACCATCGATCTTTCTGACAGTTCCCTTTATGATTCAGCTTCTGCACTTCGCCACTCGTCTCTATCCACCATTCGTGTAGACCATGATTCAGCTGGCATGTTGACCATTAATCTACCCCGAGATTCATGCCACTCTCTTCGGTTTGGCTTTGTTGGATTATGCTCTATTGGCAACACGTCTAGCAAACAAACAGACTCCATCTCAACTGAGGGTATATGTGGTACATCCGATAGACAGCCTGTAGGAGACAATGAATATGTAAAACACTCTCATTTGCTTCTGAGGGTGGTTCATAAATCTATTTTTGCCGAGCAGGTGAGTTTTCATCAGTAATGGCATTCTACACTGTGGGTCTTTGTTTCCTTTGTACCGTTTACTTACTTCTATGATCTTTATTACCAGTTGTTTGACATGGTAAATCGTGAGGCATTTAATGAAGCTTTGGGATTCAACATCAGTGGAAAACGAGAAAATTATTTGCAAATGAGCATAGGTCAGGGAGCTTCATTGTTCATATCACTCTGTCCATCTAAAGAAAATGCCAGTCCCAAGAATTCAGAATCTACAGACATGCCTATTGACTCTGATGGAATAGAGCCAGTTGAAGAAGAAAACGACAAGATCTCAAAAAAGTTATGTTTCCCTAATCGTGCCAGTTGTGATATATACTTGCAACAGATCTTCCATGAGCATGTGTTCAGAAAAGCTAAGGATCAACCTAAACCAAAGAGTATGCGAGTGCCCAATAAAACAGCAAGGGAAGCCTCTGGTCTTCTTGACCATTTTTGCTTGTCTCTGGCTCATAGAATCTTCTCAAATAGAGTTCTCGTACAGCTTGAAAACGTGGTATTTCCTTGCTTCATTAGAGACATTGGATGATCGCTTCAAAGATACACAATATTATATTGTTAGGGTCATCACTAATTGTTGCTGCTTCATGTACAGGTTTGTAGAGTTCCATATCTTCATTTAACATCTCATCCTAGCTGGAATTCTCGGACATCATCATGGACAGTCTTCATGAACGTTCCTCCCTCAATCATCCCCCTCGGAAGCTCAGAAACCCAATTGCCCGGTGGCAGAAAGAACATCAAGTCACAGTTTCGTACCAAGTTGGTGGTGAATGATGAATGTATTACTATCCAAGGGGAATGCACACCAAATATTGTTGGGTTGCCCCAAGGGAGTTCCTGCAATCTCTTCTCCATTAACAAATATGATTGTGACTTGGAAGATCTTCCACTGACAATTCTCCAACAGGTATTTTGGGATACTGTTCTCGAATTCTGGCACTTCATTGCCCTAAACGCATGTTTTTTCCGCTTGCTTCAAAAATTGCAATTGTCTTCTTTAATTGGATAGGTAGCGAGCCAAATTCTGTGTTGGCTACTGGAGGAAGCACAAACGGTAGGTGTAAATGCAAGCCGAGATTTCTTGTCACTGTCGTTAGAGATAGAAGAAGGGGAGAGAGTAAGCCTCGTGGCGCACATAGACCTTGAGGATGCGCAAGGGTGCATCTCCTGGTGGTTGATGATGGAGAATGGCACCACGGACAACAATTTTCATGCAGACGCGTCCAACCCGAAAACGGGGAGTAGGAAATTCTTGGGTCATTTGTCTCTTGATGTCTTGTACTCTGCTCTCATGGATTTGATTAGCTTATGTGGTGCCTGTGGAGGTCGTACCATTTAAAAGGTTAAAATGGCAGATGCTTATTTTTGTTCAGGTTAAATCTCCCGTAAATTCTGACATCCCGATTTTTTATAAGAAAAGATGAGTGTGGGTGGTATGTCACAAATTTTAAGTTACCTACGTTTTTAAATCTTATAAATATTAATTTTAACAATTTAAAATGCATTTTATACATGTTGGGTTATAACAATATTATGTGCATAGATTAATTTTTTTATTCACTAAATAATAAATTTAGTGTTAAAAATTAATTGTATATAATAATTATTATATTTTAATAGTATTAATAGTTATGATCATACCTTACATATTTTATATATACATGTATGATCATATATATATATATCATATTATTATATATATACGTTGATAATATAATAGTATAATATAATAATATACATATATAAATAACATATTCCATAAAATATATAAAATATATATAAATTAAATAAAAAAATACCGTAGAGAATGAATAAGAGAGAAAAATTGATCTTGTTCTTGCAATTTGTAATATTTTTAGTGTGTTTACAAGAGTGGAGGATTGTTTATTCATAGATAAAAATTTCTAATTATTTTGAATTAAAAAATGAGATGGGTTAACCACCCATTTTGACATTCACATTTTAACACTCTTCCTTGAATTCTATTGACTATCTTGTTAAAAACTTTATCATGGGAAAACCCTTTGAGATAAAAACTATGATGAGAGAAAAAAAGTGCAGTCATAAAAAAACTCCTTCTCGATTTGTTAATCTTTGTTTTTTCACAAGTTTCGAAGGTGATGCATCCCGATATTCCGAATTTGTTTTCTCAGTTTTGAATTAGGGAGTGTCTTTGTCAATAAATCGGCTACATTTTCGCATGATCGGATGTATTGAATATCATCTTCTTTCTTCTTTACGAGCTCTTGAGTATACGCGAAAAAATGTTGGAGGGATATGCTTTGTTCTGCACTTTTGATATATCCTTCTTTTGTCTGAGCAACGAATGTGGTATTATCTTCATATAGTATCGTTGGGTTGATATAAGTCGATAATCCACATGTCTTTTGTATGTGTCGAGTTAAAGTTCTGACCCACACACATTTTCTATTTGCTTCAGGAAATGCAATGACTTCAGTATGATTTGAAGATGTTACAACTAGTGTTTGTTTCTCTAAACGCCATGATATCGGTGTGCCTCCAATTGTGAAAATATATCCTGTTTGTGATCTAGCTTTATGAGGATCAGATACATAACCTGCATCTGTAAAACCAATCAACTCACGATTGGAATCTCTAGGATAAAATAATTCTAAATAAATCGTGATGAGGATATCACAAAGAAAAAAAGCCTCGAACGGACGGACGAAACGGATGGGTCGAACGGGAAAGACAATCACGTGGACGCACGGGGACAATCACGTGGACGCACGGGGCACTGACAAGGACACGTGTGAAGCTTACGAAGATGCAGATATGCGGACCGTTGACGAGACTTGCGGACTAACGGTCGCGTCCGATATTCGCGGGCCAGCTAACTCAGAGATGAGACTTTGTACGAAAACACCTAAATGGAGGCCTTCCCGAAGTCCAAATTCGATGAAACAAAGACCATTGGAACCAGAACTCAAAGATCTTTCAAATGAGTACTTGATCACTACCAGAACGTCACTTTTCCAGCGACATTCCGGCGACGTTTCGGACGAGACCTCTAGTGCATACTTAGAGCCAAATTTCGAGGTTTCAAGCATGTTGAAGGGGCCTTGAACTATATCTAAGGCCACGAGGGTACAAGAGAAGGTTCAAGACATCTTAGAAGCCCAAGAGATCGAACAGAAAAATCATTTGAAGGGTTTAAAGCCTCACAAGCCATGGACCACACAAAGACCCATCAAGAGGAACTGTCTCGGATTTGTGTCATTCAAATTCAAATTTGAATTCAAATTATACCAAGAACACCTATAATTTAGGGCTTATTTCGTGCATTGTCAGTAGGAATAAAATCTAGGAAGATTAGTGGTCAATAAGAGTCTTAGACTTTTGAATAGGAGTGTAATGTGGGAAGTTTGTTTTGGCTTTCTTTCTTTTTAAGGAGGCACGCATGAATAATAAAAAACAAGTCATTTTCGAACCAATTACAGAGCAAAGGAGCTTAGCTCATTGTTCTTGAGATTGAGAGATTCATCTCACACAAATCGTTCAAGTCCGGGACTTGCTCGATTCGACTTATCAAGTAACGAACCACGGTTGCTTGTGGCGTCTTCTATCGTCGTAAGAGTTCTAGAGGTGCATATGCTCAAGGGTTTTAGATGGTCTCACTGAGATTTGGGCCAACGTTCTTCAGCATGTATCCGTCTACGGGTTCAAAGGCATCCATCCGCACAACCGGGTGAAACGCACGATCCAGTCGCGCATCAGTTGGTATCAGAGCCACGTTCTCACGGTTGTATCTATCCAATTCTTATTCATTTTATTCCTAAATGATTTGGTTGTTCTCTCTCTTGTAGGTTCATCCAAGGAGTCATTTAGGGTTTAGAGTTAAAAAAATGAAAAAAAACGGCCAAAGAGCCTAAGGAAAACAAAGAAACGACCAAAGAGTCTAAGAAAAACAAAGAAAACGGCCAAAGAGCCTAAGAAAAGAAAAAAGAAAGAAAAATAAAAGTAGAAACAAAGATCCCAAAGGGCCATTCCTTAGAGGTTGAACCAAGGAAAAACCATCCTAAGTTCATCATCAAAGAGCGACTCAACACACGAGAAACACAACACTCGCGGAAAAGCACTTGGACCCGGACGACGAACACGTTTTGAAAACGTGAACTCGAAGATAGGGAGTCCTAAGGAACATAAGATCAGTCCACCAACGGATCTCAAAGGAACCTAGTAGACCTCACAATCATCGGGAACTAAGCTTGATAAGAAGGTTGAGTGATTATCTTTGCTTGAATTCGTTTATGCGTAGGTTATTTCTCAATTTCTTTTGCGTGAGTAGTAATTTATTTTGGTCACATTTCCTTTTATTCATCATGTCCAACGAGAGTGAAGGATCAGTGAATAGAGCACCGGAGCCTCAAGTGACACGGGAGGAGTTTCAAGTTCTCCAAGAGTAAATCACGAATCTCACGCGTCTCCTCACGGTTCAACAACAACCATTGCGGCTCGAAAGGGGAGAACCGGCTCATCCAAGGCCTAATCTTGATCAATCCAGACCTGGAATACCACCTAAGGGAGACTAAGAACCACATCCTAGAGCTGACCTAGGAGAGGACGAAGATCACAATGCAAACTTGCATTTTGGTCGATACGGTGGGGGAGGTGCAAACGGACCCTCCGATGACGAAGATGACCTACCCTTCATGGCAAGACGAAGACAAGAGGGAAGAGCACCACAAAGAGACTTCCATGATCATAAAAACGGTGGTGTGAGAGTGGACATTCCCATGTTTACCAAGGATAGCATCCGATATTCGTGAGCCGGCTAAATCGGAGATGAGACTTTGTACGAAAACACATAAATGGAGGCCTTTCCGAAGTCCAAATTCGATGAAACAAAGACCATTGGAACATATCGTGAGAAGAGATTAGTAGCAAATGCTATATCAGGACTAGTGCAATTTGCTATGCAACTAAATACTCGTAGATGAGATATATTTGGTTCTTGATCATTTGCTAATTGCAATGGAGAATATTTATGATAAGCACTTGGCCTTATTTGAATTAATGCTGCAACATGTAAAATGGCATGCCCCAAGTAGAAATTGGGAGTTTCGTTTTCATTAGTGGTAGTCGAGCAATAAGTTGGAGACATTTAATCAATGACTCTGCCATACCATTTTGTGTATGAACATGTGGTATGAGATGTTCAATATCAATATCAATCGATGTACAATAGTCATACTAAGCTTGAGAAGTGAATTCACCAGCGTTATCAAGCCTCACCTTCTTAATAGGGTGATCGGGGAATTGAGCTCGTAATTTTGTTATTTGAGCAAGAAACCTCGCAAATGCAATATTTCGGGTTGATAATAGACAAACGTGTGACCATCTGCTTGAAGTATCGATTAATACCATAAAGTATCGAAATGGTCCACTTGGTGAATGAATAGATCCACATATATCCCCATGTAATCGTTCTAAAAATTATGGTGATTCATGTCCAACTTTGACCGATGATGGTCTTATTATCAATTTTCCTTGAGAACAAACACTACATGTGATCTCATGAGATTGAAACATCTACTCATGTTTTAATGGATGACCATTGGAATTTTGAATAATTTTTCGCATCATTATTGAACCAGGGTGACCCCAATCGATCATGCCAAATCTTAAACATGTCTTCATATTTTGGGTTGAGTATGGCATATGATTCCATCATTCTTATTTTTGTGAAATATAATCCAGAGAATAAAGCTGACAATATTTCCACAATATGTTTTTTTCTAAAAACCATTGTCGTGATATAAAGATATTCTCGATTTTCATAATTTATCGTTTCAACATGATAGCCATTTCGGCGAATATCTTGGAAACTCAATTAGTTTCTTTGGGATTGTGGAGAGAACAATACATCTTGTATGATAGATTTTGTCCCTCCGGACATTATAAAGTTTGCTTCTTCATATCCCTCAATTATTTTTGCACTTCCAGATATCGTATTGGCACTAGATTCATGTATTCTCAACTTGGAAAAAAATACTTTTTATCTTTCAACATTGTATGTGTCGTAAAACAATTGGCTAGATATATGTCTCCTTCATTGATGTTTGATCGTAACATATTTTGTGTTACTTTGATTCGATAAAGATATTGATGCACCTGAAAAATATGAAATTAAAATTGTATATAAAAATTTAAACAAAATATTTAAATATAATATAATAAAACTTCATGTCAATATCTTTTTCATAATTTATCGTTTTTAAGTTTGTTAATAATTTCTGTGATGCTCATTCGTTCACAAAATGGTACAGACCCAATGGGATGAGCATGATAATTTTTATTTAGTAGCTCGTTTTATTATTCTGCAACAAGGAGAATTTTTAATAATTTGCGACTCGCTCGATATTGTGACATTATCAGCATGTAATTTCGATAATATAATTTTCAATTTATCATAATCACTTATAGCTCTATTTTGGAGTTTATTTTAAACATCGCAGAATGATATTCATCCACAGATTTATAATCTTGGAATCTCATATTTAGCCAATGACTATTTGCCTCTCAGAACATCACATATTTTTGTGATCGAATTTATCTTTAAGAGATTCTCATAAATTTGTGGGATATTCTTTTGTAAGATATTAATCTTTTAGATTATAGGAAATATTGGTATGGAAAAATCATGGCTTTTATTATCATTAAAGAAAAATAAAAAAATATAAGTTATGACATTTAAAATAAAATTAAATAAATTATTATATAATAATTCATGTGTTACATTCGTCTATATTTATAGATAATTCATTTTTAGATTTATTTAACCAATTAAAAATTAAATAAAAATATAATTTAAATAAATTTTGGGGTGAATTTTTTTCATTCTCCACATAAATAAAATAAATAACAAAATAAATATAACATAAAAAATGGTGGCTCAACCGTCCTTATAACAATAATAAAATAAAAAATAATTTAAATAATGAAGTAGATTTTTCTATCATCCACATAAATAAAATAACAAAATAAATATAACGTCAAAAAATGATGGCTTAGCCATCATTATAACAATAATAAAATAATAAAGAAAATATAAGTTAAATAAATCATGGGATGAATTTTTCCATCCTCCACATAAATAAAATAAGTAACAAAATAAAATATAATGTAAACAATGATGACTTAGTCATCCTTATAAAAATTATAAACAACAAATAAATATTCATAAAATGTCAATACTATTGATCGGTGATTGAACCTGCAAAATCATATAGTATAATATATTATGTCTGAGATTTAGTCTGCGATGTCTTTATAATATGATATATATTTATATTATGACTGGGATATATATCCCATGATGTCTATTTTTTATTTGAAATCGAATCCAAATCCAAACCAAAATCTATTGAAAATCGTGATTGTAAAAAATTGAAATTAAAAATAATAACACATAATATTGTATATTTTTTTAATCAATTAGAACTATCGTGCTGATAAAATATTAAAAATTAATCATTATTCGAGATATATATGCATATATATATTACAAAATATAATACATATATTATATGAATATAATATAATTATTATATATATATTAATAATATTAGTAACTTACGTATAATATGTATACATAATATATATATATATGTAAGGTATGATCGTATACATAATATATATGTAAGGTATGATCATATATATATATCTTATTATTATATATAAATATCTGTGTTGATAATATAATAGTATAATATAATAACATACATATATAAATAATATATGTAATAAAATATATAAAATAAATAAAAAAATATCAAAAGAGAGAATGAATATGAGAAAAATTGCTCTTGTTCTTGCAATTTGTAATATTTTCGTTGTGTTTACTAGAGTAGAAGAATTGTCTATTTTTAGGTAAACATTTCTAATTATTTTGAATTAAAAAATAAAACGGTTAATAAATCATTTTGACATTCACATTATAACGGCGGAATATCAGAAATACCTTTATAGGGCTAAACCACTTCAAAAATACCATTTTCTAAAATAATTATTAAATCCGAAAAAAATGAAGAAAAGACAATCGTGCCCTTAATGTTAGAACGTGAAAAAACTCACGTTCGATGTGAAAAACTGTAAAAAAACGAGAAAGTCGAACAATTTTTCGCCGTGAAACCTGTTTAAAAGTTTATAGCAATAAAGAAATAAGTGATGTTGAACTTGAGAGGGATCGATTTGAAGTTGGTGAGAAGGAAAATGGCTAGTATCAGCAGCAGCAGTGATGAAGAGAGCACGAGTCAATCTTCAATGGCATCAATAAGTGTAAGTAGTTCAATTTCTAGGGTTTTGCAAGCTTTCGAGTCACAAAATGGTTTATTGATTTGAAATGGGTGAGTGTCAGTGTCAGTGAGTCGGTTAGGTCGCAAGGGTCGCAAGAGTTGCAAGAACATCTTCGACTCAGTGAGTCGGTTGAGTAGCAAGGGTCGCAGTAGTTGTATGACCATCTCCGACTCAGTGAGTCGGTTGTCTCAGTGAGTGGGATGGGTCGCAATGGTCGTTTGAGGGGCGTGGGTCGGTTGAGTCTCAGTGAGTCGGTTGAGTGTCGCAGAGTGTCTGATGCGTTATCAAAGTTAAATAAATAACCTAAACTACCCGCAAGTGCACGCACGTGTGTAGTATTTTAGGTGTCGATCCAACAGAGACTACGCAACACTACCTAAACTCGAACTATGAATCAAACTTGCTAACGAACA
>CM071868.1:10316806-10327870 GCA_036759665.1 Gynandropsis gynandra
TGAAGAAATTTGGGCACCAGAGGTCAATGACTTTGTCCTCGTCTCAGACAATGCTTATGTCAGAGAGCAGGTTCTGGTTATGGAGAAATCAATTTTAGGACAGCTCGAATGGTATATCACCGTTCCAACTCCCTACGTGTTTCTTACCCGTTTCGTTAAAGCCTCGGTTCCATGTGACAAAGTGGTAAGCTGTTTTAGCAACGAATTTACATGTTCCCCGTTTTATTATGTCTGTTGTTATTACACCATTAATCTAATCGCCTGTATTCAACAGATGGAGAATTTTGCCTTTTACCTTGCTGAACTCGGGCTTATACAATATCCCCTTGTGGTTTCATACCTTCCATCTATGTTGGCCGCATCAGCCGTTTATGCTGCTCGTTGCACGCTTGGTCGTATGCCGTTTTGGACTGAGACCCTGAAACATCACACTGGTTATACAGAAGACGAGATAACGTAAGCCCCTTGTCCCCCAACATTTCATCTTCAATCCTTTGATATTTTATCAGCAATTAGAATCAAGAGACTAATTGGATCCTTTTTGCGCTTCAGTGACGCTGCCAAGACGCTGATGAAATTACAGGCTTCAGCTTCAGAAAGCAAGCTTAGAGCAGTCTACAAGAAATACTCTGCTGCAGAAAACGATGCCGTTTCACTTCTCGTACCAGCTACTGATGTCTTAGTTTCTTGCTCATGAAGAAACTAACCCTCATTTGTTTGACTTTTGTCTCCGATCATGTTTCTGTAATGATCTTTTGGTCTCTTAGACAGCAGCAAAAGTAAAGCTTGCATTGGCTTTTCTTTTTATTTTGGTTACGAATGTTATTCCTATTTCATTTGGCCAAAGCAAGTTTTTTTTTATTTCTTTTGCTTTGGATAATGTGTAAATAGATTCTAAACCTATTTCTATCGCAGGAGAGATTAAGCTTGTATGCTTTTGAATTTCAATCTTTTCATAAATCCAAGATAGGGAACAGAATCTGATCCCGGTGTCGCCCCATGTTCTAAAGATGATAAGTCTTACGAAACAACTTGAGAAGCTAGGGTGCACATTAAAAAAGGAGTCACTCATGGAATCTTGTTCACCGTTCATTGTTAACTTCAACATAAACAAGATGGATGTGATTTGCATGAGATGCCTAACATGCTGATGGATTACCAGAAGCAGACGTCCATGGAGGTGAAGGGTCCAGTTCTATGTTGTCGGTGGATCAATCCTCTTCCGATAAGAGAAAAGGCAAGAAAAGGCCTAGAACCAAGCAAAGTGTGCCTAAGGCTAGTGTGACCAAAGCCAAGGGCGGTGCTAGCAAGGCCAACCAATCAGATATTCTTCTACAAGAAAAAAGATCATTGGAAGAGGAACTGCAACAAATACCTTGTTTGTTGAGAAAAAAAAAGATAAGACTTCCATGGAAAATGTTTTCATGATTCTTTAATTACTATTGTTTCATACAAATGGGTATTGGATAACATTAGTAGCTTTAACATCTTTAATATGTTTTTGGGGCTGAGGATCACTAGAAAGCTCAATAGAGGAGAATTCGGTCTCAATGTTGGAAATGACACAAATGTTGCTACTCTAGTCGTAGGATCAAGCTTAAATATGGTTCGAGCTAGAGCTGGCTCGTGAGCCGACCGCTCATTTTACACCCCTACCGACTCACTGACACTGACACCCACCCATTTCAAATCAATAAATCATTTTGTGACTCGAAAGCTTGCAAAACCCTAGAAATCGAACTATTTACATTTATTGACGCCATTGAAGATTGACTCGTGCTCTTTTCGCCAGTGATGCTGCTGATTCTAGCCATTTTCCTTCTCGCCAACTTCAACAGTAAAAGTGTCGCACAAAACGCAAACGCGATTTCAGAAAACGCCTTATTGTAAATGCCCCACAAACGTCATTTTCAATCACCACAAACGCCAAAAGCTTTGGAGAAACCCTTCCTCTCCATGCCCTCCCGCCTCTACCCTATCATCCGACATTTCCACCTCTTATCCACGGAGGCGCGTACAATGACACGCGTTGCTCTCCTCCTCCACGCGCGTCTCCCTCATTCCGCTGCTTGCCTCAGCTCCTTCTGCTCCTCACCGAGAGGTGCTCTCGTGAGCTTTGCGAATCGTCTCGATGTTTCTTCGTCTTCGTCTCCGTCTCCGTCGTCGACATCGTTGTTCGGTCAGAGACTCCACGCGTTTCGCGGCATCGGAGGAGGAGAGTGGAAGATTTCAGGGTCGGTGGGTCGGGTGTTCGCGCAGAGGAGAGAGTACAGGAAGGTGAGGAGGAGACTGCCGAAGAAGAAGGTGGCCGAGTTCGAGCTCAATGTCAGCATCTGTATCGAGGAACAGTTGCCGAATGATCCCGAGATTCTGGTATGTCTACCCATTTCCTGCGTTATATGACTTCATTTTGATCATGTTTGGGGAAATTGTTATGTCTCAATGTCATTGATTGGTTTCACTTTAGAGCGAAAATGGATGGGTCGAATCCAATGAGGTTTTGGTTTGATGTAATGTAGTTTGTTTTAGGAAACCGAATGGAAAAGAACTCGTGAATTTGCTTAGGGTGATTGTGGTTGAGTTTGAAGTTGATTAAGAACCAATTGATGGTGAAATATGGAAAAAGAATTGATTATGAAGAGTTCACTATAATTTATTGTTGCTGTCTTGAGAATGTGGAGGAATATTATTATTTGCTGACTATTTTAGAATGTTAAATGCACTATATGTGACTGGTACGGGGATTGTTCATTGTGTTGAGCTAAAGTCCTTATCTAGGAGCAATAACTACTCTGTGCTGGTTGAATCCATGCGGTCCAAAATTGTGTTGGATCTTTGTAAGTCTTCGATGGTCATATTAATGTTGGTAGATGACTGACAGCATGTGCAAATGTTTCTTCCTTGAATATTTTTAGGGTATTGCAGAAATGCTCCGTCTTAATGTCCCAACAGCAATGAAGTTAGCTCTTGATCGTCTAAAAGATTCTGATTATAAGACAAGAGAAACTGCAATTGAAGATGTTGGGGGATTTGAAAGTGTTGAATTATCCGTTATGCTTTGTAATGATGAGTTTATACGTAAGCTGAACAAAGAGTGGAGGGATGAAGATCACGCTACGGATGTGCTTTCCATGTCACAGCATGTCCCCGAGCTGAAGCTCCCAGTGGTATGCTCTGTTTCGCTCACTTCTGTTGCAGTGTGATTCTGAATTGCAACTAGTAATGGAAACATCCTTGTTCTGTTTTCCTTTGTTTTGTAGCTTATGATGGGAGATATTGTCATTTCTGTTGAAACAGCTGCAAAGCAGGCAGAGGAAAGGGGGCACTCACTTCTTGACGAGATACGGATCCTTATGGTAGGTTTTAGCTAGTAGATCTAGAGGCTTGATGTTGTCAAACTGAAATATAAAAAGGAAATGGAATATAGTTCCTGGGTATCCTAGTTCTTACACTCTTGTGGTATCCTAGATCTTTTCTCTTCTCATACAACCAGTGTCGTAGTTCCTGTTTGTTACTATTAAATGGGAAATATGATCGACCATGATTTTTAAAGGGTGCTATAGATACCGGAAGAAAGAATGAAAGTTATGAGTCCATGGGATCAAGCAAACTGATTAAAATCTAGAAGCAACAAAGAAATGAGGTTTAACTTGTTGTTAGGTAATGCTCCAAAATTATATACCTCGGAATATGTGTTACTGAATCCCATAATCAATTTACTTTTCATAGATTCATGGCTTGTTACACTTGTTGGGATTTGATCATGAGATCAGTGAAGAGGCTGAGAAAGAAATGGAGGAGGAAGAGGAGTTGCTGCTAAAGAACCTTGGGTGGACGGGGAAAGGACTCATTCAGAGTGCATATGATGCTGAAAATTCTAATAATCCACAGCCAGAAAATGCAGTAGGTAAATTTCTCATTTATTTAAGTGTTGCTAATTGTGTCTGCCATCTGTACTTGCCTTGATTTGTATTTACTTTCTATACAAGTATGTCCTATGTGTGTTCCTGCTAAGAAAACCTTACAGATTAGCTGTTAAAAGACAGGAAGAAAGGGGCCAGTTTAAGATTCTACAGACCGAAGTTCAGATACATATTCTCCGATATGGATGGTAATTTTACATATTTTTGCAATCTTTACCCTTTGCTGTCTAATTCTATTGTTTTCTGTTATATCTAATGAACTATTGATGTGAATGCTAGGCACATTGCTTAACAGCAAAAGTCAAATTTCAGACACTAACGTAAAAGCTCTAAAAGAAGCCATGTCTAGGGGACTAAAAGTTGTGATCGCTACCGGAAAGGTGAGAGATAACACTATGTTTCATTGCTTCACAGTTGTAAAATTACTTTTACTTAGTATTTTAAGCTCTGTCCCTCTTATGCTTTTCCATTTATCATGGAGTATTGTTTCATTGGTTTACGAATTACATCCATTTAGCACAGACTCGTCGAAGTGTGATGGAAATCTTGGAAGGGGCTGATCTAGCTGGTCGTGATGGCATTGTTTCTGAGTCTTCTCCAGGTGTTTTTGTTCAGGTCTTCTATATCCCTTAACCTCAGAATCTACTACAATGCACTGTTTCGTTTGTCTAATCATTTTTCTGCTTGATCACAGGGGTTACTCGTCTACGGTAGACAGGGGAGGGAAGTTTTTAGAGGAAACTTGGATCCAAGCATCTGCAAAGAGGTATTTACTTTGGACATAAGCTTTTATTGGCTTCTTTCATCTTGGATTGTGACATATCTCTATATAATCAACAACATGTTTTATACTTCTAAAGGCTTCTCTCTTTGTAGAGTATATAGGGTACTGTTTGGCTTGGTATCACTTTTTTCTGCATAGTTGAACATCTGAGCACAAAAATTTGTATGTGTACACATATTTCATTTGCATATGCCTGTAATGGTCAATTCAACTTCACGTACCATGTCATCGAAAAGTTAGTTTTCTTGATTGCTTGTTGAACATGCAGGCTTGTCTCTACTCTCTAGACCATGGAATTCCTATCATTGCATTCAGTCAAGACCGTTGCCTGACACTATTTGAACACCCGTTAGTTGACTCTCTTCATACCATATATAAAGAGCCAAAGGTAGCGAAGTGACCCATGTTTCACTCTTCCTTTCTGCTTATAGCTTGATGCGTTTTTTGAACAATTCATATGTTATACGTTAACAGGCTGAGATCATGTCATCTGTTGAACATCTCATTGGTTCTGCCGAAATTCAGGTATTTCCCGAGCTTATAATGTAAAGAAACATCCAAAATTGTAGTTTTATTTTCTCAAATCTTGATTCTCTTGTGCATTTACATATACAGAAGGTCATTTTTTTGGACACCGCCGAGGGTGTATCTTCCATTATCCGTCCATATTGGTCAGAAGCAGCGAAAGACCGTGCCAGCATTGTTCAAGCACAGGTGGACATGCTCGAGATTGTCCCTCCCGGAACCTCTAAAGGGAATGGCGTAAAACTCTTGCTCGATCATTTGGGTGTTTCACCAGATGAGGTAACTCTAGTACACCATTCAATTAATCAACAAGTGGAAACTTGGTTACATTTGAACCGGTTCAAGAGTTGTGTTTCATTGCAAATGTGGGTTCAACAGATAATGGCGATAGGGGATGGTGAAAACGACAGTGATATGCTCAAGCTTGCAGCGCTTGGGATCGCTCTGAGCAACGGGTCTGAGACTACGAAGGCCGTGGCCGATGTGATCGGCGTCAGCAATGACGAAGACGGTGTTGCTGATGCCATTTACCGGTATGCCTTCTGAGACAACAACAACATTCTTTTCACAATAAAAAAAAAGAAATACAGAATCCGAAGTTCTATTTGCATTAAGAAACCATTATTTTTCTTATTTCCTTGAAAATAACATTTTCCAACAAAAAAAGGAGATATTGTTTATTTTTTATTTAAATAATTGAGAAATTGAATTTTGTCTAATTATGTAACCGAAACTAATGGTGAAACAGAAAATGTTTCATGTTTTGAGAACAAGACACGATTGAAGCCGATTCTTTCCGGCACAGAGCATCATTCTTTTGTTGGAAAAGCATTTTAAATGCCTTTAGAGTTTTTTAATATTTGGTGGAAGGGGAATCTTCAATATTTATCTAAAAAGTGCTCTTTAGCGGAAGATAAAATTTTGAATTTTCATATTAGAAATTCTATTATAATAATCGATATACGAAACAGATACAATTAATCATATAATATATAAAATTTTTCTAGAAACATTTTAAAAATTGCCGATAAAATTAGGTGGTTTTGTAGAGAATCAATGGTCTATTACCTTTTTCTGGTTTAGTCCTATGTTTTTCTCGACTTTAGGTTATCTAATTTTATGTCGAAATTTAGTTCTAATTCTTTTTTTAAATAACTCGATTTTAGTTTATGTCTCTCTTTGTTAATTTATCATTAAAATTGGTTATTATAACCAAATTTTAGAAAATCAATTATCCAATTTGAGTTTTATATTCAAATGACCTTATTTCATTTCAGTTTATTCTTCCAACTATTGGATTTGAATTAAATCTGAATTAATGTATTGATCTGTTTTATTTTCTATTACATTCAGTTCACCGTAACATTTTTCATAAAGAAAAGATGAATTTATAAATTTAAGGGGTTATATACAATATTTTAAAATTTTAGAGGACTAACATGATTTAATAAATTTGGGATTAATAGACTGAATATACAATCTTTAGAGAAAATAGACTAATAGTCAAATTTACGCGGAAATAAACTGTTTTAAAACTGCTTAACACAAAATTTAACTTAATGAATGGAGAAAAGGTTGATTATTGATAGTTTAATCGGAAATAGGATAAAAACTATAATTTAAGGGTATAGGATGAGTAAGACGATTCATGAAAAAATATGATTAAAACGGGATAATTTAGAGAAATATGTTATTGTCCCTTTATATATTTTATTTTCATTCTATGAAAAATAAAAATCTATTTCTATAAAAATTGATATTCGTTAATGTTAATTGAAAATAATACTCATCATATTATACATAAATTATATGCATGTTCAGTTCAATTTTTTTTATAAAACCTTATATTCTCCTCAAATTTAGCCATAATCTTATTTTTCATGACTATTTAACTTCTGCCTAAAACTCTTTTAATTAAGTAAATGTTCAAAAAACCGTTAAATATTATAAAATCATAAAATATCATTTTTGAACTTCAAAAATAATAATTTCAAAAAAATCATAAAAATATTCGTTTTGAAATTATTTTATATTGATTTATGGGTTATATTAACTTTATATAATACGATTTTTTTAATTTTAATTATACGTTAAAGCTATGTTGAGCATTTATAAATTATCATATATTGTTTAATATAATGTTCAAACATAAATTTTAAGATTAAATTCAATATACAAAACATTAACATAAATTTCAAGAGATAGTTCAATACATAAATTTTTAGATTAAGTTCAATATATAAAATTCAAACATAAACATAAATTTCAAGAGATAGTTGAATACATAAATTTCAATATTTGTAAATCTTAAACTTGTCGTCAATATTTTATACTTGTCGCCAACTTTGTAGAAAATATAAAAAAATAATTCATCATGAGATAATTGTCAAAAATTACAAATACAAAATTACACACAAATATAGTTTTCATAAGTGATTACATAAATAGCTTGAGATTCAGAAAAATATAATTTTAGACTTCATAATCTTTGATTTAAGGTAAGATGATATGGTATCTTCATTAGAACTTTGAATGATCTAAGGTTATTACCATATATGCGCCACATTGACCACAATAGAGTTTGATTCTGATTCTACCAATATTGGTTCTTTTCTTTGGAGACGCGTTTGGATCCTTTTTCTTGTTATATTTTTTCGATCTTCCGGGCATCTTCCTAAACCCTAGAGGAATGATTAGACCCTTACCTAATTCCTTCCAAACTTTTGGCACCACAAAGAGAATAGATGTTTCTCTTATAGGTTTCTCGCCATGTAGACTAGTAGTCACTCTTGAAGCATTCAACATTTTTTCGTCTTTCCACCATCACACAATGTGCATGTTGGCACGAAATTTCAATCATATTCCATCTTTGGCAAGTCCACTTACGTTTTTACATGTTAACTACATATGATGTTCCACCATCATCAACTTCAAATCTATCGTACGAGCTAGGATATGAAGCACAATCCCACGTCTTCAACTTAACTTTCCCTAGTGATCGAATAACCTTTTGAGTATGTATACCCATGTGCTTCTCGACAATTGTAGCCATCTTATCAATCCTAACCATGGTTTTTCTTCTAATAATCTCTAACATTTCAATCATAGGCCTAGTTTTAGAAATGATAATACTATAGTTAAATTATTCAGTCATATTGTTATGCACATCACTACAATAAAGAATGCCCGACACCTATGTCGTGGATTAGTCTTCATCAAATCATCAAAAGACCGATTTATCAAATTTCTTGCAAATAGCAAAAGAATCTGCTCCATTATAACTAGAAGCTATACTCCACGCAAAATATTTCATACATTTAGCCTTGTGGTTTTGGTTGAAATTGAAGATTATATGCCTTAAAGACATACGATGTTCCACATTAGGCGATTCTTGTTCCACCACATTCAACAATCCTTGAAAATATATTGAAGAAAAAAAATTAATAAAAAATATTAGATTTGAAAAGTAAAACAAATTTAAAAGAAATAAAAATCTTACTTTTTATCGATTATTATTAATCTTTCACCTGAACCAAGAAACAAACCATCCTTAAGCTTTGTAACGAACCAATACCAATTCTTCATATTTTTAACTTGTACAACAGTCCAAGCAATATGGTAAATTTGACTATTGTCATTCCGACCAACGACACACATAATCTAACATTTAATATAACTTTTGAGAAAATAGTTCTCCATGAACATCACAAAGCTCCAAGCACAGATAAAATCGATCAAATATCTCATTCCATTCACAATCTCAGATGGTTTGCACTTTTACCGAAGAACTATGATTTGAACTTGTAATTTTGAGATCGTAATCCATAAGTCTGTCAAATTGTGCACCGTTTTCTAATTGAATGAGCTTTAATTCTTATTTTTTAACACTGGTCAAAAGATGCAATCAATTTATAATATGTTGCATTCTTTATATTTGGATGCACTCTTAAATCATCTTTGAACTTATTTGCTCTCAAATGTATTTTTAATAACTTGTACCTTCCTTTCGGCTCACAAGTGTTATCCATAATGTAATGACCTTATTGTCCAAGTATCTTTTTTCATGGAACAATAAACTCACATTTTATAATATAACTCGAAACATACAACACTAATAACATCATTATCTCATCAATTAATCCTACGTTCTTCCCCATATTCAACACTACTTCGATCACAATATCCTTTAATTTCTCAACTGAACTAAAGGTTTAATCTAAAAATAGTTATTTCTATTCAAATAAAACTCTCTCCCAATTCAACTTCATCATTAGCTTTATTTTCAAGATATTAACGACATATATATATATATATATTAAGGTCAAATAAACTCTTACATTTAAATTTGTATAATTCTTTTAGTAATAGTGTGATATGATCGTGTAGGATTTAACGGAAAAAAAATTATTAGTGGAGTTTTTCATTTGAATTATAAGATTCTATTGTAGTATATATTAAGTCTAAATTTAGGAGATATCGCCTCTTCCTTCGGTGCAAAATTGGTGACGAGATAACAACGTTCTCTTGGTTTGAAATTTGGACACCATTCAACCATTTTATCGACATCTAAGAGTTGTTGGACCTCGTAGGCTCTGGCTACCCTTGAAGCATCTGTGGTCGATGTTACTAATGGTAAGAGGTTTCTAAATGATGCTAGAACTCCATGTGATCTTGATATTCACATTTTCTTAGCCTCCTCTATAAAGCAAAGTTTCACTACAAATGTACATGGGATCTTATTAGAGAAAAGAAAAATGTTAAGATCGAATGTGGATAAATGATTGTTAGGAAACAAAGTAAAGACGAGAAAAATGGAAAAATGAGACAACCGAGTTTTACGTGGTAAACACATGTATTTCTCTTTTAAAATGATGAGAAAGACTCTCTCAAAGACCCAAGAGAAGAACCTTAAAATCTAGAAAAAACTATTTTCTCTCTCTGTTTTTCTCTTCTTTTTCTTCTTCTTATTTTGTGATTTTGGGATGATTTGGAACTTTCCAAAACCCTTCTTTATATAAGAGAATAGGGCCCACAATAGTGTGGAAACCACCACTTAGGTAAATTCCACCAAATTCGATGGATTTACCCCTTATTTTTTGTTTTTCCTTTAAGTGGGTCCCACTAAAAGTGGTTTTACCCCACTCTACATTCTCCCACTTAAAACTGCTTTTGTTATATTCATTATTTCTTTCCACTTCTCCTTTGTCACGTTACTCATGTTTCCGCTAGATTTATAGAAGATCGACACCAAATAAAATTTTCACCATTTATTAGCTTCATTGCCATATCAATCATGTTTTCCTCTGTGTGAATTTTTTGAATATCCACGCTACCTTTCTACATCTTTTCCCGTACATAATGATATTGTAATATGCAAAGCGCTTTGACTATATCATAATAAGAAAATATTATCTTGTTTATTACCAAGCCCCTCCATCAATATTTGCAACCAAATTGCCTCTTTGCTAGCTTGTGTAACCGCAACTTACTCAGCATCTATCGTAGATATCATGATAATAGACTGTAGTTTTGAAATACAGATTACAACGCCATCATCAAGAGTGAACACATATCTTATGGTGGATTTGCTTTTGTCGATGTCATCAGTATAGTCTGAATTGACATACCAGCAACAGTCCAGTATGATCCTCCATAACATAATACAATTTTTATGGTGCCCTTGAGGTATCTCAAGATCTCTGTTCTAAAAATCGGCCTAGGCGCTAGGCGGTGGCCGGGCGCCCCGATTAGTCACTAATCGGATGTTCTAGGCGGACCGGACGCCTGGGCGGTCTAGGCGGGCGCCTGGGCGGTCTAGGCGGCGTCTAGGCG
>CM071868.1:10337208-10356198 GCA_036759665.1 Gynandropsis gynandra
TATAAAATATAAACTTTTATAAAATATAAACTTTCCTTAATATAAAATATAAACTTTAATATAAAATATAAACTTTCCTTGATACTAACCACTAAAACATTTTATTTTTCGATCTCAGCTTGTTGTTATTTATTTATGCGATTATGGTTGAATTATTTATTTAGTTTTTTTGGAAAAAAAACGAGATGTTAACGGCAATTTTTTTAATTTTCACTAAATACATATATCTTTTTATTAAAAAGGTATTAGATCTAAAATATTAAGTCTATAGAAATTAACTTATGACTGAGTGAGATAAAATATATTTATCACTTCAACGTAACTATTTAAAAGAAATTTATATGAAGTGAAATACCAATTTTCTATTTTAAAAAGTTGTGTTGGTAATTCACGTTTCAAATAAAATATTAATTTTAAAAAATAAAATAGTAGTTTTTGTTAATTAAATTACACTTGAAATATTTCTTTTTTCTTTTCATAATGATGATTTGTGACTGAACTAAAACTCAATAAAATAAAATATTAGTTTTTGTTAATTAAATTACACTTCAAATATTTCCTTTTTTCTCTTCATAATGATGATTTGTGACTGAACTAAAAACTCAATAAAATCACAAAAACTTCAGTCACAAAAATAAATTCAAATCTCCTATCATTTAGAAAAATGATAAGTTTTATTGTGGAATAAATTAAGGAACTTTTCCCTTTATTTTTCTCATCATATTGATTATTTATGACTTAATAAAAACTCAATAAAATCAACTTACAAAAACTTTAGTCACAAAAATAAATTCAAATCTCGTATCATTTTGGAAAACTGATAAATCTTTTTTTATGGAATAAGTAAGGTATCATTAATAAAATATATATTAGTTAATTTAACCACTCCCCTAAAACGATATTAAGAGTATGACGTCAACAATATTAAATTATATTTTATTTAAATAAAAAAACTTGTTTACGATATGATCATTATATATAAATGAGTTTTTATCTAAATACTAATAAAACAGAAGGCTCAATGAATAGTGCAATGGTAGACGTGGCAAGTTAATGATCGTTGGATTTTAATTTCAAATGCGTTGTCTGTTTGTACGTTCTTGGATCGACTAAATTTTATTCCTATCTTTTTCTGTGTATTTTTGGCCGTTGATTTCTTTTTTTTTCTGTGTCCTTCATCATCAACCTTTTCAATTGCCAGCACATCCGACACTCGGCTTATCCTCTATGCTGCAAAACGAAAAAGATCGGTGAGGAGGAGAGGCCATAAGAAGAAGAAACACATGGAGGTTAAGGTGGAGGCGTTGGATAAGTCCACTGTCGTCTTCCGAGATGACGAAAAACTTGAATCGGCAAACCGAACAAGAACGGTAAGGAGGGAAGCAGTAAGAAGAAGGAAAAAGAAAAAAATGGAGGGCGAAGAAAGAGCGGAGGCAATTTTCCAAACGCACTATTGAGCCCAAACCAATCGCCGTCTTCGTTTCCTTCATCATCGGCCTTTTCAATGGCCAGCACATCCGACCATCGGACTATTCTCTCTGCTGCAAAACGGCTAAGATCGGTGAGGAAGAGAGGCCACAAGAAGAAGAAACACATGGAAGACAAGCGGCGTCGGATAAAGAAGGAAGAAAAAGAGCATTTTAGGGTTAGTTAAAAGGCTAAGATAGTAATTCACTGTTATTATGATTATTAAAAATATATATAATCCATGTATTGCTATTCTCCGTATTATATATTGTTTTAAATCCTTAATAATAGTTTTTGCCAAAAAAATTGATATGTTTTAGATTTATTAAACTTTATCAATTATATTAATTACCCCTAATTTTTCATATTTATATATATTGGTTTTTATATTTTATAAAAGTTATAAATCTTATGAATTATTATATCTTTATTTTGATTTGTTTATTTTAAATAATTGAATGTAATGTAATTCATATAATAGTATATTATATTATTATTTTTTAGTTACTGTTATTATTAATAAGTAAATTTTAAAAAAAATTCATTTATTGTTACGAATAAAATTAATAAAAATAAAAATAATTTATGTATAAACATTGAAATTTTCGAAAAATAATATATTTAAACATAACTTATATTCATTAATCTTTTTTTTAAATAAAAGTGTTAATAATTAAAATCCTGATAACAATAAAAATTAAATTTAAACTATAAAAGTAAAATTTAGAATTAAAAATTAAAACAATTTTCAAATTAAATCAATTCATTTTTTAAAAATAGTTCATTTCAAAAATAGTATACCTATTTAATTTTGAAAATTAGTTTAAATTAATTTTAATTAAAAATTTAAAAAATATTTTTTAAAAATAAATTCATTGTAAAAGTAATTTGAAATAATTGAATTTTAAAATATATATTTAAAAAATGAAATTAAAAACAATTATAATTTCTGAAAAAAATCATTTCAATTTATTTACAAAAAAGAGTTAATATATCGCGGGTAAAAACCTAGTTTTTAATAAATGTATTAGTATGTCATTGTAGAATAATAAATAAATAAAATAACTATTTTTAAATTAAACTATACCACTGTGTCAGGAAGACGTATCCGATATTGATATACATATATATATATATTATTAGAAAACAATATATAAAATTAGTGTAGTATTCTGATTTATTTTATAAAAGATATTTTATTAATTTGAGCTAATACTTATTTATGTCGGAAAAAATTGAAAACCTGAGAGACTTGGAGAAAACCAGACGCCGATACCGCCCGGTTTTGAAAGCGTTAGTAAAACTGCCGTAAAATCACAAGAAGAAAGCGACACGTCAGTACGACGTGGCTTGCACACGTTTTATAAACGCCTTCTCTCTCACATACCTTGCTTGTCAAGCACTTTTCACATTTCATTCTCACTGAAAAAAAGAAAAAAAAAAGAAAAAGAAAGACCCTTGATTTTCGCAGGTATTGTCCGTACACACATACTGGAGAACAAGAGAAGAGGAAGAGAGGTATGGGTTCGAATTCGAAGGGCGTTGATGCGCAGATGAAGTTTGTGGAAGGAACGGCTGGTTATGTTCTCGAAGATGTTCCTCATTTGAGCGATTACGTCCCTAATCTCCAGGCATTTTTCTCCCACATTATCTGGTTTCGCTGTCTCCTTTTGATCCTTTTATGCTAAGGGTTTAGGTTTACATATATATATATATATATGTTCTGTGTATGTAGTTGCGTTGCAGTAAAATCTTACCTTCATTTGGTTCTCTGTGTATGATTCCTACATAGTTCTCAAATCAGTCCGCACACGTGTTCTAGCTTGCGCGCTGGATTTTGTGCATATATATATATATGTATATATAGTTTGTTTTCCTGGATGTGCACTGGTGTTCTCGTTAAGATCCGATGATCGCTACCGTGTAATATGATTCACACACATGCACAGATACACTTTATATCAATATGTGTATACGTATTGTATCTATGTATTTACAGTTATAGACTGGTGCAACTATTGGCACACCAATGTGGGTTGTTAATGAGATCGGTTGATGGCGGCCGTAGTTCCTGGCATCTATTAAAGTTTCCATGCTCTGATTTGATTTGATTTGATTTGATGGTTCTGAAGTCGCTTAAGGGGTTGTGTCCTGGTTGGAACTCGTGCAAGTAGGTATGCGCGAAGAGTAGCCCTGCATTGTGTAAAAATGAGAGTTGTTTGAATATTTGATGAGAGATTCGTTTTATGGATTCTTGTTGTTGTTTGTAGATTTGCGTTTAGTTGATCTTTAATTCTTTTTATGTTTCTTCTTCTGCTGGGGGTTTCCAGACCTATCCGAATCCGTTGCGATCCAATCCTGCTTATGCAGTAGTCAGGTTAGCCGAGATTGAACTCCTGAAGTTAGATTTGGTTTGTAGTTTGGTATATGTAAAGATTTGTGAATGGGTCAGTGTCCTGTGTGATTTTCAGGCAGTACTTTGTTGATGACGATGATTCAGTCCCACAAAAGGTGATCTCTCTGCTTTATTGACGTAAAATTCCGCTTCTTTATTTAGGTCTCCTAATAGTAAGTTTTTTCAATGATAATGTTGTGCTGTATGTGTATCATTTACAGATCGTTGTTCATAAGGATACTCCAAGAGGGACACATTTTAGACGTGCAGGGCCACGGCAAAAGGTATTTCATCCATTTGTTACATATCTCCCCTTCTTTTCTGTGTTCTTGTACAATGATGTTGAATCTGCTTATATATGATTGTTTGTCGTACCTAGGTGTATTTCAAGTCAGATGATGTGCGTGCCTGTATTGTCACATGTGGTGGCCTGTGCCCTGGGCTAAATACAGTCATCAGGGAGATCGTATGTGGCCTTAATTTTATGTATGGTGTAATGGAGGTCACCGGAGTGGATGTGAGTCCAATTTAAGTTCCTTAATTTTTTTGTGCTTCAGGTGATTTATAGTGTCTTTTGGATGTGGGATTGGACTTTGTTCCAGTATCTGCCTACTGTTTTACCATTTCTGACATTTTGTTATCGTTTGTTGATTAACTGAAATAGAACAAGCCCTGCTTTAATAGCCATGGTAGCTGATTCGTTCAGTTTCGAACCTGCTGAATATCGAAATTAAAAATGAAGCTAACACAGTATTTTTGTCTTTATCATCATCATCATCATCATCATCACTCTTATTATTTTATGATTAATATTATTTTGACACTGAAAACTAATGTAGTTTTTAATAATGGTATATTCATGTCTAATTGGACTCATGTATTGCAGGGAGGGTATCGGGGATTCTACTCCAAAAACACTGTCACACTTACACCAAAGTCTGTGAGTGACATCCACAAACGTGGTGGGACTGTACTAGGAACCTCTCGTGGGGGTCATGATACATTAAAGATTGTTGACAATATCCAAGATCGTGAGATTAATCAGGTTTGTTAAGAAAGAAAAATGCTTTAAGTTATTACAGAATGGGGTATAGCTGTATAGGCCTGTTTCTAAAACTCAACTAGCTCGTGATCTAGGTTTACATTATTGGAGGTGATGGGACTCTAAAGGGAGCATCTGCTATATACGAGGTATGTTTATCTAGTGTGTGGAGAAATGTCTTAATGTTCACCAATTGGTACATTTTCTGAATAAAAATGTTGCTTAGTGTTGTAGGCTAAGACCTAGTTAGGACATTTTATTAAGAATAATGTAATTAAAGGTTCAACTCGGTTGCAAGATTTCTCAACTAATGATCCTCTGAATTGTTTTACTGAATAGAAACTCTTCTAACTTGTTCGCCTTAAGGTTTGATTGCTATAAGATATTGAATTCAAACAGGTTTTTAAATTGGCTATGTAATATTTTTGAAATGATAAATGTGTATGCTTGCATGCCTGTTTATTTTCTTATTCACCCTTCCTTCATCTTTGTATACAAGTTGCTTTAATTTGATGAAACCAATGTCTTTGACTGACCATATTAGGAAATAAGGCGCCGAGGACTCAAAGTTTCAGTTGCAGGAATCCCAAAAACCATCGATAACGACATTCCGGTAAGTCCTTGATTTTGTCACTTACCCGTTCTCGCCCTTTTAGACCTAGTTTAACACTAACTTTATTTGACAACCTTTCTCTGATTCAGGTCATTGACAAATCCTTTGGATTTGATACTGCAGTTGAGGAGGCTCAACGTGCTATTAATGCAGCGCATGTTGAAGCTACCAGCGTGGAAAATGGTATTGGACTGGTCAAGTTAATGGGTCGCTACAGTGGTAGGTTTTGTACTGCCATAATTATTGTTTATATTTTTAGGCATAGAAGTACATAGATTTTATTCCTTTTTCTTATCACTTAAATAGTTGAATATAAGTTAAAGAGTCTAAGCGTTCATATGAAAATAGACTATGGAAATTATGTTCGAGATCTTGCTTATGGTATCTCTTTGAGTAGCTTTGTCTAATTTATGGACCTCCTCATGCAGGGTTCATCGCCTTGTATGCTACTCTGGCCAGCAGAGATGTGGACTGCTGTCTGATTCCTGAGTCACCTTTTTACCTCGAAGGAAAGGGAGGACTGTTTGAGTTCATTGAAAAACGATTAAGAGAGAATGGGCACATGGTTATTGTTATTGCTGAAGGAGCTGGGCAGGAACTTGTTGCAGAGAGCGTGGAACAGCAAGATGCTTCAGGCAACAGGCTACTTAAAGACGTGGGCCTATGGATGTCTCAAAAGATTAAGGTATGGCTTCAGCTATTCAAAGTAATTTTGTTAAAGGTTGAGTTTAAATCTTTTCCTAGAACATTAAACTTATGTGTTTTCATCTCAAATATAGCATGATTGAGGCGTCCAGCATGTCATAAGTCATGTTGCACGGGAATTTCCACTGCTAATCTTTTAACTCTTTGTTGCTTATTATAGGAACATTTTGCAAAGCAGAACAAAATGGCCATTACTCTCAAATATATAGGTTAGTTTCTCATATGTATTGTCACTACCTTGGACTCAAGCTATAGATCTGTGAAAATCCCTTCAATCGCGTTTCAGATCCGACATACATGATCCGAGCTATTCCAGCCAACGCATCTGACAATGTCTACTGTACTCTACTTGCCCAAAGCGCCATCCATGGTGCAATGGCAGGCTACACTGGCTTCACTGTTGGTCTTGTAAATGGCAGACACACCTACATTCCTTTTAATGTAGGTTTTGTGTTGCCTTTGGCTGTCAATACTTCACTAAGATGTCTCCCTGTCGTAGAGTTAAGTCTCACAGATTAAAACCTTCTATTTGTTTTCTTTTCTGACAGCGAGTAACAGAAAGGCAGAACAATGTTGTAATTACAGACAGAATGTGGGCACGGTTGCTGTCATCTACAAACCAACCCAGCTTCATGAACCCCAAAGACGCGTCTGAGACCACAGCTTAAAAGCTACATCATTTCATGACTCTGTGGTCCCATGTACATGGTGGAAAGACCGTACAGGTGAAGTCTGTTAGAAATATATACTGTTATGGCTTTTCTTTTGTTTATGTATTTCAGGATAATCCTTGTTTTTGTCTTTCTTCACATGAAAATGGTACTAAAAATTTTGTATTCTCTCCTTTGCTTTTGCTGTCCTAAAAATGATAAATGTAATGAGTTTGAATGGAGAAGCAATATATTATGTTAGAGGATTACAGATGCATTTGGGATGGGGGAAAAAAATCAATAGACAGAGTTTAATGAGTCCAAGAATGTGAAATTCTTCAACTCCAACGAGGTATGAGCGGTCAAGTGAGGGTGCATGTTGTTTTAGCCTCTATAGATGCCAGAAGGCTCCGCATTTTGCACAATCCATGGATGCTGGAGAACTTTGTGCAATGGGAGACGTTGTGAAGAGTCCTTGACAAGCATCTAATATTCAACGGAAAACAACACATTTAGATTCGTTTTCTTAATTGAGAATAATGTGCGAGTGGGATATTGATGGTAACCTGACTGATCAATTCCTTTGCAGCTTGAGAGACAACAGGTTTCGTGGGAAACTTGAGGTCGACTTGCACGATCCTGAAGCATTATGGTAAAAACAGCTTGAGATTTTCAACGGAATCAAAACGGCAACTCTTTTCTTTCAATGTGGTCATGTTTTAGCGAAATCAGAAACCGAACAACTGTGGTAAATCATACACTCTCAGCAGTTGAAATTGACCGAGTTACCTTCTGTACGTGTCTGAGTGCTCCCTGGCTTCAAATGGAGGGACGCCATAGAGGAACTCGTAACAGAGAACTCCAAGACTCCATATATCAACACTAGCATCGTGTTCCACGCTTTCGACTGTAGATCAAAAGGTCGAGAGATTAAACTCAAAGCAAGAGAGAACTCTCCAACGGGTTTGCAGAGGAGAAAGCATATGTGTAGGACTACTAGTCTTCACTTACCCATCTCTGGCGGAAGGTAATCCAAAGTACCACACATTGTCCTTCTGCGGTTAAATGTGTGTACTGACCAACCAAAATCTGCAATTTTGAGCTCTCCCTGATGACATCAATCCACAGAGAACAGTTTAGAGACTCAGAAGTCAAAATGGCATAAAAATCAATGAGAAAATGTGGGGTTTGTCACCTGTGCACCAATCAATAAGTTTTCTGGCTTAATATCTCTGTGAATTACGTGTTTTCCATGGCAATAGATGAGAGCTCTGGCCAATGATGCAACATACTGAAAAAGGAAAATAATTATATTAGTTTCTACCACATGAAGGTCAGGAAAATGAAGAAACTGGAATACCACATGAAGGAATTACAGTTGCAGCTCTTCTTTCACTGAAGTACTTGCACTTCTGAAGTTCCTTATAAAGTTCTCCTCTAGCGGCATACTCTAAAATCAAGTAAACTCTTTTCTGCAACAACGATACCCCATAGATGTGTTATCTTCCAGAGACTCATCTCTCAACAAAGAAGTCAAAGTCATAACAGAAATACTTAGCACACCTGATCATAGAAATAACCATACAATCGCAGGATATTGGGGTGACGAAGATGGGACTGTATTTCAACTTCCCTCCGAAGCTGATGTTCAACTTGAGATTGTTGAAGCTGGCTCTTGAACAGAACCTTCAGAGCTACAATGTGATTGCTCTGTATCACAAGTACATCTAGGTTAGCTTGGTACCAGAATCAACCCAACTCTAGGTTTACGAGTCGATTCTAATCTAACTTGTTTCATTGCAGGTTTGGTTGAATTTTGTCAGTTCATTTAGAAAAAAGATTTTGCAGTCTGGTTCCAAAACGAATTATGGGTGATAGTTGATACACAAGTGACATAATGATTATTATGTAGAATTTTTGAATAATTTTTCCTTTTTTCATTGATGCATTAGATTTGGAAGCTACTTGTGTAGAAGCCAAATAACGCTTCCACGGTACTTCACTGAATACAGGCTTCAACTACTTGTGTAGAAGTCAAATATGTGTACATGAACTTGGAGCTATAAAAAGGTATGAATAGTAGAGATTTGCTACAAAGGGAACAAATGGAAACATACTGACCCTTTTCTCTCTCGCTAGATAGACATGGCCGAATTTTCCTCTGCCAAGAGGCTTTCCAATGTCGAAATCACTGAGAGTCCATCTCTTCTGCTCACCTGCTGAAGCCTCTGAAGCCGACTGAAAATGGAAGTCCCACAAATTGAATGCAATTAACTTTCAGACACAACCTTTTATAACATCTACTTCAAAATATATCTATTTGGACCAAAATGGAAAATTTCATTCACTAAATCCTCTGTTTATCATACCAAACCCCTAATTCTTGTCCATATCCTTCGTGATCACACATAAAAAAAACACCCTACAACCCATAATCGCAAAAAATCAATCTGCTCATAGTCTTTGAAATTGAAACCCAGACATATATCTCGCAGCTGATTTCACCAAAGAAAATCGAACAACAAAACAACTATTCGTTTATCCCATGAGGAATCAAGCCACGCACCTATGATTTCAGATCTCGTTCTTTAACTCGAAGCAAAGAAGGTAAAAAAAATCAAAGAAAAACCCCGCCGGAGAAACACGTTTTCGCCCAAAATTGTGACAAAATTGGGGGCAAAACAGAGAGGAAGTTTTGGGTTCCGAAATCGTGACCCCGAGTGGAGTTTTTCCTTACCTTGTCCTGCTGTTGCGTTTCCGTAGCGATCGCCATGGGAGAGACAAGAAAGAGAGAGAGAGAAAGGAGGGGAGAGAAAGAGAGAGCAAATTGTCAAAGCGAACCGATCATTGGAGATGAAGAGGAGCGGCTAAGCAAGGAAAAATTAAAAAGGGAAAAGGCCGCGCAACGGTCGAATTTCAGGGACTACTACGTGTCATAATTTAAATCGTTAATTTCTTTTAAAAAATTTCCTTCCTCGTGGATCCCGAGATGAGTTTTTCTAGCTTCACATGACTGTGACAGTTCATAATCTCACGGATCAAATGCTAAATGGGCCCAACCTTAGTAGGCTTACTGGGCTTTTTTGGGCTTTTACTAAGCCATTACGATAACTTCAATGGGTCACGTGTCATTACTTCACGACTTAGCTCCATGCAGAGCTGACACAGGCGCGTGCCACTACTCTCTCATCCACTTCACACGCATCACGTGGACACAGAAGCCTTCATCGCGCGCCACGTGTCTCGCGCTCGTCCTCTTTATATACGTTAACTATCACCATCTTCTTTCTCGTAAAATAAAATTAAAAAAAACCCTAAAACGCTCGAAATCCCAAAACTTCTCAGAAAATGGCGGATCAACCGGTAACGCGCAAGCTCTACGAATCAGTCCCGTCGACTCGGAAGACGCTAAGATTCCTAACGGCAACGACGATCGGCTTGTCGCTCTTGGTTCTCTCCGGACTAACCCTAACCGGGACGGTTATCGCTCTGGTTTTGGCGACGCCGTTGATGGTTATCTTCAGCCCGATTCTGGTTCCGGCGGTGATAACGATGGTTATTCTCGCGTTAGGATTCATGTTTTCCGGCGGGTGCGGCGTGGCGGCGGCGACGGCCCTGTCGTGGATCTACAGGTATGTAACAGGAAAACACCCGATCGGGGCTGATAAGCTAGATAACGCGAGAACGAGGATCACGGAGAAGGTGAAAGAGTACGGACATTATGTGCAGCAGAAAACGCAAGAAGCCACGGGGACGACGGGTTGATATATTGATGAGCAGTTTTTGTGTTGTTGAGATTGTTGTATTTGGTGAGTGTTTTTGTTTTTGTGTCAAACGTAGCTTGATGACTGTTTTTCTGTTTGTGTCGAACGTAGCTTGATGAGTGCATGCGGCTACGATGATCGTTTTCCGTAATGTTAATAAGTTAACTTATATATGAGCCTTTCTATCCTGGATATGTAATAATCAAGTCCGCTACATTAATAATTATAGATATTTCGTATCAATGAACAACATATGAGCAAATTATTTTTATATTAAACTAGATTTAGTCCCCTATTTATAAAGAATTTATAACATGTTTTATAGATAAGTTTAATAATAATATATTTTATATCTGTATCTGTAGAATATTTTTTTATACAATATCTATTGTTTTTTAATTTTAAATTAAAATATTTCATGATATGAAATTATGTAATAATTTTTTAAAATTTATTTATAAATAAGTATTATTTTATTATAAAAATATGCATTATAAAATAAGAATAATTATGGTTTTAATAATAAGTAATAATTACAAAATAATAATAATTTAATTACGTGAAATGTATGTTTTTCAAATTTTCATCTTTTTTATTTATTCTTTCATTTTTATCATTTTTAAATTTTATTAATAATGTGTTGGATGTGTAGACCAAAGGTTTCAAGAACAAGACTAAGGTTGCTCCTCTTCTGTTTCTGTTTGTGTAAAGGAAAAAAAAACATTCTAGTTTATAGTTTTTGTGAATAATGGTGAATAGGTCTGCTGGAAAAATTGGAAAGAAAAATGGTGGATTTGGTGATTTTAGGTGAGTAATCTTTATTTCATCTTCATATATATAAAAAAGTTGTTTTAATAAAAGCATAACAAACCTAGATTATAATATAATCTAGGTCTAGTATATATTTCTTTGTAAAACTGAAAACCGTTGTAGAACCCTGTAGTATACTCATTTTGCCTTAAATCTGTTACAGGTCTCTTTCATCAGACTTGGACCGTGAACTTCTTCAATTTTCTGGGCTGGACCGAGATTGGACTTCATCAATCCACTTGACTTGTCTCCTTCGAGTGGGCTTACCTCTGGAGGCCCGTTAGCATCTAATATCTTCACAGCAGGGGTCAAGGTGTTTCCCCTATTTGCACGGTTTCCTTCTTCACCAGAAAATCCTAGGGCGAAAGTAGAGCTCTTCGCCGCTGCACTTCCTCCGCCGCTTGTATCGCCCGTTCCGGCCAGCCACCGAAGGGAGACGACTCCAACAACCCTCTCGATTCCCCTCGGTTCGAACTCCCTCTCGGTTCCCCCCGGTTAGAACTCCCTATCGGTATTCTCTCTCGATCCGTTGCGTTGCTCTCTCTCGGTCTTATCTCCCTCTCCGTCGCGTTGCTCTCTCTTCGGCGCACCGCAGTCCATACGTGTCTTCTTCCTCTCTCTCGTCGGCTCGCCATCTCCGGTAGGTTCCTTATTCTCTTCTCCTTCGACAACCCGAAACCCTAACAGTTTATTGTCTTCTGTTTCAGGTTCTTCGTTTAGCTTCTTCGTTGATGACGACAGACCTTGCTGCTGGAACTGGTTGGAGTGGTTGCTCACCGGAATCCCCATCGGAATCCCTAAGGTAAGTTCCTTGAATTTTGTTTCGGATTTTACTTCAATTTATAATATTTTGCTTGCTTCCTTGTGTCGAGGACTTCCGCTGCCTTCACGAAACATCAGTTTCATCGTCGGTTCTCTCCTTCCTAAGCACGGTAATTTTTTTAATTTCTGTTCTTGGAAAACTAGAGTTTTCGATTGGCTGCTGCATCCACAACTCACGATTTGTGATTGTGGTTAGGAAAATTGTTCCGATTGAAACAGAATCATGTTTCTGTGTACTCGAAAGTATATTTAGTGAATCAACTTCAACCTGTCTCATGGTGTTTCTGGCATCGGCTTTGCCGATTAAGTCAGAACCCGTGCAATCCAATGACACTGGGTTCTTAACCCTTCCAACTGTTAAACTGTAATCAAAATTTAAAACATTACTTACTTCTTGATCAGTAGGGTTTTCGCAATCCTTCTCAAACACAGCTTCCTCACCTGCTATTAAGTAACAGCTTTCAACGTTTATGTCATCCTTGTGCTCCTTAAAAAATTTCCATCTTAATGAGTAAGTCTTGTTGATCATAGATACTTCGACAATCTTGCTTCCATTCTTATCTCGAATCTCACACATCTTTTCGGCAAATAAAACTTTGCATCCATTTCGTACCATGGTACGCTTAGTAAATTCTTACTCAATCCCGGAATAAAAAACACATCCTTAATGATTCTTTTCCCCTTTTTAGTCATTACTTCAATCGCTCTTTTAGTCGTAACCAACTTCGCTCCATTTCCTACTCTAATAGGTATTTTAAAATTTCTAGAGTAGTGAAATACCTTTTCTCTCGAGTTATATGGTTCGTTGCACCGCTGTCTATTAGCCAAACGCCATCTTTTTTCAGTTTGATTCATCGTGTGAGCTGCTGTGAAAAGCGCATTATCTTCTTCTTGTTCGCTGGTTAGTCGTGCTTGATTCTGTGGGAATTTTTTAAATCTGCATTCCCTCGAAAAGGGTCGAGTTTTTCCACAGTTGAAGCACTCCTTAGATGTTTTAAAACCCTTACAACCTTCAGATCTTTCATGCTTGTTTCTGAAATAGCATTATGTTTTAATATGGTTGTCTTTTTTTACATATGTTGCATCCTTTCTTGTTTTTCGTCATGCTGTCCACTTGTTCTTTTAATATGTCATATTTTTTTCCAACTTTTGCGTTTTTGTAGTGTTGATACTTCGAGTAGAAAGCTCCCTCTAGGCCTGAACCATCTCGGTCCTCTAGCTTAAACTCTTGTGTTTCCAATGCGATCACAAGCTCCTCAACTGTCAACGTTTCCAGATCCTTAGTTTGCTCCAAAATACCCACATATGGGTCAAATCTCTCGTGTAGAGAGCATAATATCTTAGAAACCATTTCATCTTCTTCCAATCTTGCACCATAGGCTCTAATCTCGTTTCCAATTTCTGTAATCTTGTTCGCATATTCTTTAATCTTTTCTTTTTCGGACTGCCTCATATTGTAAAACGAGGCTCTCAAACGTTGCAGCTTAATCCGAGCTACCTTAGGATCCCCTTGGAATCTAGTTTTTAGTAAATCCCATGCGGTTTTGGCTATCTCACACGTGGATAAATGTGCACTGAAAATTTCTTCAGTGTCAGCGTGGTAGATCAACTCTACCGCCCGCTGATCATTCGCTTCCAGTTCCTCCCATTCTAGCATAGCTCGTTTTTTCCGTTCCTCGGTCATCATATCACCCATATTAGGAATGTACGGTAGCCCTTCCGTGACTACCTTTCACAACCCCTTAGATCTTAGAGTTGGTTTTATCTTGATCACCCATAATGTGTATTTCTTCCCCTCAAACACCGGAATGGGTGTCATACTTTGTAGTCTATCCATATTTGCTTGATATTGAAGATCTGAGTTTTTACCTCGCTGAGTTTGCTACTGTTCTTTGATTTTTTTCTGGTTTTGGTGCTGATTTTTGGTACTGTTCTTATGCCGTTTTTATGCCGTTTTGCTGGTTGTATTGTGTTGTTCTTGCTGTTTTTTTAGTTTTTAGACCCGTTTTTATGCTGCTTCTTCTTGTGTTGCTGGTGCTTGTTGTTGTGTCATTTGTGCTGCTTTCATTATCCTCCCCGATCTTAACTGCTCTGATACCATGTTGTTAATTTTATCTAGAGCAAGACTAAGGTTGTTCCTCCTCTCATCTCATTTTAGTGTTTGTGTAAAGAAAAACATGTGACGGTATTGATACTGTTGAAAGGTGTTCTATTTACTCGTAGACAAAAAAATAGTAGAGTAGAGGCGGATGTAGCCCGCGCATTCGCCTGCGGTAAGGCACCACCCTATTGTGCCAGCAGCCAACTCCGGCGTGTCAGCTTAGTTATCCTCATCAAGCCACTTACTTGATGTCTAGCTTCCCAACTGGTAGACGGTTCCTTTTTCCCCAGATCAATGAAGAAGGTTTGATACCAAGAAATCAAGTGATTTATATTTTATTTCTAGAAATAAAATATAAAAGAGTTTTCGTTTTCAGAAATTTATTTGTAAAGGAAATCGTCTTCCCGGATCACCTTTGATGGACATGAAAAAGGATCCGCTAGGCTGTCTTACATGTCCCCAAAAGCTAAAGGGCTCCTTTCCCTCTTGATGTCGCTGATGCGCCTTTCAGAGTTCTCGTTCTACTTTCTATTAGCTGGTAGAGTATGAACTACGACCGATGGGGCCCCATGCTACTCGGGTCAGAGCGTAAGCTAGTGATGCTTTCGGCTACTGGACTCTCGCCATCCAAGGTGCGGCACTCCACCGCTTCGCCTAGCAGCACGACGCTTTTATTGCTCTCCCACAACCCTGTTTTCATGGTTTAGGCTGCTCCCATTTCGCTCGCCGCTACTACGGGAATCGTTTTTGCTTTTTTTTCCTCTGATATAGCTGGCTCTTTTAAGAACTTGAATGTTTCCCAATTGTTCTGGGCCATTTATGGTTATTGCTTCTGTAAACATAGTAGCTAAATAATCAACAAAGCCAGCACCGGAACCCGTTGCTTTCGTGGGATCAACTGCTTGTTTTCGACTTGATAATAATAATTGCCTTTGCCTCTATCTAGAATCTAGACTTCTGGGGGGCTCGATCTCTATAAATGGATTCAAAAAGTGCTGTACTTATGGAAAAGCGATAGAGAAAGAGAAAAAAAACGAAGATTTCACATAGTGATTTTTTGTAATCGAAAAATCAATCGGATACTTCTGAGTAGAATCCATTCTTTTCATTTAAGACCAGAAATAAAAATCCTTTTTGTCATTGATAGTCAAATTTAATTCAAATTAAGAAACATTCTGGTTTGTAGTTTTTGTGAATCAATGTTGAATAGGTTTGCTGGAAAAATTGCTGAAAAATTGAAGAAAGAAAAATGTTGGATTTGGTGATTTTGGGTGAGTATATCTTCACCTCCTCTTCATCTTTATATATATATATATATAAAAGTTGTTCTTACAAAAACCTAGATTATAATACCTAGATCTAGTACATATTTTTTGTCTTAATATTGCATAAAGTTAGCCTAAAAAAATAGGCTGAAAACTGTTGTAGAACCCTGCAGTATACTCATTTTGCCTTAATTCTGTTGCAGGTGTCTTTGGGCCGTGGGTTTCTTTAATTTTTTTGGTTGGACCGGGACTGGGCTTCATCAATCCACTTGACTCGTCTCCTTCGAGTGGGCTTATCTCTGGAGACCCGTTAGCATTCTAATTTCTTCACAGCAGGGGTCAAGGTGTTTCCCCCGTTTGCACGATTTCCTTCTTCACCAGAAAACCTTAGGGAGAAAATGGAGTTGTTCGCCGCTGCACTTCCTCCGCCGCTTGTATCGCCCTTTCCGGCCAGCCACCAAGGGGGGACGACTCCAACAGATTCAATATCAAGCGAAAGTCATGATCTTTTTTCATTATCATATTCGTGACGGATTGAAAATCGAATATCTTACGGTTAAATATTCTGTAGATCTTTGGAAATCGTTGATAGAGAGGTATGATATGATCATAAACCGTTGGAAATCAAATACTTCATGGTTAAATTCTGTAAATCTGTGAGCGAGTATAACTCGGTAAGATTTCGAATACATTTACAATGAAACTATGTCGTGAAATCATCACTGATTCTGATATGATGGATTGATATGATAAAAAAAGATTTACCCAGGTTTTATGCATCTAATGTGCTTTTGCAGCAATAATATTGTGGAAAAGGTTTATAAAATATGGAATCGAATCTTTTGTCTTTTTGTTGCTAAGCAAAATGACGAATTATTGATGAAAATTTATGAATCTCCCACTGATTTTGCTCTATTATGTGAAATGAATACAGTGATATTTAACAATTAGGGTCCGATTGGTGGAGTCGCCAGAAAACGCAAACGCAACGACTGTGTTTTCTGGCGACTGCCGGAGACATTTAAAGCGACTGGTGGAGTCGTAGGAAAACGTAGACGCCATGAAACACAAAATTTGAAAATATGATATTTAGGTGCGTTATATCTTCGTTTTAACACGTTTTCGATAAAATTGTTGAAATACCCCTTAGTCATTTATCTCATGTTTTTCCATTTCGCCCGAATTCTCATTTCCTCCTTCTGCAGCCTTATTTTTCTCTGGCTCCTTACACAACATGAAATTTCATGCTCCGCTTGACCCAATTGTCACCCATGGACATAGAGTTTCACACCACCACATCATTCCAATCAATTTTGTTAAACCCTAAAACCATCTCAATTTTAGGGCTTGGGGAATTCGGCCAGACCTCAGGTACCAGTGCTGGGGTAGTAAAGAAGGAAATTGTTGAAATCGGAACCTAGGATGGGAAGACGACCCTCGCGAGAATAAGCTTTTAGAGCGGTGTGGATAATAGAGGCCACGAGACCGTCCTCGTACGCCAGAAACCGGATGCGGCCATTGCTGTCGATAAAGGTGACGCTGATGAGGATGCGGTTGGACTTGGTGGGTGGTTCTTCTTGTGCTTGTTGTTGTTGTTAAACCGCTCATGAAACTATTGATTGATTCTCATGAGCATCATCATCTTCTTGTTACCTTTGTGCAAACGTGAAAATTAAACTTGAAATTGTAAGTATAGTGTTCTCGTATGATTGTTTATGTCCTTCTCTCTAATCTCATTTGTGTTTGTGTGTTTTTTGGAAAATGGTTTCTCTTGGATGTGATACACCTCACACCCTCCTAAACTCCCTATATTACTCGTGCTATTACAAAATATTGAGCTTGCCTTCCACTGTCACTGTAAATCGGAATCCCATCCTGCATGCAAAACCCTAGCTCTTCGAATAGACACGATAACCAGGTTGCATGATTAGTTGCCGAGCTTAGAGCCATATACTCAGCTTCTGCTGCTGATTGAGCCACGATTGACTGATTTTGTGTTTCCCAACTAAACACTGAAATGCCTATTGTAAAACCAAACCTGCTCGTGCTTCGCATATCACTTAGACTTCCTGCTAAGTTTGCATCCGCTTACCCCACAAGCTCTGCATGTTCCACTTGTGTGAATTTCAACCCGTAATCAGTTGTTTCTCTTATGTACCTTAATACTCTTTTTGCATTTTATAAAACGTGTATTGTCGGTTTTGAATTGATTTGTGACATGTATGAAACAACAAAGGCAAGGTCTGGACGAGTGGCTGCAAGGTAGAGGATGCCATCTACCATGCTCTGGTACACAGTCTGCTCAGTAATTTCTTCGTCGACTTCTTTTTCTTTGCAATTTAGGGTCAAGAGAGTACTTACTCCCTTTGAGTCAAACATACCAAACTTCGAAAGAAGTTGAGTAGCATACTTCTCCTAGCTTAAAAATATCCCATCCTTGAGGTAATTAACCTTGAATTCCAGAAAATATTTAAGTGAATCCAAATCACTCATATCGATTGTCAAGCTCAGCTTGACCTTAATCTCCTCAATCATTTTAAAACTATTTCCAGACAATATAATGTCATCCACATATAAACAGATCACTATAATATTATCTTGCTTCTAACACATTCTTCTTTCAAGAAGAAAGTGTCAATCTTGTTGTACCAGGCCGTGGGTGCCTGCTTTAAACCATATAAAGCTTTATTAAGTCTTAAAACTTTATATTTCGAGCCAATTACCTCATATCCTGGTGGCTGCTCCACATAAACCTCTTCCTTAATTTCTCCATTCAAAAATGCTGATTTAACATCCATCTGTTACAGTGGCTATCTTTTCTGAGCTGCTATAGCAATTAGAGTTTAATTTGTATCATGTATTGAAACTGGGGCAAATGTCTCCCCATAATCAAGCCCGTAGGTCTGAGTAAATCTCCGTGCCACCAACCTTGCTTTATACTTCAGGATCTTCCCTTCCTCATCTGTTTTTATCTTGTATATCTACTTCACCCCAATAACTTTCTGATTTGAAGGTCTCTCAATGAGATACCAAGCCTGATTCTTCTGTAACATTTGCATTTCCACATCCATAGCAGTGAGTGTTCCGGGATCGTCTATTGAACTAGTGGCTTGGGATGATTTAAGGCTTCTTCGTAGGATGTGGGTTCCACCACAGTTAGGTAACAACTCTCCTCTGTATGTACCCCTTCTGTGTCCTCCTCAATCCTATATAGGTCACTGAGTCTTCGTGTCCTGTGAATTTCACGAGATGATTCACTGGTGTTTCCAGTGCTAGCTTCTTGTGACGATGGTGTATTTGATAGTGAGAGTTGCAGAGGAGTTGCAGGTGGTGTAGTCCTGCTGCCACTCTTAATT
>CM071868.1:10369882-10380513 GCA_036759665.1 Gynandropsis gynandra
AAAAGTTCTCCATTGGAGGAGATCCTGTGCTTCGATTTATCAGCAACATATTTTGATTTGAGCTGTATTTTGATTTCTTTGAACCTCTTTTTAACTCGAACTTCATTTGATCTTGTGGACTTACTATTATTCAATTGTTAGTATCGCTGTTTTTGTGGATTTACGATTATTGTAACAAGGGTCGCACGGGTCCAAGGGTCGCGAGGGATAAGGGTTGCACGGGTCCAACATATTTTGATTTGAGCTGTATTTTCAAAATTTTATTCATATTATTTGTAAATAATTTGTAAATAATAAATTAGTATCGCATGGGTCCAAGGGTCGCAGAGGAACAAGGGTCGCAAGGGTCCAAAGGTCGCAGAGGTCCCTTTGTGACCCTTTTACCTCTTCAAAAGTGTCGAAATGGACAAATGGGTCGCAATGGCTAGAAGGGTCGCAATGATCGAAATGGACAAATGGGTCGCAAGGGTCGCAATGGCCGGAAGGGTCGCAATGGCCACATGGGTCGCAAGGGTCGTATGAGGCTCTGTGACCCTTGTACCTCTGCGACTGTTTGACCCCCACGAAAATGTACCAAATATTAAAAAAACCAAAGAACCAAATGTTTACATCTACCAGTCCAAAAAGAAGAAAACCCTCCGAGAATGAGCATCTTGGGGACAACTTTTCTTATCTTCTCAATCACCGAATCAATATACGTTTCCTTTAGGCTCATCTTGCAGTCGTATACCGTGATGTATCGGGTTTTGAAATCCGCTTTGATGGCTACCCAATGACATCCTACCCATCGATTTTTGTCCGATGGAATGTTTATAATCGAGACAAAACCTTCATAATCACTAATTCGTGCTTTCCTACTTCTGAATGGATACTTGGCATTCAAAAAATCAATAAGCATTTTCGGCAAAGTTTCCATATCCTCGCACATCCACATCGAGAACGTCTGCATGAAAGTAACAGGACAAACGTAATAATTCTGATTCGCGCTGGGATCCAATACCAAGCGAGAAGATAGCTCCATCAATGCCTCATCCAATTGCTGCAAAAAAAAATTAACACACAGGAATACATATGACACAAAACTCTGTGAGACTAAGGGTTCAAAAGAACTTACATTATCTTCAAGCCATACGTTGTCCTTTAATATAATCTCCCAAAACTTTGGTCCCCGGAGAATATCTAGCTCATATTTCCACCACCGCTCAAGTCGAGGTGTCTTTAGGAACAGTTATAGCTTAGTCAACTTGTCACCGCTAGCGTCAACGAACGTATGAAATCGGGTTACCAAGCCCTTTATTAATCCCTTGGGAATCCACACAAACTCCTCTTCCCCTTCAGGTTCTTGAACCACTGTTCTTGCTCTTTTCGCCGGCAGAGGTTCAACATATGGCGCAGACTCCTTCGATAAAGGTTCAGCACCTGCATAAAATTTACCTCATTAAACATATGGCGACCAATGCGACCTATGCGACCCATGCTCCCCATGCGACCAATGCGACCAATGCGACCCATGCGACCAATGTGACCCATACGACCTATGCGACCCATGCGACCTATGCGACCTCAAATGACCGTATTTACTTGGTTCGTTACATTGATTATGTAACACATGCAACCCATGCAACCCATGCGACCCATTCGACTTTAGCGACCCAGTGACACATGCGACATATGAAACCCATACGACTCTAACGACCTTGCGGCTTATGCGACCCTACGACTCTAATGACCCTACGGCTTATGCGACCCTACGACTTATATGTCTCGTTGGAAATTGACACTCAAATGACCTTTTCACTAAATATTACTTACTTGGTGGAACTCCATCAGGAGCAATGTTTGCCAAATCCTCTTCTGAGCCATCTCCGCTTGGCTCTTTTCTTGACACTGGATTTGGACGTCGAAGGAATTCAAAAGCAAAATCACCAATAGTGTCGGAAGATTGGTTTTCGGTGATCGCAACTTTCTCGACAGCCTTTGATTTTGGATTAGGCATATGAATCCCGACATCCCTTAGAAGGTCTCTTATGGCGTTGATGATTCTCTTCTTCGACTTCCTTATTTCCCCTATTAATTTCTGCTTCAGTGTCAAAGGGACTGCATCATCAGCATCAGCATCACTCACGCTCTCTTTCCTCTTAGTCCCTTTTTCCTTCTCATCTTTTTGATCACCAAGAGCTGCTTTTCGTGTCAGCAGTTCTTGCTTACGAATATCCTCCCAACAAATACCCTTCGGATTTCTACGAAGATGTTTCATCCATATCTGAACATCGGGATTGTCACATCCCTTGTAATCCTCCAGATTAGAAAGTAAAGCTTCCTCTTCGTGTTCAGCACGAAGACTACTTAGAATATCCTGAAAAACAAAAAATAACCATTATTACCCTCTGTGACCCTTGTTTCCCTTGTGAACCTTGTGTAATCGTTACCTTAGAATCTCCAATCTGCCTTATCACATCTAAATACTTCGGGTTAAAATTGGATTTAACCATCTGCTTGCACATTCTTGGGCATGATCGATGCACATCCATAACCTCAACATATCATCCCTTTCCGCCCAAACTAAAGATGATTTCGAATGGAAGTAACTGAAACATTAAAAAAAATGATAAAGAATGTGTAACGACCCCATGGAAAGCCTTCACAAAATTCCAAGTCATCAACCATGTCAATGAGATCACGGCTGATATAGTTTTCTGCTGAAGGCTTGTGAGCCATAACTTGCGCCAACAACATCAAAGTTGCGAACCTCTTCCGGTCGTTGGAATTCTTCGCCTTCACAAGCTTTTCACTGACTTGTTCGCAGATCACCTTTCCACGGCCGAAATTCTTCAGCCTGAATGTGACACCCATCATGGACTCCCATCCTCTGGATATGGTCCGCATTTTAATCCAGAAACTAGTGTGTGCTCCACTATGGAGTACCGGATGGGAATGCCGTTTATGACGAACCACAACTCCGTATTGTCCCGTATAATCACAAAGTGATTTAGTAGGACAGACATTACCTTCGTCAATGTGGAGTCACATTGTAAGTGGAATAAATGCCTAAATTGTGACTCCTTCTCTAAGTAATGCAACTCGTTTTCATGTAAGATTCCTCTCAGTGTCCTTATTGTCTCGTAAGATAACACTTGGTGGTGATCTTTGGCATTCTGTCCATGTGCTTGACTTCATACACAAATTTCGCCTTTGGCGCCACCTGCAAAATGACCAATTACGAATACATTATACTTCTACTGACTTAAGCGACCCATGCGACTCAACCGACCCATGCGACTCAAACGACTTGTGCGACCCATGCGACTCAGCCAACCCGTGCGACCCATGCGACTCAAACGACCCTCAGACACTCTGCAACACTCAACCGACCTGCGACACTCAACCGACTCACTGAGACTCAACCGACCCACGCCTCTCAAACGACCATTGCGATCCATCCCACTCACTGAGACAACCGACTCACTGAGTCGAAGATGGTCATGCAACTACTGCGACCCTTACTACTCAACCGACTCACTGAGTCGAAGATGTTCATGCAACTCCTGCGACCCTTACGACCTAACCGACTCATTGACACTGACACTCACCCATTTCAAATCAATAAACCATTTTGTGACTCGAAAGCTTGCAAAACCCTAGAAATCGATCTACTTACACTTATTGACGCCATTGAAGATTGACTTGTGCTCTCTTCGTCACGGTTGCTGCTAATTCTAGCCATTTTCTTTCTCGCCAACTTCAAATCGATCCCTCTCAAGTTCGACATCACTTATTTCTTTCTTGCTATAAACTTTTAAACAGGTTTCACGGTGAAAAAACTGTTCGGCTTTCTCGTTTTTGAAAATTTTTCACGTCGAAAAACTACCGAACGTGAGTTTTTTCACGTTCGAACATTAAGGGCAAGTTTGTCTTTTTCTTTGGTTTTTTTTTCGGATTTAAAAATTATTTTAGGGAAGGTATTTTTGAAGTGGTTTAGCCCTATAAGGGTATTTTTGATATTCCGCGAACTAGAAAACATGATGGGTTTCACATGTATCATATAAATAAAATAAAAAATAATTTAATAATAAATTTTTAAACGTAAATAGATAAAAATTTCAAATCTTTTAATTATTATTATTTATTTATTAATATTATTAAAAACAATTGTTTTCATTAAAAACTATTTACAAAAAATTTATCCCTATTATTATTATCATTATTATTGAGAAAAAGTTTCATTTTAAAATAAGGAAATAAAAAAAAAACGAAAAAATTGAGAAAAAGACATGGGTTTGACATTTGTCATAGACAATGTTCGCATTATAGTTATATATATATATATATATATAAAGACATAATAAAAATACTAGTAAACTAATTAAAAAAAATAGTAAATGTATATAATATCTCAATGAAAAAGTTAAACGTTTTTTATTTTTATAAATAGTAGACGACATAAGAAAACTAAATTTTATTGTTTTTTATGGCGGATAAGAGGAGGAGAAATACTCTAAATGAACTAGAGTCTTTAACACATGGAGATTGATCCAAATAGTTTAAATGAAGTAGAGTCTTTAATATATGGAGAAAGATTCAAATATTCTAAATGAAGTAAAGTATTTGTAATTTTCTTTAAGTTCGAATCAATCTTAATGTTAGTAGGTGATGCCTCGTTAAAACTTTACTAAATAAAACTATGTGGGATAAAACCTTTGTCAAGGAAAAAGAGTACACTCATGATTCATGTATTTGAGGAGATTGTTCGAGCTTGCAGTTTTGATGAAGATCTACAAGCCAATTCGTTGATGCAGGTCTCAACGTATTCGATTGCTTATAGCTCTGTTGAAGACGCCTGCCAGTTGATCTATGATTAAAGTGTATGCAGCGGCGATTGTGCCATCTTAGATTTTGCCTCAGGTGAAATGAAAATTTATCTCAATGTGTTTACGTTCTGGAAGAAAGAATTGGATGTAATATGAAGGACTTATGATTGTTACCGTGAAGAACCATGGGTCGAGTTGTCTTGATCCCTAGTCCCTCAAAATTGCTTTTATCAAAACTAGTTCGCAAGTTGTATATGCC
The DNA here is from genome assembly GCA_036759665.1 of Gynandropsis gynandra. Taxonomy (NCBI): domain Eukaryota; kingdom Viridiplantae; phylum Streptophyta; class Magnoliopsida; order Brassicales; family Cleomaceae; genus Gynandropsis; species Gynandropsis gynandra. The sequence goes on from CM071868.1 coordinate 10,374,950, forward strand.
ATAACTCTATGCTCACCTTTCGCACTCGATCTGACCACAAATCTTTGCTTTTTTCTTTTCCATGTAACCATGTTACCTCCTATAAACATGCAATCATCCATGTCTCTAGCCTAGTCTGCATCGCAGTAACCTATGATGTTGATTTAGTTGTTGCATTTCATTCGAATTCCTTTTCTAGGCGATCGTTTGATGCATGAAACTTCTCCACCATGTTCCATTGACGTTGAGTTTGAGCATGCATATATTTGCTAATCTAGTTCACGACAAAGCAAATATCAAGTCACATAATCGTAAACTATATTAACTTATCTATGATTCATCAATATCTTTCCACATCCTTGAAAGGTTTCCCCTTTTGATGGTATTTAAATTTTTTGTCAATGGGTGTCTTGGACGATTTAGTTCCTAATTTATTTGTGTCACCTAACAGATCAAGGGCCTATTTTTTAGAGAGAATAGCACGTCATTCGAACAACTTCAATACCAAAAAAATACTTTAGCTCTATTAAATCTTTGATATCAAACTTATTGTTAAGGTACATTTTGGTGTTTTAATTTCTTTATCATCATTCTTAGCATTAATAATATCATCTATTTAAACTAATACGACAATGATTCCCAATTCTCCTTAAATTGAAACCAATGAATGATTGTCTTCACATTTATGATAACCATATTATGGTAAAATATTATGAAGAATTTAATACCAAGCACGAGGAGATTAATTCAAATTGTAAATTGAGTTCTTTAGCCGACATAATATGTTGTTATCAAGTTGTATATATTTGGAAAACTATTTATTGATGTTTTCCGGACGAATTTTATACGTCTGTAATATTATTTGAAATCCATTCGAAATTTAAGAAATCAAACGAAAAAATATGTCCAAAAATTATTCGAAAAAATTCGTGTGACAATTTTTTATTAAAGAAATTAGTGACGAAATTTTTTGTCCGAATCCATCCAAAACATTTTCCGCATAAACAAAGAAAATAAAAAACAAAAAACCCTCATCTTCCTCCTCTTCTGTTTGGAACGAGAGACATAATTTTGTAATATGTTCGCAATTAGAGATATACTTTTCTGGTCGTTCGGTTTTTTTCTGAAAAATAAAAAATCGATCTCTAATTCATCTCAAAATTAAGGACAAATTAAATATTCTTCCCTAATTCGTCCGAAAACCACGGATTAAAAAAAAGTCATGTTGGGAAATTACAGGCGCACGAAAAATCTATCCGGAATTTAGGAACGGACTTAAAATCCTTATGAAATTTCCGATGCTAAATTAAAAATTTATAGTAGTGTCCATATCATTTTGTAGGAATACATTCTTGACATCTAAGTGTCACATATTCCATTTAAGGTTATTAATACATACTATGTGTATTTTTGTTACCAATTATTTTGTAAATAATAGTTTTGAGTTTCATCGAATTTGACTTTTTTTATATATGTATCCGACGAATCTGGGATGATAGAAATTGAACCCTTTTGTGTGGATGAGTAGCCAACAAAGATACATTTATGCTTTTGGCTCAAGTTTGCTTCATAAGACTTCATCTACAAACATATACCAAACACACTAAAATATTTTAAACTAACTCAGATTAGTTTTTTTTGTTATTTAATACCTCGTGGAGAGTGGCATAATTTTAGCATTTTGTCTGAAGCCTATTGATGAGGTGACATGATTTTATGACGACATCTCCCAAGAATTGGATGGGCACGTGTCGATAAAATATAATGGTGCATGCAACCTCCATTAGATGCTTGTTCTTGCAATTGACCACTCCATTTTGTTGTGGAATATATGAACATGAGGTTTAGTGCATGATTTGGGAAATATCAAGCTATAAATTTGCCTAATATCCACTTACCGCAAGATTACGGATCGGTGTAATAAAAGGGTCGAACTCTGGGGACTAATGCAACCTAAGCTAAGAATATGACTAACTAAGACGGGTTGAATAGATGGTGGTGTGATATGAATCTCTAAAACACTAAAGTAAATCGTGAAAGCAATGACGAGATGCGGAAGACTTGACAATTAAGAACACTATGAGTTTCGGGGTATCGGGATTTGCAAGGATGTAACAAACAAAGGATCATAAACCTATCGAACTATCATGACAACGGGGAATTCATGCTCTGAAATAAGGAATGATTCTGCCGAACCTAAACCTCCTAACCTACGTGCAATCCTACCTTCCAGCAACGATTAACTCGTGACTACGGTAGCGTTAAGCGCACAATCCTAATTCCTAAGTCGATTAACCGACCGGTCAAATTCTCATTAATCAAACTTAATCTACAATCAACTGTTCCGGATTCATAATTTAACCTTCCAGCTAAACACAAATTCTAGGTTACTGAGCGGGCAACACTAGTATAAAACGTTTACGATGTTGATTTTAAAATCGAATATCAAGAAAGTATCGATAAATCTAAGCATTAACGCATAATTCAAACATCCATTACAAATCCAATATCCCTAACCCATAGCTGAAAATCTACTCACTCATGGTTTCTACTGTGAAACAAGAGAAATTAATCCTAGACATGATAAAGAATAAGAAATACGATTCCTCAATCTTCCCTATCTTGGTACCGAAGTCCGGATTGATGCTTCTTTCCTTCTCCAGCTTCTCCTGATGAATCTCAGTCCCTTCCTGGCCCTAGCCGTCGCCCTATGTTGCTGGAATCGATCTCCCTCTCTCTTTTGCCCATTCAAACACTTAAAACAGGTTATTGCGAGAAAGGCGGCCCATGCGGGCTAGGTGCTCTACCTGATCGGGTATCAGTCAACCCGAGCGGGTTAAGGTGCTCTACCATATCGGGTATCAGTCAACCCGATCGGGTTCTCTTCCGGCCCGAGTCGTGTGAATTTTTCTGGAACTTGTGCGGAACTTCAGCCCAAGCGGGCTAAGATTAGAGCGCGCCCGGGTTCATGTTTCTCACACAGCACGAGCAGGTAAACGTTCCGCCCGAGCGAACTGAAATTTCTGTCGAGGCCTATGATCGGTGTTTCCTTTGATTCCATGGCCTGAATTTGCTCCGAGTGATTTTTAGCTTCTAATATGTGCAGTTGAATCCAAGAATTTGCATTCTAAAGTTCGGTTAGGCCTTGTCGCCTTAAAACCTAAAATCAACAAAAAGGGAGTATAGAAAGAACGTTCGTGTCGGATTTGTAACTCGTGTTATATAATCTAAGCGAAAATGATGCAAATGTCTAAGACCTGATACTGATACACACTACGTGTTATGAAACTCTCTAAGACCTGAACCTTTGTTTGTCCTCAAGCAAAACTAGAGTCGAGTACAAGAGGAGCTAAATAACAATGGACACTAGCACGAAAATTTCGAATGATTAGTCATTATGCAAAACAATGCGTCACATGAACGTAAGCCTAAGCGTACCAAGTTCAGACTTATATCAACCAAAAGTCACGAGCCATGCAATCCTACCAATAACCTAAGTCTATTTCATACCCGTAGACAACGTCCAAGCGATTTCCATATTAAATCCCCTAAGCTTGAGATATCATTATACTCGTATTCTCGTTCTTGTTCTCTTTCTTTTCTTTATTTTTTAGATCCGCGCTTGGTTTCTAGGACATCGAAGTCGAAGAGGGATGCTTTCTACTTAGACCTAGGTTGCCTATGGCACACTCATAAGGTCTTGTGACCTTAGCGAAGTGAAGAGGTGCGTCATTGAAGAACATTTTTTTTATCAAGAATTACGCATCGACTCTAACCCTTTGGACGTAGAATAGCGCCTCAACCCACCACTTAGACCCGAACCATCGATCTCGATGTACTCATGTCAATGTAAACTTGAAATAGTTAGAAACTTATCCAGGGTGACAGCGGAGTATAAGCGTGTGGAATCTAATGATCAATGAACGATAAAATATATCAAAAAAAGCAAGGGATAAACGGTATACACGGAGATATGGATACTTGGTACTGAAGCCTAGGAGGTGAAATTCAACTATAGATCATGGTTTCAAGCACAACTACTCGACTAATCGGTATCCAAAAGACTTCTTAGCAAACCTAGACTGTTGTTCATGATTCGACAAAGTCGCAAAATAAAGACTAAAACTCGAAAATTCATACTAGGAATCCATCTGCTTATTCCTAATCCTAATCCTAATCGCAATTATGTCACTCAAAGGAATCATATCACTCAAAAGAGTACCCCCTAGACCTGAACGGAACACAGTCCCGGTGTTCGAAATCTATGATAGGTACCCGCATGCCAAAACTCGAGAGAAGATAAAAAAATAAGAACGGGTACACCTGGTGTATTTTGTTTTCTCGAGTTGGTGATACATCCGGATGTTATACTCGCCTACTTTATTGTGGGTATTATCATGAAGAGCCTGTGATAAGAATCATGCAACGTAAAATAGAGAAGAGAGTAATACAACATTATGTCCGATAGAGTGTACATGAACGCGAAAACGAAGAAGAAATAAAATAAAGAAAATAGGTCCATAAAGCAAAAAAAAAAATAGAAAAAAGAAGAAGAAAATGAAAAAGGAAAATGGCCTAATCCTCTTCCTCTCCACCAAATGTGGTGTGAGGGTCTGCTGGCTCCGCGGAGGTCCTTTCCCCAGGTGGAAAATAGAACGACTGTAGCTCGTACGGGATGTGTGGACGGTAGGGAATGGCGCCTGTGTGGTAGTCCTGTGGAATCGGCACGTACGGCTCCGAGTAATGCTGCATACTCAACTGCTGGAATCGCTGAACGGACTCTGCGATATAGTATGTATGATGGATGGACTGCTCGTGGAATTGTTGTTGCTCCACATACCTCGCTGCCTCGGTGTCCTACCTCGCCGCCTCGAGGTTGTAACGCTGCTCCGCCATGAATGACTGATATCGGCTCTCCTCCGCAACGTACCTGAGAACATCAGAAATACCTTCCATAGAAGGGAAGTCAGAACGGTGTCCACGATAGTTAGGGCGGGTACAAGGATGAAGAGTGTGTCGCCTGCGCTGTCGAGACATCGATGGTCATGGTGCAGATGCTGGAGCTGGATCTGCCTCATCTAATTGCGGACCAGGGTGCCCGATGGCAGGATCGATCCTAATGCGTATGCCCTCCTTGTCTAGTCCCGACATCTGAATCTCGTCGAGGTCGACTGATGCGTTCTCAAAGTTAAATAAAATAACCTAAACTACACGCAAGTGCACGACACATGTGTAGTATTTTAGGTGTCGATCCCACAGAGACTACGCAACACTATCTAAACTCGAACTATGAATAAAACTTGCTAACGAACGAATATGGATGAAGAATGAAATACTGAAAGTAAATAAATGAGTTGATTCTTAACGATAGGACAAACGTTCTAGGAATCCAGTTTCACCACAAGACTACCGAAACCAACCATCAATCTATCTATCATGCAATCCCTTGTTTAAGCTATCTAAGGCAGACGATCCTAATATGATATCTACCCTCTCTCGAAGCATAGACACATGATCTAGACAAGTTGCCCCCTACTTTCGTGGCTGACACCTTGAACTAAACCCATAAGCTCTATGATTCATCC
>CM071868.1:10398852-10414529 GCA_036759665.1 Gynandropsis gynandra
GGATTCCTAGGACGTTTGTCTCATCGTTAGAACCCAAGTAATTTAGTTACTTTCAGTATTTCATTCTTCATCCACATTCTTTCGTTAGCAAGTTTGATTCGTAGTTCGGGTTTAGGTAGTGTTGTGTAGTCTCTGTGGGATCGACACCTAAAATACTACACACGTGCCGTGCACTTGCGGGTAGATTAGGTTATTTAACTCTGATACGCATCAATTATTCACGAAAATACATGGATTAGGAGAAGAAATTGAAGGTTTTGGGGAGAATTTGCGAGAGAAGAGGGAGAGAGATTTTGAGTGTCCGATCTCCTGTCCTGCAGTGAAGGGTCACTGCACGCTCGAGAGAGGACACTCGTCGGCCGGCGGTGAGGATCGATCGCTGGTGAGAATTTGTGTGGTGTCACTGCACGCTCGAGAGAGGAAGTTTGATTTGTTTGGGTTATGGTGCAGGTAACTCGAAATCTCAAGTTACCTCTGTAAACCGACTCAGCCTGCGTGGGTTCTTTTAATCAGCCCGATTGGGCTGCAGGTAGCACGCGCGTGTCATTTTCCTCAGCCCGACCGGGCTGTGGTGCAGTCTGAAAAAAAAATCACAAGGAAAAACATGCAGCAATAATCATGAAGGCCACTAAAATCCTTAAATCCAAAAAAAATGTCCATGTCCTAAAGAGAGTTTGAGAGTAGAAATACAATAGAAAGGAAGAAAAAAGGATATGGAGCTCGGGTTGCCTCCCGAGAAGCGCTTGTTTACGGTCTTTAGCTTGACCCTAACGCATTCAGACGTGTGTGAGATCGGAGAGGGGTAGTTTGTCTGTTCCGTCCTCTACGCTATCAGCAAGTATGTCTTCACTCTCTGCACATTTGCCAAAAATGTTCCCCCAATTCTATTGTCTAATTCCACGACTCCATGCAGTGAAACTCCTTTTATAGTGAAGGACCCCGACCATCGCGACTTGAGTTTTCCTGGAAACAACTTCAAATGGGAATTAAAGAGAAGCACTTGATCACCTGCTTTGGATGAGCATGGGAGAATGTGCTTGTCATGCCATTTCTTTGAACGCTCTTTGTAGATCCTTGCATTCTCGTAGGCATCATTTCGCATCTCCTCTAGATGCTGAAGTTGGAGAACCCGCTTCTCCTCAGCTGTTATGAGGTCGTAATTCAGTGTTTTTACAGCCCAATATGCCTTGTGTTCTATTTCAACGGGGAGGTGATATGCTTTCCCATAGACAAGCTGAAACGGTGTCATACCTATCGAAGTCTTGAAAGCCGTTCTGAAGGCCCAAACCGCATCTTCTAGTTTCAATGCCCAATCCCGTCGAGATTTTGAGACTATCTTCTCATGGATGGACTTGATTTCTTGGTTCGAGACTTCCACTTGGCCACTTGTCTGCGGGTGATACGGTGTAGCGATCTTGTGCTTCACTCCATATTTCGTCAATAGTGTCTCGATCACCCGATTGATGAAGTGCTTTCCCCCATTACTAATCACGACTCTTGGGATGCCAAATCTAGGGAAGATGATGTGTTTAAAGAGTTTAGTGACTGCCTTGGAGTCGTTGGTCGGGCATGCTAGTGTTTCTACCCATTTTGTCATATAATCCATAGCGACCAAGATGTATTGATTTCTGCAAGAGGATGGAAATGGTCCCATGAAGTCAATGCCCCATACATCAAATGGTTCGACTTCCAAGATATAGTGTTGAGGTCCCTCATGCCTTCTAGAAATGTTGCCCGTCCTTTGACATACGTCACAAGTTGAGACATACATGTGAACATCCCTGAAGAGTGTAGGCCAATAGAATCCAGCTTGGAGAACTTTTGCTGCTGTTCTTGGGGCGGCAAAATGTCCTGCATAATCAGAAGAATGGCAGTGGAAAAGCACATCGGATACCTCTTCTTCAGGGATACAACGCCAAAATAAATCGTCGGTCCCTCGCTTGAATAGGTAAAGGCTCATCCCAAAAGTAGGCCTTGACGTCATGTAGGAACGTTTTCCTTGCGTTGTGGTTTAGGCCTTGTGGGAGAACCTCACATGCAAGCTAGTTCACGAAATCTGCGTACCACGGAATAAGCGTTCCGTCTATGGCCATGACAACATCATCTCTGAGAGAGTCGTCTATAGGGATCCCATCTGAAATCTCAAGGCGGGACAAGTGGTCGACAACGCTGTTTTCTGTCCCTTTCCCTATCGCGTATTTCCAAATAGAATTCTTGAAGGACTAAGATCCACAGAATCAGCCTTGGTTTCGCGTCCTTCATGGTGAACAAATATTTCAGCGCTGCATGATCGGAGTAGATAATTACCTTAGATCCAACAAGGTAAGAGCGAAACTTTTGGAAAGCAAAGACGATGGCTAGCAGCTCTTTCTCCGTAGTGGAGTAATTGCATTGAGCGTCGTCTAAAGTCTGGCTGGCATAATAAATGACATGCATCACTTTATCTCTTCGTTGTCCCAATACAGCCCCCACAGCGTAGTCACTTGCATCGCACATGAGCTCAAAAGGGAGCTTCCAATCTAGAGGCTGGATGATGGGGGGTGAAATCAATGCTTTCTTGAATTTCTCGAAGGCAATATGGCATTCTTGATTAAACTCGAATACAACATCCTTACTCAAAAGATCGGTGAGCGGTTTGGCAATCTTTGAGAAGTCTTTGATGAACCTTCGATAAAATCCCGCATACCCAAGGAAACTACGGATTGCTTTGACATTCCTAGGAGGGGGGTAGCTTCTCAATTACCTCAATCTTATCCTTGTCGACCTCAATTCCCTTTTCTGAAATCTTATGCCCTAAAACAATTCCTTCACGTACCATAAAGTGACACTTTTCCCAATTGAGCACAAGATTCGCCTGTAAACACATGTCTAACACTCTACAAAGATTGGTCAGACACAAATCAAAGGAGAAGCCATGGACTGAAAAGTCATCCATGAACACCTCCATAATATCACCATTAACATCAGAAAAGATGGAAGTCATGCATCTTTGAAACGTGGCGGGTGCATTGCATAAGCTGAATGGCATCCGGCGGTAGGCGAACGTCCCATGTGGACAAGTGAATGTCATATTCTCTTGGTCGTTTGGGTGAATCAAGATCTGGAAAAATCCTGAATAGCCATCAAGATGGCTGGGGATCGACACCCCTGATGTCCTCCAGTGTATAACCGATGGTGGCTCGGTATCGTTTGAGTGCGCAGAGGAGTTTGTCGATTTGTGGCCTATCAAGTGCGTCATTGATGATCACGGGGTATGTAGAATTGAGACAAAGGAACTCATACCTAAGCCCTTGTGAAAGGGGTTTAAGGTCGACCTTGGGTGCTGTCTCGGCGCTTCAGTCGGGATCTGTGCGGAAGTGGGCAATCCAAGGTGTAGGAGGTACAGTGTAAGGAAGAAGTAGCGTAGCCCGAGCGGGCTCAACAACTGCCCTAATCGGGTTACGAATTGCGTCATTTACCCCCGGGAGTGCTGCCCGAGTCGGATTGTGATAAAGCCCGTGTGGATTGTTGTCCATAAGGCCTGCCCGAACGGGCTCAGCAACCGCCCCGCTCGGGTTACGAATTGTGCCATTTATCCCCGAGAGTGCTACCCGAGTCAGGTTGTGATAAAGCCCGCGCAGATTCTCCTGTAATCGTCAGCCCGGTCGTGCTCTATGTTCAACCCGCACGGGTCCATGCCAGACTCAAGTGTGATCAACTCCTCCATGAGTTGTATGCATTCCTCCACGTCTTGGGGTGACTGAAATATGCTTCCGCTGCATGCTGACAGTACTATCTCCATGGGGTGGATGGTTCGATGCTCATGTTTGACTTCCTCTACTAGTTCATCCACCGTGTCAATGTGCATCACGGGTTCGGTCATGTACGGCTTCTTGAGCATTTCATCAAGCTTGAAATCTATAGATTCATCTCCGAACTGCATGACCAATATGCCCTCGGCACATTATATAACCATGTTCGCCGTGTTGAGGAATGGTCTTCCCAAAATGATGGGGATCTTCGGGTTTATCTCCATATCAACAAGTACAAAGTCCGCGAGGAACCAGAATTTTCCAACTTTTATTGCGATATTCATCAATATGCCATCAGGATTTCGTACAGATTGATCGACTAAGGTGATTAGCATGCGCGTGGGTTGAAGATCTCCTACTTGATTAAGATTTTCAACAAGAGACAATGGTAGTAAGCTCACACTCGCTCCGATGTCGATTAGTGCTTGTTCAATCTCGTAATCGTAGATCTTACAAGGGATGACAAAATTACCTGGATCGGGCATCTTCTTAGCCAAGGTGGGTGGTTGTATGAGCAAGTTTGTGACAATCACTAATTGTCTACGGTCCTCTTCTTTGTTATTATGTCCTTGAGGAATTTGGCGTAGGACGACATCTTCATGAGCGCATCGTAGAACGGGATGGTGACTTGCAGCTTCTTTAGGAGTTCCACGAATTTGGTGAATTGAACATCGTCGTTCTGCTTCCTTTGGCGTTGCGGGAAGGGTAAGGGTGGTGCCCTCGAGGCAGGTGCTACGTAAGGCAACTCCCTTTCTTCTTCCTCTTCAGTCTTCTTCTCTTCGACGCCTTGAGTGATGGGTTGCTCATTTACAATGATTAGAGGCTCTTCTCTCGCAGCTATGGAAGGCGTGAGCTGTTCCACTGTATTGCCACTCCTCAAATGGATGGTGTTGATCTGCTCTCAGGGGTTCATCTCGGGTTTCTCGGGGAGCTGTCCGGGCTGTCGGCTAGACCCTTGGGCTAGTTGTGCCACTTGCGTTTCCAGGAGCTTTAAGTGAAACCGTTCATTCTCTTTCTCATGTCATCCTATTCAGCCTTAATTCCTCCAAGTGCATAAACTTGATTTTTCTGTTCTTGATGCATCAATTGGAGCATAAAGAGAATTTCGGAGTCACCTGAAGGTTGTGCGCGAGGCTGATAGCTATAGTCTTGGTTATTCCCTCTCGGTTGGAAACCTTGGTTTTGGTTTCTTGAGGTCATCCGCGGCTGAAAATCTTGTGGGTTTGCCACATTACTCGTATTGCCATAGGAGAGGTTGGGATGGCTCTTGATGTAGTTGTGCTGGTAGGCCCAATTATTGACATAATTGACTTCCTCGATTCCCTGACTTATGGATGCATCTTGTCGATCGACATGAAGGCCTACCATCATCCTCTATATCTCCCCAACTTGTTGCTTTAGATCTGTTAAGTCTGGGTTGGCAATACCTAATTCATTTACCGCCACTTTGGATGAGAAATCACGGTCGTAGTCTCCGACCTTCTTGCCTCCCTCCCTTACCATGTTCTCGATCAAATTCTCGAATTGTTGGAAAGTGAGGTTTCTGAGGTAACCACCACACGCTTCATGATCGTAGCAGCGGGTGGTGGTTCCCTCAGCAACCTCACTTTCCAACAATTCGAGAATTTGATCGAGAACATGGCAAGGGAGGGAGGCAAGAAGGTCGGAGACTACAACCGTGATTTCTCATCCAAAGCGGCGGTAAATGAAGCTCGTGATAAGGTACCTCTTGTCCATTCCATGATGCGGACATATGCGTTGATAATTCTTGAAGCGCTCCCATGCATCATTGAGAATCTCGCCTCTTTCTTGTAGGAATGAATTTATTCGGTTCTTGGCGAGTAGCGTCCTCTGGTCTGGGAAGAATTGCTGCATGAATCGATGTTCTAAGTCATCCCACGAAGTAATCGACGCAGTAGGCAAGTTGAACAACCAACGCTGTGCTGCATCCTTGAGCGAGAATGGGAATGCGGATAAGTATAGATCTTCCCGTGTGACTCCCGTGCCAACTTTAGTGGCGCTGCAGAGCATCTTGAAGTCCGTGAGGTGTGAATTTGGATCCTCATTCTACATTCCTCTGAAAGCGGAATTGTTGACCATCTGGATGAAAGCAGATTGTAGCTCAACTTGGTTTTCTATCGGACGAGCCATGCATGAAAACAATTGAGTGTGCTTTGGAGCGGTGCAAGCTCCATAAGTTTCTTCAGCAGCAGCCATTTCGGGGTTATTGGTGTGACCTTTTCCGCTGTTTTCGCTATTGATTTCGATGTCGGTTCCTTCCTTTCCGAAAGCGTATGTCTCTTGGCTGCTCTCTTTATCTACTTTGGATTCAGAATCTGCAAGTCTAATTCTCTTCTTTTTGCGCAAGCTTCATAGTGTTCTCTCAACCTCGAGATCGTATATGAGTAGCTTTTGTGTGGAGCTTCTCATACAATGGTGCCTGCACAACAATAGATGAAAACCCAAAGTGCAGATTTAAAGTAGATAAAATAGACTCAATAAAAGAAAAAGAAAAAATGCAGGAAAAATGACTAAGACTCCGGAAAGGACTAAATCTTAATATAGCTAATTCCTAATCTAGTCCATAATTAGTCCCCGACAACGACGCCAAAAACTTGATGTGGGAAATATCAAGCTATACAATTGCCTAATATCCACTTACCGCAAGAGTACGGATCGGTGTAATAAAAGGGTCAAACTCTAGGGACTAATGCAACCTAAGCTAAGAATATGACTAAACAAAGACGGGTTGAATAGATAGTGGTGTGATATGAATCTCTAAAACACTAAAGTAAATTGTGACAGCGATGGCGAGATGCAAAAGTCTTGACAATTAAGAACATTATGGGTTTCGGGGTATCGGGATTTGCAAGGATGTAACAAACAAAAGGATCATAAACCTATCGAACTATCTTGACAACAGAGAATTCATGCTCTGAAATGAGGAATGATTCTGCCGAACCTAAACCTCCTAACCTACGTGCAATATACCTTCCAGCAGCGATTAACTCGTGACTACGGTAGCGTTAAGATAGATCTAAGCATTAACGCATAATTCAAACATCCATTACAAATCCGATATCCCTAACCCATAGCTGAAAATCTACTCACTCATGGTTTCTACTGTGAAACAAGAGAAATTAATCATAGACGTTATAAAGAATACGAAATACGATTCCTCGATCTTCCCTATCTTATTACCGAAGTCCGGATTGATATTTCTCTCCTTCTCCAGCTTCTCATGAGTTTTTCTTGATGAATCTCAGTCCCTTCCTGGCCCTAGCCGTCGCCCTCTGTTGCTGGAATCGATCTCCCTCTCTCTTTTTCCCATTCAAACACTTAAAACAGGTTATTGCGAAAAAAGGCGGCCCGTGTGGGCTAGGTGCTCTACCCGATTGGGTATCAGTCAACCCGAGCGGGTTAAGGTATCCGCCCGAGCGGGGTCAATGTGATTGACCTACCCGATCGGGTTCTCTTCCGGCCCGAGTCGTATGAATTTTTCTGGAACTTCTACGGAATTTCACCCCGAGCGGGCTAAGATTAGAACGTGCCCGGGTTCATGTTTCTCACACAGCACGAGCGGGTAAACGTTCTACCAGAGAGGGCTGAAACTTCTGTCGAGGCCTATGATCGGTGTTTCCTTTGGTTCCATGGCCTGAATTTGCTCCGAGTGATTTGTTGCTTCCAATATGTGCGGTTGAATCCAAGAATTTGTATTCTAAAGTGCGGTTAGGCCTTGTCGCCTTAAAACCTTGAAAATCAATAAAAAATGGGAGTATATAAAGAACGTTCATGTCAGATTTGTAACTCGTGCTATATAATCTATGCGAAAATGATGCAAATGTTTAGCCTAAAACTGATACACACTACGTTTTATCAGTGCACTATGCCTTGATCTTCCAAGAGCGTTTGGAATTGATTGCTCATGTATTCTCCTACATTATTTCACATGAAATACTTAATTCTAACATGGAATTGTGTTGCAACATAATAATAAAAATTTCTTAAATACATAAAATACATCGCTTTGGATGTTAATAAGTAAACTCATGCGTATTTTTATTTTTCATCTATAAAGGTTATAAAATATTTTGTAGAGTCTCTAGTAATCAAGATGATGCCCAAACTTTGAGTGAATTAAATTAAAATAGATGTCATATTTTGTATTAGATTCGTGAAAACAATCCTACAGTATTTTCCCAATGTCCAATCCTCACATGTGTCATGTTTATATTTAACATTAGGTAACATACTTTACAATGATTTATAATGTGGATGACCTAATCTAGCATGCCAATACTAAAAATTCATATCAGTAGTAGTAATGTTTGAACAAAGATACGACTTGAAAATATTATCAAAACATTCTACAACATAAAAACCATGCTTGACCGATCCTTCTCCAATGATCTTGTTCATCTCAATGTCCTGAATCCAAAACTTATTAGATTCAAAACAAACCATACAATTTAAATCTTAAGTTAGTTTTCTAACATATAATAAATTATTTGAAAAATCTGATACATATGGAGTCATTGTATATTTACTAATAATCCTAAGGTCTCATATTCTTTTAATTGGTATTTTACTTATGTTTGCAATTTTTACATTCGTTGAATAAGGTTGTATATTTTGAATTAAATTCAAGTTATTTATCATGTGAGTTATAGTTCCAGAGTTGCTGATAATGTGGTTGTTATATTTAGAAAGTAGGGCCAAGTTACCGGGATTAGTTTGTTTACCCATCCCACGACCAAGGATAAGTTATATTTTTATATATCGGCCTTGGTTGCATAGGTGGATTCTTCACTGTAGTGAGCTACCTATGAGTCCTAGTTTGTTTGGAATGGGATGGATCAACCAACATTTCTCCTTAACGTAATTTTTTCTTGTTGTGCTCGCACTAGATAACTTTGCACACAAGCCTTGGATTGAATTTGTTGTAATGAGTGATGTGGGAAATATCAAGCTATATAAATGCCTAATATCCACTTGCCGCAAGAGTACGGATCGGTGTAATAAAAGGGTCGAACACTGGGGACTAATGCAACCTAAACTAAGAATATGCCTAAACTAAGATGGGTTGAATAGATGGTGGTGTAATATGAATCTCTAAAACACTAAGGGAAATCGTGACAGCGATGGAAAGATGCGGAAGACTTGACAATTAAGAGCACTATGGGCTTCGGGTTATTAGGATTTGCAAGGATGTAACAAACAAAGGATCGTAAACCTATCGAACTATCTTGACAACGGGGAATTCATGCTCTAAAATAAGGAATGATTCTGCTAAACCTAAACCTCCTAACCATAATAACGTGCAATCCTACCTCCAGCAGCGATTAACTCGTGATTACGGTAGCGTTAAGCGCGTAATCCTAATTCCTAAGTCGATTAACCGACCGGTCAGATTCTCATTAATCAAACTTCGTCTACAATCAACAATTCCGAATTCATAATTTAACCTTCCAGCTAAACACAAATTCCTAGGTTACTGAGCGAGCAGCACTAGTATAAAACGTTTATGATGTTGATTGTAAAACCGAAGATCAAGAAGGTTTCGATAAATCTAAGCATTAACGCATAATCCAAGCATCCATTACAAATCCGATCTCCCTAACCCATAGTTGGAAATCTACTCACTCATGTCTTTTACCGTCAAAAAAGAGAAAATAACCCTAGACATGGTAAAGAATAAGAAATGCGATTCCTCGATCTCCCCTATCTTGTTACCGATGTCCGGATTGATGTTTCTCTCCTTCTCCAGCTTCTCCTGAGTCTTTCCTGATGAATTTCAGTCCCTTCTTGGCCCTAGTCATCGCCCTCTGGTTGCTAGAATTGATCCCTCTCTCTCTTTTGCACGTTCAAACACTTAAAACAGGTTGTTGCGAGAAAGGCGGCCCGCGCGGGCTAGGTGAACTACCCGATCGGGTATCACTCAACCCGAGCGGGTTAAGGTGTCCGCTCGAGCAGGTATCAATGTTATTGACCTACCCGATCGGGTTCTCTTCCGGCTCGAGTCGTGTGAATTTTTCTGGAATTTTCTGCGTAACTTCAGCCTGAGCAAGCTAAGAATAGAGCGCGCCCGGGTTCGTGTTTCTCACATAGCACGAGCGGGTAAAGGTTCAACCCGAGCGGGCTAAAACTCTGTCGAGACCTATGATCGGTGTTTCCTTTGGTTCCATGGTCTGAAATTGCTCGGAGTGATTTGTAGCTTCCAATATGTGTAGTTGAGTCCAAGAATTTGCATTCTAAATCTCGGTTAAGCCTTGTCACCTTAAACCTGAAAATCAACAAAAAGGGCGTATATAAAGAACGTTCGTGTCAGATTTGTAACTCGTGCTGCATAATCTATGTGAAAATGATACAAATGTCTAGCCTAAAATTGATATACGTGTTATCAATGAGCATGCGCAAGACCTCCATGGAATAAGCATAATGATAATTCCTCCTTCTAAATTTGCATATTAACTTTGTTGAATGACGAAACAGGATTCTGATGAAGGATATGATTGATTACTCCAGAGTAGGATCAATCTAGAGTTTGAAGTAGTTTAAACACATGGTCTTGATGGTTTATGTCGACAATCTCCTTAAGATCAATGGTGAGAGAATGAAGCATACTGAGCTCTGAGCGAAGATCTTTGAAGTCCATGAGATGATGATTGAATGACTTGTTATCTTCTTAAAGAGTGTGCAACTTCTTCTTGATCTTAAAAAGCGGGCTAGGTTGGAGGTGTTGTTGAACACTTCCTTTAATTCATTCCATAAGAGGTGTGCATTCTTCTTATTCCAATAGAACCTCAGAATATGATTAGCTAAGGAATTTTGCAACAACACAAGAGCTCTCAAGGCTTCACGATATGCGACGTTGTCACATTTCGCATCCTTCCCATTTGGAATTGATGAAGATTGTGGCTAATTCACCACTTGCATCCACAAACATCGACTCCTAAGGTTAAACTTGGCGAGCTGCAACCATACAAGGTAGTTATCACCATTGAACACGATTGGGATGTTGACTTGAATAAGGTTTGACATTGTCCTCCTCAGGAAGATGCACGACTTAAAGAAAAATAATGAACTATGCGGAAACGAATCAAAAATCTAGTTTATTTGTAACCAGGCTCTGAAGCCATAAATAAACTTAAGAAGAGATTAACAAGAGAATAGATGAGAGAATGTATGAGGTAATTGAATTACTAACGCAATAATGAGCTTAGTATTGCGTATTATTTTCGTCCATTACATGTCCATATAGGTAGGATATTTCCATTTTACAATATGATACAAATGATAAATGGAAATACAGTTAGAAGAAGTAAATACTAAATATACATAATCCCTAAATTAGAAAATAAAAATCTTTTTTTCCAATAAAGAGTGGACGACACAGAGAAAATGAGAAAAAAAAATTTTTTGTTTCTTTTTCTTGGTGGGTGATGCACAAGAGGAGAAGGAACACTCTAATTGGAGTAGATTTTTTTTTATCACATGGAGAGTGATCCAAACATTTGCACTGGAGTAGAATGTTTAACACAATATATACATATACTTATACATATATAATCAAACACACATATGTAGACATGTAAATCCAAATATACATACCCAAACTTATATACATATATATAGGCATATATATACATAACCACACATATATACATACATATATATACATAAATATATATATATATATCTTCATATGTACATAAGTACATAAGACATACGTACATAAACACATATATCGACCGTTAATAGTGAGTTCAAAATTAACAATGTACAATTAATATTCATCTCGAAAAAAAAAATTGAATCAGATTTAATACTGTAGATTTTACAATGCACAATTGAGATTAAATTTAAAATCTATTCAAGAGAAAGATAAGAACAAAAAACACATCTAAATGTCGAAAATAGTTCACAACTTACGGAAAAAACACAAAAACTAAGATCGAATGTTTGGGAAAGTGCTACATAGGCCTTGGCAGACTAAAAAATTAACCTCGAAAAATAGTTCACAACAGCTTACATGCTAGCACATTACTCACTTAGTTTTTCATTCACTATTGTTTTATAGTAGTGGATAAATAAAAATCTACTCAAATACATTTTCATTTTAAAAAATCTCCGCGTAAAGATGGATGCTAAACTAGTATTTATCACTACAACGAAAAACATATCATTTTTAACAAATCAATGAACTGATTCATCCATTGAAAATAATATCAATGGATATCAAAGGTCTTATATCCGTTGAAAAATTCAACAAATAATCAATGGAAGAACATTGTTGAGACATCTATTGATAACTGTTGGACCATCTGTTGTAAATTTTAACGAGTTATAAATGAATACAATCCATTTTAAATTATCATTGTGTTTGAACTGGTACTTACCATTGTAAATGCCCATGGAATATGTTAGAATTCTTGTTAGAAGACCATTGAAAACATGCAAATAGTTATAACAAATGATCGTTGAAATGATTATCGCGGATCTGTTGGAAACTTTTAACCGTTGTATTTCAATGATCATCTGTTGGTAATATCATTGGATGACTGTTGAAAATGTTAATATTTATATGATGAGCTATTTTTGCCTATCATTACCAATTCAAGTGTAAAGGTACCCCAAATCAAGTTAATCCTTTTTTAAAATATATATATATATAGATAGGTCAAGAGAATATATGTATAGAAAAAAATCTAGTGACAGAAAAGGTTATACAAGAACTTTTATTCGGATTTGGAACAATTTATAAGTTTTGTGTCGATTCAACTTATGTGTCTAGAACGCGATATGATATTATATCCGTGAAAAAGTTACAAAATGAAAAATTCCACAGTCAAGATATTGTTGCATACACCTTTATTAGGTCGGTTTCATGGAGAAATATATTAGCTCTCTCGAAATTCAAAATTTCGATAACATTGGCACTTTACCATTAAACACTATCAATGTACTTTGAAAATGTAACGATGTTGCATTCACGTTAAAATACGCAACACAATTGCGTTGATACATTTTTAAAAGATAAAAAATAATACGTTACTTTTACAGTAATAATTTTAAAAATTTCATTGCAAAATGTTATATTTGTGTTATTATTGTGTTGAACGTTGTAAGGTCTTAGTAATACAAACGTTTTCGTTGAAACATCATTGAACAAAGTAGAAACAATAAAGATTTTTTTTTTTTGGATTCATGCTTCAAATAAAAAAAAAGGATGAAGGAGAAAAAACCCGTATTTAAAAGCTGCCAATGCTAATATCCTTGCAATATTGTATTTACATTGGCGTTGGTGTGACATTACAATAGGTTTAAACCAATCAATCATAAAATTAATGCAATGTCATTTGTTAACCTGTCGTTGACCTCATTATAATGGCATTTGCCTTCTTCATGCTAATGTAATGCCACTTTTAATGTGGAACTACTGTTTCGGTCTCATTGCTTTAGTGTAAAAAACATATTTCAATGCGAATTTGTAGTGGTATAAACTTGTGATTCAACGATGGGTCTTAGTTTTTTTCCTAGGTTTCTTCTTTTTCTTCGTTAAGTCATGAGCCATGGAAGATGAGAATTTGACATTTTATATTTTTCTTTTTAAAAAGTTCAGATCAAATGCTACGGTTGTAGGGCTGTGGTAAAAATTGGAAGGTCGAGAACGTACTAATCAATAAAATATATATATCCAATGGTGGTGAAGGGCGTTCACATGAGCCTTTGTTTTAGTAAGAAGTACGATATTATTAATTATATTACTACTTTTAAATATCTTCTAAATCATGTGTAACTTAATTTTTCAATTTAGGCCATATAACTATAAAAATGAATCTATAAATTGAATTAAAATGGAATGTTTTGTGATCTATATTGCGGATAAGAAAAATAAGTCACTAACTTATGTTATTATGATATTATGTTTTATTTTAATTTTTAATTATATTTTTATTATTTTAAAGTACGTTTATAATCTTATCTTATTTATTGGGTTGAACTAAAAATTTATAATTATATATATCATATAAAATATAAATTAGATTATGTTAAAAAAATAACTCAACTTATAATCGGACTCGATGACTTGGATTAACGAGTTTATCGCATTATTATAAATGAAAGAATTTCTAAGCACTACATGTTGGTGCTAAGAAATTGTTATCGATTTTAATATTTTCGTCGGATATTGATTACTATGAGAATCTCCGACAATTCGGTTTTTGTACCTAGTTTTTTTTTTAAAACTTTTAAGTATGTGAATTCCTATCATACAACATCTTATGTATTTGAAAAAGTTTTCCGAGCACCTCTTGAATCGGCAGAATATCAGAAATACCTTTACAGGGCTAAACCGCTTCAAAAATATCATTCCCCAAAATAATTATTAAATCAGAAAAAAAAACTGAAAAAAAGACAAATTTGCCCTTAATGTTCGAACGTGGAAAAATGGAAGTTCGACAGTTTTTCGACGTGAAAAACTGTCGAAAACGAGAAAGCTGAACATTTTTTCGCCGTGAAACCTGTTTAAAAGTTTATAGCAAGAAAGAAATAAGTGATGTCGAACTTGAGAGGGATCAATTTGAAGTTGGCGAGAAGGAAAATGGCTAGAATCAGCAGCATCACTGGCGAAGAGAGCACGAGTCAATCTTCAATGGCGTCAATAAGTGTAAGTAGTTCGATTTCTAGGGTTTTGCAAGCTTTCGAGTTACAAAATGGTTTATTGATTTGAAATGGGTGAGTGTCAGTGTCAGTGAGTCGGTTAGGTCGCAAGGGTCGCATAAGTTGCATGAACATCTTCGACTCAGTGAGTCGGTTGAGTAGCAAGGGTCGCAGGAGTTGCATGACCATATTCGATTCAGTGAGTCGTTGTCTCAGTGAGTGGGATGGGTCGCAATGGTCGTTTGAGGGGCGTGGTTTGGTTAAGTGTCGCGGAGTGTCTGAGGGTCGTTTGAGTCGCATGGGTCGCACGCGTCGGTTGAGGGTCGCACGGGTCGGTTGCGTCGCATGGGTCGGTTGAGTCACATGGGTCGCTTAGGTCGGTAGAAGTATAATGTATTCGTAATTGGTCATTTTGCAAGTGGTGCCAAAGTCGAGATTTGTGTATGAATTCAAGCACATGGACAGAATTCCAAAGATCACCACGAAGTGTTATCCTCACGAGACAATAAGGATGCTGAGAGGAATCTTAAATGAACAGGAGTGGCATTACTTCGAGAAAGAGTCACAATTTAAGCATTTATTCCACTTACAATGAGACTCCACATTGACGAAGGTTCAAATGTCTGTACTACTAAATCAGTCCGTGATTATACGGGACAATACAGAGTTGTGGTTCGTCATAAACGGCATTCCCATCAGGTACTCTCTAGTGGAGCACGCACTAATTTCCGGATTGAAATGCGGACCATATCCCATGGGAGTCCATGATGGGTGTCACATTCAGGCTGAAGAATTTCGGCCGTGGAAAGGTGACCCCCGAACAAGTCAGTGAAAAGCTTGTGAAGGCGAAGAATTCCGACGACCGGAAGAGGTTCGCAACTTTGATGTTGTTGGCACAAGTTATGGCTCACAAGCCTTCAGCAGAAAACTCTATCAGCCATGATCTCATTGACATGGTTGATGACTTGGAATTTTGTGAAGGCTTTCCATGGGGTCGTTACACATTCGAGATGATTGTGGACACTTGCCGCAAGCACGTTAGCGGGGAATCACCGAAACCAAAATGGTATTGTGGCGGTTTCATGATCCCACTAATGGTAAGTTGTATATATTAGTCGAATAACTTGAATGTTTTCGTACTTTTTGCATTCTTATCATTTTATTTTAATGTTTCAGTTACTTCCATTTGAAACCATCCTTAGTTTGGGCAGAAATGGATGG
>CM071868.1:10422656-10486435 GCA_036759665.1 Gynandropsis gynandra
TAATAGGAAGATGTGTTTGAACATCTCACTAAACCTTAAAAATGATAATTTTACTAACTCATTTTTTAGTAATTTTTAATTAAATAATTACTAAAATCAACCCTTTGATTTGATTAAAAAAATTGAAACACTCAAAATAAATTCAAAAATTCTCCCACATATCAAAACACGGCAAAAATACGAAAATCTTTGTTATGCACAAAATATAAATTTATTGTTTTACTAATTGAAATTGCATTGTATTTTGAAAAAATATTATTTTGAATTTGACATATTGAAATATTATCGTATGCATTTGGTAGATGACAACTATGATATCTTAGACATCTAGATTTTTATACACTAACACAAAAGTCATGCTCCTCCTGAATTGGCCGATATGTTCTATTTGCATGAGGATCTTCGAGATCATGCCAAACAAAGATCATACTGATATATATACATATATATATAGTTAATTAGTTATTTTTTCTATGATATCTTATGTTGTCTTTGAATACCAGCTTCAAAATAGAAAATGTTAAAATATGTATTTTGTTCTAATAAATATTGTTAGACAATTGATCATTCAATCATTGTTTTATTTATCTTTTTCTTTAGATGGAAAAAAATCTTTGAATGATTACATCTAATTAAAATGATTTGGCCCACTAAGTATTGCTTAATTCGACAAATCGATTGACAAATATTCTATCATGTCAAAGAACAAAGAGAAAATACATTTTTAATGAGCATAATTCATATGTTATATTTTTGTTTAAAGGATCCAAATTGATTCTTTATAATTTTTTCTAGCAAATATATATGAGTACCAATTATGATACTCAATTTGGTCTTCCAGGAGTACAAGGTCAAAGCTAAAAATAGATGAGTACCAATTATGATACTCAATTTGGTCTTAAAAATTTTTGGTAGCCATGATCTCCTCCACATTCAATTGATGCTGGAAAATCTTCAGTCGTGTTTAGGCGTTTTTAAAAGATCTAAATCTTTGTTTCTATAAATTGTTCCTTTTCCTTTTATATCACAATCTTTCGAAATTATTTCTTATTTTTTCTGAATGGATGTCCACAAAGAAGAAATATGCAATGACAATCAAATCATAATCATTTCTTTCCATATAGGAGAGAAAATAAATTAATATCCTCCATACAATACAAACATGTGTGTCTTCCATACATGCTTCATCTACATAAGATTCTAAACGAAGGATAATCATTAATTGTCCAATACATAATTGCCTTTAGTGTAAAGTTTTGTTTTGTAATTATATTGTATGCACCAACTCTATGGTTCTATAAATCTCTCAACCCGTGAATCAATAGCTGAAAAAAGACATCATTTTTTTGGATATTCTGGTTTGAGAATCAATTTTCAAACACATCTCGGAAGATAATTTTTAGAGACACAAATACATACTATAGAGAATATTGCTTTTCCACTATCTATATGCACTAAAGTCATCCGTGAACATGCCAAGATAAATGTTCCTTGATTCATAATAGAATTCAAGAAGTAACTGATTAAATTTTTTTGAAGACTTGTCATCGAATGAATGTTACAGTTTTTCTTCAACCATTGAGTGTCCTACATGACATCTCATAAATGTGATCATTTTTTACGCGTATAATTATTTCAACATGTTAGCTACATGCATCTAGAAACATATTTTGTACAATTTTTTTGTGAATATGATTTCTTTGGAAAATCTATTTACACCGTAAAACTACACGTCAAAACATAGTTGTCTTCACCCGAAAACACATGAAACTATTTTTTTAAAAATCAATCTTCTCATGCGACATATCTAACTATTTTAAGACATTTTTTACTCATATTATATTTCTAGAATATGGTTATTTTTCAAATAAGTTGGCACATAAAGTTTGACAAAAATAAACCCATCCTATCACATTTTATTTAGTATTTATACTAATTAGTCTTGATGATAAGGATAAACATGATTGACCTTCATGAAAACCTTTGTATATATGTTGCTTCACAGTATCCAATAAATCAAAATTTTACCTCACATCATTTTTATGTTTTTTTGTTGTTTGCTCGAAAGCTCATAGAAAAACGTCTGCCACCATTTCTACATATGACGTTTTCGTCATTATTACAACCTTATCACTTTTGTTATTGTATTGTAATTTACGCTCATCACTCCTCTTACACCACCATTTTAACATATAAAAAACAAATATGATAATTATCCACGAAACTAACCTTATGAATATGTTTGTAAACTAAATCTGGATTATAATACTTAATCTTGTTGCATCTTATGAACGTATGATTTGATATGAATTGGATTGTCATCATGATAGTTATTCATTCTATGGGGTTGGATCTCATCTCTCCTCACATTACCAAAAACCATTCTTCTACCAATGTTACATAATATTAGCATAAATCAGATTTAGAAAATGACATCCCAACAACTAAAAAACTCCGGACTGAGTAAACAAAAAAGTCACAACACTTGTGATCTAGTGTTGATAATTTGATAAACATCCAAAATCTCTGCAAAAATTCGGTATCTAAATCTCAAGAAACAACAAAAAAAAAGACAATTTCAATTGATTAAAACTTAGTTTTAAAATTTCATACAATGAATACCTTATTTATAAGGACCAAATATTAATGAAAAATTGAATAAAATAAAATAATTTAATAAAACTCGCTAAAATTAATTGGTTGAACAATATAAACACTCAGTCGATAGCCACATAAATCTTAATCTTTAAAATCTATAAAACTAGAGTACGTTCGGTTGAGCAGCTCCTACGCTCAATCGAATTCTCTAATATTTGGTTGAGCTGTGTAATGCTCGGGCCAAGTGATCCAACCCCCCGAATGCTCCATCATGCATACAATTTTCTAGACAATTCGCTTGGGTAAAGCGATCCCTTACTCTAGTCAAGCACTCGAATCGAGCGCTTTTCTGACATGGTTGAGCATTTTTAGCTCCTCTAGATTCTTGTTCCTCTCGACCTTCTCTCCTTTTAGGGACCTCTTGTAGTCTTTCTATAGTATCCCTTGAAGTTCTCATAGGGTCGTTGTCAATCCTTCCATGTCCATGTGAGTGAATACATTCCGAAGGTCATTTTCTTTTGCCCTTATTTTTGATCCTCAGACGACTTGTGGTGGATACAAGATCTCGTTTTCATATTTCCCTCCCATTTTAAAATAATTTTTACTAAAATCCAGTCCTATAACTATATAGAAAAGTTTTCAATAGACATCAATGTAAACAATATATCGTTGATAATTCGTTGAAAAGTTCGTTTAAACCAGTTGAAATTTTCGTTTAACAATTAAAATTATCGATTGATAATTCAGTTGAAAATTTTCAACTGATGCTGATTGAAAATTGATTAAAATTATTAACAGATGTCAGTTAAAAATTATTAAAGCATGACTTGAGAAAAATGATTGGAAATTATAAACATATGATGTCCAAAATCACAGAAATTATCAACGAATGAAATTTTGAAAATAAAAAATCATTTAGAAATTACCAACACATCTAGGTTAAAAATAACAGATAGATTATTGTTGACAATCGACTGAAAATTATCAATGGATGAGGATTGAAAATTATCAATGTAATGATGGTTAAAACACCATTGAAACGAAAATTAAGCGCAAAAATAAACAAAAAATTTAATGAGACTACTAGAAACTTTAAATTTAGGGATACAAATTTTGGATGAATTTTAATCTGTATTTAATTTCATAACAAATTTTTGGTTTACAAATGAATTTTAATCACTTCATAAATTTCAATTGGAATGTGGACGTATTTTTTTGTCCCTAATTTACAAACACATTTATAATTCGTCTTCAAATTTAAGGGCATATGTTTTTTCTATCCAAAAATTAGGGACATGCATAAAATATGATGGAAAATTAAGAACTATCGTAAAATCTGATAATCATCTTCAAGGTATCCTTAATTTAGATTTCTCAAAAAAACAAAAATCAAAATTTATGATTTAAAATTTTTATTCTCAAAGGGGAGGAGGATGATGATTTTTCTAAAAACTATTTTTTATTTCAAACAAATTTTTGTATGGATTCGGGACGATGAATTTCGTCCGTAATTCCTGATGAATTTTTTCCACCCAAAATTTTGGTATTTCTATTCTAATTTCTTGATGGATTTTTCTTGCCTAATTCTATATGGATATTAATTATCGATGATTAATTTCAGACGGATAAAATTCATCCAATAAAGTTTAGAAATAGTTTTTTAGATGGATTATGGATGGTTTTTTCTTTCTGGATATCCAATTCTAGCGCCTTTTCTCTATTTTTACAAAAATGAGAAAATCTTTTAATGTATTCTTGTTTTTCGTTTGAACAAGTTCGATAGATATCCATTGAAAATTTTGATTGATTTCTTTTATTTTTAAAGATTTTTACAAAACAATTACTTGATGTTTATTATGCTCCCTATATTGTGTCTATATATGTAATAAAATTTAGGTTTTTAGAAATTTAAGAATATAGAGAAAGTTGTTAGCTTGTTGGATTTATCATTATGATATTATATTTAAGTTTACCTCAATACTTTGGGTCTAAAAGTTTGCGAGTTATTGTGCCATCCTAAGCATACTTATACTCATTGGGTACATACAGAAGTTTTCCAATTTAGATGGTAAACCATCATATTGGTAAATTTATTTCAAATTGGAAAATTAAGCAATATATTTATTTCTATGAAACTAATCCGTTTTTTTAGATTTGATATAGATTTCATAGTGAGGTCCAACCTTACCACGTATCAAGCATTTATTTTGGACTGTAAATAATCTTGAAAATGACTCCACAATTTGTGAAAAGTTATTGGTGGATTGTTTCCATGGTAAGTTAAGATTTTTTTATAATTTATATAAAATCATTTTTATATATCTTATTAACTTTTTGTCTTTTAACTTATTTTAGTGGAATGGTATTGGAAACCCAAATACCATAACTTAATCTATTGTGATTGGTGGGAGGATCTAGTGACAAAAAGGCTAAAGTCACTTAATACGAGTCAAAAAGATAACTAACAAGTCGATCCGCAATCGGACAAGTGCCCTCCAAATTTCACCACATTGTAGATTTGGAAGGCATTAGGGACTCATTGGTCAAGTCTGTAGTTTCTGGAGTCAAACGTGAAAAAAAATCAGAAGACTCTCATCATACCATATTTGGTGTTTTTCACTCATCGTTCTCATTCGAGACCATTTTCAAAAGTCTTTTATGATTTAATAAATAAATATAAATTTCATTTTTTGATATGTGTGTTATATAATGTATGTTGTAATTAATATTTTTTTGTGTTTTGTGCGACAACAGAAAAATTGGATCGAGCTTTAAATATTTTGGAGCTCATGTGTAAAATCCACCAAAAGCAAAGTGTATCGTGGGTACACGAAAATATTAAAGAAGTAGCGAACGAGGTCGAGAACCAGATAATAAGATTCTATTTACCTTTTAAATATAATTAAAATATAATTATATAACTAATTTTTTACAACAAGAAGAATTAATGCAATCATAGGAGGGATCATTGAGTCAGAATATTGACTAGAGACCTCATGAAATTACACAATCAATACTCAACAAGTTGTACATGGATGTAAGTATTTAATATTAAATTTATTTTATAATTTATTTATATTTATATTTTTCTAATAATACTATTGTTTCATTTTTCATATAGTCCAGCCAAATCATTGAGATCATATCATCGGTTTATGCTCGTTTAAGTCCAAGATCACTAGATTTTTATGCGATGAGATTTTCCAATACACAATTGGCATTATTGTCGTGTCAGTCATGCCAATGCATGTGTTTAGGATTTTTTTACGCATACTTGCATTATCGAAGCGTTACAAAAGTTAACACAATTTTTTGTTAACATTCGAGTCAAAATTTCCAGAAATATGTTAAAATCTATTTGTTTTAACTTGTATAACATGATATTAAATTTGTGTTGAGCAAGATAATACAAATTTATGTTGACATAACACGAAATACTAACGTTAATCCAAGATTTACAATTTACCAACAATAAAACTAGCCAAGGCAATTTTGACGTTGAATTAGCGTTGAAATCATCATTTTTAATGTTAATTCGTGCATTTCCAATGCAACTGTGTGTTCATATATTATTTTTGTTGTAGTGTGGACAACATGTTTACTTGATCATTCTTAAGGCTTTTGGTTGGAGGATCAACCAATTTTTTTTTTCATATAATCAATGGATATCATTCTGTCACTCAATATTTTTTTTAGTTGTGTTATTTGCAGATGTGTCGCAATTTTATGTTAGAAATATGTCTTTTACCCCTTCTAATTGCAGATTCGCTATCATATGCATGCATATTGCACATATGATTTTAGGTTACACTGGAATATTCTTGAGCAGTTTTTTTAGTCACTCTTCTTCCTAACCAACTAGATCTTAAGCTATGAGCTTATATTTTATAGTTTATATTTCATCACACGTTTGCTTAGAAGATTTTCACACCTCCAAGCGCTAATATGTATCAACTTCTAAATATATTTTCATTAGAGTTCGAAACCCAATTTGTATTTGAATATCCTTATGTAATAGCTAAATATCTCAAACAATGTAAACTATAATTTTTAGTGTAATTTAGATACCCAAGAAGTCTAATATGGCTTTCTAATGATCGTCACTTGGATTTCTCATATATCTACTAACCTATTTACAACATTATGATATGAGGTCTTGCATTTTTCATATAGGATGCATAAGCTTCTTATGACTCTAAAATACATCAATTGTTGGACTTGTTTATCGTGATGTTTTTCGATTGAGAATTTACATCAATTAGAGTTCGTCTCAATATTGTTATCCTTGTAAAATGTCTACAAAAGTTGTTTTACATAGTGACTCTGGGATAACAACTACATACGCATGTTTTGGTAACTTTCATACTATATATCACATCAATTATTCTCAATTCTTTCATATAAAAAAATTTATAACCATTTTTGTAGATTCAATCACATTTTTAATACCCTTAGTGATGATCATATTATCTACGTATAAACAAACAATCATGTACTATGTCTCAATACCTTTGACTTATATATATTTGTCAACATCACTCACATTAAAACCATTTGATAACATCACAATATAAACTTTGTGTACCATTGTTTTAGGTCTTGCTTAAGTTAATATTATGATTTCATAAGTTTACACACTTTTCTCTTAACCAACTATTTTGCACCCTTCAAGTTGAAACATGTGTACTTTCTCTTACAATCTTCATTTAAAGTGTCGTCTTTATATCTATTGGTGTAACTCGAGGTTATACAAAACAATTAAAGCTATGATTAACATAACCAACATCATTTCTACTGTTAGAGATTAAATGTTGAAATAAATAACTTCCTCAATTTGTACGTAGCCTTGAATTTCTCAATTGTTTTATCTGGTTTCATTTTTCTCTTGAAGATACATGTCGAAGATCAACTAGCTCTAAGTTTGGTTTTTCAATTCGACTCAATCTAACGCTTTATAGTTTCTTTCAAATAAGCAGCTTTGGGAGATGACATAGATTCTCGGTAACTCAATGGTTCCTTAACATGTATGGTCAAAAGTCAGAGCCAAACGAGGTTGTTTTCTTTGCCATTTTAGTTCTTCTAGGTTCTTCTTCTATTACCTCTAAATAATTTAAAAAAACATAAATTCTTTAAACTTTCACACCACCACTTGCATCTGAGTTTTGTACGAAAACACATCGTCAAATAACAAAAAATTCCTAGATTCAATGATCATATTTGCATGTATTTCAGAATTATCTAATTTATACACAAGAATCGGTAAGCACTCCAATTGTGTGCATAACTAATAAACACAATCTAATGTTGTTTGTCCTAACCAAATTCTTTTAATAACCAAATATTTTACCTTTCTTGAACTCGTAGGGTGTTTTGTCAAGATTTTAATATGATACTCTATTCAACCGAAGTTAGCATAAATCGTGCTTCCCTTTATAAGTTTTGGGGTGACTCAAAGCTTACTAATATGGAGTTCATCATCTCTTTCAGTGTTATTTTATTGCGTTCAACAATGCCATTTTGCTCTAACATATAAGGAATTGTAGTTTGATGGATGATGTTAGTTTTTGTAAATATTTGTGAAAACAATGACTTATTTTCACATACTTTATCGTTTCTCAAAGCTTTTATTTTTTCCAATTTGCTTTTTTAGCTTCAAATTTGTAGAGAATAAATATGCCAATCACTTCATCTTTACTTCTAATTAAGTAAAGATAATAATATTGATTATTTTAATCAGTAAAGATAATAAAAATACATTTTTTCACATCTTGTTATAAATGTTTAGATTACATGCATCAATGTACATTAATATTAAAGATTGAGTCTTTCGTTCCATTTTTTAAAATAATTTTCTTTTCAAATGTTTCCTGAATGCAAACTTCACATTTATGGTATTTATTTAATTTGAACTTAATTAATAATTTGATGATTTTAATCTTTGTAACAACTTTAGAATTATATGTCACAACCTATTATGTCCTAAAATTGACTCATTCAATTAAGCAAAAGAAGTTGAAGATTATTGATATAATTGGAGGTTACCTAGTTTGTTGTACGTAAGGGCATCAAACGAAGTCATCATATTCATATTTAACATTCCAATAGCCAAATGACCTCTATCTAGACACATACCACCTTTGGATCAGAAATCTATAAGACTAAAAAAAGTTTAAAATATTTCTTTGTCACCATAGATCCTAAGAATAGATTATTGCGAGTGTCGAGTACATACATTTAGAAGTATCAACTTCTTTCCATATGTCATTTTCAATATGACTAAACCTTTTCCTTTTACCTTGGATGAGACAGAGTTTCTCATATAGAAACGTTCAGGAGTGATAGCATCATAAGTAAAGTAAAGCATATCCAATTTTTGGAAATGATATGACATATTATTCATGTTACAATCTATCATTTTTTTAGATTATCTTCGATCATTTTCACATATGAAAAGACTACTAAAAATTAATTTTATTATCATTAGCTTCAACTATCTGAACTTGAGCTTTTTTATTTATCATTTATTGATTGTCTTTGTTTCGATGGTAGCAGCCTTTCGTCATATGTCCTGAGTTGCTGCATATATAGTATTGCCTTTTGAACTTCTTAGATTCAAGCGTTTGAAATTTTTATCAATCTCACTTTTTTGTCTTGTCAACATCAATGATATTAGATTTTTACCTATGTTGTCCCTTAGGCTTTAGAATTGTGTGAACATTCTGTTGAATCGTTAAATGATAGATCAAATTTTCAATGGACATGTATGTAAGTTTTGTTTCAAGTTTGAGGTTGATTTTGATTGACCATATTTTAATTTATCGCGTTCAGTTCAATAAGTTAAAGATTGTTGGTGAAAAGTGATCTTAGTAAATATTTTATACTAATTGTTTTAAATTAATATTATATTATGAAAATAGTTTACTAATAATCAATTATTTACAATGTCAATAAACACAAATTTTGTAAGAACCCGAAAAATATTAAAGTTTTTAAGCTCAAATTCGATCGGGTCGTAGGTTTGCAATTGAAATATCAAGTTAATGAAACAAATTTGATCAAAAGAAAAAAATAAAAATAGGTGTGGATGCCTTCTAATGAGTTAGGATAATTCAAAAGCTAAACCAAAAAGAGAAAACAAGTATATATCGTAGATTAAATCGAGCTTTTAAATAAACACATATAATGTTGTGTCTCATTCATTCATTATGGTGTACGAAAACTTATTTAATTATTTTATAATTTCATTACATATAGTAATTCTTAAGGAATTTATTTAATAACATATATAGGCAACCAACCTATTTTATTTTACTGGTGAAAATTAAAAAAAAAATGGATGGTTTGTGGATCAACGCCGAAGATAAAACAAATTCATGATAAGGTTCAAAAAAGGACTTCGAAATAAACATCTCAAATTCTTCGAAGAGAATACGACTTTTAACTATATATGACTTAACAATATCTCGACGAAAAATGTCTCAAGTATAAATTAATTACATTATATATATAACATTTTCTTACTTTTTTTTAGATGGTAACACCTATTAAAAGTCAAATACCCGTTTTGGAGCTCAACTTTTAGTATCGTCTTCAAAAGCAAACTTAACCGTCTTAAAGGATATTAAAATCAAATATACTTATAATCAATTAGGACGCACAATATAATAACAAAGCCACTCATTGTCGGACACTATCATTGAATTAAAAATTTAATTTTTTAATTTCTATTTTGTATAAATTGTATGTAATTTAATATATATATATATATTACATTTACTTATAGTAATTTTTTGTATAATAAATAAAATGAATTTTCTATAAAATATTTTTGGAAAATTTGTTCCGTTCGAAATAAATCAACACTCATAATCTTATTTCGAATAAATTTCATGATAGATTTTGCTTCTATAATTAGGTCCGACTTACTCACGGTTCAAGAATATACATTATTGATAATTCCAAACGGATTTCAAGATAGTTTTTTTGTCCGTAATTTCAAATAAATTACATACAAGTTAAAATTATAAACGAGTGACTACATACATAAATCAATCGTTCATGACCTTTATTCTAGATGGATTATACATTAATATAATTATTTGTAATTAGCTTTTTTATGAAACTGAAATCATTTTTATAACTTATCCATAATGATGACACTTTCCAAAGTTGTCACCTTAAAACATTCATCTTCCACTAATCTATTAACCTATACGTTTTTATCTTTCTCATTTATACATTTTATGAGTATCTAATTTTGATTATCCGGATCGATCCAAACAATATGAATCGTTTAAAATATAATTTACTCTAAAATCTATATGATTCAAATTTTAGAACTTATTCGGATTCGAATCAATTCGATTTGAATTCGATTAAATTTCGAAAAACCCCAATAACCCAACTAAAAAAAATAAAAAAATAAAAAATATAACCACTAAAAAATCATAATATATTATCTTTTTTTGTATTTTTATATTATATTTGATATTTTTATTTTATATCAAAAAAATTACCCGAATAATTTTAAAATTTCTAAAACTAAATAATTCAAAATTCAAATAACCTGAAAAATTCAACTATCAAAATATAAAAATCTAAATTGAAATCCGAATTACACGTGTCTAATACAATTTTTTATATTCTTGGAAAGACTTCGTTAATTATAATTAAAAATTCGTAAAAGAGACAATACAACTATGTTTTTCATGGAAACCACGAAAATATAATAAATAACCCGACGTCGTTTTCTGTAATGGCCAGAGCAGCAACATTTTTCCACCGGTTTTGACCAAATATAATGGGAAGAAAGCTTCTCTCTGCACCGGCTAACGAATCGTTTGAACTAAAGAGAGACCGTAACCCTAATGTCTAACGGGCATAAACTCAAGAAGAAGATAGAATCACCATTACGCGCCAAGGTTCATCTGATTCGAAGGACTCAACAACACCCACAACCCTAGACCTCTGCAAGTTTTGATTTCAACATGGTATGATGAGTCTCGAACTGAAATTCTCTCTTCTTGTTAAATCAGCGGTTAGGGTTTTCATTCTTTGTTTTTTTTTTTGTGTTTGTTTTTCAGTTCTCGATCGCAGCGATCAATGATACGGAATCAAGAGACCAGTGGGAGCCATTGGCTCCAAGCAAAGAAGCTCAGGTTCTTTTAATTTGGGCCTTCCTTTTTTCTATTTGTTTGTTGAATTTCTCGCCATTCGATCAATTCGGGGTTCTTTGTTTTCTGGTTGATGAACATTGTCTTTTGAGTATCAAGTTTCTTTAATTGTCTATTTTCGCATGTGACGGTTGTTCTCTGAATGCGTAGTTTGCTAAAATACTGTGGCGCTACTTGTAGCTGTTTTATGGATTGATGACTTCAATGGAGTACAAACTGACTAGTAAGAAATTTCATGAAAATAATGATCTTCACATTGATCACCTGGCTAATTTATGTGGCTAGATAACATAAAAAGATCAGGCAAAATTAAAGAGAAGTGATTCCGTGAAGGTTTGTAGACAAGGAAAGAAAGCTTCCAACACAAACTTGAAAGAAAAGGATTGGATTACATCTGAAACCGGAGGATTTAGGTCTTTCTCAGCTCATTGTAGCTAAGGACTTTACTTTTGTTGTTGCCCTTGTCAGGAATTTCATCTTTCTCAAACATATCATGATGGCCTTCTCAATCTGCAAGCAAAAAAGTATGAAAAGGCTCGGGAGCTGTTAGAATCCGTCCTCAAGGATCCTCTTATAGCTAATGCGAAAGTAATTAACTTTATTCAGGTCATTTCAGATTCCTTACTCTAAATAATTAACTTCTTTTATGTAACTTAAATTTAAATCATTGCAGGTAGAGAATACTACTGCCAGTGACAGTCATCTACATCATCTCAGGTGAAGCTCCCATTATACAATTATTAACTATACTTTGATTAAATGTTTGAAATCGATTTTGTGGAGTTCAATTATATTATTCTTTCTGTATCTGTCAATCTGGTTATGTCTCTATCCTTCCAAAGAAGATGGAATCGATTTTCTGGAGTTCAATTATATTATTGTTTCTGTATCTGTATGGCTTTGTGCAGATTTTTAGCCCTGAAAAACCTTGCTACTGTATTCCTTGAGTTAGGGTCAGATCATTTGGAGAGTGCTCTGAATTGCTATCTTCAAGCTATAGAAATAGATGCAAACGATTCAGTGTTATGGAATCATCTTGGCACCTTATCGTGCTCAATGGGATTGCTGAGTATTTCACGTTGGGCATTCGAACAGGGACTTGTCTGCAGCCCCAATAACTGTACGCATTCTTCTCTTTGTTTCTAATGTGATTTCACTGCACACTCATGTCTCTAGTTGGTCTCAGTTTGAAGGAATTTGATATATCAAAATACTTCCTGTTATCTTCATGTAGTTGGTATCCATACCCACCTAATAATTTTAACATGATTATCTTTAGTAGTGTAACCTTGTTACTTGTGTGCCTTTTCCCCTGAAAGAAGACTTTTCCATTGCACAGGGAATTGTATGGAGAAACTTCTGGAAGTCCTCATCGCCATTGGTGACGAAGTTTCCTGTCTTTCAGTTGCAAACTTGATTTTGAGGCACTGGCCATCACATGCTCGTGCTTTGCATGTTAAACATACTATTGAAGAAACAGATTCAGCTCCTCTTGCTCCCAAAGGAATAGATAAGCTTGAGCCTAAGCATGTCCGTTTGAAGTTTCTTGGCAAGAGAATGATATCCGAAGTAAATCAGGATGAAGGCGCTTCGAAGAAGCTGAAAGAAAGTGTAGAACTTGAACTTCATGAAGCTTCGTGGGTGGCTCTAATTAATGCTCTTGTCGGAATACTACGTCCAACGAATGAAACAGTAAACAGATCAGCTGATATACCACTAACTATTGCATTACCTTTTACCACAGAAACTGCAATGCAAGGTTTGGAGAAGAAGAAACGTCCTTCGAATTCCGATTCTAGTACCATACCTATTAGGGACTGCAATGCTGAATGGGAAAAAGGCGGTACCCCTAAAGAAAAAGAGTCGGTATTCTCTGAAGAACACCCGCAGGAGAGACGGAGTACTCGTCTTGAAAGGCTTAGAAACCAGAGACCTGAGAAGGACGAACTAGAATTTGACTGTAGTAAGGATCCTGCCAGAGGCATCCTTCAATATCTAGAAACCTTTGTACATGAGAAACAAGGAACTGGAGGTTCTTCTCGCTCTTCCTGTAGTGGAGAAACTAGTATGTCTTGTGAACACAATGATGTTGCTATTTTTGTGAGTGAAGCATCAAAAAACTGTGGTGCTTACCATATGGGTCACTTGCTCCTTGAGCATGCTGCTAAATGCAAAACACTTTTGTCTCATGATGCCATTATCAAACTTTTGGAGTTAGAGAAGCTGACAAGGCACTGGGGACTGGATCGGAAGCCTGAGTGTAGTCTTTTTCTTGCTGAGTTGTATTATGAACTTTGTTCTATGCCTAGTAATTGTCTTGATCAACCATCACCCATGGTAGAAGTATCATATCATCTCTGTAAGATAACTGAATCTGCTGCTCTTGATCATTTTATTGCCACTACAACAATCTCTTGTGAGGAAAGTTTTTCAGACACTTCATTAAAGAATTCTCAAGGTGATAAGCTCACTCGGAAAGGGTTAAATTCGGACAAGAGATCCTTCTGGGCTCGATACTTCTGGCTGAGTGCACAATTATCAATCTCTGAGGGTAATAAAGCTAAAGCTCTCAACGAGTTCTTCAATTGCTTGTCATTGTTGGTAAGCGAAGGTACTTGGGAATTTCCTTTCTTAGTTCAGCTACCTCATTGCAGAAGTATTAGCCAGTTGACTGTCAATATGATCGTGCATCATATGAATTTGCTTAAAATTGATTTCCTATTGGAGAAAACTATACCTGAAATGATGGAGAAAGAAGCTTATTCAGAGTGTATAGATTTACTTGCACCACTTCTGTTTTCAAACAAATTAGACTCTCCGGCTCCTGCTGTCAATAAGGAAGAAGGGATTTCCTCTGCTGAATTAGTGGCTCTGGATGTTCTGATTAAAGCATGCCAGAAGATTAAGCCTATGAATGTCGAGGTTTATTTGAACTGTCATAGAAGAAAACTGCAAATACTATTGGAAATTAGCGGTATGGAGGAATCTTCTGTGTTATGTAAACCCTCGTATAACATATCAGTCAATAACCCAAGTGAGAGATGGAGTCACTTGGTGGCGGAGGAAGTCAAGGCGATTTTGCTGTGTATCTCTCAAGTAAAGAATTTCCTTGACCAATCAAGAGGCTCTGTAAGTCCGTTGCTTTTTGAGCATCAATAAATATGGTTCCCCGAAAAGTCTGAAAAGCTAATAATCTCAGTTTGTGCTGAATTCAGGATTCTGGTCATACTATTACAAACTTATGTCAGTATTGTTATATAAATTCATGGCCATTTAACACTGTAATACGAATTTGGTTCTAGCTTGATATTTTATTCAATATCTGGTGTACTTGGGCTCTTTATTTGAAGTGGCTTGAAGATTAAAAATATCAAACCAAAAGGATGTCGTATAGTACCCTTGTGAGATTATAAAGGATGCATGTCTACAGCAGTATCCTCATTGTGTTTATTGATGCAATATTTCTTCGTGATTGATGTGCAGAATGGAGTGGTTATCCCGAGAGATTGCATAGCTGATATACAATCTTCACTTTTGATAGTCATGTCAAATATTGTGAGACAGTTCCTTGCTAAGAAATCTTCAGATTCTCAAAATGTTGACGGAACTGAAGAAAATCAGAAATCATGTTTTCTTGATGTAGCTATTGTATTCTGTAAACTTCAACACCTTGATTCTACCACACCAACTAAATCTCAGGTTTGTTTTGACTTTTCTTGCTTTGCGATTTTATTGTTAGGCTTCCATATTGAACATAGTTGTGAGACAGATTGGGAAATATAAAATGAATGATATAAGCAGTGACATGAAAAGATGTCATGGTGAAGTTGCTTTCTGATCTGTAGTTCTTTCTGATTTCTCAAGTTGTTTCTTTCAGGTTGAGTTGATCATAGGATTCCATGACTTGCTTGCTCAGTATGGGCTTTGCTGCGCCGGTGAAAACAGTGAGGGTGAGCAAGGAGCATTCCTCAGATTTGCAATTAAGCATCTATTCGCGATGGATGTTAAAGTTAAATCCAATACCAACTGTTCGGATGGTCTTGGGAATGATAATGTGTTACATGACAAGTTATCTGATACGGAAATAAAGTCACTGTTGATGGAGGTAGATATTGAGAAAAATGAAGAGGATGAAACTATATCTGGAAGGAAGGATGATTCTGAAGGAAAAGATGATGATAAGAACAGAAAACAATCAGAACAACAAAGTGAACAGATTCCAAAACATGGGAAAGAACAAGTAGAAGAACAAGAAAGTGAACAGATTTCAAAACATGGGAAAGAACTTGTGGAAACTGAAAAGGAGGAACTTGAGTTGTTAATTGATAACACTTTAGATCAATGCTTCTTCTGCTTATATGGTCTGAATCTTAGAGTCGATGCCTCCTATGAAGATGAACTTGCCGTGCATAAAAATAGTAGTCGTGGAGATTATCAGACCAAGGAACAATGTGCCGATGTTTTTCAATATGTACTACCGTATGCCAAGGCTTCTTCTGTAAGTGTTTCTTACTTCCCAGTACTATAATTATGGGGTATTATATGATGCATTTGATGCTATAAATTCATTTCTGCATTTAAATATCTTGTGTTTCGTGCTGTACAAGTTCCTGTGCCATGCG
Organism: Gynandropsis gynandra; assembly: GCA_036759665.1. Lineage (NCBI taxonomy): Eukaryota > Viridiplantae > Streptophyta > Magnoliopsida > Brassicales > Cleomaceae > Gynandropsis > Gynandropsis gynandra. The sequence goes on from CM071868.1 coordinate 10,439,050, forward strand.
AGATTTTCAGTTGCACACCAGCTTTCACATTGTATCAATAACCTTCTTGCAATGTGATTCTTGTCTTATTTTCATCTTCCAACTCATCTAATTTAACTCTCGGAGCTAGCCTCACAAGTGTATCTGTTTTTGACAAACAAGATTTATGTATGCATGAAAGTCTCTCAAGCTGGGTTAAATAGTTGTGTTGTATGTTTAAAGATCATCCGGTGAACCTCCAACATATCCTTTTCTTGTTAGCGAACTGGACTGGTCAAACTCCGGAGAGTCTTAAGAGCAATAAGGAAGCATTTTCCGCAGCCACCTGATGATATCCTAGGTGAAAATGTGATAGACAAGTTCCTAGATGACCCTGATTTATGTGAAGACAAACTCTCAGACGAGGCTGGATGTAAAGGTTTCCTTGCAATCATGACTAAGTTAATACTTCCTGGTGGAAGTCTCAAACAGTACAGGGCATCATTGCTGCGAAGGTATAACCATATTTGGTTTGTACGATGTCGTCTTAGCTGATTCTTGGCGCAGTTAAACAAAATATTGTTGGCTCTAGATAACCCCTCCATGATGACAAGAATATATTTTCTAGATTTAGAATATGGATTGCGAAATGTTTGGACTTCTTGAAAAGAAAAAGTAGAAGTAACTAACTTGCGAATTTCATAATTTTGGAACAATAATAGGAAGGGATCCTTAAAGATTGTTTTGGTCTACTACTAAATTAATAGATAATGAATTATTGAGTGTTTGTTGTGCTGAAATGACAGAATTTTGTTTTGACTTGATTCCAGCTCTGGCTCTTATATGGATGTCTACCGAAACTTGTATTATTTCTTAGTTCAGTCAGAGGAGATCAGTGCGAGTGACAAATGGCCTGGCTTTGTGCTCACAAAGGAAGGAGAAGAATTTGTCCAGCAGAATGCGAATCTCATCAAATATGATCTACTCTACAACCCTCTACGCTTTGAGAGTTGGGAAAAGCTTGCCAATGTTTATGACGAGGCAAGCTATTTCTTTGTTTTCTTCTGTGATTTTATTCTACTCGTATGAATATTTTTTAAGTTCATTCTTCAGATGTCTTGATCTTTGCTCACATTTCCCTATTGGTTTAATTAAGCCAGGAAGTGGATTTGTTGCTAAACGACGGGAGTAAGCACATAAATGTTACAGCATGGAGGAAGAATGCTGCTCTTTCTGAGAGGGTTGAAACAAGCAGAAGAAGAAGCAGACGTTGTTTGCTAATGAGTTTAGCCTTGGCAAAGACACAGGATCAGCAGGTTTCATTTGTCACCCTTTTTCACGCTGATTGGATATAGAGGATAACGTAGAGTCTTGTTGCATGTTATGGTTTGTCTCTTATTACCATGCCTTTAGATGGTACTGGATTCAAGGAATACGGTGGTTGAAAAAACAAAAACAAGAAAAGTCAAAATTCTTATAAGCTGAAAGTGAAAAGCACTTGACATAATATGAATTTAAGAAAAAGCTAAATTTGAGGAATGACATAATAACTAATGTTCCTTTAAACATCAGTTTTCAGATATAATTATTCTCAATGGATTTCAGGAGTAGCTCCTGATTAGAGGTAGAGCTGCTTAACCAAACATAAACATGGAAGGGAAGACTCTTGAATCTAGTCTTGACATGTCTAACCTTTTCCAGACTGAGGCCTTGTTTATATTTATGTTTTTCCATATGAATACATTTATGTTAAATCAACTATCAGTCCGTTGATGTTGATATTTAACATTATATTACATTGACCAGCTAAACATTCGAGTTATATGTTTGATAATAAACCTCTATGGTTACACAACGGTTGTCTAAGTTGGTGGAATGTCATTTGTCATACAGTTTATTACAAGTACATCAATTCACGATTGTTTGCATTTGTGCATTATCTTCTGTTCTAGGCTGAGATACATGAGCTGTTGGCATTGGTATACTATGACAGCCTTCAGAGTGTTGTACCATTTTATGATCAGAGGTCTGTTTTACCCTCCAAGGATGCAACTTGGGCAACATTTTGTGAAAACTCAATGAAACATTTCAAGAAAGCTTTTTCTCATAGGTATAGTCTTATTAAAGGATGTTTACTTTGATTTATTTGTTCAGTGGTACAAACATAACATGGTTTCTGCAGGCAAGATTGGTCCCATGCATTCTACATGGGGAAACTCTATGAAAAGCTTGGTGAATCATATGAGGTTTCATTATCGTGTTATGACAAGGCTATGTCCTTGAATCCATCAGCGGTGGACCCTGTTTATAGAATGCATGCTTCTCGTTTGAAGCTTCTAAATGCTTGTGGAAAACAAAACATAGAAGCCTTAAAGGTTTGTTGTGCTCCTGGTCCTCCTTCCATTGTGATTCGCTTTCCCGTTTATCAGCGTCGTTAATTCTCCCTGTTGACCTTTTTGTCACAGCTTGATACTGCCAAAATAAAATGTTCTTGTGTAGCTTCAGTTACATTTCAAATATTCCATTATTGGTTTGCTTTTCTACTCTTGAATTTCATATTGGGTTGGATGTTTATGTCCTTTTCATTCTTTTAGGTTCTCGCTTCTTATTGCTTTGATGGATCTATAAAAGATACCGCTATGACTATCCTTAGTACAATGCCTTCTAGTACTTCTCATATGTCCGGAGAATCTCAAGATGGGAACCTGGAAGCAAGTAATGCTAAAAATGGAGAGGGGTCAATTCAGATGGAAGGGGTGTGGCATATGCTTTACAACGATAGCCTCTCTGCCTTAGGAATCTGCGTAGAGGGGGATCTTAAACATTTTCACAAGGCGAGGTACATGCTCGCCCAAGGGCTGTACAAAAGGGGAGGCAGCAGTGATCTGCAGAGAGCAAAAGAAGAGCTTTCATTTTGTTTCAAATCATCTCGCTCGAGTTTTACCATCAACATGTGGGAGATTGATGGCATGGTGAAAAAAGGAAGGTTTGTGCACATTCTTACTCTGCTGTAAGTTTTTTGAGTTAAGAAATGGTAAGCGGAAATATTATATTAGAATAATGCTTATATCTCCCCTTTGGAGATCATAATGACCCTTAAAAGATTCAGTAAGGTTAAATCGGATTTGGTGGTTACGAATTATCCCATGAATTTTACAAACACTGATCTAGTTAGGTTATCAGGAATTAAGAAGGCTGATCCCATATTTCGAATTAGCCAAGCAGATTTATGATTGTTGAAAGTTGATTCATGTGACATGCTTTTCTCCTACATATTAGGCGCAAAACTCCAGGTTTGGCGGGGAACAAGAAGGCTCTTGAAGTTAACCTCCCAGAAAGCTCACGGAAATTCATTACTTGCATCCGCAAGTACTTATTGTTCTATTTGAAACTGCTGGACGAAATTGGAGATATCGGCACATTAGAGCGTGCATACAATTCTCTTCGATCTGATAAGAGGGTAGGAAATTTCTCCGGAACCCTTATTAGTCACCTGTCTGAGAAATGAAAATTTGCATCATGATGTAAAATGATTGAAGTGCATAGATCTACTTAATGATGTTGGTGATCAAAATCAAAAGCCTGGTGAATTATGCTTAAGGAGCGAAAAATTTGTATCATGAGGTAAAATTCGAAGTGTTCTGTTGTTTAGTATGAACCTTCCCCGACATGAGAGAAGGAGTGTTGGTTCTGATCCCAATTGTTTTATGCATTTTAAGCACTTAGGTCACCATGAGATTCATGAGTCTCCTTTGCTAATTATGATCCTGCAAATTTTGAACCCAGTTCTCGTTATGCATTGAAGACCTTGTACCAGTTGCAATAGGAAGATACATAAATGCGCTGATTTCCTCGGTGAGTCAAGGTGAGTCTGTTGGATCCAAAATCAATCCTGAAAGCCAATTGGAGAAGATATTTTCATTGTTTATAGAACAAGGAAGCATATGGCCAGAAATTTGCAATTTGCCTGAAACAAGTGATCCAGAAACATCGGAGAGCAGCTTATACGGGTAATCTTCGTTTTGTACGCTCCATAAATTTATTTCAGGTTGCACATTTGCTTTCACTTCCTGATAGTCATTCACCCTTCCGCAGATATCTCCACCGATATATCGCATCTCTTGAGCTACACAACAAGGTTGAGGCCCTGGAAAGCATAAATGAAAAGATTCGTAAGCGTTTCAAGAACCCGAAGGTGTCACATAGTAATTCTGCTAAAGTTGGAAGACATGCTTCTCTTGCTTGGTGCCGATCCCTTATTATAAGCTTGGCATCAATCACTCCCTTACAGTACATATCCCCAGCAGAAACTCAAGCAATAAACCCATTACATGGTTTTCTTGAAAATAGACGGATTCTTTGTGTAGATACTCAGCCAGAAGAATTGTGGAATTCTTCATTTGAGGATTCCAATCAGTCACAAATGCTCGTTTCAAAATGGCTCCCATTGTTGTCCAAGATCAAGAACATAATAATCTCCAAGAAAGTGTCGGAAGAGAATATGGACATTGCCAATTCTTTACTTAGAAGTTGCTACCATTTCTTTCGGGAAACCTCCTCCGTGACAATTCCTTGTGGTGTTAACCTCTATTTCATACCGCCTCAGCTAGTGACTGGAGGGCAACTTCTTCCAGGCACGGAGGGAGTGGAAGCTGTTGAAGTAAGCGTTCCAAGGAAGCTTCTTCTGTGGGCTTACACGCTGTTTCATGGCCATTGTGCAAGTATCTCTCAGGTCGTGAAATATATAGAAGAGAACGCCAAGGTGCAGTGAAAGCAACTCTCTCTTTGTTTTGCTTCTCTTGCATAATAAGTTTAATTTTGCTAATTTGAATGGCTTTGTGAAAACCGCAGCCAAAGATGAAAAGAGGACCTTCAGCTTCACCAACAATTCCCTCTGCTCATACTGGTAAGTTCCTGGTGTTCAATCTGGAAAAATTTTCTCTCCCTCCTTTGTTTTTTTACCTTTGGTCTGTACAGGTCCTCACTTCGGTCCTAGTTTATCATGCTCCTTAAATGCCGAGTTCTCTTCCCTTTACTGTGATACTGCGTAAAAACCAATCGCTGATTTAGGTTTAATGGTAGAGCCATTATTAGGTGGTTGCCAGTTTCTTGGAATAGTGCAGTTCTTTTCCGCTTTTCATTGTCGTGAAAGTCAGCGACATCTTTGTTCATGGATGGTACATAAACACAGGTGCTCTTCGAGAAGGAACGACTCACGGTGGAAGCTGTGAACCTGAGGCTACCCCAAAGAGCATACAAGCAGCGATATCTGATGCAGCGGTGGGCGAGGAGGGTATTCGTGGCACAAACCCAGTGGTGTCATCTTCATCCACAGAGAGCCAAAGGAACCTTTCAGTGGCTCCACAGCTGCAGTACTGTAACAGTGTGGCTGCAGAGAAGAAAAATGTTACTACTGATTCTTCTCAAGCTTGACTTCCATCTCTTTACACTTTTTTGGCCCTCTGTGTCTATTTGTAACTTTTGTGCAGGAAAAGGAATTGGAGAATGTTAGAATCTCCATTTGGGTGGTTTGTATGTAACATGTCAAATCCTACACTTCATTTTTTTTAGTAAGATTATGTCGATGGGAAAACAGTCTCTGAACTCCTAATTTGCCAAATAAAAAAAAATCTCTCGGTTGGGTCGGGTGCCTCAAATTGTGTTTTCTAATTGACGGTACGTATTTGTTCTCAGAACTATAAGTGCTAAGATCTTTTGAAATAATGAATGGTGGAGATTTGATTCGGATAAAAGAAATCGATTCGACCAATTTTCAAATGGACAATTGAGATTGAACGTTCACGATTGGGCGAATGGCATTCAGTTATTTACCAAATTGATGGTTCATAGTAGATTCATCAATCCAGCGGTTTGAGAATTGTTTGAGATCTCGATGTGTTGATGAGGACATCGAACATGAAAGACAATCTGCTAAAAGAGACAACCATGTGAACATAAGTGAAGAGCATTTCATCGCACGTTCTCAAGGGCCATTGACACTTTGCAGACTAAGAAGTTTAAGAAGAATAGAATGCCTTTCGTTGAAGCATTTCTTGAAACCTATGAAGGAGAACACATAGAACGTGTAGACTTACTTCAGTGACAAAAATAATCTCGACTCATGAAACTTTCTTAATACAATGAGAAACCTTTATTATTTCCTAGTTGGATTAGGAATTTCTCTATTTTTCTATATTTTATGGTGAAATTAAACTGCGATATTTTTACTTTTATTTTGGCCGATATTAGAAGTAGAATTTCTTATAAACCCGAGCACTCTTAATGCAAGACAAGTTATTTTCTAATTAACATGTAGAGTTTTCTCCGTAGTTCCAAGGGGAACTAAACTTCTAATTTATATGATTTGTTTTTGGGATTTGTTCTGTCTGGTCAAGAATTGAACCATGAGTGTGTGTACCGTCTTATATATTTCGAGTTTTAAAATCAAATCATTCACGAGTTTTGGACGGTCTAGTAGAGATTTGTAAAAAGATTTCGAGTGTGAGTTGTTAAGGGCTTTTAAATTCATTCCAACAATACATTTAAAATAGAAGTATTTATCTGAGATCACATCATATGAAATAATCTTGACGATTCAAAATTTTGCACCCATCCAATGGTTATATATTGTTTACAATAGTTTTGTTGTTAGCGTCTATTTGAAATGAACTGACGATTCTTATTTGATGCGAGAACCAACAATCAAAATTAGTTATCAGAATCGGAGGCTGATATTTATTCTGCTTGATCAAACCATTAAAATATTTATTTATTAATCAATGGTGTGGATTATATCGAATCAATCAGACGATTCACACTGTATATTATGTGATAATATCCAAAGGCTACAAAATTCTAGAAAAATAAACCATGTGCATCATATCGAGTCAATCCAAAGATTCAAATTTGTTTTGTTGGATCTAACATTTAGATTTGATGCTATTATTCAACAGTGAGGATCAAATTGCGATAATCAGAAGACTTGGATGTTTTACATATTAATTGTGATGTATGTTCTGTTTTCCTACTAATCAATATTATAGATGAATCGACAACCAGTGTTTTAAAAGTCGTCAGGGGTTAGTCGGACGGTCCATCGGCGCCTAACGACTAGTCGAATTAGTGAGCGACTAGGCGTTTTTTGTTTTTTAATTATTTTTTAATATATATCTATAATTATAATTATTTTTTAATATATATCAATTTTTATAATTATAAAATATATTGAAAAATAACATAAATAAAAAAATATTATATATAATATAAATTTATATAAATTAATTAACCATATCATAAGTATAAGAAAACATTGATAAAGATCTAAATATCTAATATCTGTAGTATATTGAATCATTTATATGTCGGTATCAAAATGATTTTAACTCAAAATCATTGAATCAGAACTTTGCGAGATTGCTAAGATGGGCGAATGAACAAAAATAAAATTTTGGTTTAAATTTTTTAAACGAAATGACCAAAACGATGACGTTTTGGTTTTTCCAAAACAACGTCGTTTTGATTAATTTTTTAAAATATGGCCAAAACAACGTCGTTTTGATTAAATTTTTCAAAATATAGTCAAAACAACGTCGTTTTGTTCTATTTTAAAAAATCTGTCTAGGCGGCCGATTTCCGCCTAATCGACCGTCCAGGTGCCGACTAATCACCTATTTTCTCGACTGATTAATTGAACCGATTTTCCATTAGACTGGACAGTTTGGTACCACCAGACGCCTAGGCGTCGACCAGTCGGCCGTCTAGACTGACTTTTATAACACTGCCGACAACTATTTATTTAGAATGACCAGTATGACCAACAATTGATATCCATTACGAGAAACAAATAGTTATATTTGTTTTGTTTGATCGAATGATTCAAATTCGATCTGTACAATCAATTATCAGTATCAAATGAATTGAGTTGGATGACTCATACCATTTTCAATAATGGATGGTGCTGAGTTTGTTCGATATTAAATGTTATAATTATTTAAGTGAATCAACAATCACTATTTATTAGTGTTTTCGAATTATCTGATCTCATATTTAACTCCACAATGAGAATCGAATGATATAGATCGAATAACCTAGATCTACATCAAGAAGCAACGGTTTAGATTGATTATGATATCGATGTTCAAGATGATCTATGGTAATTGATGGTTGTTATTTGTTTTACATGATCAATTGGTTCAAATCTTATGTAGCAATTAGCTATGTGGATCGTATCATATCAATTGGATGGCTCACATTGTTTACATGAATTGACAGTGTATTTCCAAAATAATATCAAGGCTTTTAATTCAAAGACGATGATCAAGCACCTAAACGTATCTATGATGTCAATAATGTTTTGAAATCCAACTGTCCAAATCAGTAATAGGGAAGAACCAACAACTTTTGTTTGTTTAATTTGATCAATGGTTAAGATTTGATGTATTCATTAAGTGGCTAGGATTGAGGGTGTGACTAACGGAGTCGCAGTCGCTCGCAAAAGCAACGATTGCATTTTCAAACGACTATGCGCGAGATGAAAACTGACTGGTGGAGTCACAGTCATTCACAATCACCGCGATCACAAAATTTAAAAATCTGAAAAATAGTTGCGATACGATTGTGATTGGATGCGTTTTGATTAAAAAGACGTAAATATCCTTCGAATTTTATGAAAATTACAGAAAAACCATTATTCGTAAATATAAATATAAATATATATATATATATATGTATATACATATATAAAAATTTGTACTTGTAAATATTTTAATAATTTTTAACTGATTTAAAATATTTGAAAAATTATAATTAAAAGTATACGAACATAATTTTAAATAAATTCTTTTATTAACAATTGATGTCTATTTTGATAATTTTATTTAAACACAATTGCAACAATTCGCTACCATTCGTTTCACATTGAAATCGCTACCAAACGCAACGATTTCACCATTCAGATAAAATGAAACAAAACGTGACCTATCGCCGAAAGAAACATCAGCAATCGCAAACGTAAATGCAACGTTTCCATCAATCAAGCCTTAAGTCAGATTGATGGGGCAACTTAGATTGTCAATGAGCCATTTGGTTTTATTTTTTGTAAGATAACGACGAAAATTAGTAGGGATGCAAAACGAGTTATATCTGTTCAATTCAGTCCAATTCGTTGTAAATTCGTTAGAAACCAAATTATGGTGGATAAGTGGATCGAACGTTTCACATTTGATCATTTCACTCAATGGGGAACATGACATAATTTTTTTAAGAATTGACATTGTAGATTCAATTTTTATATTTAACTGTCGAAATTTGTTATGAAATTTTTAATTATATCCAATGGTTCATATTTCATATACTTTATCAACAACTAATATCACATAAATTTGATAGCACAATTCAATTGGTATAAATGGATGGTTAAATTTTTTATATATCCAACAGTCAAAATTAGTTAGATGAATAAGCAATTGTTTTGTTGGTTTAATCAAATGATTGATATTTGATTTATTCAATAAATATCGAAAATTTAATCAAGTCAACCGGACAACTTTGATAATTGTTGTGAATCGATAATATAGATTTTTTTATGATATTACAGTTCAAAACTGGTTAATTGAATCAATGATTTTTTATTTTATTTTGATTGAACAATTTAGATTTTATCTCTTGAATCAATGGTCATGATGGAACCTTCGCAATATGAAAGTTGTGCATCATTTTACTTAATTGACGATTATGATTGATTTTTTTAAATAATGGTTGATTTCATCAACGATTCAGATTCATTGTGTTGATCGAACTGATCAAATCAAAAATTTGAATCAACATTTGAGATTGAATTTTCCAAACGTAAACAATCAACGATTGAGATTAATGTGCAAACAGAGGTGACGAGGTTAAAGGAGAAGAGTTATGGTTTAAATTTCTTTTTAGAAGTTATAATTTAATTAAAATTTATTTTAAAACATGCGTTAGAAAATCTCTCAATCATCTTCAAATTTGTTAAAACATCTCTTAATCACGCAATGTATATGAAACTTCTTGAACCAAAGAAAAAATATCCCAAGACACTCGAATGATTCCATATATCCAAAAATTTCATGTGCCAATCTAATCTATCGAAAGAACTTGTTGACATGCCTTTTCATGGATGTCTTCCCTGAGATGAATGGAATTTGAAATACAAAATGTGATTTAGAGAGATTCAAGCCATTTTTTCTATATTCATATACATATATAAATAAAAAAATATATATACAGATATATAGATAAAAACACACATGCACGCACATATACACATATGTAAACATACATACATATATCTTAAACAAATATATATACATATATATATACACATAAATACACATATATCTATACATATACACACATGACAAATACAAATGATTCATTATCATTGACAAAAAAAAATATGCGATGATGTTCAAATACAAATGATGACATTAAAAGCATTAAAGCATTTTCAGAATGGTTTTAAAATTATGTGACGACTTGTTGTTAGAATGAATGCTATATAGATATTCTTTCTAATTTATTAATAATACAAAATATAAATCATATTCAATCTATTGTATATTATGTATACGAAGGTGTGATAGAATATTACAGCGACGTATCATTCTTCTAAGAAAGAGCAATATTATATCCAAACTAATAAAATAATTATGTGATAGAATATTACAGCGACGTATCATTCTTCTAAAAAAGAGTAATATTATATCCAAACTAATAAAATAATTAACTAAATTAATGGCATGCTATTAAATGTGACACTCGTTAATTCTAAAACTTAAATATATTATGTCATTTCGATAAAAATGACAATGATAATGAATTATACAATACAGATTTCTTAATACATTAAATATTGTGAAATTCCAAAACATAGATTAAACATTTGGATTAGATAATATTATACGACTACACATTATTCAATTAAAAAATTCGAAAGTAAAATAATCACTGATAACAATGCATACATTATAATATTGATTTCTTAATTATCTCTAATACCATCAAAATATAACATTACTTGTCAGTTCAATCGTAGGCAATTTTCCATTACACCTTGTTTTGCAAGGACCGTCAACAAAGTCAATGACAAGGTGTAATGTACTTATTAGATCTAATAAGTACAAAAATAAGAAAAAAAAAGATCGAATCTAGACGTGCAAAAAAAACAAATACAAAATCATTCAATATTATATTTTAAAAGAATACTCAACAACTTATAGAATTCTTTACAATGAAATACTAATTAACTAAATATGTAAACAAAAGTGTAACATTATTTGTGCAATATAAAGATTTATAATCACGGATTAAAATTGTCTTGTTTCTTACGTAATTACAAAAAAAAAATTTGTGAACATGTATATTTATATCGACATTGTATTTTTTATCATTTGTAAATGAAAATATACGTAAAACTATTTCTCGCGTAATGTGAGTATTTAGTGTGTGTGTGTGTATATATATATATATATTTGGATGAAATGTTAATTATATTTGTAATCATATAGATGTTTCTTTTACAAAATGTCGGTAGCCACCGATATAGATCGGGACTCTAACTTCTTACAATCCCATGAGAATGAGAAAGTAAGAGAAAAGGTAAAAAGACCATATCACAAAAGAGGTGTCTTCAGATCACGAGGGAGAGCATTATTGATTGTACATATGCCGAAACCATAACTCAAGGAGCGAAAGTTCTTGCCACCGTGGAGACCCAGACTGAATGGTGGCTAACAACTAGTCATGCACTGCTCTGTCAAGTTGTGCACGTAGGACCTCAGCAGATGTGTGGATTTGCTAGAAGACACGAGTGTTTCTTTCACGCTAGAGGAGGTATACCATAGCTTGTACACCAAGCTTCAACGGGGTGGTACGATGCGTACATGGTTGTTCCATGGGGATGATCGTCATGCATGCTCTGAGTTCATGTGAAAGAGTCGGTGTGAGAGATATGACAATCAGCAACCAAATATCCCTACTCTAATCACACTCAAAGAAGAGGTGTGCATGTGTTTCTTCTTGTTGACCACAGAGGGGACATATGGTACATGTTTGAATACCTTATCGATGAAGCCGATCCCTAGTGGGGAGGAGACTTTTCACCGCAAGCCAAAGAATAAAAGCATAACGAGGAACGGATTCTTTGAACCAAATAGAGTCAACCCAAGGAACCTTTGATTGTTTTTCCTGAATCAATTCCCATGTGTTTTTCGTTGAGAAGATTGCTCTGAACTCTGATTGTTGGTACATCCAAAAGAATGTGTCTGGTTCATCGCTTCCCGTGGAAACAGAGATGGATGTTAGGTGTGAATGCAATTAGACCTCTATAAGCAATAGCAGATGACACTGTGTCATTTAGTGCGATCCGAAGTTCCTTTAGGCTGCTTCATCAAGGAAGTCTATAAGCAGTCCTAGAGGTGACCATGAATCATACCAGAAATATGCAATCCTTCAATCTCCAAGAGTTCAACTCAAGAAGGATTTTGCTTCGTCTTTGAGCTTTAGCAGTATTCTAATTTGCCACAAGATTCCTTGAGAAGCATTAGTGTCCCAAAATCCCTTTTCCTTAAACACATCTTTTTTCACCCATGCTACCCAAAGTGATTCGGCTTTATTGAAGAGGAGCCAAATCAATTTAAGTTGGAAGACCTTCCCGACATCCCTGAACGACCGTATGCCAAGACTACCTTCCTCTTTCGGTTTACATACTTCCTTCCATACAATGCGGGAAACGACAAGTGGTGTAGTTTGTTGACTCCACAGGAACAAGGATCATCGAGAGTCAACTTCTTTCAGAAGGCCCTTCGGGAGTACAAAAGATTGACTCCAAAAGTTTATGATACCATAAATTCCTGAAACTACAAGTTGCAACCTACCAGCATTGGAGAGGTATTTTGTTTTTCACTTATCAAGCTTGCTTTTGATTTTGTCCAAAGGAGTGAAGTCTCGAATAGAAAACTTTGCAGAACTCGACGGCAGGCCCAGGTAACGGACAAGGAATGAACCAAGCTTGAAATCAAACTCTTCACTAATTTTAGAGAGATTTTTCTCGTGTAAACCCTCCTAAGAAGAGATCAGATTTGGTGTGATTCATGGATAAATCATACAGCCCCTTGAACTCATTTAAAACATCAATGATCGCTCTAATCGAGGAAGCGTTACCATCGAAGAAGATTATGAGGTCTCAGCAAAAATAAGGTGTGACAATCTTGGATGCGAGCATTTCAGATGAGGCTTGATACATCCTTCTTCAATTGCTTTATCCAAGAGTGTCGATAGAACCTCCACACTCATGATGAAAATGTAAGGAGAAAGAGGATCTTCTTGTCTAAGACCTCTTGCGCCTTTAAAGTAACCTGGTAGTTCACCGTTGACCACCACTAAAAATCTAGGAGATGTAATGCATTCTTTAATCAATGTGATAAAGCAGACCGGAAAGTCCATCGTTTCTAAGAGGCTTAGGATAAAACTCCAATCAACAGAGTCAAACACCTTCTTTATCACCACTTTCAAGGTGACTCTCTTTGATATCATCGAAGCCTTGTTGTATCCGCGGACTATCTTCATTGCTAGGAGGACATTTTCAAGAAGTAAACGCCCCCTTTGAAAAGTTGTTTGATTTGGGGAGATGCATGTTGAGATAAGTTCATTGAGACCCCTTTCCCACTAATTTGGAGGTCATTTTGTACAGTGTGTTACAACAACTGATATGCGGATGTCCATGAGACTGTTTGCATTCGATATCTTCGGGAACCAAAATGATAATTTTCGATTTGATCTCTTTGAGAAAACGACCTGAAATAAAAAAATTCCTACACCGCAGCAATGATATATGGTCTTGTTGTCTCCCAAGTGGTATAAAGAAACTCTTTAGAGAAACCATCAGGCCTCAGACTCTTATTCGAAGACATAAAGAAGATAACTGATTTTATCTCTTCTTTTGTGAATTGCCTCGTCAGAAAATCACGTTGATCCCGTGAGCAACAAAAATAGAACAATGGTCTCAATAAAGATGGGTCACAGATTCAAACCTCAGGGTCACGTGCACTGAGTAGCCCCTGGTAGAATGATGATGCATGTTGTTTAAGGTCTATCTACTTGCTTATCTTTTGCCCTTAGGAGTCTATGAGGAATGGAATGGAGTTATGGGATGCACGTGCTACTGGTGTCTTGTGGAAGTAGGCAATGTTCTTGTCACCTACTTTGAGCCATTGTATACGATATTTTTGATGATAAAACTTCTCTTCAGCTTTTAAAAGTTGGTTCTATTCATGACTTATTTTGTGTTCCTCTTGAAGTAGCTCTGAGCTGGGTCGAGTGTGGAGTTGGGACTGAACATACTCTAGTTTTGAGCATGTCTCTTAAACCCTTAACGATAGTTGACTGAAATGGTTTTTGTTCAGCGCTCTCAATAGACACTTTAACAACTTCAATAGCTTACACACTTTGAATTGGTGTGTGCTTGAGATCTCATTTGGCTCCAAGCTTGTTCAGATAGTTTCCAAAAAGGAGAGATGATTGATGGTGTGAGTGGAGAACTTAAATGGCTTTCAAGAATGAACTTCATAACCTGGAAGAGCAATAATACACGACGAATGATCAGAGGGCCCAGGAGGAAAAAATTCAGCAAAAGAGCGTGGGAAAGATTGAAGCATGGATTCATTAATTAAAGCTCGATCAATCTTCTTCAAAATAGGCATATCCTCCTGATGATTATTCCAAGTGTAATGAACCCCTTTGATAATCAAATAGCCCTACCGAGTCACACATGCTTGAAAGTCATCTTGTACAATGAGTGAAGGAATCTGATCCGGATAATCGGAATGATCACCGAGATTTAGTATTTGGTTGAAGTCACCCAACACGATCCATGGTTTATATAATAGGGGGCTGTAGGAATCTGCATTCAGTATGGAATCCCATAGCGGTCTTTTGTCAACATACCCGTTTTTTCCATAAACAAAATACATGTCATGTTCAGGTGGTCTCTATAATGCTGACTCCACAAGTGATAAATTGCGATGTTTGTGAGTAGATCAGAATCAAAACCCTAGGGTCCCATACTATCCATATTTTTCCTGAGGAATCTTCTGTGTAGTTGCAGTGAGTTCTCTAACCGTGAGGAATTGCCTCTGTGATACGTCTTGTGTTTGTAGGTGATACGAATCAGTGAGAGAACTGACCGTATTTATTGATACCAAACAAAGAAATACAGATTGTGATACTTTTGATTTCAGAGTGAGCCACCAACACTCTCCTGCTTTACAGAATTCAAATGATTTACCAATATTCTGAAATTCTCCCTATAACCACCTATTTATACCCAGATACAAGAGATATACCTGCCCCTACACAAGGTTAACAGACACCAGAAAATACTAACACACAAATACTATAACAAAGTATAAACAACATACCGTTTCTACCTCTAAAAAACCACACGTAGTCTCTGTCTATTCTTCCCGAATACTCTGTCATTCCAGCTCCGGTGCTTCTCCTCTTGCAGACGCTATCGCTGTCTGGTTCGACTCCCATTCATCCACTTCTCGACTAAGGTTCTTCTTTCTAACATATACCACCATCGGCTTATCAATACCCCCCTTTAACACGAAACTTGTCCTCAAGCTTAAAAGTAGGGAAGTCACGAACAAAATCCTTCGCTAACACCCAACTAGCTTCATGTTCGGGTTGATCTTTCCAATGAATTAATACCTCCAAATAACCATCAGCAGTGTATCTTTCATCGCACACGGGCTCTGGCTGCAAAACTAAAATAATATCACTGGATAGGTTGTCGGGTAAAGGCTGTACCTCCACCGATGTCCCTACTGCTTTCTTTAGTTGTGATATGTGAAAGGCTGGATGAATTTTACAGCCAATAGGAAGTTCTAGTTGATAGGCTACCTGTCCAACCCCAGTCTGGATGCGAAATGATCCGTAAAAACGTGCTGCGAGCTTTTGAAATGGTCGACGAGCGAGACTCTGTCGTCGATACGGCCTCATTTTAAGGAAACCCATGTCCCCAACCTCAAAAGACAACTCACGCCTGGATGAATCAGCAATAGATTTCATACGGTGCTGAGCTTGCTGCAAGTGTTTCTTAATCTGTGCCAACATCAAATCTCGTTCCATGGGCAATTGCTCCAAAGTAAAATTCATCGTAGATCCCTGCTCTAACGGAATCAGCTTTGGAGGATCCCGTCCATAAACAACTCGAAAGGAGTGGTTTGTAACGAGGTTGATAGGTGGTATTAAACCAATATTCAGCCCATGATAAATAATTTTCCCATTTCCGAGGATGAGAACCTGCACAACACCGCAAGTAAGTTTCAAGACAGAGATTAAACTATCTCAGTTTGGCCATCGGACTGAGGGTGAAACGCTATGCTAAATCGCAACTTCTTCCCTGACAAACGAAACAACTCCTTCCAAAATTTGCTCTGAAAAATCATATCCCTGTCAGAGACAATCGATTTGGAAAATCCGTGTAATCGGACGATATCTCTGACAAATAACTTTGCTACTTCCTCTGATGAAAAAGGATGTCTTAGTCGGAGGAAATGGATGTACTTACTGAGCCGATCGACGACAACCAAGATGACATTAAACCTTGACGATTTTGGGAGGCCCTCAATGAAATCCATAGAAACATCTTCCCAAATATTCTGAGAAATTGGTAGAGGTTGTAACAACATTGCCGGTGACAGTGTTGAATATTTCTGCACTTAGCAGACTGGACATTATGCCACATATTGTTGAATTTGGTGTCTCATTCCCTTCCAGAATAACAGCTCTTGAATGCGCTTCAACGTCTTCTGCATTCCCGAATGACCCCCATCAAGCTGTCATGATACTCCGATAAAATCATCGGAATAAACTTCGACCCTTCTGGTATCACAATACGGTGTTTGTACAGCAGGAAGAGATCGTTGATTATAAATCCCTCATGAGTCGCCCGCTCCTCTAATAACTCTTCCTAAATTTTCCCGTAAATTGGATGAAGTCAAATGTCTTCTTGTAAATCCTGTAGGTCCAAATTACACGAGACGGATAACTCACAAAGTTTCCGCAAAAGTTCATCGGCTACCTTGTTGTCTCGATCCGGTTTGTATGTATCCCAACAGCTTCACCAACCACCTCTGATATTCAACGTTAACCTCTTTCTGCTCCATCAAAAACTTCAAACTTCGCTGGTCGGTACATACGTTAAACCTACGACCCAAAAGATAATGTCGTCATTTCTGTATAGCCAACACTATTGCCATTAGCTCTCGCTCATACACCGGTTTAAACTTCTCTCGATCCGACAACCCACGGCTGAAATAGGCAATGGGGTGTATCTTCTGCATCAACATCGCCCCTAATCCTTGTCGTGAAGCATCTGCTTCAACAGTGAAAACATCTTGGAAATCGGGTAGAATTAATACTGGAGTTGAAATCATTGCTTCCTTCAAAGCTCTAAATGCTCTCTCAGCTCCATCGGACCAGCAAAATGCATCTTTTTTCAACAAATCTATCAAAGGTTTAGCTATAAACCCATAGTTCTTCACAAACATGCGATAATATCCAGTTAACCCCAAAAATCCTCTAAGTTCTCTGAGAGTTTTTGGTGAAGACCATGTTCTTATAGCTTCAGTCTTCGAAGGATCTGTTGCGACCCCATCCTTAGAAATGAGATGACCCAAGTATTCAACAGTGGTCGAGCAGAAACTACATTTTTTAGGTTAGCAAAGAGCTGTTGTTTCTGTAGCGTCTTTAGCACCTGATATAAATGTTGTCGATGTTCATGTAAGCTCCTGTTATATACAAGGATGTCATCAAAAAACACCAGGACGAATTCCCTGAGAAATAGGCGAAATATATCATTCATTAGGGCCTGAAAAGTTGCTGGAGCGTTAGTTAACCCAAAAGGCATAACTAAGAACTCATAATAGCCGTCATGAGTACGAAAAGCAGTTTTCAAAACATCATCCTTATTCATCAAAATTTGATGATATCCAGCTCTCAAATCCAGTTTAGAAAACCATTTTGCACCATGTAATGCATCTAATAATTGATCGATCATGGGAATGGGAAACTTATCTGGAATTGTGACTTGATTCAAGAATCGATAGTCAACATAAAAACGCCAACTACCATCCTTCTTCTTGACTAGTAAAACCAGGCTGGAAAAAGGACTGTGACTCGGCTGGATTATACCTGCAGCCAACATTTCCCTAACACGCTTCTCGATATCCTCCTTATGAGCATGGGGATATCGATAAGGACGAACACTAATCGGTCCAGCTCCCTCCTTCAAGACAATACGGTGTTCATGTCCTCTTTGAGATGGTAACCCCGCCGGCTCCACAAATACATATTCGAATTGATTAAGCAATGAATCAACTGATGTAGGAAGATTGTTCATATTGTTTCGAGTATCTTGCAAGCTGAGTAACTCAACCCAAAACCCTTGCTTCTCCTTGTCAATCGATTTGATTAGGCTTTTAAAAGTGACCAAGGTGTTTTGAAGAGTTGGATCGCCCCGTAAAACTACCTCAACTTCGTCGAGATGGTAAGACATCTCAAGCTTGCCGAAATCCAACTGAATCTATCCGAAAGATTGGAGCCATTGTACTCCAAGAATGAGGTCAGCACTAGCCAATGGCAAGGGTAGGCAATCACACACTATATTCGTTCCTTGTACTTTCATCGTCACTTTCTTACAAATTCCCATGGATTTTACCGTTATTCCCGTTCATAACGATACACCATACTCACGGGTACTTTCTGGTTTCATTTCCAGCTTCTCAACAACACTTTCCGCAATAAAATTGTGAGTTGCACCACTGTCTATCATAACCACTATTGCTTGACTGCCCAACTGTTCCCGTAACTTCAAGGTAGACGGAGAAGATAAACCCACCGCAGAATTGAGATACAATTCAGCTAATGTAGTGTCTTCTTGAGTCTCAACAACACTGTTTTCCTGTAAACTCTCTTCCAACTCCTCAATAACTTCCTCCTCCTCATTAACCAAAATGACTTGTAATTCCCGCTCTTTGCACTTATGTCCATAATAATATCGTTCATCACAACGAAACATAATCTTTTTTTGCGTCTATCCTCAACCTCTAATTCCGACAATCGCCTAAAAGTAGGCCTGCGAGTTCCCCCTCTCGCTTCCTGTATTGAATCCCGATTCATGGAAATATAAACATTCGACTTCCCCACTGCACTGCTCATCATCGACTGCCCCGAGATCTTGTCATGATATTTGATTTCAGAAAAGTTTAATAGAAAATTATTTCTACTATGAAATTTCATCCCATATATTTATAATACATTTATAAGTTAACAGTATTATAATTTTTTAAGATAAATTTCAATTTTTTAAATTGGTTGCTAGTAATCAAATTTTCATATAACACTCGACCGTGTTTTATCTAATCCACACTACCCGCTCGAAAGGAAGTTGCATTGTTTTTTTCCGCCATGGGAACCAGAGCTTTGCTTGTCATCAAATCTTCTACGCCGAAACACTGTTTTGGATTCGCGCGCGCCATCAAAAACCTAGATTTAAACTCTTCTTCTTCAACTCTCCATTTCCACAGGCACACTAGGAAAACCCACCAACTTGCTCGGAATCTTTCGTCGGCGGCTACCACTGCGAATTCCTCTGCTCTTCAACCACCGGACGTGTCTCGTTTGGCGGAGACTGCCCACATTTCTCTCACGGAGACTGAGGTAATCTTCACTTTCCAGATTCATCCTCTCGTATCATTTGGATTTTGTTGGGGTTTTGTTTCGTCTTGTAAAATTGGATTCGCTGAGTTAATTTATTTGGTTTTCTTCAGATTGAAGAGTTTGCTCCCAAGATTCGGCAAGTTGTGGACTGGTATGGTTTCGCTTTTGCTTTCATGGGGATAATTCTTTGATTACCAGTCATGCGCACAACTGAGTGACCAAAAACCTAATTTTACATTTACTGGTGGCAATGTAGGTTTGGCCAGCTTCAAGCAGTTGATGTAAACAGTGTGGAACCAGCAATCAGAGCAGGTCCAATTCATGCTTACTGTTTTTGCATATATGTGTCATATAATCAAAGTGTTCAACTTGGGACATTGAACGCATTTTTTTTTCTAGTTTGTGATACACTTTGTCAGCTCAGTGGTGGGTTTATGGTACACGGTGAAGCAAACTTTGTCACGGTTAGAATATATTAACATGAATGGGAAAAGGAAATGCATCAGGCTCAGATGCCATTGTCTCTAGTACCATGAAAATGAAAAAGAAAAGTATGTTTTTTCATAAAATATTCTTCATCTCTGGATCATCTTCCTCTCCTTTTATAGTGTTTAGGGAAGAGAAAGATGAAACAACGGAAAAAAATATTACAATTTCGAACATATAATCAATTAACAGAAAGAATCTGAAATCGGCTCAAAACATGGAGGTTGATTTGTTGACACGGTTTTGCTAAGGATGGTAAAAATTCTTTGCAATATTCCATTTTGTCAGGAGTGTGTGTATACACTGTTTCATTAGAACCCTTGGATTCATATAGTGTCTTCTCGTGTGAGTACATGGTCTTTGCTCTCCTACTATCCGTTGAGTATTTAAAAACACAATGCTCTCTGTATACGGTTCCTATGTTTTCTCATAATCTGCAACTTCAACGCCAACACCTTTGCTTCAGACCTGCCTTCATTCTTTGAACATCTGACAACAAAATTCGGATTACTTCCTTAATTGGTTGGAATTTTCAAAATGCTGGAGCTAATATATGATGCATCATTCTCAGGTTTTGTTCGTTCGTGCTGCATTTAGGGGTCTTGTTGTTTGTGGTTAGCTGCTAGTGGTATCATCTATAAGCTGATGGATTTCTAGATACCTTTTTCTTGGATCATCCTCATGCAATTGAGAAAACAGATGTTCTTGATAAATTTTTTTTGGAGAAAATGGTCTTACTACAGTTGGAGCTTCTGCTGTGTGGTAACTGATTATATATGCCTAGGCTTTGATGCGGGGAACTTTTTTCTAATGCCATTGAAACAGTTGTGTTGATCCTTTCGCTGGTTAGTTGGATACATGTTTATTCACTTACTGATTTCACAAACTTGCAGAGATTGAAAGTGTAAATTTGCGCGACGATGTTCCTGAAACATTTCAGAATAGGTTTGATATTCTTATAATTTGCTCTATGCATGCTTCTTGATTAATTTTTAGTTGATACCTCGAGCACGACCATGTTCTAACTCGAGGTTTTGTTTCTCAAACAGAGATGAGATAATAGCTTCCATTCCGAGCTTTGAAGAACCATATCTAAAAGTTCCCAAAGTAATTAACAAAGAGTAACTTCTTTGGATAGGTAGATTCTTCTTTCCTTCTTTTTCTATACAGAATGATATGGCCAAGGATTCTAGTTCGTTGGCTAACATATATTCATATATGAAATAGGTTCTTGACTAGGGATAAGTTTTATAATCGTACAAGATTCTCTTTTTCTTTCCTCGTTTTTTGAAGTCATCTTTAGCAATGCATGTATTGGTAAGATAGATTTGTTATGTTTGATGTGTGTACTGATTGAATGAGCAATCTGAATCTCAAAGCAGAATCTCTACGGGATGCGCCTAGTGAAGCTGGGCATTGCGTATGCGAAAGACGTATTCGCACTTGAAGTCATTGTTGCAGCAATCCTTTACTTTGGTAATTGTATACTTGAGGAAAGTAGAGCTTAAAATTTGTATTACCGGCATTTTGTTGCATTAGCATGAATAAATGGTCAAGATCTTCTCTACAACTTGTATGAAACCATTTTCTTGATTTTTAATCCAAGTGATACTTATTCAAATCCAAATTAGGTTGAGGGTCTTTGGCATAAGAATTCATTGTGAACTTCAAGAGATAATAAGCTCTCACACTTGTTGGGCTTTTAGTTTAGAAGCTCAAACCAACTCTTTTCTCCTATAACGTTTGCAGGATCACAATTCATTCAAAACTTATATTGTTAACCAAACTACAATATTTATGTTTTGACAAATGCTATGTATGTTCTTTCGGTGGCACTCTATATTCCAAAAACGAAAATAAAAATCATCTGAAGATTCCATTTTAACATGTCAAGAACTCATTGTTGGGGGAGAGAGAATGCGAATCAGGAAGGAGAATGAGAATCACTGAAAATTGATTGTAATCTAAACACATCTTATAGCATCCAAGATACACAAACTGGTTTGGCCATCCACACCGTTAGTTTTGTATAACGACAAAACAAACATGAAAATGTTAGTTAAAAGGGTATACCCGTCACCAATCCTAGTTCCTATTTACATAGGGTAATCCAGCAAAAAAGAGGATTTTGGAGAGACCGAGAGAACTAGGATGAACAGGCTCGATAAGCAAATTAATCGTTACCCTTTTCGCGGTTTGTCAATGTTTTAGGCTTATTCTTCTTCTACTTCATGTGTTGTTAGCTATTCACCTGAAATGTATCAGCTTGTGCACACACCAGAAGAACATAAAGAAAAAACCAGCCAGCTGTTGATCAGTGTATATATGTGGTTGAGGCAGTGGAGTCTCATGACTGCCAGAAAAGCTCGAAGTCATCGCTGTACAAGGAGTAATCTTGAATCTCGAGATTACCCACATGCCAGTTTATGAGTTGAGATTGCAGGATTTTGCAGAGGAACAATGCAACTGGAAAGATCCACCACTCATTTTCGTCCCTGCAACAAATAGAACCGAATAAAAGGTTTTCCGTTAGCTTTCGTGCAAGTTGAATGTGCTTGTGGTTGATTAAAGATTCTCTTCTCACATGCTAATGTTCCAGGGTTGAAGGTACGGAATCTTTTTCCCGGCTGATGATTGTCCGTGGTAGTGAATATAACCACAAACAAACGCAACAACCTGCCAAAGTAACAGATGAACAACACGAAAAAGTAACACAGAAACGAAGGGCATGTAAACTTCTCGGTGATCTGAAGAACTATAAGTATTGCTTCTCTGAAATCTTGGCAACAAGAAGGCAACCAAACGGCAAAAGTGATGAACTTCATAAGAAAATTCCTTTATTGGGTGTATATGTAGCAGTTGCGGTATTTGGTGGGAAGTTTGTGGGCGAGGAGATTAGTACTTACAACATTCACGAGAGATGTGAGATTCCACAACGCATAAACACGTGTGCGCCCCGCTGAGCGCCTTGGTCCGTGACTAAATAACGCACTGATTCCAGCAGGAAATGGGAAAAGGATGCTGAGAGGTAAAATCAACAAAGCAAAAAAGATGTCGAGCAAAGATATGGAGTAGAGTTGGAGCAATGTCAACAACATTAGGCTAAAATCTCCAAGGAGTAGCAGTGAGATAAGCAAGCCAACCAGATCCTGTCAACCAACAGGAAATCATAAACTTTAAAACCATCAATAAAAGAAATGGTAAAAAGCGCAACATAAAAGAAGCGAACATGAAATTGCACGCCGAGTTACCTGGTGGCCAACAGGTTTCGTGTTATGGATCAGGAAGGAGAGGACAGAAAAGACATCTTTTTTCTCATTGAGCATTTGTAAGCCTCCAATGTGTATGATTTCTCCACACTCGCGTTGCTTCACACGATTCATTGCGCTTCTTAGGGCTTGGTTGAAAAGCAAATTTTGTCCGGAGTTATAATAGGAATTTGCTGTTTGTGTTCCCCTACATATCCAAACTCAAAAAAAGTCAAGTTTCATGTTATCGATGCGAAAAGGCGCGACTTATAGGCATATGTTTAATGTGAAGATTCAAGCAACAGGCATCACATAGACTTCATGTTCAATCCCCCTGGTCGATTTCTTGCTATATGTTCTGACTTTATCATCTCTAAGCACAAAGTTATGCAATACACATTAGCTAGAAGATTGTCGACAATGAAGGCGACGAAAACACGTTGCTTTGGGGATTCACAATTAATAGAGGGCATGGAAATGGTGAAAGGGCCTACAAAACGAAATAACGCACACAAAACCACAGCAGAAGAGGGATGCTGAAGCATAAATTTTTTACCAAGGATGCTGCTGCATTTGTGGCAGTTCTTCGACATTTGGGATTGACGTCACTTCATCCACAATGGTTTGGACAATGAGTCCATATTGGCAAGAAGCTGATGATGGTGTCTGAAATCTAGCCAGATCAACGCGGATGCCATGTGTTTTCAAAGCAGGATTTCCATGGGTTTCAAGCCATCTCAAGACAGAGCGAAACGTTAACTTCAGTCTCCCTTGCTGAGCTAGGCGTAGCTGAGCATTCAGACCAGCAACAAAGCGATACCAAGTCGTCGGTGGGACCAACTATAAACCAAGATGATAATTTAGTATGACATACACCAACACCCAATGCTTCTGAAAAACTGCCTACGACTGTCTACGAGTATAAACTCACCTGGCTCATGAGACTCGTTAGGATATTGTCGCTTTGGAGAGAGAAAGTGGCCATGTAACTTCCATCACCTCCAAATATCAGAGGCATAGGAAATCTCTGAATAATCGGAGGAGGAAGATCTGTTCTCTTTTCATCACCACCAAGGAAGAATTCTAGATATGCTAACATTAAATCCGGCGTGGCAGCAACCTGCATTTACATCAAAATTCATCGAATGTTATGTTCCCCGATTTTCCTGTTCTCTTATAAGTAGAAAGAAAGTGAAACCACACCTTGTTGTAAATATAATTGAACAAAGAAGTATAGAGAAAATGCACTGCAATAATTTTGCAATTTTAGAATGACATGCAACATGCAGTTAGGTTTCCAGTGAGAAGAGGGGATTCACAAGATATACTTGATAAAACTAATAACTAGAGAATTGATAGTTTGCACACAGACGCAGTTAGAATAAAGATGAATGCCGGCGCAGGTTCTCTAACAGAAAGTTAATACCCTAAAGCTTTTCTTGGAAAATGTACACACTTTTCTATAAGCTAAAAAGTTCCATTTTCGAAATAAGGAGCATTGGATCACTGCAAACCTTCAGTCCCTCATATAGAGCCCTTGAGCGACAAGAGCGTAAACAAGAATGGTCATATTCTGATCGGACAAAGTCACGTATTTTCTCAAATTTCAGCCTCCGTCGTGATTGCTGCCATGACCATGCAAGAGGATAGACAAGAACTGACAGCAAAATGTAAACTGCACCCTCCCACCATTGATATGCAGCTATAGCATTGATCTCATCAACAAATTCATTGTATGCAGCTTCATACCTGGTTGAAATCAAATAAGACATAGCAACAATATGTTACAAATAAAACATTTTCTTTTTCCTTTCTGGCTGAGGCGTTATCATGTTAATGTCAATGTAGAAACCAAAACTAGAACTTGCACGGATCTCTTTCATTACGTCACTGCCAAATGCCAAAATGAAGGAGTATAAACTTACACAATCTCTTTTATTTCTTCTGGAGGGGTGTGGGATAGATGCCAAGGTTCACTGAAAGTATTAGGACCTAAAAAGTAAATCCTGTGCATGTGACTCTGTGATTCCTCCACTCTGGTTGTTTCCATCACCTGAAAAATAAATAGACTCAAATGTTACACAGACAAAAAAGGAGCAGCTGAAGAATAATGTCTGCTGAACAAGACATGTTTTGAAATACAGATATAAACACAAATTCGATGTCATGAAAGCTGACAGCATATATCCGCGTATCTCAATCTACTCTGACATTTCCCGGTCTTACTAAAGACAAGGCTATTTCGCATGGATTAACTTCTACAAACAAAATCAACAGGGATGGAGAATGAATGTGAAGAGAAATAAAAGGCACTCAAATAAAAGTAAAGACTAAAGTTACCTCATTTAGTGATTCAAGGAAAGGAAGAGAGTGATCTATTTGAGAGCCGTGATGGGCTGGGGCATTCCCGGGTAAATCATCAACGCTGACAAATTTCATCCGGGCAACGCTAAAAACAAGCGCTAGTAAGAGGAGGACAACAATTAAAAGAACGCCAAACAGCCAAGGTCCGCCAAAAGTGTGTATCAACTCCTCCAGCATGGTATAACAGTTCGGCATGCGGTATCTATCAGATACGCAACGATATGGACAAGGTGTCTCAGCAACACCACCTATCAAGAATCAATGGAAACGTTCGAAGTTAGTGTACCAGATGCACACTAACAGGATATTAGCATAAAACTACCTTCCAGAATCCAAAATAAATAATTCATTTGGACAATACCAACACATTGGATACCAGTTGAGATCCTACAGAATACGATGTGGTCTTTCATTCTTTTGAGCAGTCAAGTCGATGGGAACTTAGTCTTACATTTTGGTCAGAATTAGTGAGTCAAGCTCAGAAATAAATTGCTGTTCAAACACATAAGTACCTCGAACAGTGACATATACAGCACGGCGAGGAAGATCACTAGGGGGGCAAAGATGACAAAGAGCTTCATCGGATCCAGTGACGTTCTTATAAGTGCCAGCAGGACATGCCTAAAAAATATCGGAACAATGAATTCAGGTGAGAGCATGTTAGACCAATGAGTCCTAACTATGTAGACCATTTCACCATAAACATTAGCATAATAGACATTAAATACCTAATTGATAAAAAGGTACTTTGACAATAATTCTATAATTTGATTAATTAATTCCAATGTTTAGAATTAGTTTAACTTCATTTGCTGTTGTTTCGTTAACAGGAATTTCATATATATCACTATGAAACCAGTTCAAAGACAACTTAATATCCCGAGCCAAATCCTTAACAAGTAAAACAGAGGACTAGAACCCAAAGGTAAAAACATGTTAAACTTGGACACCCAAAGGAGATGTAACACAAGAATCTCTACCTCGCAAAATAAACCATAAAGCCCTTTTGGACAAGCTTTACCAGTCACAGTTCCCATTTCTCCAGCACCACCTTCACTGATACTCGATCCTCCGCTGTAAACATTGATAGCAAATCATATATCATGCTAAAGAGAAATGAGGAACACATGTCCATGTATATGAACTTAGTAAAACTTAATGAATTTCACCATAAAGAAAAAGAAAAGACCTTTGTAAAACAAACCTTACATAAATTCTTCCCTTTACTTTGGCAATTGGATGATAGTCGTCTCCAGTAGAAATGTCTGACCAGTGGAAATGAATCCTTCCACCACTTCCTCCTCCACCTCCATTGAGACTACCATTTCCTCCAATGCTAGAGAGAATAGCGGACTTCCCTATGTCAAGCGTACGCAAGAATAGAAGTACAGTTCCACCAGAACCACCACCAGGTGCTATACTTGAATTGTTTACAAGTCTGAGAATTTTCATGGGGCTTCCACCATCAACTGTAATCAAGCCCTCAAGTGACAAGCTTGACAGTGGGTGCTCAAGTGAACCAATCACTAACACAGATTGATAAAACAAATCTATGTATTAGAGAAGATAAGTTCCAAAAACAAAAAAAAAATGTCAAAATAGTCTCAAGCAAGCTACTAAAAGCAATGAAAAGGAGCTTTTTCCATTTGCTGGAATGAAGAATATAGCAACGAGACCAGATTTTTTGTTTTCTGTGAAGAAAAAAAGTTAAAGAAATGCTAAATATCATCTGAAATTTAAGTGTCACCAGGAAAGAATGAAATCTTCAAATGTTCAACATGACTCACCTATGATTCCACCACCAGCAACTGAATCAGTTGACTCTTCGTTTCCACTTCCACTGCCAAGTTCACATGGCAGATCTGCATTCCCATAAGACTCGCCCCCACTTATACAATTATGATTGTAACACCCTCGTCCCCCTTTCCCACCATGCCCACCACCGCTACCAATTCCGCTACTCAGAAACCTACCTCTCCCAACTCCACCTTTGCATCCTGTATAAAACACATAACAATATTATAATGTTGAGTAACATGTCTTGCATGCAATCAAACAAAACGATTGTAATAATAGCACAGCGAAAATAATACATATATTTACCCATCCAGTTTGCACTTATCACTCCTGACGACTGAACACGTATTGTTCTTGCCAGATGGAAATGAATAACAGATCCTTGGATGAGACCTTCAACAGTGATATCCTCAACTCGGCATATCTGCATCAGAAAGCAGATTGAGACTTCGAACAAGAAAATCTACCAGGTCCATTAGGTTTTACTAAAAAAACAATGAGCACCTGGAGAGTAAACGACAGGGAAGAATTGACATTGCAATCCTCCGGTGGATGAATTAGCTCAACAGGGCAATCTCCTTGTTGACAGTAAAGCCTTGGGGTACTTTAAAAAATAAAGTATCAATTTTACAAGCCCAGTACAAAGACAATAGAAAACATAAGATCATTCAAACCTTCAGAACTTACAGGACACCAGTTGATGCATTCTGCAAAGGACCATGTAACACAGCTCCGGCTCCAACCTTCACGAATTATAAAATTATTTGTTCGTCAGCAATAAAATGTAATACCATGGACTATATCACCAATGGTGTCTAAACCTGAAATATTATCACCCAAAAGTTCAACGCTTTTTTTAAAGAAAAATTCAATCAATTTCTGCATCAGCAAGGCGGTTTCATGGGAAAGGCCGCAATCACGAGCCATGTTTACACTCGTTGATCCGATATCATCTCAAACACAATTAACTTGAAAGCTTCTGTCTTGCCCATGGAATAAAAAAACACTTATCATATATTGAAACATCATTTTAAAAACCCTGATGTCTTGATTACCTACAAGAGTACCCAAATAAGCTAAAACGAATAATAATGTCATAACATAAAACGATTTCTTACGTGGATGTTGTAAAATAGAGATAAAATCAAACGTTGTGCTTCAATTGTGTCTCCTGGACCTGTTAGATTCAATAGACCCTGTCCATGTACTCCAAGATTCCCATTGGAACGTATGACAGATGACTCCTGAATAGAAAAGATATATTATATATGGGATAGGGCATCAGAATTTTCTGGGGTACAACAGAACGGTGGAGAGCGACATTATGATAGTGATTCAAATACCTTGAGAACCAATAGATTACTAATTTCGAGCATTGAAGTTCCTAATATTGTAGCTCCAACTCCTTCTATAACCATTCTTGACTTCCACATCAAGAACATCTTGACTGTCATACGTAAAGCCCCATATACCTGATTTTATAGCATTAATATTTTACAAAGCATGTAGAAAAAAAAAATATAAGAAAGCATGCAGTAATTCGATGTCTAGCAAAGTGGGCACCTTGATAACAGAGTTGCTCATCAAGAGTTCCTCTGCAAATAATTCAAATTCTGAAGAAGGATAACGAGAAAGCCCAAAGCTTAAAACCCCACCATTTGACAAGCTTATCAATCCTTGAACCTGTAAAGTATGAGATGTAATGACTCCTGAGTGGAAACAACATATGAAACCTACTCTTTAAGGCATTTGTACATTAAGTAGCAGTAGGATTTCACTTTTTCAGATTTTCAGGCAAATAGAAGAAAAAACCGCCACAGTAATTGATTCAAAAAGAAACTAGAATTAAGGCAAAATTATGACGTGAAAGCTAGACAAAAGGAAACTAGAATTAACACACCATGTTTAAGAACTTATGAAGGGAATGAAAATAATGGCAAAAAAATATCATGGTTCAATATGGCGAACTAGCTCATGATGAACTTATAACGTGGTTAGATCATCATATCAAGTAAATAGCTAAAACTTCAGTATAACTGCATTCTAAAATTCCACATTTCACGAACCTGGACACGGCTCCAACGCAAGGGAACAGCAACTTTGGCTTGATTTTCGATATATACATTAGTGAAAAGATGATGATAAGGGAACTCGAGAAGAAGAGTGTCTGTATCTGTTGTCATATTGTTATTGTCAATCATAAGGCTCTCCGAAACAGCATCATATACAGTCCCAGCAGCTCCTGCATTATCTGGACAGCCAAAACTAGTTCCCCCTGCAATAAAAATATGATTATAACTTATTAGAGAGAAGCATACGAAAATGCCCGATAAAAGCTGCACAGACACAATCTTAACAAACAGTGATAAGGACCATTAGAGTTAACAACTCAAGAAATGCAACGTAGGAAATAGATCAGATAAATTGCAGGTGCTTATCACATTTGATGGCTAGAAATATAACACATCACAATGAATTTCATGCAACAACAAGCAAACAAGGAAATCAAAATATTAGTAGTTATAGAAGATCTAACCATGCACAAAGATTTTTGGGTCAGCATGGCGGCTGAATATATCCACTGACACCCGTCCGCCACCTCCACCAGCATAACCATTACCTCCGGATGCACTGATACGACCAACTCCTGTCCTGCGCATAAGCCCAAAAAGTATACATCAGCCCTCAATACACAGAGGATTAGCATAGAAAATGTAACTACAATGTATATTCTCAGCTCTTATCATCATTTCTCAAACTCCGAACCTACAATGTAACGAGTGAAGCAAATTAACTATGGCTTCAGAAAAGTCAACCACCAAAATGCAATAAATAAGGATTTATGGGGCCAGAATTCAACAGGTTTGACACTACACATCTTAATCAGCCCAAAAACTCTGCATTTTCTCCTAACCATCAAATGTGGAACCAGAGAGCAATCTATTTTTGCCTTTTCTGAACTAAAACAAAAGAAAATACATAGACATAAAATCATCACTTACCTTAAAGAACTAAAAAATATGAACAAGAGAGAAAAAGACAAAGAAAATAGATAAAAATCAAATGTTTACATTTTGTGAGCCTTGATGTAGATGCTTCCACCGGACCCACCACCACCTTTGACTCCTCCGTCGGCCCCATTGGCCAATATGTTGCCGTTTATCTCAAGATTCCCTGAAACGTCCATCTCCACCGTCCCTCCTCCGCCGCCGCCATAGTCGACCTCGTTGCTCGTCGACCCACCTCGACTTCCGTAGCTCCTCGGAGTCTCCAGAGACGACCAAGCGTACACGTCACCTCCCCACACGTCCTCCGGAAGCTTCGTTCCGTCCGACAAGCAGCAGGCGCCTCTGCCACCGTGTCCGCCGCCAGATCCCTCCACGCCCTCTGGCGTCCCGCTCGTCTCCGGCGGCGGTTCGCCGGCCAACCCAGATGTGTCGATGGCGGAGCCATGCCCAAAAGCGGCATTCTCCGATGCGAGGTTGAAAGTCCCCGCAACCACTGACGAGTTCTGCCCCAGAGAAAAATTGCCCGATATGTTGACGGATATCGAGCAGCCGGAGATTGGGCACAGCAATCTCACGCCAGGAAGGACATGGAGATTGCCCTTTCCTGAGATGAAGAGGTGACGCCCGATGCTTAAATCCGCGACGAGCTGACACGTGGAGTCCAACGAGCCAACGCCGCCGAGATCATCGACGCAGGAAACGGACGAAGATGACCCATCATCAGGCTCCGGAGACGGCGAAGGGGACGATACCGGCGGATTGTAGCCCTCTTCGAAAAGCCTTAATCGAATTACACTCTCATTCAATGAAAGGGATAAACCCAGAAATCCAGAGAGAGCGAAGATGATGTGGAAGGTGAAACGGAGACAGAAGAACCGCGCCATTACAGGGAAATGAAATTCATTTAAAATGGAAAACTATGGTTATGAAATGGAAGGCATTGGATTCAGGAACAAAGGGTAAACGAACATTACCGTTAACACCCACCACGAAGCTCAAATCAGGAAACAAAGAAAACCCAGATCAAAGATAAGGATTTCGTGAAGATTTTAGCGCTAATTAAGCGCAGAGACAGCTTGGAGCCATCGACATGGCTCTCTGCGTTTAAAGAGAGAAGAGAGAATTTTCTTTGCCTTGCAGAAAGGGGGAGAGGAAGAGAGGCGCGCTCTGTTTGGTGATGGTGGCGAAATATTTAGAAAGCTTAGCGCTTTCACGTGACCTTTCTCAAAAGGACTTCGGACGTTTTCACCAATGAAAACATGACACGTGTCCGATGACATCCAAACCGAGCTTAACCGGTGGCTTTTCTTCCGGTTCGAAATCCCAATCTTTTAAATGTGTGATTTTAAAACCGGTTTAGTTGGGAAATACCTAAACGGTTTTAGTATAAAAAATGCGATTGGGTGTAGAGGAAAAAATGGTTTGTAAATAAAATTGAAAAAAATATTAAGCTGTAATAAATATTGTTTATTTGGAATTGTCAGAATAGTTTATCTACTTTCTTATCTTTTTTTAATTAAAATTAAATTTCCTGTGATACACCTTACCAAATATAGACTATTTAACCAATTTTTTTAAAGAAGTTATAAAGTTAGTTAATTATATAATTTAGAATCATTAAGGCCAGATTCTTTTCTATATAACAATCAATGAACAAATTAGACACTTATTAAAAAAAAAACAATATTAGTTCAGATATGTGTCTCGAGAAGAAAGTATCTACAAATTATATTTACATATTCTTATAATATATATATATATATTATTTTATTTTATTTTTGTCAATACATTTTAATTTTTTTAGTTATACATTCAGTAATATATTCATTTGAACATTACATCCGACTAACTTTAAATAAACGAAAACGGTCGAATTGAAGAGTCACTAGACTTATTATAATTCGGATATCAAATTTGAGTGTTATGTTAAGTTTGAGGATATTGTTAGAACTATTTTATAGTCTTTAGATTGTTGCGAATTTTAAAGAGAAGAAATATGACTTGGTCATCTGTAAAATTCAAACTGAAAAAGGACGAGAAGATAAAAGACTTCAAACTGGAGGAGGACGAGAAGATAAGAAGCAGTTGTACCTGAAGACGAGAGAATCTGTTTTTGCGAAGGTTAGGTGTGGAGCACATTTTAAAAAGAGGTTGAAACAATTAGGATTAGGTATTGAGAGAGTGCAGCAATAATTGATATTTCAACATATCATTGTGTATTGCAAGTGCATTTCAAGAGATATATGATCCGTTTGTGAGTGAGAAACAATAAATTGGTTATTCACGGTCTAACTCAGGGAGAGTTATTTGTGGAAGTCTTAAGTACTTTGTATCGAAAAATAAGTATACTTAAAAGACTGGTTCGTAAATAAAATTGATATTGTTTTCTGACATCTGTATTCTCTGCTTATAATATCTACCAACATTGTATTTCTATTGTTTTCAATTGATATCAGAGTTGGTAACCAAAATTTAGAGAAAGTCTAATTATTGGTTTGAGATCCTAGAAGACAACATGAAAGGACCAAGAGATTTGTACTCTTTTGGAAAATCAATCATTTTAGATGCTTCAAATTATGGATACTGGAAAATGAAGATGAAAGCCAGTATAAGATGAACATGGAAATGTCAAGGAGAAACTTTTGGATCAATGGACACCAAGTGAGAAAAAAACTTCAACATTTAATGCAAAAGCTCTCACTGCTATTTTTTATATGTAGATATTAATGAATTCAAACAAATTAAAGGATGTGAATCTGCAAAGGATGCATGAGATACATTGCCAATAATACACGAGGCACTTCAAATGTTAATAGAACTCGGCTTGATATTTCGGATTATCAATTTGAAAAATTGGAAATGGGAGAACATGAAAGTGTCAAAGAATTCAACATTAGAAAGAATGCAATTACTAATGAAGTAACTGTACTTGGTCAAGCTTTTGATGACAAGAAGGTGGTGAAAAAATTACTTCGGTATTTGCCCAAAAATTTTCACGCTCAGAAGGCAACCATAAATATGTCGTCAAATACTAACACTACAAGTTTTAAGAAAATATATGGGATAATTGTTGCATATGATCTAGAGCTTCAACTTGAACAGGGAGATACATTAAAAGAAAAAAAATAAAGAAGTAGTTCTTCAAGTCACGGATGAAAGTTAAAGATTAAATAATCTCGAAGAAAATGTTGTCATGTTGACTAAAAAATTTGGAAAGTTTATGAAAAGAACACTTAGGATTTAAGCAGTTAAATAATGAAGATCAAGGAAATAAGAAAGAAAGAAAGTATGGATTTCAATTAATGTCATTAATGCAAAGGATTAGACATTTTATATATGAATTTCCAAGTATTTCAAAAAGGGAAAGTGTTCTGAAGGAATTACGGGAAACACAATGTTTAAATGCGAAGGTTTTGGTCACACCAAAAATGAATTTGCAGATTCAAATGTGAACAAAGGAAAGTCATTAATCACATACAATGAATCAAGTTCTGACTCTAAAGAAAGTAATGAAGAAGATTTAACAAATTTTGTTGCTTTTATTGGTAATATCGAAAAAATGAAGTTGAAGACAAAAAGATTGAAGAGGCTGAGAACGAAGAAGATGAAGTAGATATGGAAACTATCTACAATAAGTGGCTGAATATGAGCGAGCTGAACATACAACTGGTTAAGTCAAATGAAAAATTAGAGAACCAACTTTAAGAAATTCAAAAGGTGTCAACTCTGAAGGTAGAAGAAGTAATACTACTCAAGAGTCAACTTGAAGAAATAAACAAACACCCGAGAATACTTTCAAATGGCACCAAAAAACTTGATCACTTACTGTCATTAGGAAACAAAGTTCAAACAATCAAGATGTTGGATATATTGGGAATAAAGGAACTTCTCAAAACAAGTTTGTATCCGGAGAAAAATTGACAGATCTTACCTCGACAATGTATGAAAATCAGAAACATAGATATTCATTCAAGAAAACTTTGAACAAAAGAAATTTTAGTTCAAACAATTTAATTGCAACAAGAAATTCAGGTATAATTCAGGTAAGTATTCACAACTCAAAATAAAACAAATCAGGATACGGAAAAGTGATCTCCATTGTAATGTAAATCAAACATTTGTATTTTGATAGTGGATATTCTAGGCACATGATAGGTACAAGAGAACTTCTATCAAATATTTCTGAAATAAAAAATGCTGGAAGCTTTACCTTTGGAGATGGAAATAAATGAAAAATTCTTGGGAAAGGAGATGTGAAAACTCCTGGACAATCTCTTCTGAAGAATGTACAATATGTTGTTGGATTGACTGTTAATTTGATTAGCATTAGTCAACTATGTGACAACAATCATAAGGTTCAGTTCAATAAAAAAGAATGCTTAGTAATGAATTCTGATGATAAATGTGTTCTTACAGGTGCAAGATCATCAAACAATTGCTATATCTGGATTGAAGATAAAATTTGTTTCAAGGTAATGGAAGACACATGTCATTGTGGCATCAAAGATTGGGGCATGTAAATTACGTTCACTGGTAAAATTGTCCGGCTCAAAAATTGTTAGAGGTATGCCTAAGCTAAATCTTGATAAATCTGAAACGTGTAAACCTTGTCAATTGGGGAAACAAGTAAAAATTCATCATAAGAAGATGTCTGATGTTAAGACTTGAAAAGTACTAGAATTGGTTCATAAGGATTTAATGGGACCAATGAAGACAAAAAGTTTTGTTGGAAAAAGATATATTTTTATCGTCGTTGATGATTTTTCAAGGTATACTTAGGTTAAATTTCTTAGAAAAAAATCTGAAACATTTGAACTGTTTCATTACTTGTTCTCGCAATTGAAAAATACAAAAGGCAATATAGAACGGATTTGAAATGATCATGGAAGAGAGTTTGAAAATGATATTTTTATTAAGTTTTGTTTAAAACATGGCATTGTACATGAGTTCTCTGCTCCAAAGACATCACAACAGGATAGTGTAGCTGAAAGAATATGACTCTTCAAGAGATGGCTCGTGTTATACTTCATACAAAGTCTATTTCAATTCGTTTTTGGGTAGAAACAATAAGCACAACTTGTTATATTATAAATCGAGTCTATATATGACCAGATATGTCACAAATACCATATAAACTTTGAAAAGATTCAATGTAAGTAAATCCTAGGACATAAGTTGATAAAGTGTACCTAATGAACTGACATTAAACGAAAACAAGATGGAAGAAGATAATGATGAGAATGAGTGTCAAATACATGAAAGGGAATTGATAAATGTTCATTGAAATCATTCGACTGATGATGTCATTGGTAATATTGGAGATGGTAGAAGAACACGAGGTAAACTTAAAATAAATTATCATGACATGGTCAAATTTACGTGCTTTACATCTCAAACAGAACTAAGAGTGTCAATGATAAATAATAAATCCCACGTAAAAGCCATGCATCATAAATTAGAACAGATTATCAGAAATGATGATTGGATATTAGTACCTTGTCCAGTTGATGTGAATGTGATTGGCATAAAGTGAATCTTTAAAAATAAAACCAGCGAACTAGGTGAAATTGTTAGAAACAAAGCTAGATTGGTTGCACAAGAATACACACAAATTGAAGGTGTTGATTTTGATGAGACTTTTGCACCCTTGCTAGATTAAAGTCAATAAGATTATTACTTGGAGTTTCATGCTCTCTTGGTTTCAAGTTGTTCCAGATGGATGTTAGAAGTGCCTTTTTAAATGGGATCCTACAAGAAGGGGTTTATGTTGAACAACCTAAAAGTTTTGAAGATCCTCACCATTCAGATGATGTTTACAAGTCAAAGAAGACTTTATATGGACTCAAACAGACACCACGTGCGTGTTATGACAACTGACCAGCTTTCTAATCAAGAACGACTATAAAAGAAAGGGAGTAGATAAAACCTTATTTATACACAATGCTGAAAACATTCTTCTTGTAGTGTAAATTTATGTTGATGATATCGTTTTTGGATCAAAATCACAGGATAAAGTAAATTGGTTTGTACGAACCATGAAAGATGAGTTTGAAATGAGTATGTCTGGTGAACTAAACGACTTTCTTGGTTTACGGGTGAAGCAGCTGGATGAAGGATTATTTGTGTCTCGAAGCAAATGCAAAAAATCTTATCAAAAG
Source organism: Gynandropsis gynandra (assembly GCA_036759665.1). Classification (NCBI taxonomy): domain Eukaryota; kingdom Viridiplantae; phylum Streptophyta; class Magnoliopsida; order Brassicales; family Cleomaceae; genus Gynandropsis; species Gynandropsis gynandra. The sequence goes on from CM071868.1 coordinate 10,475,824, forward strand.
TTTTGAAAAAGATCAAAGTAAATCAACAAATACTCCTATGTCAACCACTATAAAACTGACTAAAGACTAAGATGGAAAGGATGTGGAAGTAAAGCTATATAGAAGCATGATAAGAAGTCTGTTGTATCTCACTACAAGTAGACCAGATATTTGTTTAAGTGTAGAAATTTGTACCAGATACCAAGCAAAATCTAAAAAAATCTCATTTGATGGCAGTGAAAAGGATTACAGAATATGTGAAAGGTAGAACAAATTATGGCATTGTGTATACTAATTGTGATGACATTAATTTGGATGAATCAGATGTTGATGGACAATGGTATGAGTTCGAAAATTTTTGTTGCTTTGTGTGATAATTCTAGTGCAATTGATATTTCAAAAAATCATGTACAACATTCAGTTTTTCAGAGAGAAGATTGAACAAAAGTAAATGAGGGTTGAATATATTCCTACTGAACGTCAGTTGGCAGATATTTTCACAAAACCATTGGATTTAAATAGATTTGTTTCTTTAAGAAATTCACTAGGTGTTTATGAAATCTGATTTTTTTAAAAAAAAAATTATGTTCTGACTACATAAAAATGATAAGCTTGAAATTTCAATCTGAATGAGAAAGAGAAAATAATGTATAAGATATGCTGCTATGTTTGTAAGTGTTGTTTAAATACACATGCTCAATTTAAGTGTCTTACTCCTCTAATAGTTGAATGTGTGAAGATTCTTGTTAATTTTTTTAAAAAGTGGAACAACTGTTATGAGTATAAGCTCGAGTCTAAGTTGAGGAATATTCAGTTTCAGTTATAACATCCTAATGATACAAAGCAAAAAAAAATTGCTTAAATACTCCTCTATGTTCCCATTGACATAGAAGAGTATACCTTAAAGAGTAATATGGAGTTTGTTATATGAACAAGAGAATATGTAAACAACTTCCTAGAAGCTGAAGACTAAAACCAATAAAAAAGAGGAGTGATCTAAAGAAAATAAAAAATGAATCAAATAATTGAGTAAGTGTACTTAATGTGGCAACACCACCTTATCTATTATTTATTCATTCTACAGATTTTTTTTCTCTTAATCATGTTTTTGTTTATGGAAAATTCTTTAAAAACAAATAAAAGAGAAATAGATAGAGTGATTTTTTTTAAATAAATAAGTAGGTTTTGAAAATAGTTTAAGTGATAAGAAAAATGGAGGCTATTGATTTGATAGATGTGACTATTGCAGTTATTTTCATTTAAAGATATGGTAGTGGTCTTTTATTTGAAACTGTCTAACATCTCAGTGTCTTTCATCAAGCCCTAATCGTCTTCTCTGAAGAAAAAAGTGTATCTCTCTCAACAGATAATCCAGGAAAATTACCAACACAAGGAGCACGAAATGAAAAACATAAGGAAAAAAAGCAACATTTGATGAAGAAACCTACCTGTACAAAAATGAGAGGATCTACAAAGATGATCCATGGATTACCAGAAATCCTCCGAGGATTAATGGTAAACATTTCAAGCAAACGAATAGGAAAAAGGGTAACACTTGAAAGACCATAGAAAAATCTCAACAGACGGTCTAAATTTTCTACAGATTTATCCTCCACAACAAATAGACAACCAGAGAGTCCTAAATCAATATTGACGACAATTATGGACCAAATAAAGCTGAGAATACATCAGAAACAAAAACTGATGGCAAGTTGATTCTGGATCAGATTATTGGTCTTGGATTTTCAAATGCAAAGAAATTCATCCTGGGGTGATTACTGAAACTCAACTAATCCAGAAGAAACTAAAAGTGTTAGCCAACCTAACTTAGAGTAAATCCTAAGTCCATCTTAATTGTGTTAAATCTGAATTTCGAACTAACATTTGTTTTTGTTTGAATTTCCTATCACACAAACAAGGGGGAGATGCAAGGAACACTAGTGCAAGTGCAAGCAAAACCGCGGAAAAGAGGTCGTAGTAAGAATTTAAATTTGTAAGTGCACTTAAATGTATTGGATAAAAGATTCGAACTCTTTTGTTTTTAGTTGTGAACATATTTGTGAACCGGGATCCTTTATGTTCTGTTTATATGTTTGATTTAGTAATCTTTGATAATCTGTGTTTTTGTGATAAGAATTCAACGAGAAAGATTGTTGATGCTAAGTTTGAAGATATTGTGAGAACTATTTTAAAGTTTCAGGTTGTTGAGAATTTCAAGGAGAAGAAATGTGGCTTGGCCATTTGTAAAATTCAAACTAGAAGAGGACGAGAATATAGAAGGCTTCAAACTGGAAGAGGACACGAAGATAGGAAGCAAGTTAACTTGAAGATGAGGGAAGAGATATATCATTGTGTATTGCAAGTGCGCTTCAAGAGATATATGTTTCATTTGTGAGTGAGAAACAATAAGTTGATTATTCATGGTCTAACTCAGAATATTATATGTGGAAGTCTTAAATATTTTGTATCGAAAAACAAATGTATTCAAAAGACTGATTCGTAAATAAAACTGATATTTTTTTTCTCATACGTGTCTTCTCTATTTATCATATCTCCTATCGTTGTTTTTCTATTGTTTATATTGAGAATAAAAAATAATTAAAAAATACATAACTTTATAAAAAACTAAATAATGAAAATAACTATAAAATTATTTTTGTTCAAAATTAGAAATGGAATGCATCAAATGTAAAAGCCTAAATTTAATTATAAACTAGTTTAGTTGATGATTTAGTGATACAAAGTCTGTCTTTCATCCTTTTTTTTTCAATTACATTTAAAAAAACTGTTTTTATTAGTCGAAACCGAACAAAATATTTTTTAGGGATAAAATTCACATTATTTTTAAACAAACGAAAAAGTATAATCTAACTAATAACAAAAAAAAAAGAAAAGAAAAGGGGTAGTGTTCTTTTGAGGTAATAACAAAGTAATTTTGATTCGGGTAATTTGATTGATTAGAAATATCATATAATATTTTTTTCGAGTTTGAATTTCAGCTTGGACAAAAATACACAGTTTTTATAACGAACATCTAATGGAAATCCATTTATATATCATATCGTTCGTATTCGGGTTGAAATTATACTGCATTAAGAATAATACGAGAACAATGTTTTTAAAAAGGAGAATACCACATTATAGAAAAACACAAACAATGTTTTTAAAAAGGAGAATACCACATTATAGAAAAACACAAAGTGAGGTGGCTAGGGAACAGTGGAAAACAGACAGGAAGCCAAATGGGAAAGCAAAAAAAGGGGAACGTTTGACTTTTGTCAACGTGTTTCGTTGTCTTGTCCTCGGATTTTCGTGGACGTGAGTGCCTTTCCACACTCCACGCACGCACGAGTTTCTTTTCAACATAAATTTATTATCATTATTTTGGCCCCAAAAGAATTTAAAATTTCTCACACAACCCAAAATTTCCGGATTTGGTCAACACCTTTTGGCCATAATCAAGTTAGATTTTGGGAAACAAAGGAGAGTACATGTTGAAAATTTTGATAACAAAGGTAATTCGTGGTTCGGAAGAAAGAGATAATAATAGGGCTATCGATCATGAGATTATAAGATACACTATGTCTTTTAGAAAGACGATAGCAATTTTCTTCTGATCAAAAAATTGGAAAAGAAATGGTGAAGGAGAAATGAAAATGGTGATGTTAGAAAGACTCATGGTATAACATCTATAATTACAACATATCTTAGAATTATAACCAATAAGCAAGAACAGTTAGCGGCATCATCTCAAATAAGAGAAGAAAGCAGTAAACACACAAGAAATCTGATTATGTTATGTTTATCTCATCAGATCTTACGAAAAGTAATACATAAAAAAAATAATATTCAATAACTAGAACTTGCTCGAGAAACTCTATCTTGAAACATCACTCTCAATATGATGTATCATATACAACATTTATTCGAGTTCAAGATGGATGAGGCCAAATATGTGGAGGAAGAATACCAAGTTTGTGGATGATTTTTATATCGGCTTTACAAAATCTCCAAATAAAGATGGAAGAACAATATCAAATTGTGTATTTGTTAAACTCACTATAACCTCCATTTGAGCAATTGCGAGAAGTTTTAAAGTACTTAAGAACGACAATAGCCACAAAAGAATTATAAGTGGTAGCAAGGTCAAACGAGCACGAGTTAATAACTACTGGAAAGAACAACGAAACTCAAGCCAAAAGCCTCATTCGAGGTATGCTTAATAACATAGAAGGTTTAGCTTCGAAAAATATAGATCAAGAAAAAATCTAAAGGTAAAGGTGTATATCGGGACTGCAGCAAAAAAAAGTCATTTCAAAAAGCATTGTTTTTCTAAAAAGAAGAAAAACTAACTCAATCCTTGAATAATAAAGGTGAAATTGTAGTGGTTAAATTGGATGCAACTGGATAAAATTAAATATAGGACATACCAAAAAATCAATGCAGCGTTTTGGTATAGATAAAGAGTTGGGTTTCCCAACGAACACATGCATTATGGTATTTTAGGTTTAGCGAGAAAATAACTTTACCAATTCCATCCCCCAATGGTCAATTAAATGTTTCTAAAACCCTAAATCCTAAAGCATGAGGTGATTCATCTTCAATTGCACTTGTAAATATCAAAACCTTTCGAGATACATTGTCATAGTTAAATAGAGAACTCACTATATGAGTTGAGAGTGTCTTTCTTTGCTAATCCTAGAGATTTAGCTATAGAACTTTTAGAGTGATTCCGAGTTGTTCACCGATTTATCAACACTAGATCACAAGTGTTGTGGCGTCGTTTGTTGCATCTGAGGCTAGTTGAGTCGTAGTCAAGGTTTATGATGTCATTCTTTGGAAAGACAAGTTATAGGATCTACTATCGGGTTGCTAATGGATTTCATTCCAATAGAACGTCAGTCTAGGATCATATCATGTGTTGATATAAGTTCTATTAGTTTATGAGAAGAAATGTGTTGTGAACATGGATATCATATTTAATGAATAAAATGTTTACAAAGATACAAAATTGAAACATAACTCAGAATCAGTTGTTGAACCAAGAAATGGACTTCAAATTCCAATTGATAACATAATATACTAAGTATAGAGGATAAACAAAAAGGTGGAACTTCTAAATTCAATTCTAAGAATAGTTTAAAGGGTTTGTAATCTACATAAGTATTATGGAAAATAATCAAAAGAGGAAGAAAAAACAAAGGAAGACGAGATCTCATAGGATATAAAAAAAGATTCTGCTTTGTGAAACTATAAGCTTGCGATGAACATAATTCGAAGAAAAATCAAACCACCATCAAGATATGAAGAATAACATGTGGTAGCTTCTGCATTTACTTCAACTGATGAAATAGAAACAATCAAACCAAAATCATATTTTGAGGACAAAAGGAGAAAAAAAATGGAATATTGGTATGAGGTTATGGTTAAAGAAATGGTTTCTTTGAAGCAAAATGATTCATGGATTTTGAAAGAAAGACTAAAGGAAAAAATATGGTCAGATGCAAGTGGATTTTAAAGAAAACAAATCGAGATTACTAGAGCTGGAGGACCGAAATACAAAGGAAAGATGGTTGTAAAAGGTTTTTCATAGAAGGAAGGAGTAGACTATACAATCATTAAGTAGGTTTTGATCATAATATTATTGTCTTTAGTGGTCTATATTGAGCTTGAACAACTAGACGTCAAAATTCTTACATGGAACTTTTGAAGAACAATTCTATGCGTCCCAACCATAGGGATTTGAAGACCTTAGGAAAGATGACATAATATGTTTGCTTCATGATCTTTATACAGGCTTACACTATCCCACGATAGTGGAACCAAAGCCCCACCATGTTCTCGAATCCCCAAAATTTCAAAAGGAGTAGTTATGATTCGTATGTGTATCTCAAGAAACTACAAATAAATTGTACATATATCTATTGGCATAAATGATTTTGGGTCTGCCAAGAAGATATTAGGAATGAAAACAAGAAAGGATCGTTGTTTAACAAGTTAGTGATATCACATGAAGAGTATGTGAAGAAAGTAGTAACATTGTTTTCTATGGAGATTTCAAAACCAATTCAGACGCTACATGGAACTCATTTCAAGCTATTTTGTAGTAAGGGTTGTGATGAATGTTTTAAAGCTAGTGTTATTTATGAAAATAGTGTCGAAAGTATCATGTATGCCATTATCAATACTAGACCGGATTTGGCATATCCAATTGGGGTCATTCCCGTTTTATCAGCAAATAAGAGAAGGAGCATTGTAATGTCGTAAAATAAGTTCTTTGATACTTGAACGAAACTCGAAAGCTGAGACTTAGCTATATCAAAGGAATAAATTTTCAAATAATTGGTTTCTGTGATGCAGATTATGCATCATACTTACACAAGCATAGGTAAATTTCAAGCTTTGTGTTCATGGTTAAAGGAAATATTGTGAGCTGGAAATCAAGTTTACATAATGTTGTAGTGTTGTCTAAGAGCGGGACAGAATACATGGGACTTACCGAAACCGTTAAGGAAGGAATTTTGCTTCACGGTTCGATGGAGGTTTATTGGAACTCACAAAAACACCATTAGTTTGTCGAAGAATATTGTTCACTATGAACGAAAGGAATACATCGATATTTGAATCCATTTTATTCGAGAGGTGATTGCAAAAGGTAGTTTTCAAGTCATGAAAATTCACACTGAAGATAATCTTATGGATGCACTCACAAAGTCAATTTTAGTGAACAAATTAATGAAAACTCTTAGTCTTCTGGGAATTTCCGAAGCCCAAGGGATTAATATCAAGGACAAAGGAAAGACGAAGTAATTTATGTGAATATCATAACAACGGAAGGGTGAAAGATGCAAACCAAAATAGGTCGATATTTGTTCGATTTGGTCAACATCCTTTCGACCAAAATGAAGTTAGATTCTAGGATGAAAGGGAGACAAAAACAAGAAATTAAAACAAACGACCGAATAGTCATTTTCATTTTCTCAGTGGAAACTGTTTTTGTAGTTACATGAGAAAACCTTGTTTTTTAGTATAAAACACATGCTCTTGTAGGAATGTAGGATTGGATAACAAAATCATTTTCTTACAATCTAAATAGAGATCTAGTTCGTTTTCGGTTTGGAGTTTGTGTTTTTATTAAAACACGAAGCAACCAATGGCTAAAATTATTAACCTTTAGTAATCTATTAGTGTAGGATGAAGCACCAATGATATGAGGTCTCCATGAATAATCCAAACCGAGATCAGGTCCACCTTTCGACGCTTGACGTGGCAGGAACCTAAAGAAATCGTTTCTGTTTTTATGTGCATCATTTTGTTCCTGACAGAATCTCCTAGTGACAGATACATGATAAATGAACAATTGAATAAGATGCTACTTTTGCAGAACATGCTTTGATCTTTGATATGATCTTTGTTCCTTCGCATGAGCTAAGCCATCGATATTATAGCATAATAGTGGAACAGGCTCTTTATTAGAAGAGACCACACTAAGTTCACTAATGAACTTCCTTATCCAGACCACATCCTTTGTCACTTTGCAAGCTGCAATGTATTCCGTTTTCATGATCGAGTCGAATATCGTAGCATGTTTGGAACTTTTCCAACTGACTGCTCCACCATTTAGGCAAAACACATAACGTGACGTGGATTTACTGTCGTCCTTTTCTGATGCAAAACTCGTATCGAGGAACCCTTCTAGTTCTAAACTAGAATCTATATAGATGAGGAATTGGTATGTAGTCCTTTTGAAGTACTTAAGGATTATTTTCTCCAATTTTATTGTTCTTCACCGGGATCCGCCTGATACCGACTCACTACACTTAGTACGAAGGCTACATCAGGGCATGTACATGTCAAGGTGTACATGATAGCTCCCACCGCCTTAACATACGATATTATACTCATGCGTTCTCTATTATCTTGAGTCTTAGAAAAATCCTCCCGAGAGAGAGAAATTCTAGTGCCTACTGGAAGATAGCCCTTCTTGGAATTCACAATGGTATACATTCTCATTATGGTATCAATGTACATGGACTAGAAGAGTCCCAGCAGCCTTCTGGATCAATCTATATAGATCATTATTCCGAGAATATAGGTCACTTCTCTCAAGTCCTTCATGGAGAACTGTTCAGATAACAAACTTTTAGATTCTAGTAATGGTGATACATCATTTCTTATTAGCAATAGATCATACACATATAGCACTAGCAATATACCTTTGCTCCCACTTGTCTTCTAGTACACAGAAAGTTCTTTTTTGCATCTAACAAAGTTGAACTTTTCAACTACCTTGTTATATTAAAGATTCCAACTTCGATAAGCTTTCTTAAGTCCAGAAATGGACCTTTGCAGTTTTCATACCATGCTATTCATGGAAGGGACCGTAAAACCCACACACTACAAGAAATTTAATAATTCCAGACGGCCTAATCCGTCCCTAGACAGGTTTAGGGACGGATTAGGGACGGCTTCCATCCGTCTGCAAACGAGCGTCGCCAAAATATATCTGTTCGCAATCCATCCGCAAATACATACGAAAAATTTAGTGCACAAACCGTCCGCAATTTAGACGACAGGGTAGTCCGAAAATCAACGCGAAACCCGACCCGAGTAAGAACGAAAATCCATTTAAAATTTCCGGACGGGAATAGTGCCGTCCGAAAATTTTTTTAAAAAAAAAAATAAAAAAATTTAAAAATTAAAATTTAAAATTGAAATTAATTAATTAGTGTTTATACATCATTAAAATTATGTATTTACAAGCTAGTTGGTGGTAATTGGAAATTATCATCGCCGTCGTTAGAATCATTGTTTTCGGTCGTATCCATAATGATATTGGGCATGTGTTCCTTCATCATCCTAAGCCACTGCTCACGTTCCCTTCTTGATCGTTCAACTTCCCTTTGCAGAGCGTTGAACGCTGAACTTTGTTGTACTAATTGTGAACTTTATTGTTCTAATTTTTCTTGCACCTTCGAGATTGTGTTTTGAAATTCCTCGGTCGCGAATTTTTCCTTGCCTTTTGGAGGAACTCGCATGTTTTGATATCATTCCTCCAAGACCAAATAAGCGACCTTTGTACGGTGTTACGTGCTACACAAATATTAAAATTTAATTTAAATTTAAATTATCAATAAAAAATTTATTCTAAAATTATAATAAATTTACCTCGAAATACATCTCGTTGTATTCTTCTTGAGTTAGAGTAGGTTGCGTCCCATCTTCTCTTGGCGGGATTTGGGACATTCGTTCCGATGCCATGTTCAGAACATTGTCGTGAATTGTTTCGTCCTGACATCTACCCACGAACCGTCAGATTTCTTTTTGTGTATACGTTCCAAAAATTCCACGTACGACGGTTCACATCCATTCTCTTTCGCCTAAAACAAATTTAAAATTTATGTTTTACCTATTAAGCAAATGCCACTCATATTAAAACTTTAAAAAATTTTAAATCTTACTAAATCTTTGTAAACCTCCGCGAAAGAGCGGGAACCAGCAGTATGCGTACTTATCCCATATCCCGCTCTACCGAAACGACGGGATCGACCAGCGCGCCGGCTTCTCTCATTAACGATAGGATCATCCCAATAGGCACACATCTGTTCCCAGACATTATCTGATATCCAAAGAGGTTTTCCATTTTTCTCTCGTTCTGTTTTCAATTCGCTTACAAGAGATTTGAGTCGTACTCCCGCAGCCCGTTCAAATTCGGACTTTACTAGTCCGGTTATTGAAGGATCCCAATAAAATTTTTGTTGAAAATAATGAAATAATTATTTATTGAAATATTATTTTAAATTTAAAATTTAGACTGAAATGAATACTAACAAAAACGTACCACGAAAGCTTTCCACCACCGTTCCTTTTTTTCAAGATCGGTTCGCGTCCAGTTATAACATGGACGATCATAATCAACTTTTATCGTCTTTGTTATATGAGGATTAAGCTGTTTAATACCAAACCTATTAAAATAAATTAAAAGTAAATTAAGACTTGATTAATTAATTAGTTACAAAATTAAATTTAGTTTATACCAAAGTGCGCCGGATGAAGGATTCGGATCTATACGAGAAAGTTTATGTCTTTCCTCATCCATCGCTAAAAGCTCTTCCACCGTTGGTTCCTCATGAATTGGAGGCTCGTGATGCATCATTGGCTCAATCGGCGGTGACATCTGCTGATAAAAGGGATACGACATATATTGTGTCGATCCAGTGTTCGGAAATAAATTCGGATTCATAAAATCCGAAAATACCGTATCCGACTGTCTCTGGTGTTGTGGACCATTAGCACTTTCGTCAGATGTTGAGCGGTTTTTGGTGTTACCGCCTCTTCCAACACGACGGGACATACTAAAATTGTAATTTAAAATATTATATAAAAATTAATTCAATGTTTAAATTAAAAATATTAATTGCTAATTAAACATTAATTAATTTTAATATAATTTTTAAACCACATATTAATTTAATATATGTGTTTTTAATTTTAATAAACATATAACTTAATATATTAATATATGTTTTTAAGATATTTTTTAACGAAATAACATAATAATAATTATAACCTCTGTTCTAAAAATCGGCCTAGGCGCTAGGCGGTGGCCGGGCGCCCCGATTAGTCACTAATC